>CM077674.1:405052844-405652844 GCA_039707655.1 Elymus sibiricus | reverse complement strand
ATAATTTTGTAGTAGATGAGATCTATTACTGAAAATTATTTATGCGGGTGGCAGATGAAATCTGTTACCCGATGTTCTTGTTGCTTCCCTAGAATTTGCGTATTTCTGATCTTGAAACGGCATGGTGGAATTTCACAAAGTTCTGGCAATCCATGATCCTGATTGATCAACGAAGTGCTATCAGTTCTTTGGGTTCCACCATAATTAAAAGAAAGATGAAATTTCGCAGACGAAAGGGCAATGCAGATATGATCTGCACGGGGGTCATGCGTATGACGAAGTTCAGTATGGGGCTCGAATTTTATTATCTCGTGTTTCATACACCCCGCAAAGTTAATCTAGCGACTTGAATAATCATACTTGATGATAAACGTTGGTAGCTGCGGTTTAAGTCAAAACCTTAGAAGCCATGAAAAATAAAATTTTGCAATAACTTGGTTTTGCAGGATGTGCATGAGATGTGGTATAGCAATGCTCATATTCAATTCGATTATGTATGAGATGACTATATGATGTAAATTTACTAACATGACCTGCGTGTCATGATTCGGCATGATGGCTAGAGCCATATGATTGTCACTTTAATGTCCTGCGTGTCAACCTTTAGCAATGCACTTATTTTATTAGCTATAGAGATAGCAATATTATCTGGTGCATCGACAAGGTGGTGGCAATCTTCGCGAAGGTGAAACACCGACGCAAATGCCGAAGACGAATAAATTAAAGACTTCTCCGTCAGAAAGGGCTATACCATATCATGCTATTATGAATTGCATGAGATGTTTATCCCTTATGATGCACCCTTTTTGATTGCGTGGTAGTCGCTTTTTATTAGGGTGATCTCTCACTTAAAATATCAAGTAGATAGTGTTCTCCCAAGTGTAGCACCGTCACAGCATCTATCCTTTTGGGGTGCGCCATGGATGCATGGGTACGAACAATTGGAGAAATGTAAGGCGGGTGAGGTCAGACCTCGCAGCAAGATCACTTGGTTGTCTTGACGTTCATGGCAGGATCGTCCTGAGCTCAGAACACACGCATCGAAAGATGAACAAGAGTCACATAGAGATGTGATCAGCAAGTTGGCCTACCGATTGAAATCCTCGTCATGAGATGATGATTCGATGACGTTGAATTGATATTCGGATCTTGAATCACTCATAATCAATTTTGAGAGATATTGATTTGAGTGGGAGCGCACTTTAGAATAAAATTGTTTATTCACTAGTGCAATTTAATTATGAACAAAGTCTAAGTGAAACTTGTGTTTACCGTTGTAGATCAAATGGCTCGCAATGCCGCGTTCAACTTAGGCCCGATGTTAGAGAAAGAGAAGTTAGCTGCGATTGGAAACAACTATGAGGACTGGGTCCGTAACCTGAGGATTGTCCTCAGGGGCGCTAAGAGAATGTATGTGCTTGAAACTCCTCTTCCAGCTAAACTGGCGGCAACTGCCCCGAAAGATGAACAAAATGTCTGGGCCACTAAGGATGATGATTACAACTTAGTGCAGTGCCTCATGCTAGCTTCCATGAGTCCAGAGCTTCAAAAACGTTTTGAATTCCATAACGCCCGTGATATGATCCGGGAATTGGATCTCTGTACAAGGAAACCGCACGGTCTGAACGTTTTGATATCATGAAGACCGTGATGGATTGCAAGATGGCTGAGGGAAGTTCAGTTGGCGAACACGTGGTCAAAATGATTGGCTACGCTGAAAGGCTTAAAACCCTGGAATTTCCAATTCCACTAGCCCATATGATGGACATGTTGCTTGCTTCACTCCCCCCGTCTTACGACGGTTTTACCATGAACTACAACATGAGTGGGATGGAGAAGACACCGAATGAAGTGCTCGCCATGCTGAAAACTGCGGAAGGAGGACTGCGGAAAAATCGCAAGCAAGTGTTGCTTGTGAATAAAACCGCCGGTTTCAAAAATAAAGGCAAGTCCAAGAAGGGCAAGGGCGCCGGTAAGACCGGCTCCCGAAGCAACTCTAAGGGCGGAGCCAAGAATGAAACTGAGTGCTTCTACTGCAAGGGCACAGGACACTGGAAGAGAAACTGCAAGAAGTATCTGGAAGATAAGAAGTCCGGGAAAACCGAAAAAGGTATAACTGTTATACAGGTTAATGTCATTGACGTTTTGCTTGCTAGCGATAATTCTAAGTCTTGGGTATTTGATATCGGATCAGTTGCTCACATTTGCAACTCGATACAGGGGCTTCAGAAGGTGTGCAAGCTGGCAAAGAATGAAGTCGTGATGCACGTCGGGAACGGCGCTGGGATCGCCGCTCAAGCCGTCGACATTATGCCTCTACGTCTCCCTTCAGGATTTACCTTAGAACTAAGTAACTGTTATTTTGTTCAGGCATTGTGTAGAAACATTATCTCTGGATCATGTTTAGTACACGATGGGTACTCCTACAAGTCTGAGAACAATGGTTGTTCGCTTTATTGTAAGGATATGTTTTATGGATTTGCACCCATTGTTGGGGGCCTTTTCATACTAAATCTTGAATGTGGAAATGATGTCTTTAACATGAATGCTAAACGCCTTAAGAAGGCTGATACCACCACCACTTACTTGTGGCACTGTCGGCTTGGCCACATCAGAAAGAAACGCATGCAAAGACTCCAGCCAGATGGAGTTTTACCGTCCTTTGATTTTCAATCATTTGACACATGTGAAGCTTGTCTGATGGGGAATATGACCAAGACGCCGTTCACGGGTCATCCTAAACGAGCGGGTGAATTATTGGAAATAATACATAGTGATGTATGTGGTCCAATGAGCACAGCCGCACGGGGTGGGTATTTCTACTTCGTGACTTTTACTGATGATTTAAGTCGGTATGGCTATATCTACTTGATGAAGCATAAGTCAGAAACCTTTGAAAAGTTCAAAGAATTTCAGAATGAGGTAGAAAATCATCGTAACAAAAGGATTAAGTTTCTGCGATCAGATCGCGGGGGCGAATACCTTAGTCATGAGTTTAGCCAACATCTGAGTGACTGTGGAATAGTTTCACAGCTTACGCCTCCAGGAACTCCACAGCGAAACGGAGTGTCAGAAATACGTAACCGAACCCTGTTAGACATGGTAAGGTCGATGATGTCTCTTACAGATCTGCCGATATCTTTTTGGGGTCACGCACTAGAAACTGCCGCTCACACACTAAACAGAGCACCGTCTAAGTCTGTTAAGACGACACCACATGAGATGTGGAATGGGAAGAAACCCAGTTTGTCGCATCTTAAGATTTGGGGATGTGAGGTACATGTAAATGTTTACAACCTACCAAACTCGATCCCAGATCAGACAAATGTAACTTTGTAGGTTATCCAAAAGAAACAGTTGGGTATTCCTTCTACCTACCCTCCGAGCACAAAGTGTTTGTCACTAAAAACGGAGTCTTTCTTGAGAAAGAGTTTCTCGCTAAAGAATTGAGTGGGAGGACAGTACAGCTTGATGAGATTAGTGAATCTTCGGCAACCGTTGATATGGCTAAGGAACCGGAAGAAATTCCGCAAATTATCCCTACAACCGAGCCAGAAGTTGTCGCATGCGATGCGGAAACTTCAGACAATGTTGTAACTGAACCGCGCAGATCAGGTAGGGCTATCCAGCCACCTGAGTGGTTTCATAACGAAATCTTCATTCTTGAAGACAATGAACATGCGCACTACAAGGAAGCGATGGCGGGGTCCAGCTCAAGGGAATGGCATAAAGCCATGAAATTCGAAATGGAATCCATGTACGAAAACCAAGTTTGGAACTTGGAAGAACTTCCAGAAGGCGTAAAGCTCATTGGTTGTAAATGGATTTTCAAAAGAAAGATGGATGCGGATGGTAACATTACTATCCACAAAGCTAGACTTGTCGTGAAAGGGTTCACGCAAGTTCCAGGAGTGGACTATGACGAGACTTTCTCGCCCGTAGCTATGCTTAGGTCTGTTCGGATATTACTAGCAATTGCTGCTTATTTCGATTATGAAATATGGCAGATGGACGTCAAAATGGCTTTCCTAAGTGGAAATCTCAAAGAAGATGTATACATGATACAGCCTGAAGGTTTTGTCGTTCATAAGGATGCTGGAAAGGTATGCAAACTTCAGAAAACCATTTATGGTCTGAAGCAAGCGTCAAGGAGCTGGAACATTCGTTTTGATGAAGTGGTCAAACAGTTTGGCTTCATCAGGAAGGACGAAGAATCTTGTGTTTACAAGAAGTTTAGTGGGAGCGCAAAAGCATTTCTAATCTTGTATGTGGATGACATATTGTTGATTGGAAATGACGTGAATTTTCTTAGCGAAATAAAAGACTCATTGAAGAAGAGTTTTTCAATGAAAGACTTAGGCCAAGCGGCATATGTATTGGGCATTAGAATCTATAGAGATAGATCAAAACGCCTGATAGCGCTTAGCCAAAGCACGTACATTGACAAGGTGTTGAAAAGGTTCAACATGGAAAACTCCAAGAAAGGCCTACTCCCCATGTCACCTGGCACAGTGCTTAGCAAGAATCAGTATCCTCGGACTCTCGATGCGTGAGTACAAATGAATGATGTTCCATATGCTTCGGCAGTTGGTTCTATTATGTATGCCATGCTATGTACAAGACCGGATGTTTCCTATGCGCTAAGTGTTAGCAGCCGGTACCAAAGTGATCCAGGATTGGAACACTGGGCCGCAGTCAAAAATATTCTTAAGTACCTCAGAAGGACCAAGGATTTACTTCTTATGTACGGAGGTGATGAAGAGCTCATTGTAAGTGGTTACACTGATGCAGGCTTCATGACTGACCCAGATGACTTCAAATCTCAATCAGGCTATGTTTTCATATTGAACGGTGGCGCAGTTGATTGGAAAAGTTCCAAACAAAAGACTGTGGCGGATTCTACGACGGAGGCGGAATATGTTGTAGCTTCAGAAGCCTCCAAGGAGGCGGTCTAGATCAAGCAGTTTCTTGAAGACCTTGGTGTGGTTCCAAGTGCGCTGGACCCGGTGGAGATCTATTGTGATAATAGTGGTGCCGTGGCTCGGGCTAGGGAGCCATCTTCGCAACATAAGACAAGACATATTGAACGCAAATATAAACTCATTCGACATCATGTCGAAGCGGGTTTAGTGAAAGTACGCAAAGTTCACACGGATTTGGATGTGTCAGACCCGATGACAAAGCCTCTACCACGAGCAAAGCATGAGCAGCACCGGATAGCCATTGGTGTTAGGGAAGCCATGTAACTGGATTATGACTCTAGTGCAAGTGGGAGTCTGTAGGATATATGCCCTAGAGGCAGTAATAACAGTTATTTTGTATCTCCAAAGTTTGTAATGAATGTTTATGTTCCATGCTATAACTGCAATGATTCTCGAGTCTGCAATATCCACGAGGCTCGGAGGGAAACTCATGTGCACGTGTGGTATTATAAACGGTAAAATGTATTCCTAGTCATGCCTCTAAGACTAGCTCAAGTATTGCATGATGATCCTGTTTTCCTGATCATGGGCATGACTATGCCGGCAATTTTGAGGGCACATTGTTAGAAGAACACTTGTGTTGAATCGACCCGAATTGATGTTATGCTATGAGATACATTCGTCACAAGTTAATGGTTAATAACACAGAGAAAGTTAATGTTTGCATAATTCCTTAGACCATGAGAGTATCGAGTTCCTTCATACTTGCTTCATGAACTTTGGGGTTTGTTAAACGTCATCCGTAACTGGGTGGCTATTACGGCGGCTTACGGGTTCACGGAAAAGTATGACAAGAAACGAGATAGCTCAAGATTGGGATTTGCTCCTCCGACGATGGAGAGATATTCTCGGGCCCTCTCGGTGTTACGGTATCCATCATTGTCTGGCCAGACACAGGGTGATTTGATCACAGGGATGCCGGAACACGAAAACGAGAAAAGAGAACAAAACCGGTAACGAGGTAACTGGCATAGTGGACAAGTTGTTGATCCACGGGGATGCAGATAAATCTCACCTCGGGTGTTTGTAACATATCGCGAAGCAACAGGAATAGCACACGGCAACCGGAGGTTCACTTGAATATTTATTCGTGTGGGTATAGGGGTCAATATGGGTGTCCACGGCTCCGATGTTGATCAATGATCGGAAAGTGTTCTGGGTCATGTCTATACTTCACCGAACCTATAGGGTCACACGCTTAAGGATTATCTATCTGCTGAATGCTAGACAGGGAGTCTGAGAGAAAGTCACCGGAAAAGTTTCGGAGACAACGGAAGAGTTCCGGAGAGAGAACACCGGAAGGGTTTCGGTAAAACTGAAAAGTTGTTTCGGGGTATACCATTAAGTCAAATTGGTTTCGGCACACGCCTGGAAATTCTTGGAGGGTGCCAGAATTGTTCTGGGAACTTCTGGGATTTTTTCGGAGAAAAAACCCGGAAATGTTCCGGAGCTGCCGGAACCGCTTTGGTTGCTTTTCGCAGATGAAAATCACTAATCCGGAATTGTTTCGGAACGCGTCCAAAATTATTTTAGTGGATACTGGAAATGTTCTAAGACCTACAGAAATATTTTTGGATTTAACGGTCGCGGAAAAATGTTTTCATGAATAGTGAAAAGCACTTTTTGGTGGCTTCTTGGAGAAGCCACCTTGAGGGCTTTTTGGTATTTTCCCCTATTGACTTCTTGGAGAAGCCACCTTGAGGGCATTTTGGTATTTCCAAGTGACCTCCACCCCTTGGGCTTGGCCTATAAATAGAGGTGGAGAGGTGCTCTCCATTCACACACTCTTTCTCACATACAAATGCCATGCAATGATCTCGCCTTCTCTCTCCCTCCCCGCGAAATAGTTTCGTAGAGCCGAAAGGCTGTCTGGGTTCCAGCAAGAACTAGTTCTAGACGGCGAAGCCCTGCCGGATAGCTGACACCGTATGTGTGCAACCCCGTAGAGAGGTCGTAGGTTCGATCTTTTGCCCGAGGGGCTGTTCAAGGGTCCTCCCGAAGGGCTGTCCGAGTTACCGTTAGAGTTTCGAGGGTCCTCCCGAAGGGCTGTCCATGACATCATCCGGGGGACTGTCCGACCGCCTCCCGAAGGGCTGTCCGACGAGGGAGTACATCCTCACGGTTGGGAGGTTGTAAATCCTAGCTGCGGGGATCTGCACCGACGATCTACATCGACTCTACTTCCGCTGCGCTACGAGTCGGTAATGATCAGATCAAACCTTGTATGCAGTCTCCATAGTGATCCTGGGCGTGCTCGCTGTACCGAAATTTTTTGTTTTCTGTCGCGTTCCCTACAGTTGATGCACGTTTTCGTCCTACTTTCTCTGGTAGAAATCTTGGGGCACTCTTTGAAATTCTTTGTGTTGGATTGAATATTATGAATCTGAAGTTGTTTGATGCATATCGTATAATCAACTCATGGATACTTGTGGTGACATTGGAGTATCTAGGTGACATTAGAGTTGGTTGATGTGTATCATATGGTGTTATTTTAGTACGAACTCTAGGGTTGTTCGTGACACTTATAGGAATAGCTCAATAGATTGATCGGAAAGGATAACTTTAAGGTGGTTTCGTACCCTACAAACAATTTCATCTTATGTTCTCCGCTAGATAAGAACTTTGGAGTGATTCTTTGTCGCACGTTGAGGGATTGTTATATGATTCAATTATGTTAGCACTGTTGAGAGATTGCACTAGTCAAAGTATGAACCCTAGGCCTTGTTTTCAAGCATTGCAATACCGTCTGTGCTCCGTTTTATCACTTGCTACCTTGCTATTTTTATATTTTCAGATTACAAAAACCTATATCTACTATCCATACTACACTTGTATCACCATCTCTTCGCCGAACTAGTGCACCTATACAATTTACCATTGTATTTGGTGTGTTGGGGACACAAGAGATTTCTTGTATTTGATTGCAGGGTTGTTTGAGAGAGACCATCTTCATCCTACGCCTCCCACGGATTGATAAACCTTAGGTCATCCACTTGAGGGAAAATTGCTATTGTCCTACAAAACTCTGCGCTTGGAGGCCCAACACAAGTCTACAAGAATAAGTTGTGTAGTATACATCACTGGTGATCAGACTAGGCGAGCCTACACGGCATTAAACGAGCAGTTCGGTGTGTACACTGGGGTGATCTGGCAGCCGTACACGCAAGTAGCCATAGATGCAAGATACTTCGGCGGTATTTCTGAGCTATGCACAAGGGATCGGGATTACTGGATGACAAAATCGAAGATCATCTTCGATGTCTTCGTCGAGGAGATGGCCCAACAGAGGGTTATGAGGCAATTTGGTCTTCGACAGTTGGTCGAGCCTCCGCCTACAGAGGCTCCGCTGCCACTAGTAGTCCACAGGTATTGGCTACTTATTCAATGTTAGATTGTCTTTCACAATTGTCCATAGTGAAGCATTACTTAATTGTTGAACACACACCGCAATTTTAGAATCACAAGGAAGGGGGTCAACAGGACACAGACTCAGTGGCTGCAGAGGCTTCAGCCGTACATTACAGACTGGGAGACTGCGACGACACGGCTCTGGCACAAGGATCTTGGATTTGATCTCCGTCAATTCAATGCCTATTTGTAGCAGTACATGAACGGAACACGGTTACGCATCATTCAGCACTCTCACCCAGATGAGATACCGGCCCCTGCTACGGGGGATACGTACCCCAGCTATGATACTTCGGGCTCCAGACAGTACGCGGTAACATATATTCTCTTTATCTAATGCATCTAGTTGTTACATACTTTGCAGTGCATACGTAATAATCATCGTGACAATTTCAGGCTGAGTTGACACGCGATTTTTACGATGAGATGACCAACTTTGGACGTTCACTCTCGTCTGGACCTCTTCTTCCACATCCGACTCAGCTTCCCCCCTGGGTGACGCGCATGCAGCAGAAGATACGAGCTGTCTACGCGGCTATCACGTGCACCCGCACTTCGAACGTTGTTCACCAGCATCACCTACAATGCCCCCCGCGTCCCTCCACACAGCAGCAGCAGCCGCGTCTCTCCACGCACCATTGATACGCCTCAACGTATCTATAATTTTTTATTGTTCCATGCTATTATAGTATCAATCTTGAATGTTTATTATGCAATTATATATCATTTTTTGGGACTAACATATTAACCTAGTGCCCAGTGCCAGTTGTTGTTTTCTGCTTGTTTTTGGTTTTTCAGGAAATCAGTACCAAACGAAGTCCAAATGCCACGAAACTTTTTGACGGTTTTTTTCTGGACAAAAAAGACCCTGGAAGCTACGGGAGGAAGCCAGAAGCCTCACGAGGAGGCCACAAGGCAACAAGGCGCGGCCCTGGGGGGCGCCTTGATGCCTTGTGGGCCCCTCGTGGCTCCTTTTGACCTAATTCCACTTCTATAAATTCTCAAATATTGGGAAACCAACAAAGAGCCCCACAAAATAACTTTTACGCCACCGCAAGCCCCTGTTCTTCCGCAATCCCATCTGGCGGCCTTTTCCAGCGATCTGTCGAAGGGAGAATCGATCACGGGGGGCTTCTACATCAACCTTGCTGCCCATTCGATGATGTGTGAGTAGTTTACCACAGACCTATGGGTCCATAGCTAGTAGCTAGATGACTTCTTCTCTCTCTTTGATCTTCAATACCATGTTCTCCTCGATGTTCTTGGAGTTCTATCCGATGTAATCTTCTTTTGCGGTGTGTTTGTTGGGATCCGATGAATTGTGGGTTTATGATCAGATTATTCATGAGAAATATTTGAGTCTTTTTCTGAATTCTTTTATGCATGATTATTATAGCATTGTATTGCTCTCCGATCTATCCGTTTGGTTTGACTAGATTGATTTATCTTGCAATGAGAGAGATGCTTTGTGATGGGTTCAATCTTGTGGTGTTCTATATCCCAGTGACAGAAAGGGACAAGACATTTATTTGTATTGTTGCCATTAAGGATAAAATGATGGGGTTTATTCATATTAATTGAGTTTACTTTGTCTACATCATGTCATCTTACTTAAGGCGTTACTCCGTTTTTAACTTAATACTCTAGATGCATGCTTGATAGCGGTCGATGGGTGGAATAATAGTAGTAGATGCAGGCAGGAGTCGGTCTTCTTGTCTCGGACGTGATGCCTATATACATGATCATTGCCTTGAATATCGTCATAACTATGCGCTTTTCTATCAATTTCCCAACAGTAATTTGTTTACCCACCGTATGCTATGTGTTCGAGAGAGAAGCCTCTAGTGAAAACTATGGCCCCCGGGTCTACTTAAATCATATAAAAAACCTAAAAATACCTTGCTGCAATTTTATTTACTTTATTTTATTTTGTAATTTATTTTATCTATCTATCACTATGAAAATTAATCCTTGCAAGTAACCGCCAAGGGGATTGACAACCCTCTTGTTTGCGTTGGGTGCAAGTATTTGCTTTTGTGTGTGTAGGTGCTGCTAACGAGGTTCTGCTTGGTTCTCCTACTGGATTGATAACCTTGGTTCTTAACTGAGGGAAATACTTATCTCTACTGTACTGCATCATCCTCTCCTCTTCGAGGAAATCCCAACGCAACTCACAAGTAGCAACCATCAAGAACCCACACAACACCGACATCATCCGTGTCCACGTCTAGCACAGTAGTCGACGACCAGACCACCCCCTCCTGACCAAGCGGGAAGTTCGGCGTGGCAACGCCAGCAACAGGGTCCCACATCGGGCTTCACGTTTCAGCCACACCCACAACAGCAGGGTCCCACGTCGGGCTTCGTGTTGCAGCCACAGCCAGCTGGTATGTCTCTTCATAATTATTCTTTTCAATAACAATTGGGACTACGTATTTCTTCAGTACTTATGTTCCCTCCTGTTGGGATATTACTTGAGGTTGAGACCCGGCAGGAGCATGACCCGGCCCTAAGCTTTAAGGCTAAGTGGGTCATCCCACTGGCGGGTTAACTAAAGATAAACAGAGACGGGCTAGAGGCCCAAGATGAGACCCGGCAGGTGGCCGGCTCTCAGGTAGAAGGCCCAGATGAAGAAAACCTCCTAACTTGGAAGGCAAGATAGACAAGAGTTAGAGTAGGATACGGGTTAACTTGTACGACCCGGAATCTTCTGTGAAACCAGGGACTCGGCCTATTATATAAAGGGGAGCCCCTCGGACGAAAAGATTAAGTTGCAATCTCTCGAGAGCTAGGTTAGCGAATCCGCACCCTTGTAATCGAGATCCAGAGCAATATCAATCAAGCAGGAGTAGGCTTTTACCTCCTTCATGAGGGGCCGAACCTGGGTAACCCGTGTCTCTCTTTTCCGATCAACCCCGTTCAAGCTTCCACACAACTGCGATGGCCTCACGACTAAGTCCTTTCACGAGGACATCTGCCGTGACAAAACCACGACACCTCCTGCAGGAGCCTACGGATATCAGGCGTCTATGTTCGGACATGAGGCGTCTATGTCCGGACCCGCGTGAGAGAGTGATCAGGAAGGTGGGGAGAACATGCAGGATTACATGTCGCAGCACAACGAGTGGATGGACATGTATTCGACTCCTCCACCAGGCCCCACACAGGATACACAGTATGACCAGGACGGGTCCGAGATTCCTCTTTGTACGTTAGGGCAGCCCGCAGGTATGGCTGATCGACGCCTAATACATCGCCTGATTGCCGTGCCAGACGTCATCAGTGACACTTCTCTCTATATCAGTAGAGACATGACTATCTACTTATGTATGAGACATATGCCTATTCTATGTATGAGACAAATGACTATCTACTTACGTATGAGACATATGCCTATTCTATGTATGAGACAAATGACTATCTACTTATGTATGAGACATATGCCTATTCTATTTTAGTGCTCAGTTAGTTTAGCGGGGATAATTCTGATACTACAAACTAATTATCCAACGTCATGCAACAACTACAACATCAAATTAATATACAACATAATGCTTCTACAATAAGACAGTACAAACTAATAATACACGTACATCTGAATTAAACGGTAGGACCAGGGCCGGGCCGGCAAAATTCGGGGCCTGTGCCAAACTCTAAAATGAGGCCTATTTCCCTAGAAAAATCAAACTATAATCAGCTTATGTACAACTCCTTTATGATATTGAATTAAATCCTCTAATTTTAATTTTCTTCTCATGTCTTGTAATTAGATTCATATTCTCTTGAGGACATAACTTGGATCTTAAAACACAACGTCTAGACCAATTAATATATAAGTATATAAATGATGGAAATAACAGAATTAAAGGGATATACAACAAATATTTAGCAGGAAATTATTTGTAGAACTGAGACTTACAAACATCATACTCTGGCCCGAAATTGCTTCACTGGTTGGCCCTGTCGAAATGTTCCTGGACGAGAGTCATGAGAGACTGAAGGAGAGACGAGACGCCATCACAACCAGATCGATTAGACGATCACGTGGACGAAGACGACACGCCCTTGATTAGCATTATGAGGATTGTAAAAAGAAAGCGGCAACCAGCGGGCTAGCACCTGTCCTGAACGATGAAGCTCTCTTGATTAGTTGATTAAAAGATTGATTTGATTAAGTCGATTTAGCGCTTCGCCGCAACACGGCCGTGTGCATGCCCCCTCACCTGCTGGTTGTTGCTGCCGTGCCTCCCTGCGTTGAGGGCCCTGCCGACGCCGGCGGCCGCCGGTCCTCTGCAGCTGCCGACCATCAGCTGGGCGGTTAGGGTTAGTACTGTAGATTGGGATTACTGCTCCTGCGCTCACGCCTCTTTTTTTGTGCTAACGATTGGTATTCTCTCAGGCCATTGATTAGCGATCAGATTACTAGTACTTGTGACAGGCGGCACTATCCGGGCCTTTAGGCCTGCTGGCTCTATGTCATTAACGAGAGCATTGCGGCAGCTGCTGCTGATGTGCTCCTAAATTGGGGCCCCTGCAGCCTGGAGGCCCTGTGCGGCCGCACAGGTCGCACGCCCCTGCGCCCGGGCCTGGGTAGGACTGAACTTACAAAATACAGCTTAAAAACTACATGAAGGCATCATCGTCATCCTCCGTCGATGCAGACCTCTTGCCCTTCGACGATGCGGAAGTCTTGGCCTTGGTGCTCGGCATGAAGATATCGTCTTCGTCGTCGTTGTCGGCGCTCCATAAAAAAGTATGTTCTGCTGCATACTTTAGGTATGATTCACTCTTATGATTTTGCTTCTTCCATCTTCCATGCAACCTGAGAAGTTCTTTCTGTATCTCCTCAAAGGTCCTTGAAGGCCACCCGCACCTAGTTAATGCGTGACCCAGCTCATTCAGTAGGGTGTCACTACTGATGAGTTCGTCCCATGGAACTATTTTATTGTCTCTTTTGAAATCGCCGGCTAAACACAGAAGACATTGGGACATACTAGGGTGAAAACTACGATCAAAAGGATAACCGGACATCTTAACGAGACTACAAGACTATACTGGACTGCTTACCCACTTTAGTGTGGAGGGGGTTTTATAGGTTCAGAAGAGAAGAATAGGCGGGAACTCAGAAGTGGGAAACTATGGCGGGAGATATAGGCGGGAAACGGCGGCGCAAGATATACGCGGGAACTCAGAAGTGGGAAACTATGGCGGGAGATATAGGCGGGAAACTATGGCGGGAGATATAAGCGGGAAACGCTGCTGCCGCCGGGTCCCGTTGCGGCAGGTGCCACGTGTCGGCTGGCGCGGCTGCCGGCACAGCCCAGAGGGTCTTTTTTGTCAATCTGGTCCAGAGGTAGTCATTTTTGTCAATTAGATTAGCCAAGGTGGTATTTTTGAACAAAAATATGGTTGCATGCAGCTGTCCACTTTGCCAAAGCCGATAGGAACTAATTGGTTTCGCCGAAACCAATTAGTGCTAAATGGTCACACTAAAACCGATCGGCTTCAGCATGACCAACTGAAGCCAATCGGCTTTGCTGATGCCGATGCTGTATTATTTTTGAAAAAAATCAAAATGGCGTAATATTTCTCTAATTTATTAAAAAAAAGTGTATTATTTAAAAAAAATAGCATGCATCTGTGCCTGTCTCATAGTGGTGTTTTACGTTGAAACCAGTAATAGATTGTACTGTCAGAACTCTTCGCTCTTAATTACGATGATAATATGGTCTGCTCATGTCCCAATTCAAATAGAAACAAAAAATCGCCAAATACGGCAGGCTGTGGAGAGAGATGTATCCTAGAGTTCTAACACTTGCAGAAAGTACCCATTTGTCCAGTGGAGTTCGGGTGATTCAAGATTTGTAATAATTAAAAATGCGGTCAGGCTGTGCTCCGTGGGCTCCACCATTATCAAAGCTTTCACATGGCATACACCAAAAATCAAAATACAACCAGAATACGCTGCCAAATACAATGCAGATCACCAATCCCTCTCTCCCTCCCTCCGTTCCTAAATATAAGTCTTTTTAGAGATTCCAATGCGGACTACATACGGGGCAAAATGAGTGAATCTACACTCTAAAATATGTTTATATACATCCATATGTAGTCCTTATTGAAATCTCTTAAAAGACTTATATTTAGGAACAGAGGGAGTACATATCTGAATCCACAAAAGGAATAATGCTTCAGTACTCATGGTACAGACTAGAGAAAAAAGAATAAGGCCCGAATAACATAACACCCAGAGACGTACAGTTGTTACATGAGGTACAAAACTAAGAACTCTTTGTGAGCAAGCCTCCATGTTATTTTAAAGCAGACATATCATGGTCTTCACTGAATTCAGCAACAGAAAGGGAATTAAGTGGCACAAAACAGCACCTACAAACACGCCTATCACCATTAATCAACAGGAAAAAAAGTATCGATACACACAAAAGCAAACATAGCAATTTAAAAACAGAGACGGATTGGCATCCAGAAACATCATAGTGAATCAGACGATTTCTTCCACCATGACATCGCCGCCCTGGTAACAGACGAATTGACCGTTGGCATGTTCTTCTTCAGCAACGCCGCCACTTGATCTTGATGGACCAGCAGCTTGTTCCTGGGCAGTGGGCGCCCTGCTGACACAAGTACTTAAACTTGAAGGATCATCCCGATGCTCTCCTCCGCTGTGATGATGATCCGCCCTCTGCAGTTTGTCTGCCAAAGTCTCCATGCCCATGTAGTACTGTAGGAGCCAGATATAGGTGAGGTACTCCACGCCCGTGCCCAAACCCTTGGCGTGCAGGTAACCTCTGCATCTAGCGGCAGAGAAGCACATCATCTCCACCCAGACGCCTTCGATAGTAGTCCACATCTTCTCTTCAGGTAGACCAGACAACACTTTGGCAATACTCCAAGCATCACGGATGATTCCTCCCTGGGGGTGTTGGGTACCATCTGGGGGTGGAGATCCTCGTCCACCATCCACCGCCACAATTATCCTCTGTGTAACCTCTCTTTCCCCTACCGGTGGTTTGTCTCTCTTGATGTCAATGCCTTTCAGTTCATCATAGGCAGCTGTGAAAAGATTACGTCTGGTGCCTGCCATTAGCATCTCAGGATTCACAAACAGTAGGTACATCATGTAGTTGGACATTTCTCTGCACTGGACAGCCCTTTTGTGATGATCAGATCCTTTGCACCAAGCAGGACATGCAAAAGCATGAGGACATGAATCTTGAGTGCACTGAGGTCCATGATGAGATGCACGCATATCGTAGAAGCAGAAATCCGTGGCGAGATGCCAGAGAAGAACACTCTCATCGAATGCACCCTCTAAGCTCCAGCCCAGTTCCTGGTAGCATCCTTCATGCCCAAGAGTAAACTGGCCCCTGTTATCATTGAACTTCCTGTAACTGGAAACGTCTCTTATGTGATGCTCCCACCCACCTTTGACATAGTTGAGCACTAACCTTGTAATGCTGAAGGATGAGGAGCAAGACTCCATGCTCCAACATTGGTTAAGGAAGTCGTTTAATCCCAAGACTCCCACCAACCTCATCATACTGGAACTGTTGTGGACAAGGAACCCTATAAGGTTGTACTGGGAAACCTTATCGTATATAGTTTTCATCCGTTTAAGGACTGCTGTTGGCTCCCGAGTCATCCATGTAAGGACTGTTGTTGACTTCTGAGTATCTCTTTCTCTGTCCCTTGTCATGGACTTAAGGACAATGGCGGAAAGTTCCAGTACAGCAGTACAACATAGCAAGGCATACGTAACCTTCACATCGTCTTCACTATAAGCTTCTCTGTGGCTGTGGTGGAAGAGGGCTATGGCTGCAAATTGAAGGTACACAGCTAATCCACGTACAAGGAAACCTAATCCATGCACAAGGATACCAAAAACGTTTTGATGTCCTACGACGGCCAGTTCGGGGAACATAATGGTGCTGGGTGACATCCTTTCTTTGGTGTAGAGGAGTTGGAAGGTCTTGGAGAGCCAATGCTGCAGCTTACAGTAGGCATGTTTGTCATCAAGTGCTGCGAAGGACAGGAGCATCCTTATCCGATCATCAGCAGAAGGAGACGCAAGGTCCACAAATAGCTTATAGGGAGTGAAGTCCACGGGCGTGGCTGGTGTTAAAAGGTAACCATTCGTCCCAGCAGGACTAGTTGCCTTGTCAATGAAATCTTCAAGCGGGTCAATCTGAAGCTTCTGTGTATCTATCGACCTCCGAATAGGCTGGCCGGAGCTGACAAGGCTGTTAATGCTAGCTCTATTGAGAGCCAAGGGCTTCTCACAGCATTTGAGGATACCAGGGATGAAGAGCAATATTGCTGCCTCCAGCAGCTTCCTATCACTGCCTGGAAATGATTTGCAGAAGACATAGACGGCCACGGTGACCTGAGACACCGCGGTGAGGATGTGCCGCATCCACAACTCATTATCTTCGATGTTGTAGGCGGTTATGCCATCCTGTCCACCAAGATGTATCAGGAGGACCGGTGCCCATAACACCTCCAGCACACCGTGTCCATCATGCTGCTTCTTATGGCGGTTGAAGAGGGTGGCAAGCGCATATATTGCAATGGCATCGCTGCCAAGGTATGCTAACCAGATAACTGGCCTAAACCTGGATCTGATGGGGAACTTACGCGCGATGGAAGCGGCAAGGAGGATGTACTGAATCACCAGGCTACTAAGGACGAGGAAGCGCAGCTGCCACTCCTCCCACCATTGCACAGCTCCTGAGATATCCATTACCATTGGCTTCCTCCCTCTCTCTCTCTCTCTCTCTCCCCCTCCCTCTCTCTCTCTCTCTCTCTCTCACACACACACACACCCTCTCCCTCATAGCACCCAGCTCAGGCAGGCACCTGCATGCAGCCTTGTCTTTTCTTCTTTCTACTTTTTTTCCTGGGCCTACACAAGGCCATCTTTCCATCTTTTTCTCCTTAATGTTATTCCCATGGAGGCAAGGCAACACTGATTCGTTGTGCATATATGTGTGCTGTTTTTTACTTTTCCCTTTCTTTCTTTTTCCTTTTTTTTTTGTCTGCTGGTGGACATCACCACTCCAACAATCTATCTCTTGTCCTTCTGTTTTCCTTTCTTGTATGGTTTCATAGGGCACCGACCGACTAATGTGTTTTTACCAACAAACAGTCAGTTGTGGCCAGGAGGATATGCAGTCACAATGAAATGCCATCTACTTATACGGACATGGCAATGTATAAGGATTGAGGGCCTATATCGAGTAATGTTATTGCCGCATATAACTGAATCAGCAAGTCAGTTAATGAAGCATATTTTTTATGAGTTAATCAAGCATCTTAACTTTGCCAGAAGACTGCTTTTTTCCAGCACATTTCTTGCAACCGAAAACTAATTACCATGGTTTACTCTTTTCACGAACAAACAAGAAAGCAAAGCCTAACTTTTGACATAACTGGTGGGAGAGCCCAAATAGAACAGAAATGAAGTAACATATGATGCAAACTTAGTTACAGTGTATAAATGTGTATTCTTGATGATGATGATGATCAATGAACAAAATTGCCCCCTCCCCAGAAAATACAGATCATAATTAACTGCAATTCGTATTTGTGAACACATGATGTTTTGGAGCCTATTCAAATTTGTATCACAATTGCAATTCCTAGATTCTAAAGTTGCAATTTTCTCTCTGACATTTGCCCTGATTATCTACTGCAATAACCATGCTGATTATGTTGAATAATTACTTCTAAGCTTCGGATGTGTAAGAGATTCTGGGTAAAGGAGGAGATAGGCTTGGATATAAAAATTAACTGTAAGTTAGATATAGGTCTTCAGCAGGTTACAAAGGCTAGGGAGAAATGAGGATTCTATTACCTGATTGCTTGCTGTAGACCAGAAAAAGTGTCAAATTGTATGTTTCTTCTGATTTTGCTATGCTACCCTTTGCAACATGATTGCCAGTGAAAAGCACCTTTAGCGATTTGTACAGCAAGCTGAGCAAGCCCTGCGGAAAATGGAAAATAATAATCATGAGTGAATATTAGATGTGTTGAAGATAAGCATGTTTCCAAATAGTTGCTGCTAAAACGAACCATTAACTGTTCCCGTAGTGATATTACCATCAGTCATCCTGCCTTTCCAAAGATCATTAAAGCTTAGTACATTTTCCAACAAACAAAAAAACAGCTTCACAAGTTTAAGAAAATCTAGAGGACAAGATGATAATGTTGCACAAACTGGACAGCACGACGAAGTTAATGGACCTAGAATTCAAGTGGTTTTTATACCTTGTACCAGCGCTGCCTTCTACGCAGCCCATTCAAATACTGCAAAAATATAAACCACAAAAGTTCATTTATGATCTTCGGTCCAGCTGCTTTTCGCCCACTTGCGCTGATTTTTGAGCTGTCCCTCTCCAGCCTGCAGGCCATGGCTACCAAAGCCAGTATGAAGACGTACAGACCAAGAATTCAGCTATTGAGTCTCTCCTAGTAAACTACACAAGCTAGGAGCAATTTAAGATCTCAGACCTCACATGTAAGGATTCCAGAATGAAGGGACCAGGAGGGTTTGCAATCCCAGTAAAATACAAATGCTGCTGTTAGCATTTGTCCGGATCAAACACCATGTACTTACATACAATGTATAATGCTCAGTTTCTTGGAAATAAAAAATGTATAAGGCCAGTATGCTGATATGAAGTTGTACCTTGTTTATTAAACTATCAACTAGTAAATCAAACATTTGTTGACAATCTATAAGGCTTGAATGCTCAAGACTGACTCACAAATTTGTTGCAAATGAACACTGATTGCCAAAAGTTGCTCTTTTCACAAATCAGCATGAATGAAAACCTCAACTTTACATAGCCGGTGGCAGTAACATTGGATGGGAACATAATTTCAGCATATAAACAATCGCATATTCTTGATGATGACCAATGAACAAAATTGCCCTCTCCACTGGAAATTACACTTCTGAATCCGCAGAAAGAATGACGCTCCAGACTTCATGGTACAGAAAAAGAAGCCCCCGGAAAATGGGAAAAAAGAACAGCTTGCATTTGTATGCTCTTTACTGTTACATAAGGTACAAAAGTGAAAACTCCTGACAAGAGAAACCTTCACTATTACAGCAATGCTTCCAAATATTCATCAACATATGCCAAGCATGGCCAATGATCTGTTCTTATCCTGACCAGTGTGGAGGCATAGCCTACTTCCATTAAGAAGAGGAGATGATACCGGGGTGGCAGGAATATGAGAACGCGCACAACGCCCATATCCCTCTTGCTTAGATGAGCATACCTCTCCGCACGGATCCCGATTTCGTCATCATCAATGTGCTGAAGCTGGAGATTGTTTTCCATGGAGTATGGAACCAATGCATCAGCACCAACAGCAGCATCCGAGTCGCTTTCTTCCCACACGACATTCTCAATGACTCCATTACCTCTTAGAATGGTGATAAGTGACCGCCCAGCAACACTGACAACAAAGGGAGCCAGGTATCTCTCAAGAGCTCCTATCAGAACCTTTGGAGTCACCTCAAGAAGCTTGACAGACCGGGTTCCACTGATCGCAGCTAACCCTTTCCCTCCGCTCAATGGGAAGGTCTCACGACCTGTGTTAGAGGAACTGTTGCAGGCCTCCCATAGAGCATGAAACAGGCCCTGGTAATACTCAGCTGTACCATCTTTCGGAGTATCAGGAGGTACGCTGGCCTTCAAAAACATGTCCTCAATGCCAACTGTAATTGGCTGAAGAGAACCAGATATGACTTGGTAGTTCTCTGTGTTTGCTGTGATTTCGACATCAATAAGACCAGGTGATGGCTCTCGAGGCTCCAGTTCTATCATTACTGATGCACGGTAACTTGATTCTTCCTGCTGGCAGTTATCTATGTGGACAATATCCACACCTGAACCTGGAGGCTCACCCAATAGGAAAGGCACATGACATGAGGGAATTTTTCCAAACTGTGCACTGGATGACAAGGTAATTGTCACTGCATAAAGGGCAGGCAACTCATCTTCCCCTTCAGAACTTGGAACAGGTGAATCAGATACCCAAGCTCTGTTAAATGGCTCTGAATCAAATCTAAATGTGCAATGTATTTTGACTTTGAGACCGCCAGATGAGTGCAGGTAGTCAGGAATGCATGAAAAGTGCCTTCTAAGGATTTCCAAAGTTTCAGCCCCCTTTGAATCCATCACACGTAGTGCTTCTTGTGTATAGCCAATTCTCTCAATGGTAGGTTGTGGTGGCTTTTCTTGCTCTGGAGGAGTCACACTCACGTCCTGTATACTTAGAATTTGACCAGATGCTCTGCTCTGGACACTGAAATTAGGCAGCGTGAGGGCCCATGACTGCTTCACAACCAGAGGCACAACTCTTTCAAGATGAATGTACGATGCCAAAGTAGGCATGCTGCTAGGATCTTGAGGAGGCCGTTCTGATGGGTCATCAAACATGGAACCCGGATGCGAGGGTGTGGGTTGCTCTCCAATCCCCATGAGATTCCTCAGTCTTTTGCCAGGAATGCAAGACAACATCCGCAAACATATCCTGGACGAATCATTTCAAGTAGTGAGAAGGTAATAGGGAAACAGATAACACAAACAAAGCAATGCCAGAATTATGTGCGCCTGATTTAAAGTAAAAAAAAGATGAAGATACCTTGCATGGTCCCGGATCTCTAGGTCTGGGAATGACTCGATGGTGCGCACGAGTAGGTGGGTGAGGGGAAGGAAGATATGAGAGCTGTGATGGTGCTTCAGCATGATACGACAAATGCCCACAACCTTGCTGCCCTGAGACCAGGACTTCAGTTCTGTGTCCGGGTCATGCTTCTTGGCAAGAGAAACCATCTGCTTGGTGAGCAATTCAATTAGGCGGAGCTGAGGGACTGCCTCATTCTGTGCAATCTTCTCAAAAAGAGGGTAGTAAGATGCGAGCTGGTAGCCTGGTTCAAGCCTCGGAAGCAGCCACTCGTCAACAGTTCGGAGCAACTGTTCCCCCACCCACCGATGTGTGGTGCATGCTAGCAGGCGGTTGATGAAATCAGCAATGACTGGGACTAAACTCCAATGTTCTGATGCCATATCAACCAACATAGCCTGCATAAAGATGACACACAAACTTAGGATTCACTAAATTCTATTGCAGTACGATGGAATGAGGGTCCTTGCAAGTTGATGAGTGTGCCTATCATTAGTTTTCTACATAATTCTACCTGGAAATGGTGGAAGGTAGTTGAATTCAGGACCTCACCAGCTCCGGAGCAACCCTTGTCATTGGTGCCGTGAGGAGCAGCCCCAACCAAGACCCTGTGCAGCGCTCGGAACGCAACACCTGTCTCAGTACTCCATGCCGGTAGCCACCTGAAGGCCGAAACACAGACTAAGCCATCATCGATGAGCTCAGTCGTCTGCTGACCATAACTGCCTCCTTCAACCTTATCACTGTCGACGGTAGCAGCAACAAACCCAAGGCAATCAAGCTTTTTGGCCTTGAGAGCCAGGGGGTCGAACATGCCAGGATAGAACCATTTGGCGAGTCCGGGCACTGAATCTCTGAACCTCCCGGACCCAAGCAGCCAATGCAATGCCAGCAATCGCACGGGCAGTGGCCGGTGCGCCTCGCAGGCAGCCGAAGCTAGGCGGCGCGCCATCTTGCGCTCATCCTCAACCCCAAACGCATCGGGGAACCGGGCGAAGAGCGTGAGCACCGAGTGCAGCAGCATCGGACTCGACGAATACGCCATCCCACCGAACTGCACCTTGACATGCGCCGCGATGGCCGGCGCCCACTCCAGCACCGCCGTCGCCACCTCCGCGACGATGGCCGTGACCTCCATTGCCGCCGCGGGCGTCAGCACCTGCGGCCTCTCCATGACCAGCGCCAGCACCTTCCTTATCTCCCTCACGTTCTGCTCTGACGGGGGCACCGGGGCGGGCGACGGCGGCGAGGAGAGGAGGTGCACGGGCACGGAGAACGGGACGGGCGGGCCGGAGACGGCGAGGATGGAGACGCTGGATCCGAGCCTCCCGAGGCGGACGGCGCCGCGCGCGGCGGAGGCGAGCAGGAGGATGTAGGACTGCGCGGCGGGGGAGCGCTCGGCGGAGGCGAGCGCGTAGGCGTGGCCGAGCACGTCGGCGAGGAGGCCCGGCAGGGCCTCGTCGAGGGCCCTGAGCGCGTCGCAGGCGAGGGCGCGCGCGGCGCGGTCGGTGGCGTGGTTGGGGCGGTTGGCGGCGGCGAGGAGCGCGCCGACGAGCCCCGCGAGCGGCGGGGCCTCCCCCACAGGGTCGGCGAGCGGCGCGGAGAGCGCGGACGCGAAGGCGGAAGCGGCGGTGATGACGAGGTGGTCGCGGAGCGGGTGGTCGGCGGGGAAGGCGAGGAGCGAGGCGAGGAGGAGCGGGAGGTGGCGCGCGGGGGCGGGCGGCGGGAGGAGGTGGTCGTCGACGAAGGCAAGGAGGAGCGGCTTGAGGTGGGAGGAGAGGTCGCGGCGGGGGAGAGATGAGAGGGCCAGGTCGAGCAGCGGGAGGTGGAGCCACCGGTCGCGGCGGGGAGGGGGGAAGGAGAAGTCGTCGAGGAGGTGCTCCCACTCCTGCGCGGTGAGGGTCGGCGGCGGCGGCGGCTGCTGCGGGGACAGCCGGGGCTCCATCGCCGGCGACGAGGACCGGCGAGGGGGGAGACGGAGACCAGATGCGGTGGTATCTTTCTGTAGTCAGAGGAAGATGCGAGTGTGGATGTGGGCTTTGGTTGGGTCGTCAGGGGTTGGTGGGGAGTAGAGTATGCCTTGTTTTCAGTTGGGCTAATTGGGCTACTGGGCTGGGCTTTTAAGTGCATGGCCCGCCTCCCCGCCGCGACCGGTACACACGAAAATGTACAACATCCCCTCAATGTAAAAAAAAAAAAAAAGACGAATTACATACAGTACTATATACATCGAGTACAGGAAAATGGGCAAACCAACCTGTGGTTGGATGGTTAGAGGGACTGTGGTATCCCCAGCCCACCAGGGTTCAAATCCTGGTGCTTGCATTTATTCCTGGATTTATTTCAGGAACTCCGGCGATGCGCATTTAGTGGGAGGAGATGTTCCCGTCGATGATGAGGTGCCTACGGTGACTTCATATATGCCGGCTCAGTCTCTCGGAGGTGCTCATAGGGGTAGGGTGTGCGTGTGTGCGTTCATAGGGGTGAGTGTATGCGCGTGTATATGAGCGCTTGCGTCTGTACTGTGTTCAAAAAAAAAGAGTACAGGAAAATGTGGAAACATGTCAAGAACGCTTAGATATAAAATCAACAGTTGCCTATGTGCTTGCTTGCTACTTCTGCTGCATGTATTACCCGAAAGTGTCCTTCTGTTGGCATTCAACAACTAACCCATGCATAAGCTAGGTCTCGATCACCCGATTTGTTTGATTACTTCTTCTCCTGTTGAAGATAAGATGTAAATGTAGCACAATTGATAAATGCCAGTGATGTGGCAAATTTGGCATTACATACACTAGTGCGAACCAGCGCACGCACCATCGGCCACGGAAAGAGAAAAAAAGCATCACACTACACACACGCTCGCCACAGATGCCAGGCGCCGGAACTGGATCGACCTCCTCCTCGTCCCCTTCGACCCTGGGAACAATGAGTTCTTCCTCTCCCCCCGCCACGATTGGCCTACCGGCCGGATAGAGGGTCACCACACCTCAGCCAAGTGATCCCGCATGCGAGATCCCGACCTGCCTGTCGTGCTGCCGCTAACTTCCGCCGACGCCCCGCCCCTATACGTCCCATTCGACCTCCAGCCGCGTCCAGGTAATTGCTTGCTATTCTGTTATAAAATAAATTGCTTGCTATTCTTATAGGAGTATATACATGTGATGTGATGCACTTGTAATTAATCAGTCAACATCGAAATAGGATTTTCATTTGGCTTTATTATATATAAAGCACCAACCACATCTATACAAGTTATCATGCTCTCCCTCCTCTGAGTAAAGATTCCTAATAATTGAGAATAATGATTTTCTAAAAAAAGATGAGATGAACTCAGTATAAATGAAATCTACCAGTCAATTACATAAAGTAGGGGCATACACTATCATGCCAGAATATATCTGTTAGCGACCTGCCCACTAGGAGGCCCAGCGACAACACGTCGGCACCAAGGCCCAGCCCACCACCAGCTTCTAGTGTTACATGGTCTACATATACAACAAGGAAGGCAACGCAGAGGGCATCCGGGAATGGATCAGAACCTGGCGGCGGCGGCTATCTCTCCCACCCCTGGCTCTAGAACCCTAATCCCCTTCTTGCTGTCTTCCTTTTGATGCACTTGCATCTGTATCCGAGCTGTAATCGAACCATAGCTACTCTATTCCACCTTGTTCAGTAATACATCTGAGAGAGAGCAAGTAGTAGCTAACACTTGGTATTCAGAGCCAAAAAAATTTCCCCACCACCACCACCTCGATCCGGCGACGATGGAGCCGGCCACCAAGAACGACCTGAAGGATTTCCTGAAGGAACTGCTCAAGGAGCTCAAGGAAGACATCAAGGAGGCTGTCGCGGAGGCGTTCGGCAACTCGAAGCCGGCGCTCGAGCGTGCGTCCACCCCGGCTGCTTCGCAGTTGCTCCCCACCGACGCACCTGCTTCGCCCACGATCACCGTCGACGTCGTTCCCGTGCTCCCCACCGACGCACCTGCTTCGCCCACGACCACCGTCGACGTCGTTCCCGTGCTCCCCACCGACGCACCTGCTTCGCCCACGACCACATTGACGCCACGGGCGTCGCTGCACCGACGCCCACAACCTGCTCGACAGATGGCCAAGGCCACGACACTGACGGATACAGCTCCCTGGCCGTGTCCCAGCCATGTCGGCTGCTCACCGCGTCCCGGGATGCCTCGCAGACCCAACCATGTCGGTTGTTCGTCGTCCTCAGGCCGGACAAAATGGCGCCCACAAGGTGTTCGACGATGTGCTTCGTTGACGAAACCAGTGTGTTCAAGTACATGTTTGTGGCAGAGGTGACCCAGAGTATCATGCGACAAGGACACGTGCTGCGCCCAGTTCCATGGCCGTCGTTCAAGTGTCATTTGCATCTAGCCTATTTACACGCTGTTGTGAGAAAATTCTGGTTTGTGTTTCTCCCTCTTGCGGAGTCTTGGTATTGTTGGCAGTATAAGCATCTACAGCAGGGGCGTCCACCTGATCGAGCTTGTTATTGGGAGTGCATGGTTGGCCAAGGCTTCCCTCGGAGCCGAATCTTAATGGTGATTTTTCATCCGCGGCCTTCATCGACGTACATGGAAAAGTCCAGTCCACCCAGGTTTCATGATTCCATTTGGTACACTGAGGATTCAGTGAATTACTGGGAGTGTAACCGAAGCTGGAAACTATTGGTCGGGCGAGTGCCAGCCTTCAAGGAAGGAAGATATCATAATCACTGGTCAATATTTGCATATTGGGGCACTCTGGAGTTCAACCATATTATACTACATTGTCATCGTACTAGTATTTTTGATCCAGTGCATCAGTGGGAGTTTGGAAGACGTACTAGCATTGGAGTTGCTACCCAAATCAGTGGTGGTAGTGCAGCAGTGCAAGACACCATGGTGCTTATGGATACACTACTGAACTGGCAATTTTTGAGCAAAGAAGAATTTGAGAGGAGTGGAAGTTATTCACGTGACAGCATAATAATTGGGGACAAGGAAGTGCAGATTGTAAGGTTATTAACCAATATATATTGCTGCAACACAACAAAATCTGAGGTGATTCAGGGTAATCTCTCTAGCTCTCTTAATATCATGGTGATGTGGTACCTAGATCATGGGTTCATGAGAATTAAGAAATGGTGGTTAGATATTCATTGTTCGCAGCTTGTCAATGAAAGTTTTGAAGCTTCTTTTTGGCCTGAGCAACACATCATTGGGAATTATTTGCAAGTCCTAGTTACAGACTCACTATTGCAATTGTTTTGGTCTGGCTCTACACCCATATCCCTTTTGGAAAATATCCTGGTACTGACCTGGAGATCAATTGGACCGTCAGTTGAGCAATTATCTGGGGCAACTTACTCTTGTGCGGTTTCGTTGTATGTTGCATCTCGACAATGGATAATATCCTGGTTAGAGGGCAGCTTTGGGTTAACTACAACACACTCTTCCTTACAAGGGAAGCAAATCACTTGTTCCTGTCCAAAGACTGTCACAACTCAGTTGTTAGTTTCTGCTGAAACTGAATGTTTGGATTCCCTGTTGCTTATTCATGCATATCTTGGAGGTTCTTGTGGGCTCAAACGGGACATTAACATTACACTTCTGCATGCGAGTAAGTGGTCTAGTAGCTTGCACTATGAGAAGTTATGTAATCCAAGTTCCTTTTGGTCTGAATCAACTATGTACATCGATCAGTTCAAAGACCTATTCTGCCATATGGATCTTCTCTTGGCTTGTATGTCTGGGCAACAACCAATTGTGTTGCTGCCAGGTCATTGGTTTGTGCCAGGCATGGAGCATTTGCAAGTGTTGCAGTATCTGGAAACTCTTACATACTCGTGCTATTGTCTTGCAACTGAAGATACAACAGGGTTCCCTGCATCTTGCTCGGATTGGATGTCGGAGATCAAGAACTTGGTTAGTTATGGGGTACAAGAGTACACTGTCAATAATTTTTCTGAGCGACATCTATGTGGACCTGTAGCAAGTTACCTTGTTTTGATTAACTTTTGGGCCATGGGGACTGGGTACCTTCAAATTCTGCAATAACTTGGTAATATTGAACTGAAGGAGAATCAACTAAGCAACAATATAGATGAGCAGTGGCCTGGTCAGCTAGTGTTCTTATGCTCGATCAGTGATGTTATGGCTTATTGTTTTATGCCTGATTCACACTCAGTTGGATTGGTGCTTTCATCTGTGATTTGTGAAGTTGTGGTACCACCTGTCCAGTATGTTCCAAGGCTGCTATGTATGCAACCTATTACTCACAAGAATGAAGCGACATCAACACTCTTGATGGGACTTTCGGCATGGGGAGTACCATGGGATCCGGGTGACTTGAGGATTGTTTTTGAAGATATTCATGGAGAAAGAAATACTCATTTTGTTCGCCAAGTCTTGCTCACCATTCCATGCAGTTCTCTAATGGACGGCGTGGAGTTCTCTACTAGCTGTGGACAAGCTCCTTTTCAAGGAGGGAGGAACTTCATGATCCTCACCGCCTTCGTCGACCACAACTACTACCTCGACGCCGTCCTCAACCTGGTTCCTGCCAGCCATGATGAATACCGTGACCCTGTGCGAGTCAACTCCGGGCATGGCTGCGACTACGAAGGCTACTTCGGCAACCCAGGCGAGCAAGCTTACTACTTCGGTCGAGTATACATCGACCTCAACTACTATCATGAAGACTACCATGGCGACCCAAGCAAGATCAAGGAGCTTCAAGCGCCATGGGACCCCGGCAAGTCAGCCTTTCAGTCTCCAGCGAAGTTTCGGCTTGGGGTCAAGCCGAGTTTCAAGGAGGGAGGGGTGTTAGCGACCTGCCCACTAGGAGGCCCAGCGACAACACGTCGGCACCAAGGCCCAGCCCACCACCAGCTTCCAGTGTTACATGGTCTACATATACAACAAGGAAGGCAACGCAGAGGGCATCCGGGAATGGATCAGAACCTGGCGGCGGCGGCTATCTCTCCCACCCCTGGCTCTAGAACCCTAATCCCCTTCTTGCTGTCTTCCTTTTGATGCACTTGCATTTGTATCCGAGCTGTAATCGAACCATAGCTATTCTATTCCACCTTGTTCAGTAATACATCTGAGAGAGAGCAAGTAGTAGCTAACAATATCATTGAAACCAACAACTTTTCACAAGTGTTCCAGTGAATTAACATGCCTACCAACCATATTTCACAATGCCAATTAATAGGCAATTCCAAAGAATTAAGTATATATGTACCTCAACCGCTCCTACCTTTATCGCAGGCTCTCCGTCACACAATGTCTTCCTCCTCGGAGCAAATCAAGCCCCCGAAAGAAGAAGACGTTAAAACCAACGAAGAGCTCTACCAGAGCTTCCGTCGACGTCCCACCCCTGTACGTCCCAATTAATAGGCAATTCCATTATAAAATACGTAAATTGCTATTCTTATACATACATGTGATGTGATGCACTATAAATTAATCATTCATCATCGAAATAGGCTTTCCATTCCACTTTATATATACAGCACCAACCACATCGATCTATATACAAGTTATCATGCTCTCCCTCCTGTGAGTAAAGATTCCTAATAATTGAGAATAATGATTTTCTAGAAAAAACGATGAGATGAACTCGGTATAAATGAAATCTACCAGCCAATTACATTAAGTGAAGGCATACTACCGTGCCAGAACGTATCATTGAAACCAAACACTTTTCACCATATTCATAATGCCAATTAATAGGCAACTCCAAAGAACTAAGTATATATCTACCTCAATCGCTCCTACCTTTATCGCAGGCTCTCCGTCACACAATGTCTTCCTCCTTGGAGCAAACCAAGCCCCCGAAAGAAGACGGTGTGAAAACCAACGAAGAGCTCTACCAGAAGTTCACCGAGTTGGTATCCTCATGGCCATGTTCCCCTGCAGCTCTCACCAGGCACCAGCTCTACCGCCATGAAAATGGCTGGTACAGCCCCCTGGCGCCCATGGTCTCCACGATGGTGGCCGACGCATGCTTCGCCGCGCGCCCCTCCGACGTCGTGGTTGCCACGATACCCAAGGCCGGTACAATGTGGATGAAAGCAATATTGTACTCCATGGTGCACCGGAGGGAGCACCTGGCAGGTGGGTCCGACCACCCGCTCAACTCCCTCAGTCCACACGAGTGCATCAAGTTCCTGGAGTACCAGCTCTACACGCACAATAGGACCCCGGACCTCGATGAGCTTCCGGACCCGAGGCTCTTCGCCACGCACGCTCCATACATGTCGCTGCCGAGGTCAGTTGTGGCGATGGGCTCCAAGCTTGTGTACATGTGCCGCGACCCCAAGGACACCTTGATCTCGCAATGGAGCTTCGTCAACAAGGCCAGGGTCAGGGACGGGTTGGAGGCACTCTCTATTGAGGCCGCCACCGATTTCTTCTGCCACGGCGTGTCGATTTTCGGGCCGTACTGGGACCATGTCCTCGGGTACTGGGGCGCGCACCTAGCGCGCCCTAAGCAGGTTCTCTTTTTCAGGTATGAAGAGATGACTCGAGACCCTGCGGTACACGTGCGGAAGCTCGCAGAGTTCCTTGGGCGCCCATTCAGCATGGAGGAGGAGGAAGCCGGCATGGTAGAAGCCATTGTAAGGTTGTGCTCGTTCGATCATATGACCAGGCTGGACGCCACCAAGTATGGCAAGACGAAGGTCGTTTTTGGTGAGGTAGATAACAGGTGGTTCTTCCGGCGTGGCCAGGTCGGCGACTGGGAGAACCATCTGTCGTCAGAGATGGCACAGAGGATCGACGCCATCACCTTGGCAAGGTTTAGAGATGTCGGTCTCCATGTCTAGATTTACAATCTGTACAGGTATTATGCGATGGTAATTAAGTTTGAAGAATTTGTGTGTGTTCGTTTGGTCATGCCTAGTTTCATGTACTGATGTTTCAAATTCAATTTGGATATTTGTAATTGCCTATGAATTATCAGTTTTATTTCTGCTATCAAATTAGGGCCCGGCTAGGGGTCAGGTGACTCATCCAAACATCTGAGAAGAAACTAACGCCCCTGTGTCGCTCGCTAGGGTGGCTTGGGCGGAAGAGGCGGCATTACTTGAAGGGTTAAAGTTACTTCAAAGCATGGGGTGCAATAATGTCTTGGTGAGGATGGATAATTCTATTGTGGTCGATGCTATACATCTGAATGAGGGACATTCTGTGGTGGCGGCTTCAGTTTTAGATAATTGTAGAGAGTTATTACGAGAGTTCGGGAAGGTTACTATTGAGCACTGTAACAGAGAATCAAATGTAGTTGCTCATGAGCTAGCGGAGCGGGGGCGTGCAAACACCCCTTCCTTATGGGTCGATGCACCTCCGGGTACTATCGCTAAATTTTTAGCAGACGATGTAAGCATTATCTGAGTTTAATAAAGCTGTCCATGAAGGCCTTCCTGTCAAAAAAAAAACTAACGTCCCTGCGTCACTCGCTAGGTGGCTTGGACGGCCACCCAGCACCACCGCCAGCGGCATCTCGCCGCCGCCGGTTTTGCATCGCAGGGTGTAGCCCTGGCCGGCCAACGGTGGCAGCGAGCCTTCTTCCTTTGCGTCTCGCGTCCTCCGAAGCTTCAGGCGGATTACTCCTGTCCTGCTTGCGCTGTCCTTGAGGAAACTGTCCTCCGCGTTCCCCGGAGCATGGTGTACGTTGCAAGTGTTGGAATTAACCACAATTTGTTAGACCAGCCCGGTACGGACTTGGCACAACCACCGAATAGGATTTAGATAGACTAGGTTAGGTTCTTTAAATACATGCGTTTGTCTTTGGAAAATTAGAATTCGCTCGAAGATAAACATTTTTTTTATGGCAAGTGGAGCAGGATAGGATCCCGAGCGGGGATTGGGTTCTCAAACATCATGGTTCCGGGTATGGGAAATGCATGTGGTGTGGCTAGGACGAGCATTGTGACCACATTTTCTTCCACTGCATTATGGCCCAATTGATCTTTTTTTGAACACAGTACAGACGCAAGCGCTCATACATACGCGCATACACTCACCCCTATGAACGCACACACGCACACCCTAACCTATGAGCACCTTCGAGAGACTGAGCCGACATATCATCTTGAGATTTACGAAGTCACCGTATGCGCCTAGTTGTCGACGGGAACGTCTCCTCCCACTAAAAGCGCATCGCCGGAAATCCTGAAATAAATCCAGGAATAATGCGAGCACCAGGACTTGAACCCTGGTAGGCTGGGGATACCACCGTCCCTCTAACCATCCAACCACAGGTTGGTTCGCATGGCCCCATTGATCTGGAGTGTCATTTGTGAGGTCTAAGGGTTCTCTTGGTCGCTGGCTGGTTTCGCAGACTTTCACCACTTAGTCATGATCATCCAGGGTCAGAACATGTATCTCTCTTGGACTGGATTTGCCGTCGTGGCTTTGGCTTCATGGACGGCGCGAAATAAAGCTTTAATCGAGGGTGGTTTCTTTAAACAGACTGCTGACCTATTCTATACGCCTATAGTAGACAGCCGGAGATTTTTTTTTAGCGGTAACTCAACTTTATTACTCAATTGTCAGGTTTATAGTAGACAGCCGGAGATGATGTGGAATTGTGGACAAGGGAAACAGTGAGAGATGGACCAGGTAGGGAGTGCGAATTTTCGGAGGATGGGCTCCTTGAAGCCTGTTTTTCAAAAAACAAATCGAAAATCATATTTTAAAGTTTGAAAAAAATCATTCTTTTTCAGGAAACTTATATGTGTTCAGCAGGAACGCGTGAAAAATCCTTTAAAAATATTGTGATTTGTAGGCTATACAAAAAAATTCCAGCCCAATAACAAAAAAAGTCATCCCATTTTGGAAATACACATTTATCTTTTTTTATTCCACGCGTGACAGTATAATGTTATGAAATTTTGTACATACGTTGTATAGATGTGTACATATGTTCACAAAAAAATTCAATTTTTTTCACACCGTAGAGAATTATATTTTAAAAATGAGCTCCATGGAGCCCGGTCTCCATTGGCATTTTCCGCCAGGGAGGTCGCTATCGTCTCTGCTCTGTTCGAATTAACTGACGAGGCCTATGTGGTACAGACCGAGTTAATTCAAACCTAACAACGGCCCTGTCTGAGCGAGTTATTTGCTAATCGACGCCGTTCTTTACCATATCTATCTACCCGCGTGGACCATGCATGTGAGAGCCAACCATGTGGTCTCCGATTTGATGGTGTCGACAGTGCAGATTTGGCGAATCAACCTGTAGTTGAATTGTTAGGAGAACAGTGATATTCTCCGTCCATCAGGGTTTAAGTCTTAGACTTGACATTGATGTTCGTATTTTTCTGAATTTATTTCAGACTTCCGACGATGTGCGTTCAGTGGGAGGAGACGTTCCCGTCGACAACGAAGGCGTCTGTGACGACTTCGTCGGTCTCAAGATGATATGCCGGCTCAGTCTCTCGAAGGTGCTCATATGGGTAAGGTATTTGTGTGTGTTTATAGGGATAAGTGTATGCTCGTTTATGTGAGCGACTTTGATTGTACTATGTTCAAACAAAAAAAGATAGTGCAGATCTGGCCCAAGCTCACGATCTATCTTTTGCCACTATTTATGATGGAATTATTCTTTTTGTTTCTCAATGTGTATTACGAATTTGTATATGAAATTTGCAACAGTTGTAGACACATGTTTTGCGAGCATTCACGGTATTTTTTTAGAATTTTTTGAATGATTTTCTGAATTGGGAGCATGAAAGCGTTTAAAGATTGTGTATCACCTGATACATCTGTAAATAAAGGTTGGTGTGAAAGCTGCATTTGTTACGCACCCACTAGCATTTAATAAACACATTAATTGTACGATGCACATGTAAGGGCAGACACCACACGATGGCGCTAATTGTAGTCTTAAATTTGCTGCATGCCCTCGTCCTTTTTTTTTTTTTACTTTGCATATTAGTTTGTCTTAGGTCAAATCTTGTAGTAAAGTTTAAATTTCTTATAAAATGAAGTATTATCATTCACAATAGTGAGTCAACATCGTTAGCACCATCTTGTAATATATTTTTATATTATATTTATTTGGTATTGTAGACATTGATATTTTTAATATAAATGTCATCTAATTTTACAAAGTTTGACTTGAAAAACCTAATATGTGGAGTAAAAATTAACTGAGAGAGTACATGTGAACACCTAATCTAGTACTAATAGAACACATGATTGGTTATAAACACCTAATCTTGTTTGTTACTACCTCCGATCGTGGGTGCATATATACGAATTATAAACACCAGAATCGTATCATTGGATTCACATATGGAAGAAGTTTCCAAACATACCCTCTGCCCCATGTTAATTGTTGCTCAAACAGATGCATATAGCACTGAAATACGTCTACGTACAATCATTTCAGCGACAACTAATATAAGACGGAGAGAGTACTTTTCATTACATACAATTCATATTTGATAGTCATATTTTTCACCTAGAAGCATGTGCACACCCTATGTAACTCGGGAGAATATCATACGCAAACCAACATTCGAAGAAAACTTCGTGCAAACCACATTTTAAAGTTTCAAAAAAATCTGAAAAAAATACGGGATGTTAAGAGGGTGATGTTTTATTGCCACGCGAAATTTCAAGTTGAAACACATTACGAGATGTGAGCTATGAAAAAGACTATTCAGCCCTGAATATTGACATTACTGTTTGGCACTATTCAATGCTGATTTTGTCTTTTTCATAGCTCACATCTCGCAATGTGTTTGAACTTGAAATTTTGTGTGGCAATAAAACATCATCCTCTTAACATCCCATATTTTTTTCAGATTTTTTCGAAACTTCAAAACATCTTTTTCTCGTGGTTTTCACCGGTTTTCACCGAATGTTGGTTTGCGTATGATATTCTCTCATGTAAGTCAGCTGTGTTTTTGAACGTACTCAGCTGTGTTTAACGATGAGTTGATGTTAGCGGTACGAGAGAGGAGACACATCCTCAGAGGGCACGTGGAGCTGGGCCCAAGGAACAGAGAGGCAGGGATAAGATGGGGCCAGACGAGGACCCGGCGACGACCGCTGCTTTGTTTACTCACGCCTTTTGGTGACCGACGAGATCCCCTCACTCACTCACTCTCCAGTCTCCACTCTCCACTGCCACTGCTCGCCCTCGTCTCGCCATGCACGCGACGCCGGTGCCCTCCATCCCTCCCTCCTCCTCGCCGGGATACCTCGCGACCGCCACTGCCCAGTTACTCCGTGGCCAGATCGATCCATCCCGCTAGGTACACCCCCCGTCCTCCCTCTCCCCTTCCTCCCGTGCTTCCATCTCCTCCCGTGCCTGCGCTGCCTCGCTTCTGCCTGCGTAGGCACGGGGTCCATCCGTAGCTCGTTCGGTGCAGCAATGGTGGGGCTTACTTCCGTGAATCCATCCTCTTTCTTCCAGGATTCAGACCGACGACGCGGAGAAGAGGAAATAATCCACTGTTCACCGTCAGTGCGTTCGACCGAGACTGCTGCTAACCGAGCGAGCTGGGCACTGAGTTGCAACTGGTGAAGAAAAAATTCAGGTTCCATCCCTCAGGTGATTCGAGAGCGATCTCCCTCTTATGCCGCCTCGCCGACTGGCACGATCGAGAGCAATTTGTAGCTTCTTCAGTGTAATAATGCTTGTGTTTGGTGGCTTACTTCGATTACTCCATCCTGTTTTCAGGCTGTAGATTGACAACACAAATCTAGCTAGCTGTTCACTATCAGTGCATTCGGTGGCCTGACCTCCATGCAGAGTTGACAGAGGTAGCACAGGGTCATGGAGGCAGCTCTGGTGAGTGTGGCGACAGGGGTCCTGAAGCCCATCATCGGGAAACTGGGCGCCCTGCTCGGCGACGAGTACAAACGTTTTAAGGGTGTGCGTAAAGAGATTAAGTCCCTCACTGCTCGCTGCCATGGAGGCTTTTCTCCTCAAGATGTCTGAGGAGGAGGATCCCGATGTGCAGGATATAGTTTGGATGAATGAGGTGAGGGAGTTGTCCTATGACATGGAGGATGCCATCGACGACTTTATGCAAAGCGTTGGTGACAAAGATCAAAAGCCAGATGGCTTCATTGAGAAGATCAGGAGCACACTAGGGCAGTTGGGGAAGATGAAGGCTCGCCGTCGGATCGGCAAAGAGATTCAGGATCTAAAGAAACAGATCATTGAGGTGGGTGATACGAATGCAAGGTACAAGGGTCGCCAGACCTTTACTAGTACAAAAAATGAAACCGTTGACCCTAGAGCTCTTGCTATCTTTGAGCATGCCTCAAAGCTTGTTGGGATTGATGAACCCAAGGCTGAGATAATCAACCTATTGGCACAAGATGATGGACGCGCGCCAACACAACAACAACTGAAGTTAGTCTCCATCGTTGGATCTGGAGGTATGGGCAAGACAACTCTTGCAAACCAAGTGTATCAAGAACTCAAAGGAAAATTCAAGAGACATGCTTTCGTATCCGTGTCGCGAAATCCAGACATGATGAATATCCTAAGGGCTATTCTTAGCGAAGTTAGCGATCAAGGTTGGGCTAACACAGAAGCATGGAGTATAGAACAACTCATCAACAAGATCGCCAATTTCCTAGGAGACAAAAGGTATTGTTACTATTCACATTTACTCCCTTCGTCCCATAATATAAGTGCGTTTTTGACACCGCACTAGTGTAAAAACGCTCTTATATTATAGGACGGAGGGAGTACTTTTCATCCTTGAATGTATAAAAAACTTGTTTAGGCATGACACTAAAATCATACTAATATTCTTTCATAAAAAAGGTTCAGCGTCTCTACAATTTAATATATACTCCCTCCGTACCATAATATAAGAGCGTTTTTTATACTAGTGTAGTGTCAAAAATGCTCTTATATTATGGAACGGAGGGAGTAGTTTCTAAGATGTTAGAAAATGCGATGGTCAAATGATCATGTTGATGTCCAAAATGATAAGTAAACTACATTAAAGACCATGTTGATACGAATCAACAAACTAACCTAAGACACCATATTTTTACTGTTCTGGCATATTATGATCTCCCATAAATATAGCTACCTTGATTAACCTTCCGCGAAGTCTAAGGAGTAGTTCCACTACCATCCCTCGATGTTTACCTAGCTATCTTTTCTTAGTAGGTACCAAAATATTTGCTCTTCGGTCGAACTATTTTGGTGACTCTAAATTTGAGCCAAATTCAAACTTCATGAAAGTTTGGTTGGATTTTAATCAAATTCAAATTGGATTTATGGTCATTTGGCGAGCTGAAAACCGAAACAACTTAGATTTCCAATGTTTTAGTGATTTTTCTGGTGCCCAAAATATTTTTAAAATTGGAAATTCGAGCCATGCATGGCTTTACTTCGTCTTTGTTTTGAATCACTAGATATTCGGAACCACGCCTACATTCTTGGTTTCTTGCCCACACCCACCCAAAATATTGTTGCAGAGGCATGATTGCTTCTCAACATAATTAGGTGATACATCCCTACATTGTGAGGTCATTCTTTCTGTTTAAACTGCTGCTTATATATGTGTTCTTCATAATGTGCAAGATTAGCATGGACGTAGATGTACAAGGTATGTCTGCAATACCATTTTAACATATGTTAGCTTCTTTTGTATATATTTTTGTACGTTGTAAATGAAAAAAGCTTCAAATTGTATGCTCATTACATTAAAGCCATGCTCATAAATCCATCTGCAGGTACTTTGTTGTTGTTGACGATATATGGGATGTCAAAACATGGAATGTTATTAAGTGCGCCTTCTCCGCGGCTAGTTCTGGTAGCATAATAATCACCACTACTCGTATTAATGATGTGGCAGATTCATGTCGGTCATCTTGTAAGGGTCATATTTATAATATAAGGCATCTTGATACGGTGCATTCGAGGCAACTATTCAACAGAAGACTGTTCGATTCCAATGAAGATTGCCCTTCACACCTTAAAAAAGTTTCTGGTGAAATTTTGGAAAAATGCGGTGGCTTACCTCTGGCAATCATTTCTATATCTGGTTTGTTGGCTACCACAGAAAGAACAGAGCATCGGTGGAATCAAGTGAAAGACTCAATTGGTAGCACACTTGAAAGGAATTCTAGCGTGGAAGGAATGATAAAGATATTGTCACTTAGTTACTTTGATCTGTCTCCTCATCTAAAAACTTGTCTCTTGTGTGTTAGTATATTTCCTGAAGATTCTACAATTGAGAAGAAAGCTCTGATATGGAGATGGATTGCCGAGGGAATTATTTGTAAAGGTGACATATATACAACACACCAGTTAGCAGAGAGATGTTTCAATGAGCTCCTCAATAGGAGTTTGATCCAAGTTGCATGGACAGACGAATATGGTAAGGTGGGGAGTTGTCGAGTTCACGACATAATTCTTGATTTCATCATATCCAAGGCCATTGAAGAGAACTTTGTTACTTTAGTTGGTGTACCATATATAAGTAGTGGGACACAACGCAAGGTTCGTCGTGTCTCCATCCAAGTTGACGGAAAAGAAAATTCTATATTAAAGACAGGTCTGATATTGTCTCATGTCCGCTCACTAAATGTGTTTGGGCGTTCCTTGGAAATACCTTCTCTGGATGAGTTCATGCATTTACGTGTTTTGGACTTTGAGCTTTGCCGCCAAGTCGAAAACCACCATCTGGCAAACATAGGGAGGTTGTTTCAGTTGAGGCACCTGAACCTGAGTTGGACAGAAGTAAGTGAGCTCCCGAAAGAAGTCGGCCGTCTACGTTGCTTAGAGTTGCTGGACATAAGAGGCACCAAAGTAAATGAATTACCAACAACTGTTGTTAATCTTGAGAAATTGCTGGATCTGCTTATTGATACTAGAGTTAAGTTTCCTAATGGAATTGCAAAGATGCAAGCAATGGAGATGTTGGAACAGGTGGGTGTCTTCAGGCAACAATTTAACTTCCTGCAAGAACTTGGGTAGCTACAATATTAGGAAGCTGGTCCTTGATTTTGAATTTGATTCTGACACTGTAGATAGAATGGGAGAGGAAAAGTGCAATGAAGCTATAGCATCTTCTCTTTGCAATCTAGAGGACCTTCTTTCTCTAACTCTTCATGGGGGCTGCTTCTTACAACAGGGACCCGGGTGCCCTGTTCCGCGTAGCATCCAGGAACTCTTCATGACCAAGTCCTCACATCTATCCCAGGTTCCTAAATGGCTGAGCTCCCTCGTAAACCTGCAGCAGTTGCACCTTCAAGTGGAGGAGGTTGAGCAGGAAGATCTGTGCATCCTTGGAAGCTTACCTGCTCTGCTCATTCTGGAACTAACAAAGGAAAATATAGATAGTAGGCTTACAATCACCAGTGAAGCTGGCTTCCGATGCCTGAGGAGGTTTTCATTTGGAGTATTTAGATGGATGATGTTTGAAGCAGGATCCATGCCTAAGCTAGAAAAACTTGAACTCAAAATTTGGTTATGTCATTGGTCCGACGTGCATGATGCCGATTCTCACGCTGCTAGTGGTGGTGTTTTTGATTTTGGAACTGGAAACCTTCCCTGCCTCATTACGCTCAAATATGCAACACATGGCTGCAATGAATGCATTGCGGCTGCAAAGGCTGCTATGGAGAGAGCAGCTGGCATATACCCCAATCGCCCTACTCCGCTCTTTCAAAAAATGGAGACGACCCACATCACATGTGACTATCATTTGTGGAGGTACTATTGCATTCTAATTCCTAAGATTATATACGTGAAATTTCTCTTAATTCATTGTCTCATATGTTCTTTTTGTATGTCGTCCTTGTAGGCGTGAACGTGAGAAAGCCGAGGAAGCCAGGTTTGAAGCTCTAGCATTATATACGTGGAATTTCTCTTAATTTCATTGTCTCATATATATGTTCATTTTGTATGTCTTATTAACGTTCCTTGTAGGCGTCAACGTGAGGAGAGTGAAGCCGTGAAAGCCAGGTTTGAAGCGATGCAAGCCAGGCAAGCTAGGCGTGCCAGGTTGGAAGCCAAGCGAGCAAAGGTCAGGCGATCCAAGTTCAGGCTGTGCGTGCCTCCAGCTCTCAGCCAAGCCGGCTCACGTTTGGTGCTTCGGCGTGGAGCTCGCCTCAAGCTTTGCTTTGGCTCGAGCCGGCTCGCAAACCTGGCGGCAGTCACTGCCATGTCGACCTAGCAAGGCGGCGAGCAGCAAGTCACAACAGACAAAACGTTTGTTGGATCTTTTCAAAGGAAAAAACCCTATCGACATTCGTGGTGTGGCTGGCGATGATGCGAGCGTTGGGAGACGTGCACTGGATTCCCCAGCGACAGGAGACATGTAGGCGTCGACCAGGGAAGCTTTATGCATGGCGCCATTGCGCTCATGTTATTTTCTTGGACCGGACAATTCATAACCTCAGGTTGCTTGCTGAACGATATGGGTACTGTTGTACCATATGCTTAAGAGTCAATTACACCCATGGTGCTAGAACTTGGCGTGAACGGTCACTTTGGTGCTAGAACTTGCGGCATACATTGAACAGGTGTAAAAACTTGGCTCGGGCATGCAAATACAGTGCAAATCAAGCTTGGATACGAAAATAACGCTGACTAGGCTTGCCTGCATGGCGCGGGTCCCGCTGTCAGTGACCGGAAGGCAGGGAGGAGGGCGTGTGGCCTGTTTTTTTTGCACAAACCCCCTTGAAATTTTTATTTCTCACACAAGACTGCTGACGTTGGCATTTCCATTCTTTCGCCTCTATGACCAGTAGGTCCCGCCTGTCAGGGCAGTATTTAAATTTAGAACGAGAAATGTAAAGACCCGGGTCTCGAACACGTGACCATGGCTACCACACAGCCGGACTTAGCCACTCCACCGATTACGTCTTGACGTCCTCAATACATAACTCATGTTAAATGTAGAATAACGTCGCTCCTGGAGCTGAAATGGGCTGCCATCAATGCGGCCCATTCCCACGTATTTTTTTTACAAATTTGTAAAAGGTACATAAATTCTAATCTCGGTACTCAAAATATTTTCTTATTATTCTTGCAGTATAAATATTATTAATACAAACGTAATAAATTACTTTTCAAAATTGTTCACGTATTATTTTAAAAATATGCATATATTTTAAAATATTTACGAAATATAAAAATGTAATTATACTTTAAAATATTCATATGATTAAATTACAATTTTTTAAAAAAATCATGTAATAATATGCATATTGAATAAAAAATATGAAATTAGTTATATATTTTCCATATATTTCAGTAAATGCTTATATAAGTTCATAAATGTTCAGAGTTTTAAAAATATATTAATTGATGTAGTATATAAAAGTGTTCATGCTTTAAGAATTTTTTGTTGTTTTAAAAAGTATTCACGTGTTTTAATAAATTTGTGTGTTTTCTTAAAATTAAATAAATACACCCTCTGTTTAGGAGCGAAGATACATTTAGGAGTATATCCTTTAAATATTATAACGGAATGCACTCCGTGCGGCCCATTTTGCACTACACTTTTTAGAAGTTTATAAAATATATGTAAATTATAATCATATGTTATAAATTATATATATATATATATATATATATATATATAAATGAAAAATTATATTATACAATTATTCACTTATTAATTAAATAATTATCATATAATTAAATTATAAATTGCAAAATTATTCACATAATAATTTGCATAATTAACAAAGACATAAAATGTAATTTATATTTTTCTCTATATTTAAATAAATGCTCATAAATGTTGACGGTTTTAATAAAATATTCATGCATTATATTAAAGCGTTCATTTTTATAATGTAATTTATTTTATTAATATATATTATTTAAAACACATGATTATAATATACATATATTTTATAAAAATAAATAAGAGAGCAAAATGGGCCCCAAGGACTTCAGCCCACATAGGACGCAAGGATATATAGAGAACTTATCCAATTCATAACTGGAACTCTGGTAGTTATTGTGGTTAAGCTAGGGCTACAGAAAGTTAAGCTCGCCGGTTCGATTCCCAGCCATGTCCATTTTTTATAATATAACTTTTTGTCATTCACTTTGACCAGCATCAGGGGCTCTTTCGTGAGGAAAAAAATTCTGAGTTTTTTTTTTTTGCAAAATAACAGACCATTTGTCGTCCGGTGACTGACAGTGGGACCGGCGCCTCGCAAGCAAGCCTAGTCAGCGTCGCTTTCGTATCGAAATGCGATTTGCACCATATTTGCACGCCCGAGCCAAGTTTTTACACCAGTTCGATGTATGCCGCAAGTTCTGGCACCAAAGTGACCGTTCACGCCAAGTTCTAGCACCATCGGTGTAATTAACTCTATGCTTAAGCATGCTCGTTCACAATTCATAACCTCACTGTTAAGTTTTGTTATTTTATCGATCGTTTTCATTTTTGGATGCGCATATTGCTTTAGTATATAGTTGCGTATGGTTGTCTGCGTCTTGGCTGATATTGGAACGGAGACACTCTATACTCTTGAATAAAGACTAGCAAAACGGCCCGTACGTTGCAATGGAAGAAAAAAATATATCATAATCTTCAATGGCCATGACCACATTTTGCTGCATCACCGAGATACACTATCACTCTCATTTTTGTGAAATCGTGAACAATTTTTGAAAATTATAAACATTTTTTAAACTCATGAAAATATTTGAAATCGTGAACATTTTTCAAATTCGTGATCATTTTTACAGATTTTAGAACATTTTCTAAAATCATGAATTTGTTTGAATTCATGAACATTTTATACTATTTGCAAACATTTTTATTAAAATTGTGAACATTTTTTAAAAAACATTCTTCAATCGGCGAACATTTCTAGAATCGACGAACATTATTTTTGGAAAGTGGTGAAACAATTTTTGAAATTCACAAACATTTTATTGATTTAACAAACATTTTTTTAAATGTATGATTATTTTTTGAATCAGCGAACATTTTATGAATCAATAAACTATTTTGTAAGTCACCAACAGTTTTTGCATTTTTAGGATATTTTTCAATTCATAAACATTTCTTGAATTGGTGAAATTTTGTTCAATTTCATTAATCTTTACCTAATAATAAAGCATCTATTGCTTCTGCCCGCACACCCGTCGTGGCACTTTTGCAAAAAAGGCCCTTCTCTTTTTCGGAAATTGAACCCACACTCTCTACGTAAGTGGCTCTGGGAAAAACGATTCGGTAAAACAAAAAATTCCTTTCGCGTGTTCTCTGTTTCTTCGTATGCAGACCGGCAGTGTTGGAGGCCGCCGCGGCGAACGGGGTGGACGAGGTGGCGGAGCAGGGGCCCCGGCGAGCGGGGAGCAGGAGGCGCAGCGCATCCCGGCGCCGCACGGGGACTGCGAGCCTGCGGCGCACCTGTCACCCACCAGCGCGGACCCCGAGGCCGTGCCGGCGACGACGGAGAGAATCAGGATGAGGAGGATGCCGCTGCAGATCCACGCCGATCCGGAGCGCCGGCGCAGATCCACGCGGCCCCGTCAAGCAGCCGCCGAGGTCGACCCTGAGCAGGCCACCGCTGCCGCGCCTCTGCCACAGGCCCAGCCAGCCCCGTGCGCGCAGGCCCAGCCAAAGCCGCGCCGCAACCGGCCGACGAACACGAAGCAGCCATCGGTCGCGGGCGATACGGCCTGGGAAATCGGAGAGATGGGGTCAACGGGCCTGGGAAATCAGAAGAGAGAGAGATGGGGTCAACGGAACGAACACCAAAAGAGGGGATCAGGGGCGGGGAGGGAGGAGCTTACCGCGCGCATCCGTTGTTAAAAAATACTAATACTAAAACAACGGATGTGCGCGGTTACATGCATAAACTAATGCAAAAATAATTGTAATTTATAAGTTAAATGCATGACTCACTTATGTGGCAGATTTTGCATGACTTAGTGGAAGAGATGACTTAAATGCATTGCTTAGTGGGACACTTTGCATGTTGAAAAAATTAGGATCAACTTTTTAAAAATGCAAAATAAGTAGCAATTAGCTAGCGGGAAGTGACATGCAAACAACAGACGCGGTCGATGAGATCAACATTCAACTAATTCACTTGTCGTGTTGCAACGGTGATTGATGCGATTAGTTTGGGAATGCACACGTTGTTTATATATCATTTGTACAAATTTCCCAAATCCTTTCTTTTAAAGCCTAAAACCATATACTTATAGAAAATATTACATTCAAATTTATTAGGGTGCCAAAGTCTTCTTGCTCCTGCATCCACCGGCGGCGCGCCGTGAGTAAAGCTTCATATCGAGCAAACTTTTTGAAACTCAAGAATTTGTAGAAGCAGCGGCCAAAAAGTCATCAATATAGATTAGGAGGCACCGGCGACCGTAATCTACAAATCAAATTGCCACCACAGTGGAAAAACCACCAATAAGGGCTTGTACAAATTCTGAAAACCACGAAAATTGGCTGAATCTAGACGGGTCAAGCGGAAACCTGGACGGATCTGAGAAGACCCGCTGGAGACACGGCTCCACATGCTCCACCGACCCAAAGCACACCAACGGAACGGGGATAAGGCGGGGAGAAGAATATCCCTTACCTTGGGGCAATGCCACTGCCTTGCGCCTCAAACCAAACACGAAGACTCCCTAAAGAAAACCCGAAGAAAAAAAAACTAGTCATGTCGTTGCACAACAGATCAGCCTCTGGTGTCAAGCTCGCGGCCGTCCAGAACCATGCATCGAGGCTCTCTTCTCTCGTGATCTAGCCAGGCTAGGCCATCGATGAAGAGCATCGTGCTGGATACATCTGGCCATCGCCTGCTTCACTAACGCTGTCGTTGCACACCACCTGACGAAGACCGCCACTCGAGCACCCATCCCCTTCGCCGTCGCACAACAACCCTCCCACGCCTCCGTAGCAGGCCCCCATCCTATCAGGGCCTCCATGTTGCCGCCGCCACGCGGGCTTTATCGGCGATGCGCGGCGCCAGCACCAGCTAGGGTTTCACGGTCACCTGCCTTGCCGCCTCTCCTGAAAAGACTGTTGTGTGGCGTTGATCTAAATCCCATTTTTTAAGTAATCTAACTTCATCAGCACGTGCATCTTTATATATTAGTCAGATTTGACAAGCAATTACTCCCTCCACTAGTGTCAAAAAAACGTCTTACATTATGGGACGGAGTGTAGTGTCAAAAAATATCTTACATTATGGGACGGAGGGAGTACTTGTTACCTCCACCAATCAAATCCTACAATTAATAATTTGACAAAGCATAAGCCAGAAGATTAAAGAAGACGACCATCTTTCTAGTCGTCCCATTCTATATGTAATGTAAAGCATACTGACGTTTGATGGATGACCTCGCTGATGATCTAAACAAGAGAGTAACGAACAACTAATCGTCCTTTGGGATTTACGAAGAGACCCAACATGCATGGATCAATAAACAAATGCTTCTCCAGATCAAGATTTGGGTATATACAGTTGTGCACATTCTAAAGATGCCGAATATATACAGTTATGCCCTTCTAAAGATGCCGAATATGCTAGCATTACACTTTAAATTATGGGCGTGACGCGTTGAAATAGAGTGTCATATACTCCCATCAAACTCAACTTAACATTATCTGCACGCTTTTGTTTTCCTGTTAGTCCGCTTTCATGTGTGAACTAGCTAGGCATGGTGCAAATCACCGCCGGATCCTAGATAATGTCAAATAATGGATGTGAAACAGTGACAGTGCCAGGCCTAATACATAATTCAATAAAGGAACAATGTAAATAGCTTATAACATATAACATGGGTTATAACCGTCAAATATAATTTCAGCAACATGAATCCATGTGTACTTTTGCCTAAGTACTACCAAGAAATATTTCGCGACTAGTCTTTTTTTCATTACGGGAGTTTATTTGTGGGAAAAATATGGTATATTACTCAAACATGAAAATCAGTTTTATACAGCTTAACAACGTCGTCTGGACCAGAGTGTAGCCAGACCGCAGTGCATGACACTGTCCGCCAACATGTGGCAAAGAATGGCTAAGTTGATTTTGACTATGGTTAACATGGGTGATACCAAACCTCCTCCCTTCCTGAAGCTTGTTTGATTTCTTGTGACGTGTACTGTTATCTATTCATGCCTACTGCACAGATCATAGCTACACCTGCCGTGTTGTATGATTTCAGAAGGAAAGTATGTTGGCTCCACTACATCGTCGAAGTAGTATATTACATGCATGCGGAAGCTCCGCCTCCAGGGGCATCACAATGTTGCGTTGAATGAACCAGGAATATGTAAGAATGATCTCAATGTCATGGTCTCGCAACAAGACCCGCTCCAGTTTCACTTCTCCAGGCGCAGATACCCACACACATTAAGTTAGTTTTGTACATTCTTCCCATAGTTTCACCCATTGCAGTTTCAAACTTTGCATGTCCCATGCACAATGCTCCGTAAAGCAACAAAAGTTTGGCTAAGAGCTGATTGAATACACATATTTTGTCTATCACAGTCCAATTAAATAATATGACTAGAATGTCAGATGTTCTCGCTTTTGATATTTTTTGTGTCCTTTCTGTTGCGTGCATTGTAGTTATGCAGAGACCGGGTGTAAACCCTTTATACTTGATGTGACATTATGAACAAATGAACTATCTATGTTTATTTATCATACGGTTCTTGAGGCCTGGAAGAAAAACTAGGGTATTAGCTAGCTAGTAATACTACCAATGAACCAATGAACTATCTGTGGTGTACACAAATTTCACCAAAAAAATTAACACAAAGCAAGTGTTCAGTTGTCACGTCGAACTGACACTTACTCCAGAAATATGGAATTAATTAACCGGACAATCGTTAGGTTATGTAACCATGCATGTGCTCCTACAATACAATAAATACTTCCATGTGCTCAATGGGATCACAAAAAATTCTGGAAGATATGCCATGCGTCCGACTGCAAGTTTTCCATGTGGACACCCGTCCACATCTCCCTCCTTACGTCCAAGCTATAAGTATGATCTGAAGGCATAGCGTGACCACTCACTTGGACAATTATTGCTACGAAGCATTATTACCCAGAGACAGGCACCATGGCCTTCCAGGTCTCCGCTGCCACCTCCATGCCGCAGTGCCACAGCCTCCTCAGCTACTCATCCCCTAGCTCCATGGTCAGTTCCATGCATGATCCTTCCGTAGAAACATGCATTATTTCTTGTTCATTGACTGTTGTTTGTTTATTAATTTTACTTATTTAGTTTTCTGAAAGAGTAAAAAAAAATATTTGCAATGTAATTGCCGACGGGGGAAAGTGTAACCGATCTAGGTACTTCCCAGACATAATTAAAGAGCTATAGCATCTGTTCATGCTCTGAAAGCTTACGGCACATGGCATTCACGTGTTTCATTTGATGTAGGATTCAAGATGACATAAAGCTACAATCTACATTTTTCCTGTTTTGTGTTTTTAGAACCATGCGAACCAGAGCGACCCTAAAGCCATGACTTCAATATTAGGTTATGATGTCCATGTCCAACCCATACATCAAGGCAAAGTCAAACAGAAGAATGGTGGTTAAGGCTTATGTACACGTCGCGCGTCAGCGTGTCACGGCGATCCCCAAGGTGGACCTCTGTGGGCTAGAGCCGGGTGTGCCGGGGTGGGAGGATGCCCAGGTTTCAATGACCGCGTCGATGGTGAGGCATGGCTGCGTGGTTGTCTCACATGGCAGCGTGCTCGGCCCAGACCTTAGACAGGCGTTGTTCGGGCATGCATTGCCCGAGCTATTCGCTCTCCCGGTCGAGGCCAAGCAACGGAACGTCTCCAAATGGGGCCCTTTCAACAGCTACCTCGGGAAGGTTCCCGGCCTTCTTCGGGAGAGCCTACGTGTCGAGGAGGCCACCGATGCCGCCTGCGTACATGAATTCACAAACCTCCTATGGCCGCAGGGCAACTCTGGTTTTTGGTTCTATTTTCAGTTACGCTATTTTTCTGTTTATCTATCTGGACTTGCACATCATTTTAACAAAAAATGAACATAAAATGTCGACGGACTAATTAACTTCAGTATAAATTTGTCCAACTTTTATTTCATGCATATTTGTAAGTCAAGTGGATGCATTTATATGTTGTGTATGTTTCTTTGTTTGTTAGTTGAGTTATTATTATTTTTCACTCAAAACAAACTAAATAAAGTTAAACATTTGAGTTTATTTTTAAATTTGCGAAGAAAAATTGAATTGTTTGATGTTGATCTAGCTAGTGACCGACAAACAGAAAAATATTAGTCACTTGACAAACAGATGGTCCCATATTTTGACACCCATATATAATATCGTCTCTCCATGGGATCAAGTGATACGATCGTGTCGTTCGCCAAGAACATGGTAGGGCTCCAGCGGACCGTGGAGAAGATGACCCTTGAGGGCCTCAGCAAGGGCGTTCGTGTCGACCCGGCCCACCTGGACGCGCACACCTACGCCGCCCGGCTGTCGCACTATGGCGTGCCGGAGGACACGGCGACCGGCATGTCCATGCAGGCGCACTACGACGAGACCCTGTTCACCGTGGTCGTGCAGCACGAGGTGGAAGGTGTTGGGGTCGATCCCTTGCCCTAGCTCGCCGTCGCTCTATCTCTCTCTCTCCTTCTCTGCACTCTCTCTCTCTCTGGCCCGAACTGAGTAGGAAGAAGGAGGGAAAAGGAACAGGGACACAGCGAGTTTCCCGGCGCACGAACGCCTGCCGCCCGAACGGCTTTACTCCTCGAGCACGAACCCGACTCACTTCACAACAGTACACGGGGTGGAGCTTTATACGCAGGCGCGCCCACACGACGCCGCGCTCCCCACTCCTGCACGCCCGCCCGCTCCGCACGCCCTGGCTCGCGCACCTGTCGCGCTCAGACACGATCAACGCGGCCGGGCTCCAACAGAACGCCGCGGTCACCCCCCTCTCTCTATCGCTAACTACCCACGCATCAAGTGCGCGCACACACGCAGACCCCACGCCACACACGCACGCACGCACAAAGGCCATACATAAGTCGGACACACACCAGACTATGCCTAGACACACACACACGCACGGCCACACGCTCCACGGACCGGACCTGGCGCCCGACACCGGTCACCACTGCACGGAGATGGCTTATTTGCGCCAACAGAAGGGCTCGAGGTGCAGGCCAACGACGGGAGCTGGCTCATGGTGCCGCCGGAGCCGGACACCTTCACCTTCCTCGCCGGCAAGCTCTTCACGGTACGTACGCAGCCCAGCTCCCGCTCTCCGGCCGACCGGCGGGCCACCTCTTCTCGTGTTGATAACATGGATGCATGCAGGTCGTGACCAATGGGCGGGTGCCGCCATGCTTCCACCGCGTGAGGACGCCGAGCAACCGTGAGCGTTACTGCGCGCTGTTCGTCTGCCGGCCCAGGGACGGCACGGCGGTGAGCGCGATGGACGGCCTCGTGGACGAAGGCTACCCTCTGAAGTACAACCCCTGCAGGCTTGACGATTACAACGCGTTCCGTCAGTCGGAGGAAGGGCGCAACTCCGGCGACCCACTCAAGGCGTTCTGCGGAGTGGAGCCGGCGACCACCCTCGATAATCCATGCATGGAATATGGCCATCCTCACGCCTTGCTTGATGTTACTCCTACTCACTTCGTCCCAAAATAAGTGTCTCAACTTTGTATTAAATTTCGTGTGCTTCCTAAATAAACGTTCAGCTTAATGTCCAAATCTGTTGGTGATATGCCATAGGCAATCATACCTATGATTGATCATGCATGCTAGTAAACTTTGTGTTGCCTAAATAAATGGTAAGCATCATGTCGAAATCTGTTGGTGATTGCATCACGTACAAACTACAGTTATGTATTTGTGAATAAAGTAAGCATCATGTAATTTTTTTTGACAAAAGAATCCGGATCTTTTGTAAATGTTCACCAGAACTACAAGGCACATCAAACATAATAAAACTTACATCGATGTCCCTAGCTAGACCACCGAACGACCACTATCACCGTCAGAACGAGCCGCCGAATTGCCATTGTCGCCACTCTCCTATCGCAACCGGCTTGACCTTGTCGGTGATAGTCGGGAAGTCTTTGTGCACGTACCCCTAAGGATCAGCTCCCTGAAGCCGCAGTCGTCGCTGTTGAACCCTTGAATAGATCTGAAGCAGTTGACACCACCAAAGCCCGCCATCATGCATGCACGGCGAGAAACCCTAAGGAATATACATCGAAGCTCCGTCGACTACGTCTAGATGGACGATTTCGAGGAGAATCGGAGCTCGGAAGGCAAACTCGAAGAAGAAGCGTCACCATCCAACCAAGCACCGCACCTGTGAGGACTAAAAATCCTAACCTAGACTACTAGCCGGAGCAAAGGCACTCGGATTACCGTCCCCGCCACCGGCTGCCGGAGTGGCCAGCAGAGGGGAGGCGAATCCACAGGCTCACCAATGAAGCCTGGAGGGGAGAGTTTGCCCTAGCCACAGAAGAGAAAGGGAGGAAACGCTATATCACACACATATAACAACCATCATGTATATTGACCAATGAGTGTGTGGCTTATTTGTGAGACTGATTAATTGTTATGATGATGTTTCTAAATTATCCCTGATCTATTTCACATATCTGAAACAGATAGGATCAACAGATCAACATATGCACTGGTTCATGGTAATGTTTCACATATCGCAGATATGGAGATATAAATCAATAATGTGAACATATTAGATAATATATGGTCGTGTAGTGACATACTCAACGACCATCAAATGCTACTCCATAACTAATTAGTTATAAACTTAAGGTGTCTATGTGGTATGTCATAAAACATGCACTGGCATGTGTGCATGGTGGCGGAGCTTGGGCTGAATTTGTGGCGGGGGTGGGGTGGGGGTGATATATATCGTATGTAGTGATCTCACAGCCTAATAAGTGGGCCAACCCCACTATGCGCTCGCTCACGTACGGGTTTACTCAGGTCGCACGGCCGCTGGTTTGATTTTTTTTTTACTTTTTGTCTCATTCTTTTGAGCTTGGTAAAATGTTTGTAGATTAAAAAAATGTTCATTAAGTATAAAAATGGTTTCGGATTTAAAAAAATAGGTTTAGAAAACTTCAAGATTTATAAAGTGTTCATTAATTTTAAAAAATAATTACAAAATTTTAAAAAATTCATAAATTTTATAAATATTCATGGATTTAAAAATGTTACCATTTTACAAATATATTCACGAGTATGATTAAAAAAAATATAAATATTCATGGGTTTTAAAAAATGTTATTGGATATGAAAAAATGTTTACGAATTTGAGAAAATATTCATGAATTTAAAGAAATAAAAATATGAAAGATAATACTAAAATGACTCTGTTTTGTGATAATACTGGTGCCATTGCTCTAGCCAAGGAACCAAGATTTCACAAGAGGACCAGACACATAAAGCGACGTTTCAATTCCATCCGCGATTACATCAAGGAGGACGACATAAATATTTGCAAAGTACACACGGATCTAAATGTTGCAGATCCGATGACTAAACCTCTTCCAAGGGCTAAACATGAACAACACCAGAACTGCATGGGTGTTCGATTCATTACAATGTAAATCACATAGTGATGTGAACTAGATTATTGACTCTAGTGCAAGTGGGAGACTGTTGGAAATATGCCCTAGAAGCAATAATAAATTGGTTATTATTATATTTCCTTGTTCATGATAATCGTTTATTATCCATGCTATAATTGTATTGATTGGAAACTCAAATACATGTGTGGGTACATAGACAACACTGTGTCCCTAGTAAGCCTCTAGTTGACTAGCTCGTTGATCAAAGATGGTTAAGGTTTCCTAGCCATGGACATAAGATGTCATTTGATAACAGGATCACATCATTAGGAGAATGATGTGATGGACAAGACCCAAACTACGAACGTAGCATATGATCGTGTCAGTTTATTGCTATTGTTTTCTGCATGTCAAGTATCTGTTCCTTTGACCATGAGATCATGCAACTCACTGACACCGGAGGAATACCTTGTGTGTATCAAACGTCGCAACGTAACTGGGTGACTATAAAGGTGCTCTACAGGTATCTCCGAGGGTGTCTGTTGGGTTGGCATGGATCAAGACTGGGATTTGTTACTCCGTATGACGGAGAGGTATCTCAGGGCCCACTCGGTAATACAACATCACAATGAGCCTTGCAAGCAATGTGACTAAAGTGTTAGCCACGAGATCTTGTATTACGGAACGAGTAAAGAGACTTGCCGGTAACGAGATTGAACTAGGTATAGTGATACCGACGATCGAATCTCGGGCAAGTAACATACCGAAGAACAAAGGGAACAGCATACGGGATTAACTGAATCCTTGACATAGAGGTTCGACCGATAAAAGATCTTCGTAGAATATGTAGGAGCCAATATGGGCATCCAGGTCCCGCTATTGGTTATTGGCCGTAGAGGTGTCTCGGTCATGTCTACATAGTTCTCGAACCCGCAGGGTCTACACACTTAACGTTTGGTGACGATTAGTATAATTGAGTTATTATGTTGGTGACCGAAAGTTGTTCGGAGTCCCGGATAAGATCCCGGACATGACGAGGATCTCCGGAATAGTCCGGAGGTAAAGATTGATATATGTGATAATAGTGTTTTGATCTCCGGAAGAGTTCCGGAGTTCACCGGAAGGGGTTCCGGATGTTTACCGAAGTGTTCGGGTGCAGCAACACTTTATATGGGCCAAAGGGATAAAGCCCGCGAGGTATTGGAAAGTGCAAAAGTAGTTTTGCTGCCGCGTAAGCGGTACTACCGCTTGGTGAAGCGGTACTACCGCCCGAGCGGTACTACCGCTTGTGTGAAGCGGTACTACCGCCCAAGCGGTACTACCGTTTGTGAGCGGTACTACCGCTTGTGCGCGGCTGTGCACGGTTCGGCAGGGATCCGAGTTGGACTCTTTTCCTGCGGGCCAAACCGACCTTGTGCGGGCAAAACCGACCTGGAGGAGGCTTTTACTCCAAGTTTAGACCCCAAGGCTCAACATGTAAATAGAGGGGCAGGGCTAGCACACGGGACACATCAAGATTTCCCCAAGCCGTGTGCGGCAACCCTAACCCTCTAGTTCCTCCGTCATAATCTCCGTAGCGCTTGGCGAAGCCCTGCAGAGATTGTTCCTCACCACCATCACCACGCCGTCGTGCTGCTGGAACTCAACCACTACTTCACCATCGCTCGCTGGATCGAGGAGGTGAAGGCGTCATCAAGCCGTACGTGTGTTGAACGCGGAGGTGCCGTCCGTTCGGCGCTAGTTCGTGATCGGATCGAGGGACGACTTGCGATTTGGATCGCGGAGACGTTCGACTACATCAACCGCGTTTCTTAAACGCTTCCGCTTAGCGATCTACAAGGGTATGTAGATTCACTCTCCCTCTCGTAGATGCTCATCACCATGGATAGATCTTGTGTGTGCGTAGGAAAATTTTTGTTTCCCATGCAACGATCCCCAACAGTGGTATCAGAGCCAGGTTTATGCGTAGATGAGATCTCGAGTAGAACACAAACGAGTTGTGGGTGTGGGTGTATACATATTGCTTGCCGTTACTAGTTGATATTTGATTCGGCGGTACTGTGAGATGAAGCGGCCCGGACCGACATTACGCGTACACTTACGCGAGACAGGTTCCTTCAACTAACATGTAACTTCGTTGCATAAAGATGGCTAGCGGGTGTCTGTCTCTCTCACTTTAGTTGAATCGATTTCAATGAAGAGGGTTCTTTTAGAAGATCAAAAAGCAATCACTACACCACGTTGTGGTTTTGCGTAGGTAAGAACGGTTCTTGCAAACCCGTAGCAGCCACGTAAAATTTGCAACAACAATTAGAGGACGTCTAACTTGTTTTTGCAGGGTATGTTGTGATGTGATATGGCCAATTACATGATGAGATATATGTGATGTATGAGATGATCATGTTTTGTATAGAATATCACGACTTGCATGTCGATGAGTACGGCAACTGGCAGGAGCCATAGAGTTGTCTTTAATTATTGTATGACCTGCGTGTCAATCATTAAGCGCTATGTAATGCTTTACTTTATCGCTAAACGTTAGCAATAGTCGTGGAAGCAACAGTCGGCGCGACAACCTTATAACGACACGTTGATGGAGATCAAGATGATGGAGATCATGGTGTCATGCCGGTGACGATGGAGATCATGCCGGTGCTTTGGAGATGGAGATCAAAAGCACAAGTTCATGGCCATATCATGTCACTTATGATTTGCATGTGATGTTAATCCTTTTATGCATCTTATTTTGCTTAGGACGACGGTAGCATTATAAGGTGATCCCTCACTTAAATTTCAAGATAAAATTGTGTTCTCCCCAAGTGTGCACCGTTGCGAAAGTTCGTCGTTTCGAGACACGCCGTGATGATCGGGTGTGATAGACTCTACGTTCGCATACAACGGGTGTAAGCCATGTTACACGTGCGGAACACTCGGGTTAAACTTGACGAGCCTAGCATGTACAGACATGGCCTCGGAACACAAGAGACCGAAAGGTCGAACATGAGTCATATAGTAGATATGATCAACATGAAGATGTTCACCATTGAAACCACCTCAACTCACGTGATGATCGGACTTGAGTTGATGGATTTGGATCATGTTACACTCGAATGACCGGAGGGATGTCAATTTGAGTGAGAGTTTTTAAGTAATATGATTAACTAAACTCATTATCTAGAACAATAGTCTAAGTTGTCTTTGCTATATTTATGTTGTAGATCATGGCTCGCGCAGTAGCACCCCTGAATTTTAATGCGTTCCTAGAGAAAGCTAAGTTGAAAGATGATGGAAGTAACTTTGTGGACTGGGCCCGTAATCTAAGGATTATCCTTACGGCTTCCTAGAAGGCTTATGTCCTTGATGCACCGCTTGGTGATCCACCCGCTCCAGTTGAGTCTCTAGACGTTGTGAACGCCTGGCAGGCTCGTTCTGATGATTACTCAATAGTTCAATGTGCAATGTTGTATGGCTTAGAACCGGGACTTCAAAAACGTTTTGAACGTCATGGAGCATATGAGATGTTCCAGGAGTTGAAGTTTATCTTTCAGAAGAATGCCCGGATCGAGAGATATGAGATCTCCGACAAATTCTATGCTTGCAAGATGGAGGAGAACGGGTCTATCAGTGATCACGTGCTCAGAATGTCTAGGTACTCCACCCGTCTGGCTGAGTTAGGGATGCCCCTTCCGCCAGAGGCTATCACTGACAGAGTTCTTCAATCATTGCCACCTAGCTACAAGAGCTTCGTGTTGAACTATAACATGCACGGGATGAACAAGTCAGTCGCCGAGCTGTTTGCGATGCTGAAAGCCGCTGAGTCTGAAATTCAGAAGGAGCATCAAGTGTTGATGGTCAATAAAACCACTAGTTTCAAGAAAAATGGCAAGGGTAAGAAGGGTAACTCCAAGAAGAGTGGCAAAGCAGTTGCTCCTCTCGTGAAGAAACCCAAGGCTGGACCCAAACCAGAAACTGTGTGTTTTCATTGCAAGGGAACTGGACACTGGAAGCGGAACTGCCCCAAATATTTGGCTGACAAGAAGGTGGCCAACAACAAACAAGGTATATATGATATACATGTTATTGATGTGTACCTTACCAACTCTCGTTGTAGTGCCTGGGTATTTGATACCGGTGCGGTTGCTCATATTTGCAACTCAAAACAGGAACTGCGGAATAGACGGAGGCTGGCAAAGGACGAAGTGACGATGCGCGTGGGAAATGGTTCCAAGGTTGATGTGATCGCCGTCGGCACGCTCGCTTTTCGATTACCATCGGGATTAGTAATGAACCTAAATAAGTGCTATTTGGTGCCTGCGTTAAGCATGAACATTATATCTGGATCTTGTTTATTGCGAGACGGTTACTCATTTAAATCAGAGAATAATGGTTGTTCTATTTATATGAGTAATATCTTTTATGGTCATGCACCCAATGTGAGGGGTTTATTCTTATTGAATCTCGATAGTAATGATACACATGTTCATAACATTGATGCCAAAAGATGTAGAATTGATAATGATAATACCACTTTCTTGTGGCACTGCCGTTTAGGTCATATTGGAGTTAAAACGCATGAGGAAGCTCCATGCTGATGGACTTTTGGAGTCACTTGATTTTGAATCACTTGACACATGTGACCCATGCCTCATGGGCAAGATGACTAAAACGCCGTTCTCTGGAACAATGGAACGGGCAAGTGACTTATTGGAAATCATACATACTGATGTGTGTGGTCCGATGAGTATTGAGGCGCGCGGTGGTTATCGTTATTTTCTCACCTTCACTGATGACTTAAGTAGATATGGGTATATTTACTTAATGAAACACAAGTCTGAAACATTTGAAAAGTTCAAACAATTTCAGAGTGAAGTTGAGAATCATCGTAACAAGAAGATTAAATTCCTACGATCTGATCGAGGAGGAGAATATCTGAGTTATGAGTTTGGCAGTCACTTAAGACAGTGTGGAATTGTTTCACAATTGACACCGCCTGGAACACCACAGTAATGGTGTGTCCGAACGTCGTAATCGAACCCTATTGGATATGGTGCGATCTATGATGTCTCTTGCCGATTTGCCACTATCGTTTTGGGGTTATGCATTAGAGACAGCTGCATTCACTTTAAATAGGGCACCATCGAAATCCGTTGAGACGACGCCATATGAACTTTGGTTTGGCAAGAAGCCAAAGCTGTCGTTTCTTAAAGTTTGGGGATGTGATGCTTATGTCAAAAAGCTTCAGCCTGAAAAGCTGGAACCCAAAGCGGAGAAATGCGTCTTCATAGGATACCCAAAAGAGACAGTTGGGTATACCTTCTACCTCAGATCCGAAGGCAAAGTGTTTGTCACTAAAAACGGAACATTTCTTGAGAAAGAGTTTCTCTCGAAAGAATTGAGTGGGAGGAAGATAGAACTTGATGAGGTTGTTGAACCTTTACTTCAACCTGAGAGTAGCGCAGCACAGAAAGTTGTTTCTGTGGAGCCTACATTAGCTGAAGAGGAAGTTAATGATGATGATCATGAAGCTTTGGATCAAGTTGCTATCGAACCTCATAGGTCGACAAGGACGCGTACTGCTCCCGAGTGGTACGGCAACCCTGTCTTAGACATCATGTTGTTAGACAACGATGAACCTACGAGCTATGGAGAAGCGATGATGGGCCCGGATTCCGAGAAGTGGTTAGATGCCATGAAATCCGAGATGGGATCCATGTATGAAAACAAAGTATGGACTTTGGAAGTATTACCTGAAGGGCGTAAGGCCATTCAGAACAAATGGATCTTTAAGAGGAAGACGGACGCGGACGGTAATGTCACCGTCTATAAAGCTCGACTTGTGGCAAAGGGTTTTTCACAAGTTCAAGGAGTTGACTACGATGAGACCTTCTCACCCGTAGCGATGCTTAAGTCCGTCAGAATCATGTTAGCAATAGCTGCCTTTTTCGATTATGAAATTTGGCAGATGGATGTCAAAACAGCGTTCCTTAACGGTTTCCTTAAGGAAGAGTTGTATATGATGCAACCAGAAGGTTTTGTCGATCCAGAGAATGCTGACAAAGTTTGCAAACTCCAGCGATCCATTTATGGACTGGTGCAAGCATCTCGGAGTTGGAATCTTCGCTTTGATGAAGTGATCAAAGCGTTCGAGTTTATACAAGTTTACGGAGAAGCTTGTATTTACAAGAAAGTGAGTGGGAGCTCTATAGCGTTTCTAATATTATATGTGGATGACATATTGCTGATTGGAAACAATATAGAAATGTTGGAAAGCGTGAAGGAATATTTGAACAAGAGTTTTTCAATGAAGGACCTAGGAGAAGCTGCTTTCATATTAGGCATCAAGATCTATAGAGATAGATCAAGACGCTTAATAGGACTTTCACAAAGCACATACCTTGATAAGATTTTGAAGAAGTTCAAAATGGATCAGTCCAAGAAGGGGTTCTTGCCTGTTTTGCAAGGTGTGAAGTTGAGTAAGACTCAATGCCCAGTGACTGCAGAAGATAGAGAAAAGATGAGTGTCATCCCCTATGCTTCAGCCATAGGCTCTATTATGTATGCAATGCTGTGCACAAGACCCAATGTCAGCCTTGCCATAAGTATGGTCAGAAGGTTTCAAAGTGAGCCAGGAATGGAACACTGGACGGCGGTCAAGAATATCCTGAAGTACCTAAAAAGGACTAAGGACATGTTTCTCGTTTATGGAGGTGATCAAGAGCTCGTCGTAAAGGGTTACGTCGATGCAAGCTTTGACACTGATCCGGATGACTCTAAGTCTCAAACCGGATACGTATTTATTCTTAATGGGGGTGCGGTTAGCTGGTGCAGTTCCAAGCAAAGCGTGGTAGCTTATTCTACATGCGAAGCGGAGTACATCGCTGCCTCGGAGGCGGCGAAGGAAGGTGTCTGGATGAAGGAGTTCATGACAGATCTTGGAGTAGTGCCTAGTGCACTTAACCCAATGACTCTGTTTTGTGATAATACTGGTGCCATTGCTCTAGCCAAGGAACCAAGATTTCACAAGAGGACCAGACACATAAAGCGACGTTTCAATTCCATCCGCGATTACATCAAGGAGGACGACATAAATATTTGCAAAGTACACACGGATCTAAATGTTGCAGATCCGATGACTAAACCTCTTCCAAGGGCTAAACATGAACAACACCAGAACTGCATGGGTGTTCGATTCATTACAATGTAAATCACATAGTGATGTGAACTAGATTATTGACTCTAGTGCAAGTGGGAGACTGTTGGAAATATGCCCTAGAAGCAATAATAAATTGGTTATTATTATATTTCCTTGTTCATGATAATCGTTTATTATCCATGCTATAATTGTATTGATTGGAAACTCAAATACATGTGTGGGTACATAGACAACACTCTGTCCCTAGTAAGCCTCTAGTTGACTAGCTCGTTGATCAAAGATGGTTAAGGTTTCCTAGCCATGGACATAAGATGTCATTTGATAACAGGATCACATCATTAGGAGAATGATGTGATGGACAAGACCCAAACTACGAACGTAGCATATGATCGTGTCAGTTTATTGCTATTGTTTTCTGCATGTCAAGTATCTGTTCCTTTGACCATGAGATCATGCAACTCACTGACACCGGAGGAATACCTTGTGTGTATCAAACGTCGCAACGTAACTGGGTGACTATAAAGGTGCTCTACAGGTATCTCCGAGGGTGTCTGTTGGGTTGGCATGGATCAAGACTGGGGTTTGTTACTCCGTATGACGGAGAGGTATCTCAGGGCCCACTCGGTAATACAACATCACAATGAGCCTTGCAAGCAATGTGACTAAAGTGTTAGCCACGAGATCTTGTATTACGGAACGAGTAAAGAGACTTGCCGGTAACGAGATTGAACTAGGTATAGTGATACCGACGATCGAATCTCGGGCAAGTAACATACCGAAGAACAAAGGGAACAGCATACGGGATTAACTGAATCCTTGACATAGAGGTTCGACCGATAAAAGATCTTCGTAGAATATGTAGGAGCCAATATGGGCATCCAGGTCCCGCTATTGGTTATTGGCCGTAGAGGTGTCTCGGTCATGTCTACATAGTTCTCGAACCCGCAGGGTCTACACACTTAACGTTTGGTGACGATTAGTATAATTGAGTTATTATGTTGGTGACCGAAAGTTGTTCGGAGTCCCGGATAAGATCCCGGACATGACGAGGATCTCCGGAATAGTCCGGAGGTAAAGATTGATATATGTGATAATAGTGTTTTGTTCTCCGGAAGAGTTCCGGAGTTCACCGGAAGGGGTTCCGGATGTTTACCGAAGTGTTCGGGTGCAGCAACACTTTATATGGGCCAAAGGGATAAAGCCCACGAGGTATTGGAAAGTGCAAAAGTAGTTTTGCTGCCGCGTAAGCGGTACTACCGCTTGGTGAAGCGGTACTACCGCCCGAGCGGTACTACCGCTTGTGTGAAGCGGTACTACCGCCCAAGCGGTACTACCGCTTGTGAGCGGTACTACCGCTTGTGCGCGGCTGTGCACGGTTCGGCAGGGATCCGAGTTGGACTCTTTTCCTGCGGGCCAAACCGACCTTGTGCGGGCAAAACCGACCTGGAGGAGGCTTTTACTCCAAGTTTAGACCCCAAGGCTCAACATATAAATAGAGGGGCAGGGCTAGCACACGGGACACATCAAGATTTCCCCAAGCCGTGTGCGGCAACCCTAACCCTCTAGTTCCTCCGTCATAATCTCCGTAGCGCTTGGCGAAGCCCTGCAGAGATTGTTCCTCACCACCATCACCACGCCGTCGTGCTGCTGGAACTCAACCACTACTTCACCATCGCTCGCTGGATCGAGGAGGTGAAGGCGTCATCAAGCCGTACGTGTGTTGAACGCGGAGGTGCCGTCCGTTCGGCGCTAGTTCGTGATCGGATCGAGGGACGACTTGCGATTTGGATCGCGGAGACGTTCGACTACATCAACCGCGTTTCTTAAACGCTTCCGCTTAGCGATCTACAAGGGTATGTAGATTCACTCTCCCTCTCGTAGATGCTCATCACCATGGATAGATCTTGTGTGTGCGTAGGAAAATTTTTGTTTCCCATGCAACGTTCCCCAACACCTCCTCCCTCTGTTCTTGTAGAATGTAGGTTTTTTGAATAGAATAGAAATTCTAGGTTTTCTGAATAGAATGTAGGTATTTTGAATACAATAGAATACAAAATATAGGTAGAACATAGGTTTTTTAAATAGAATAAATAGTTAGAATGGTAGTAGGCAGTAGTGTGGATTTGCATAGGTTATTTATGTCATAGGTAGAATGGTCTTTTGAATAGAATAGAAAACTAGTAATCGCATAGGTTTTTTGAATATAAAAATGTTTTAGGTATTGAATAAAATGTTTTAGGTATAGAATAGAAATTTTTCGTAATTATTTTTTTAATAAAGAAAAGTATTTGACAATTTAATTACTTTTATGTCATTATCACTTTGTCATCAAAGAATGCTATATGACATTTGGTGATCTAAAATTTTCACTCGGTGGAATATGCAAGCTTTGTAGTGTCGCGTCGTGATCGTCATCGGAGCTTCCTCTACTTCCTCTACAGCCTAGTCGGTGAGCTAAAAGTCCACCTCCTCCTTGTCTTCTCCTCGGACATGTGTATGATGATATTTGTACATGTATTGGTTGTCCCTTTGGACATGTGTATGATTTTGCAGGGAACACCTCCGAGTGGCCTATGTTTTGCCGGAATGTTGCTTCATTTCCATTCCGGCAAATTTCAGGCGCTCGATATGTCCTATTTTAGCAAAGGTCATGCCCTAATTTTTACTCTTTGAATTATGAACATAGTAAATGTCTGACGACGATAGGATCCCCGAGTGCGATGACTGCACCGACGACGGGGGTATGTGCGACAGACCGCACCTAGATAACGGTACATGCTTCTCCCTCACGCTTAAGGAGGGCTTCGAAGTTTTTACGGTATGTAACTTCAGTGGCACGTGTTTCTTCTTAATTAAGCATGGATTAAGATTTTTGCTTTAATGTGTAATTTCCATTTTTTATAATTCGACTAGTGCATACCCTGCTATGCAAGACCATATGTCCTTGAGAAGCTATCTTTCGAAGAGATGTACAAGGTGGACACGAAGATAGCTCACCTTAAAACGAAACATGGTTTCGATTTCGAGGTTAAGATCATAAATGAAGTAGGTCACACTCATTTTGGATGTTCAAATTGGGAAGGATTATGCAAGGCCTATGGATTTGAGGAGGATATGAAAATAACATTCGATATTGGCAATCCTGAAGATGAAAACATTTGGCTGGATCCGAACATGATTCCGATTCTGCCTCCGTGTGAGTTTGTTAAACAAATTTGTTAAATGATCTATATTTCTTATCTAAAATACTTGTTATTCATACCTGCTGAACTTGTTTTTTTATAATTGACAGCTTATTTTCTCTCTTCAAAGAAACACAAAAGATAATAGACGACACCTACTACAGTCATGGCTCAGAGCTAACTTGGGAGGAGAAGAATTATCTTATCTCCTTTGTTAATGATGTTCTGAAATTTAAGATCCTCCTTGGAGTTGGCAAAAATTATAGTAGATACATGCCACTAGTCCACGAGTTGTGCGATGCTAACATTCGTGCAAGTATCATGGTAAGATTTTTACTATTGTGTCACTACTTAGTCCATCTTTTTCATACATTCTTCTGAAATAAACTACATTGCTAACTATATATGTTACTATTATGTTCTTCAACAGAAGCTCCCGGATGTGGTTGTGCCTCCGTTTATGGTTGTCGAAGGTGAGATGATAGTTGTTTGCGTACGACCATGGTCGGAGGGTGTCAAATATGCATACTCGACTTGTAAAACAGATGGAGGCCTCAAAATCAAGGCTTGGAGAAAAATAGTGGCTGAGCGAAGGCGACAAAATGGAGACAGTTGGATCTCTATGCTCCATAACGGAGAAGGAGGTTTTTTTTTCTGTTTTATGCTATGCTACCCGAGAGAGAGTAGTAGGTCCTGCTAGTACTTGTCATGTAGGATGATAACACTTACCTAGTAGTGGTTAACTTATGATGATCATTATGGTGAGATTGTTATATCACTAGCACTTACCTAGTAGTGGTTAACTTATGATGATCATAATGGTGAGATTGTTATATCACTAGCACTTACCTAGTAGTGGTTAACTTATGATGATCATAATGGTGAGATTGTTATATCACTATGATCAAGATGAGTTGTATGACTACGATGATGATGAGTTGTTATATATATATCATTATGATGATGATATGAGTTGTATATCATTGGGGTGAAAGAAACACATATTAGATTAAAGTGGATGTTTCTTCCACAACCTCTTCATTGCCACTGTATAAAAATTTGTGTATGATATGATGAGACTAGTGTATAAAACCTGTACAAATACTGCTACTGCTAGGTTGGGTAGCAGTAGCGTGGGCACACGCTACTGCTAAGACTTAGCTGTAGCGCCGTAGCAGTAGCGCGGGCCCCAGCGCTACTGCTAGGGTTTTCCCTAGTAGTGGTAGTCCGTCATTCTTTGCTTCAGCACGCTCTTGCCAAGCCATGCATGCATAAACCAAGCTTTGTGCCAGTGTTACCGCTGGACTAAACACTTTATGAGCTCTTCTCGTTAGTTCTCTTGACAATTCATACGATGATATGCCCTTTTTATGGCTATTTACAGCTTAATGTGTGCCTGGTATGTATCTGTCAATTAAAATTTTAGTTTACTGATCATCTGTCAATCGTTTGCATTCGAATGTTGTTACCAACATCGATGTTGTTGGTGACCTTGAGGCCGGATTCTTGCAGTCAACAACTCTAGAACAGAGTATCTCTCAAGGAGACAAGGCACTCTCACAAATATACTTGACCATCTGATTTAGCTTAACTACGAGCACTATACTGCCCTGGTGGTGGGAAACAAGGCAAGAAACGAAACCAGGATCCTCCTTCCTTTTCTGATGCAAAGATACATTAGTTGTACTCCGTGTGTGTTGGTTGGGTAATGCATGACATTTCTAGCTTAAGCAGCAGTTTGCAACCCTGAGATGTTACTCCTTGTTGATTGGATGTTACTCGTTGAGCAGTCACGGAAGGAAGGTCGTATGGAACTTGCATAAATAAAGTAGTTGGTTTCGAACAATTTAATCAATGTTTCATTCGTGCTTTAAGAGATAAAAAAGAATTAAACTTTGAAAAATATATTCAACATCGGGCTTGCTTATTTCGCAAAAAAAAAAAAAAAACATTGGTCTTGCTTGAAGGATCTCGTCAAGACAACGAAGGCGGTGAAAACGGATCCCAAATTGAGACATTCAGTTCTAAATATATGGACATTTCTCAGTTTTCCGAGGAGGGCATTTTGGCTGCCGAGCTCACGTGAATAGTAAATTAAAATGAACATTTATTTTGAAAATAATGTGAATTTTGTGTGTGCCACTGCCACGAGAGGGCACACACGACAAGACGCACATCATCCTAGGCCACGTGGAGTTGGGCCTACAGAACAGAGAGACAGATGTAGGATAAGGCCAAGCGACGACGGCCAGATCCACCCCCTTCTCACTCGCCCTCGCCGGCGTCCGAGCTTCGCCGCTTCACTCTCCTCGTCGGGCGAGGTGCCGGTGCTACTCTGTGGCCGGCCATCCTCCACGGCAGATTCGTCCCGCTAGGTACGGCCCCGTCCCCTCCCCCACTACGGTGCTTGCATCTCCTGTGCCGCGGCCGCCGCCGGCACATTGGCCTGCGCCGGCACGGGATCGATCGGTAGCTCGTTCCGCGCAGCGATTGTCCGGCTTACCTCCGCGAATCTATTCTCTTTCAGGGTTCAGATTGACGACGCGGGGAAAGGAATAAATTCCACTGTTCACCGTCAACGCCCTCGATCCATACTGAGAGCAGAGCGAGCTAACTCTGAGCTGCTACTAGCGTACTCCGAGCTTTCAGGGCACGACCGATTGCAACTCGTTCACTGTAACAATGCCTTGGCTTACTTGGATTATTTCTCTTTCCGGGGTCTTGGCTTGTTAGATTGAAGACGGAAATCTAGCTAGCTGTTTATTGTCAGTTTATTCGACGGCCTCCAAGCAGAATCGATGTAACCAGCACGGTGAAGAAAAATTCCTGTCGGTACGATACGCCGTCGATTTTTAGCCTTTTCAGTGCATTAGTGTTTGGGCTTATTGGCTTACATATATACTTTTTCCAGGGTGTAGACTGAAGACGCAAATCTAGTGTACTGTCAGTGCATTCGGCAGCCTGACCTCCACGCAGAATTGACATAGCTTGCAAGTGGTCATGGAGGCAGCTCTTGTGGGTGTGGCGACAGGGGCCCTGAAGCCTGTCCTGGGGAAGCTGGGAACTCTGCTCGGTGAAGAGTACAGGCGGTTCAAGGGTGTGCGCAAGGAGATCAAGTCTCTCACTCATGAGCTCGCTGCCATGGAGGCTTTTCTCCTCAGGATGTCCGAGGTGGAGGATCCTGATGCGCAGGATAAAGTATGGATGAATGAGGTGCGGGAGCTTTCTTATGACATGGAGGATGCCATCGACGACTTCATGCAAAGTGTTGATGACAAAGACGAAAAGCCAGATAGCTTCATTGAGAAGATCAAAAAAACATTGGGGAAATTGGGGAAGTTGAACTTCCGCCGTCGGAGTGGCAGAGATATCCAAGATCTGAAGAAACAAATCATTGAGGTGGGCGACAGGAATGCAAGATACAGGACTGGTGTGGCTATCTCCAACTCCAAGAATGCAACCATTGACCCTCGAGCTCTCGCTATCTTTGAGCATGCCTCAAAGCTGGTGGGAATCGATGAACCTAAGGCTGAGATAATCGAACTGTTGACTCGAGAGGATGGACGCACTTCTACAGAAGAGCCATTGAAGGTAGTCTCCATTGTTGGATCCGGAGGAACAGGCAAGACAACTCTTGCATACCAAGTGTATCAAGACCTCAAAGGAAAATTCGACTGTTCGGCCTTCCTTTCCGTGTCGCGAAATCCAGACATGATATATATCATGAGAACTATTCACAGTCAAGTTAGCCATCAAGAATATTCTAAAACGGAAGCAGCAAATGTACAACATGTTATCATCAATATCAGCAATTTTCTAGCCGACAAAAGGTGCATGCTATCATCATTTTTTTTTTCACTTTCACTTCTGTCTTTGAATGTGTAAATCTCTATTATTTGTACTAGTGGAATTTGTTAAAAAGTTCCATGAAAACATCTATATTCATATTTTTCCCATATGTAATTAGAAAAAGTAGTGGTCAAATGTTTGTAATAAAGAACGTGTCGATTTTCTAAACAAAAGAAATAGAACGGAGAGAGTACAAAGAACAACCAGTCCTAGGAGCCTTTGGTCATGATTAATAATGTCTTTATCGTTTGATATACTATGATATTCAAGACATAGCTACTCCCTTTGTTGAGTTATATATGGCTTGACTATGTGTGACCTATAATGTTTGTAGCACTTTACCTCATGAACGGTTTGGACAGTGATTTTGATGATATATAGATGCTCGTTTTACAAGTGTGGCAACCATGTCACCCTTGTTTTCACACAAAGGCTGCCATACACATCACCTTCTTTTTGCACCTTCTCCGGGTCTGTTTCCTCTTCTGACCAGCTCCATTGTGCCTCCATTCACTCTTCCTCTTCTCTCTCGTACCACCAACCCAACGGTGCAATGCTCGATAACCCTCATCTCCGACACCATCAAAGACGAGGCGCGCCTATGGGCTAAGGCAGGCGCCAACGGGCTACAAAACATTCTACCCGGCGCTTAGTTTCTAGCTTTGTTTGGGGGCTGAGCAACCCCCCTTGTCTACTCTGCTCCTACACTTTCTACCATGCCTCTTGCGCACATGGCGTTGTAAGCGGTTGTAATCCCATGCTACTTCTCCTCTTCTATCAATGAAAAGATACGCAACCTTTGCGTATTCGCGAAAAAAAAAAGAGCAGCTCTGATGAGATCCGCTAGGCCTTGGCCAGTATTGTTGCCCTACATGGCCATACATCATCGGTGATTTAACCATCCAAAATCGGGAAAATTATAGTTTAACCAGCTTAAGTGAGCCTAAATTATTTTTTGACGAAAAGACAGCCAGCTGCTCCTTTTCGTTGATGAAGACGGAGAAGCTTCTCAAAGTCAGTAACACAAGAAAAGAAAAAGCTGACACTCGCAATTGGCCCACATGACCAGTACTAGTTAAAACATACATTTTTCTATATATCATATATGTAGTTTACACTGTTTTCATTTTGTATCACTGGATCTTTTGGTCCACACCAAGATCCTTGCTTGTTGCTCATGACCACCTGATCGGCGCCCCTTCCACACAAATTAAGTACATATGATTATTCATCTTTTGATCCATCTCGTCTTTCAACTTACTGTCCAGTTTTCATCTTTTCTGTGGTCATGCCTCTTGTTTAAACAATTGCTTTCATGCCACTTGTTTAAACAATTTCTTATCCCCCTTGCTCTCGGTAATGTGCCAAACTAACATGGATGTGCACACATGAATTAAGTTTGTAATATATGCCCTTTTAATACTTGTGTATTCATCCTCTTCATGTTGTCAATGTTAACGTGTTCCATTTATTCTTTTTGTATCTACGTGTGCACTCTTTATTGGAAAGATATTCTTACATTTATTTTTCCATGTACAGGTACTTTGTTGTTGTTGACGATATATGGGACATCGACACATGGGATATTATTAAGTGTGCATTCCCCACTACAAGTTATAGTAATAGAATAATCACCACTACTCGTATGAACAATGTCGCTCATTCATGCTGTTCAACATTTAGTGGTCATATTTATAATATAAGGCCTCTTGATATGGTGCACTCAAGGCAATGATTTCATAGAAGATTATTCAAGCCTGATGAAAATTGTCCTTCATACCTTCAAGAAGTTTCAGAGCAGATATTGGAAAAATGCCACGGGTTACCTTTGGCGATAGTTGCTATATCTGGTTTATTGGCTAACACAGGAAGAGAAGAAAATGTATGGAATCAAGTGAAAGATTCAATTGGTCGTGCACTTGAAAGAAATCCTAGCATCGAAGGAATGATGAAGATATTGTCACTTAGTTACTTTGATCTGCCTCCTTATCTAAAAACTTGTCTCTTATATCTGAGCATATATCTAGAAGATTCTACTATTGGGAAGAAGGGCCTGATAAAAAGATGGATTGCCGAAGGATTTATTCATAGAGAAGGCAGATACACAACATATGAGTTAGGAGAAATGTGCTTTAATGAGCTCCTGAATAGGGGTTTGATCCAACCTGTGGAGACGAATGAATATAACAAGGTGGAGAGTTGTCGAGTTCATGACACAATTCTTGATTTCATCATATCCAAGTCTATAGAAGAGAACTTCGTTACTTTAGTTGGCAATCCCATTCTGACAATTAGGAATCAAAGCAAAGTTGTTCGTCGACTCTGTCTCCAAGGTGCCAAGGAAGGAAATTCAACAGTACTGACAACAGGTCTCGTGTTGTCCCATGTCCGATCACTTATTGTGGTCAGAGATGTTGTGGAAATCCCTTCTTTGGCAGAGTTCAGACATCTGCGTGTTCTCGACTTGAGTGACCAATCACTGAAAGAACATCATGTTGAAAATATAGTGAGGTTGTTCCAGCTGAGGTACTTGAACCTCGAAAGTACAATAATAAGCAAGCTCCCAGAACAAATTGGGCGTTTGGGGTTCTTAGAGATGCTGGACCTAAGTGACACTTGTGTAGAAGAATTACCCACGTCTATTGTTAATCTTGGAAAATTGTCCCATCTACTTGTTGATAATTATGTTAAATTTCCTGATGGGATTGCAAAGATGCAAGCACTGGAGACGTTGGAAGATGTGAGGGTCTCCATTCAGCCTTTTGACTTCCTATGGGGCCTTGGCCAACTAAAGAATTTGAGAAATCTGCAGCTTGACCTTCGTTTTGAAGTTGATTCTGACACTGAGGATACATATGTGGTTGAAGAGGAGTGCAACAAAGCTATCTTCTCTTCCCTGTGTAAGCTAGGCACCCAGAACCTCCGGTCCCTGACTATTTATGGAGGGAGCGGCCTCTTACAGGAACCTTTGTGCCTGCCGACCCTCGAGAAACTTATTACCCGGTCTTCAGCCATTTCGCAGGTACCGACATGGGTGAGCTCCCTCAGAAACCTCCAACTGCTACGCCTTACAGTGAAGGGAATCAAGAAAAGTGATCTCTGCATCCTTGGAGCCTTACCCGCTCTGCTCATTTTGCATCTGGAGGAAGTAACACAGTCAAACGAAAAGATAAGAATCAGTGGCGAAGTTGGGTTCCAATTTATGAGGATTTTCATTTATGATGCACATTATAAACCAGTAGATCTGATGTTTGGAGCAGGGTCCATGCCCAAGCTAGAAAAACTCGTGCTTAAGAGTTTGTACGAGGTTGAAGCTGACGGTCTGGACTTTGGAATAGAGAACCTCCCCAGCCTCACAACTGTCAAATGTGAAGTACTTGGCGGTGATGGCATTGTTGGAGCCGTAAAGACTGCGATAAAGAGAGCAGCCAACACACATCCCAACCGCCCTACTATAGTCACATAATAAGCATGGTTCCTGCTGGTTTCTACCATGACTGAACAAGCCAAGAACTAGGAATTGGGGAGCTCGTCATCTGGTCAGCTGATTCCCAAGTACACGGTACACATTTAGCTCGATACTTGTCTCTTTCATGATACACCAGTATACAATGTACTCTCTCTGTATAATCTATGACATCCATGCTATCCATATTTTACATTTTACCAATAATTAGTTGACAACATGTGGAGTCCATGTGATACAATATTGTTTGAATTCATGTTTGAAAGTATTTTTCTATGGCAGTGATTCCCTTGGCATTACAAAGTTATCTACAGGAATTTGTCTTAATAAAAGGTACTAGCTTAAGCAGCTGTTTACTCCTTGATTGGATCCATTCTTTCCAGCACATTTGTGCACGCGATGAAGTAATATGCAGTGCACCAGCTCTCGATTGATCTCTAGAGGAGACAAGCTGAATTTGTACAAAAGTTCCACCATCTGGTTCAGTTTAACTACAGGCACTGTACTGCACTTGGTAGTGTAATTGGAGCTAGTAGACCTGTATGTGTTGCTTGTCCTCCCTTTGTCTTTGTTGGATAATGTAGGGCATTTCTGGCTTAAGCAGCAGTTTCTTGTTGGGTAACTCTTGAGGATTTTACTCCTAGTTAATGGTTTCCTTACCCAGCCATATTTATGCAGTGAAATGTGTTGAATATCTATTGAGCTTTGTACAACTTCCAAGCCGCCATTCAGAAAATCCACGTTCTTTCTCATTGGGTATGTGGTTATTCAAATCTATCTTTGTGTTTGGCTGTTTCTCTGGGCGTCCCTAGATAACTGCTGGATGCTTCAGCCTTCAGTTACAGATTAGTTAGTGAGTACAAATATGTGAGTTGCAGGCAGTTATGTTTTTGCATAAGCAGATTTTACATTTTCCAGTTTTGACCAGATGCGTGATTTTACATATACGCTCTTCTCATCTTTTTCAGCGATTTGGATGTTGTTATACATGCTTACAGTCTAACCACTGATAGAACTTTATGTGACCAACTGTCGCAGGGTTACTCTCCGGATGATTATTCTGGTGGCGTGTCCAATGTTGGAAAGGAGACTCTGTTTCCTGAATGGTGCATGAAGATGGTGGCGTTGGGCCTCGGAATCGCTACAAGTTGTCGTTGAAGCTCGCCAAGGAACATCTTGAACTCAGCGACGACGAGTTAATAATGCAGCAGGCCAACCCTCTGGTTTTAGTTTTTGAGAGATGTTACTCCTTAAAGTTAGCTCCTTGCTCCGTCACATATATGTAGCTGAATGTTGTGAATTTCTAGTTCTTGATCATCCATGTTGTCGTTCAAAACTGCATGTGGTCTCTCTCAGTAGCCGCAAACATTTTGCATTTCACGCTTGTTAGAATTTCAGTTCCTTTTCAGATATGTAGAAAGGGCAACATATGCAACAAATTTGACTCGAAAAAATGCAGTCTCCTGACAGAGTGCCTGCCTGGAGCTGCTCGTGCTCACGTACCCCCTTCGTCTTCATTGGGTAACGCAAAATGTATTTCTAGCTTAAGCAGCAGTTTTCTTGCTGGGAAACGTACTCTTTGAGATGCTACTCCTTGTTGATTGACTCACAAGGCTATTCTTTAGTTTCTGCTTACTTGCCTCATGTACATCATCAGGCTGTCAGTCTCTGCAGCTCAATGGTTCAGTCTTGCCCTGCAACTGCTGCTATTTTCAAATGGGCTACTGCCATTGCGAAAAATCTAATTAATATGCGAACTGTAACACTTGTATGTCATTCGAATCATTATTCTCCTCCTTTTTTCAGTGATACGTCTTGGTGATGTTGGCAAGGAGACGCTCTCTGTTTCCTGGATGAAGACGGCGCTGATGTATTCAGACCCATCCTGGACCCAGTGAGTGCAGCTCCAGCACTCAATCTCTTGGGAGACAAGGCATTTGTACCAAATTTCCGCATCAGTATGTCACCAAGCCAAAAAGCAGTAACCTCACCAAACATGAGAGTTGCTCCTGGCTCCTGCTCCTCATCTGATTTTGAAAACAATTTTCAGAGTTTTCAGCTACATTCGTGTCAACAAGTACATTTTCTGCAGTGGACATGTCTAAGTTTCAGCGGGCATGCCGATTCTGCTTGTTTCCACGGGGAGGGGGTCAACTGTGCCTGCAGGTGCTTACTCAGTTCTATCTTTATTGTTGCTGAGATGCAAGCACTGCTACTATTTCGAAATCGGCTAGTACTACCCTACTGCCATTTGAGAAAGCTACTGTATTTAACATGACAGCTGTAATGGTTCTCTCTGTGTACACCGTATGTCATCCGGGTTGTTATTTTCCTTCTTATTTTTTCAGTGAAAGATCCTGGTGATGTTGGAAATGGATGAAGATGATGCCGATGGATTTGGGCATCGAAACCGCTACCAGATAGATCGCCAAGGTGTTGTGCATCGAAATCGCCGCATCCTGTCCTGGAAGATCGACAAGGACGAGTAAAGAGTTAATGCATCGCCAGATCTCCCCTGGGGACAATTTTACCCTAATTAATTTGGAAGTAGAAGCCAAGAACATCAGAGTTGCGGGTTGCTGCTCCTGCTCCTTTTTTTTTTTGCGGGATGCTGCTCCTGCTCCTTTTACATACATACACCAATATGCTGCACATCATGTCTTCAGCAGAAGTTGTAGCTTTCCCCCTTGTTTCAGACATTCTTTTGGATTGTGCTGTGAACTGCGTGTGCATCTTCAGTAGGTCTTCAGCTGTTATTGATCCACAAAGTTCTTCCCCATTTTTTAAGGAAAAAACGGAGAATTTGTACAAAAGTTTCACTGTCAGCATGAGTTTAACTACAAGCACTGTACTGGCAGTTGATATATACGTGAATCAGAATCGGCTTCATCCTCCAGTTAGGTATTGAGGTGACGGCAATTGTTCAAACTGGATGAAGCCATTTTGTTCTTGGTTAGTTATTTCCTTCATCGAGTTCTTCCGCAAACTAGGCATCAAGGAAGCTCAGTTGTAGTATCCTGAACTTAAACAATTAATTCATGAGATCTTCTTGTTTTCTCGATGACTTCCAGATGTTATATATTCTTAGTCTTTCTGACTTCAGTATAAGATTGCTATATGGTATTGCTGCTGTTATAATTTGATGTTACCAATCATTAATTAATACTATTCAGTAGCAGATGATTATTGCGAGCTAGCTACTCTCACGATGCTTCAGGACAGCAGGTGATTATTTCTGTGTCCTGGCTGATGTTGGAACGTACACACTCTGTTTCGTTGCCTCATGTATTCATGATCAGGCTGCATCAATCTTCAGCTATCAGGGCACAATTTCGTGGAGGCTGCAATCTCAAAGGTTCATCACTATTTCAGCAGAGAGCTGTCTCCTTGCCAGCATCACCAAGATGCATCGCTGAAAAAAGGAGGGAAATGACGTTCCAAATGTCATACAAGTGTTACAGTTCGCATGTTAATTAGCTTTGAGCTGCAGAGACAGACAGACATCCTGATCATGTACATGAGGCAAGGAAACACAAGTTAAAGAATAGCCTTGTGAATCAATCAACAAAAAAAGGAGTAACATATCAAAGAGTTTCCCAACGTTAGAGATGCATTGAGCACCAACACCAAAAAATAACCTTGTGAATCAATCAACAATAGCAAGAAAACTGCAGCTTAAGCTAGAAAGGTTCATCACTATGTAGTAAACAAAACTACATAGTATATAATTCTAAGAGCAGCAGTACGTACATAGAAGTTCTGAGTTAACATGGTTGCAAACAAGTAGAGTCGTCATTGGGGAGTCTGTCTCAGTCCCATTACACAGCTAGCACTTGAAGCATTACACGGCTGCAATTTCTCTGTTTACAAGATCGAGGAGCAACTAACTACTCAGGGGAACACTCGAATCATTAAACAGCGCAACATAGGGAAAACATGATATCAAAGAGCCTCTTCCGACAGAGCAGAGAACACGAGCCTCCTCGCGACCAGTGTCATATGTCATCAATGTCTTGTCTCGATGATTAGCACAGCAAATCAAACTACGATCTGGGTGACATGAGATGATATAGTATTCATAGTCGTAGACTGTACCTCTCGCGTTCACCAACTTGTTATTGTTGACATGGTGCTTCAGCATCCATTCATCTGAATCATACTTCTCAAGACACCAGATGGAAACTTGTCGGTGATTCCCTGTGTGCACCATGTAATGCAAGTGCCCTTGGGACAGACCAAGAAAACCAAGCTCAGACCTTTCCACCCCTTCTGGCACTGGAATTGCCCTCCATTTCTTCCCCTCCACGTCTACCGACACTACTGTAGACTGAACACTGACAAAATGCAGCATCCCTTGATGAAACACACATCTGTCGCAAATGCTGGAATCAGAGTCCCACCCACTTTCCACGAAGTTCCATGACCCAGTTCCCAATGAGTATATATTTATGCCCACCACCCGCCGCCACTCTTTCAACACAATCTGAAACACATGGAAATGGGAGGAAACATCACGATCGAAAGCCAAATGAAAGGTGTCTTCCTGAACTACACAACCGGAATCAGCTGGCAACGCTGGCAACACGACCCATCTCTCTGTGGCAGGATTGCAAACTAAACGGTGGAACGGACGCTGAGAGGAGCAGCACAGGAGAAGGCCATCACAACAGTCCTACAGCCTGATGAGCTCAAACTCGACAGGCAAGAAGGGGAAACTGGGATCAATCTGAGGTCCTTCACCGACATTGGCAAAGTGCCGAGCTACTTTGGGACAGCGCCCTATGTCTTCGGTGTCGAAGAAGAAGCCGGCGAGGGTCTGTGGGAGCTTCTTGAGGTGTTCAGGGTGGGAGATGAGGTAGCGCCAGTGCGTGTCGACGCACTTGCAGCAGCACAGCGACTTGAGTGGCAGCAATGACAGGATCTCGACGATGAGTGCGCCAGGGAGGTCGGTGAGAACAGTCTGCAGATTTCTTCTCCTGCTAGATTTCCTCGCCATCGCAAAAGAAGCCCAATCTGAGATCAATTGGTGAGTAGTAAGTTGCCCGTCAATAATATTTTTTTTTTACTTCATCGATTAAAATGGAAGTACATTGAGCTGAAGATTGCTTTGTAATGAAGGAAGGAGAATATGTCCTGGTATGCAACATGATAGAGCAGAAAGAAGGCTAACCCCAAAGTGTCAATGCTTGGCCTCTGACTGCTCCAGGGAAGTGAAGAGATTTTGGATATCACAGGCTCATGAAGAATCTTGACTGCACCTGTAGGAAAGATATCAATATTCACAGCTCATTAAAGATTTTGACCTGGATACTGATACAAGAGGTTACTTGTATTGGTAGGCTATAAAATCATGCAAGGCTCAACAGAGAAACTTTTATTGTTACTTAGAGACCAAAGGACTGAATTTAGATATCAAACACACATTGCAGATTTGAGTAAAGGAATCACCCCAGTTAATGAATGGGCAACAACGACATCTCAATAGCAGCAAACAAAAAATTCATGCAAGACCATGGTAACTAGTAATCTATACAGGTTAAGTTGACAAACCATGATACTTCAGTAGAGCAAGTAGATACAACAATAATGCATCACTAAATAAACTGGCTGGTGCTCTAATTCTTTTCTTAGCTACAATCCTAGAAAAACTATTAAGCTGGTCCAGAAATTTAGTATGACTAACATACAGCGAATTCAAAGTCCAAGCACTCAATCTTGTCAAGAAAACAACATTTGTTTGCTTCCTTATAAGAAAAGAAAAGAGTCAGGGCTCTGAAGAAACATTCTGCTATAACTCAGGAAGCAAGCAGAGAAACATGGCCTGAAGCAGACTCTAGTAATTAGGAAACCAAACAGCCACTGACACTTTACATGCCAACAAAGAATTAATTGATGAGCAAAACACGCTTAGTTTTGGAGTAGTGATGACATAGATAGATACATGGATGATGGCTAACATAGATAGATAACTTAGTATATAAGTACATGGATGATGGATAGTTCAATATAGCATGGATAAATGGGCATAACTTAGCTGCAACCAACACAAGAGAGTTGATACAGACAGACAGATAGCTAGCAAGAATAAGATAGATACGTAGATAGATAGAGATATGAATCAAATTGGGGATCCCAGGCACTTACTCTGCAACGCTACCTATATACAGCAACATGATATAGCAGCTAGGGCAAGACGACACTAATAACTCCATGGGTATGCAGCCAAATAAGCATACGAATCACTAGGACAAAACAGTGCTTCAACCACTTTACTACCTATGCCACGTACGGTGCAACATGGAAACGAAATTTTGCATTTCTGACGAAGAGGCATTACCGCGAACACTTGGCGTGCACGTGTCGATGCAACCTGTAGGCGCTGCGGCTTGGGCGCGCCCGGTGGCGGAGATCCAGGCCAACGTGGCCGTGCGTCCAGCGGCAGGACTCCGCGGCGCGCCCGGTGGCGGGGGTCGAGGGAGGAGGAAGCTGGCGGGCGGCCGGCGGCGGGGGTCGAGGGAGGAGGAAGCCGGCGCGCGACCGGTGGGTGCAGGGCCGTGGCTTGTCGACCACGCGCGTCGCCAGCGGAGGTAGTACGGACGGAGCAGCACAACCGGCTGTGATCCCGCCCACCGGCGGGGGAGCTCGAGCGGTGAGCCGGTGATGAGCCGGCGGCGGTGCGGAGTCGACCAGAGTTGAGCGGTGATGTATCGCTTGTGGCGAGCTCCCTTCATGCGCCAGCCCATGAATAACCTTTACAGCGTGTTTGTTTCATGGGAGTTTGTATTGGGGAATGGGAGTTAGTGTGGTGCATGACTTAAAATCCCTTGTATGGTTGGAGGACATGGGAATTAAAGAAGGCAGGGGAAAGGGAATTAAGGGGTCCAACTCCTCCGTATCTCTTCCCTGGTGGGGGGCTGGTAATTGAGCTAGGGAATGGGAAGTGACAAAATTATTTGTTGTCCACGCCCCGCAAGCAAAGAAACTAATTAATTCCTTCTTAAATTCCCACGAACTATTCTCACCCGTACCAAACGTGGGCATGGGACTAATAAACCATTTCCCAAGTCTAATCCCTCAACCAACTCCCTCTCATAAATTCCCATTCCTTTTCCCTTAAACAACCAAACACGCTGTTACAGAAAAGCAGAGAAAAGGATAAAAGTAAAATAACCGAACGGAACCTTCCCAAAACCGCATGGAAGGTTACCAAAACTGTAGCACTGAGTTCTACAGGGCCACGACCTATAATTGACCACCCTGAGGCGAGTCTTTCTTCGGTCTCGCACTAAGCGAGACATAGCAGGAAACTTCCTATTTGAGGCTACGCACATGTGCGTCCGACTGGGCCGGCCCGGTACCGCGTGAGAATGGGTACTGTAGCGATGGACGTTTCTGTAGTGATTTTTTCGGTTTTATTTGTTTTGCTTTGTTTCCCTCAAAAAAAAAATTGTTTCGCTTTGTGTTTTTGTTTTTCGTTTTCTGGAAATACTTGGAATTTTTAAATACAAAAAAGTTAACATGTATTTTTTAAAATGTTTGCTGTATTTTCTAAAAAAATGTTCAGTGTGCATTAAAAAAGTTTGCCATATGAAAAAAGTTCATAGTGTATTGAAAAATACTCATCATGTTTAATAAAAATGTTCACCTGCTTAGTAAATTGTTCATCGTGTATTTTAGAAAGGAAAACTAAAAATAAAAAAGCAAAAACTATATAATAAAAGATGAAAAAGAAAGAAATAAAAACCTGAACAAGAAACTACAGCGGAAACGAAAAAGAACATTGAAGAGCGCATCGAACCAAACAGCAGAAAAGATTTCATATGCGACTTCTTCTGATGTTCTCGATGATACATCAAACATGAATGTTCCCATTCCCTGCTGGTAATGAGATTCTCTTAACTTGCCAGAGCAAAGGTTGTCTCTCTAACTTTGGACAAATCTCAGCCATCTGATCTAAAATCAACAATCCTGGTCAGTAACCACAATACAAAAGTAATACATGGTGTTATCGATAAAATAAACAACGCTACAATTATGGTCGATCTTGGTTCCGACGCCTTTTATTAAAACAAAGTTACAATTGAATCTGCATATATTAAAATAAAGTTACAACTAGAGACTTGATAGTACCACGTACAACCCAGCGACACTACTATAAGTTTGATTCTGGAACTGCCCGAAACGCAAATTATGAAATTTGTTTGTCCCAAGGCCTCCATACAAGATGGACATGCATGCGAACAAGATATACAAGATGGACATGCATGCGAACAAGATACATAGCACTGGACACAGACAAATTTGAAGATCTAAAATACTGACTGGTTCAGGAGGAACCCAATGAAGAGAAGCATAGCTGATATGCCGAAGCAAATCATTGTCGAGAACTCGAGGAGCCGAATGGGCACCATTGCACTATCGGTGATTCTCGGCCACTGAAGGAGCACACTAACAGAGCTTTCCGGCCACCACTGAAGGATCATCCACACGCTGAAGCAGGATAGAAAACCTGACAAGGTACAAGATCACAAGATTCTTGTGTACCAGTAATTAGCAAGTACCATCTCGTTCTCATATGCAAACATGTATGCCACCAGAGTTGTTGCTGTTACGAAAACGATGACTGTGGCTCTAGGTGAAGTTACCTTGTTGACCGACAGGGTACATCCGGTGTGATCAAAACTAACAGTGAACCGCACAAAGCTCCGCAATAAGCTCCGGCATGCAAACCAGCAACATGTGTTCCTCCATCTTTTTTCTAGCCATGGTGTGCACTGCTATCACAAGAACCACAATGAAAGTCTCGCTACCCTGCGCTATACCTCGACTGGTTCCGATCGGAAGTGTGGCCATCATCACTGCTAGTGCGCCAAGCGCGGAGTTGGAGAAGAGGAGGAAGTGAGAGAGAACAAAATTGCCACTTTGTTGTCCATTGGTCGTTTGTGCACAGGCGAGCTGGATTAGCTGAAAACAATATGATAGTAGTACCATTGGTAGCAGCCTCTGAAGTTTCACCACCTAATTAATGATGTTTAAGAATATCTCTCGAGCTTTGTACATGATCGAAGTTGTCATACAGAAAATGTGTGTATGTGAGCATCTGCGATTGTACTGTGTTCAAACAAGGCTTGACCAAAGACACAAGTCAAAATCAGTGCATATAGTGGCAAATACGATCCTGGAAGAACTGCGAAAGCCGATGAGGCGGTGTAGTTTTAGTTTGTCGGGAAGCTTTTACAGCCCCCGGGTCTGTTCCGAAGAACTATAATCGCACTGGACGGCGCGTGGCCGTGTCCTGCGTGATTTTGGCTGGTCACGATCAACAAGTCAAAAATAAAGATGGAAGGTTAATATAAAAAAAACATAATCAGGCTATCGATCTTTATTTAAACTACGAACAACTCTAATGATCGACCTAAGCAATAAAATTCTCATTAAAGAATTACTTCCTGAATTGAAAAACTATGTCACATCTTTTCGGTGCTGCCAGCAATTTTCCATGTTTTAAAATTTTCAGTGATGACTAGATCACTGAAAGTTGAACGAGTCTTGAAAATTGTATGGTTCGCTGGACAGTTGATGGATGGTGTTGCGTACAGTTTCGTTAACCGCTCCGTCTCCGCGTGTAACTAATGCCTACTATTTTCTTCAGAGCACCATTCAATGTGCTAGCGTACCAAGTTTTTTGACATGTTTTTAGTGGGGGTTTCCCCCTAAAAACGGCCACAGCAGAATTTTAGAAAATGTTTGTATATTTATAAAATGTCCAATTTATTTTGAATATTCATGAATTTAATAATTGTTCAAAAATTTCAAAAAGCATTAAAGAATTACTTCCTGAATTGAAAAAATGATCATGAATTATAAAATGTTAATGAATATTTTACATATTCATGAATTTCGAAAAGTATTCTTGCATTTAAAATTAACAGTGAACCACACAAAGCGCCGCAATAAGCTCCGGCATGCAAACCAGTAACATGTGTTCCTCCATCTTTTTTCTAGCCATGGTGTGCACTGCTATCACAAGAACCACAATGAAGGTCTCGCTACCCTGCGCTATACCTCGACTGGTTCCGATCGAAGTGTGGCCATCATCACTGCCAGTGTGCCAAGCGCGGAGTTGGAGAAGAGGAGGAAGTGAGAGAGAACAAAATTGGCACTTTGTTGTCCATTGGTCGTTTGTGCACAGGCGAGCTGGATTAGCTGCAACCAATACGATAGTAGTACCATTGGTAGCAGCCTCTGAGGTTTCACCATCTAATTAATGATGTTTAAGAATATCTCTCGAGCTTTGTACATCATCGAAGTTGTTATACAGAAAATGTGTGTATGTGAGCATTTGCGATTGTACTGTGTTCAAACAAGGCTTGACCAAAGACACAAGTCAAAATCAATGCATATGGTGGCAAATACAATCATGGAAGAACTGCGAAAGCCGATGAGTCGGCGTAGTTTTAGTTTGTCGGGAAGCTTTTACAGCCCCCGGATCTGTTCCGAAGAACTATAATCGCACTGGACGGCGCGCGGCCGTGTCCTGCGTGATTTTGGCTGGTCACGATCAACAAGTCAAAAATAAAGATGGAAGGTTAATATAAAAAAACATAATCAGGCTATCGATCTTTATTTTAAACTACGAACAAATCTAATGATCGACCTAAGCAATAAAATGCTCATTAAAGAATTACTTCCAGAATTGAAAAACTATGTCACATCTTTTCGGTGCTGCCAGCAATTTTCCATGTTTTGAAATTTTCAGTGATGACTACATCACTGAAAGTTGAACGAGTCTTGAAAATTATATGTTTCGCTGGACAGTTGCTGGATGGTGTTGCATACAGTTTCGTTAACCGCTCCATCTCCGCGTGTAACTAATGCTTACTATTTTCTTCAAAGAACCATTAGCCTCAAAAAAGCTAATGCCTATTATTTTCTTCTGAGCACCATTCACTGTGCTAGCGTACCAAGTTTTTTTACATGTTTTTTAGTGGGGGTTTCCACCTAAAAACAGCCACAGCAGAATTTTAGAAAATGTTTGTATATTTATAAAATGTCCAATTTATTTTGAATATTCATGAATTAATAATTGTTCAAAAATTTCAAAAGGCATTAAAGAATTACTTCCTGAGTTAAAAAAATGATCATGAATTATAAAATGTTAATGAATATTTTACGTATTTATGAATTTCGAAAAGTATTCATGCATTTAAAATTAATTAGGAATTTCAGAAAAAATGTTCAAATATTTGAATTTATTGATGAATTAAAAAATTAAAGATAAAAATAAAAATTCGAAAACTGACAAAACAAAACACATGAAAAATAAAAAATATTTCTAAAAGCTTGCCAGAACCGAGGGGGATGAATAGAACGCATAGAAAAAGCACAAGTGGGCCAGCCTATTACCACCCAGGAACATTTACGTATCGCCTGCGGCGAGCTCAATCGCGCACTCGCCTGTACAGGAGCTCCCATCATGTGCCGGCCCACTATACTGTGTCGAGCAATTTTTCTGCCCTGTAGCATTGGTTTGGTTCTGCGTGTTTTTTCCTAGTTTATATTGCTGGTTCGGTTCTGCGTGTTTTTTTACATTTCATATACGACTTCTTCTGATGTTCGACTTCCCTTCTTGTAATGAGATTCTCTTAGAGCATCTACAGACGGCACCCACAAATCCCCCTCAAACATTCGCGGACGCGCCCGGTCAGTGACCGGACATGAGAGAGAAGGAAAAAAGTGACCCAACTGGACCCCTCATATCATCCCTATACGTCCGGGCTGTCCGCCAACCCTCATATTGAGGACAAATGTAGGGAGGATATGAGGGCTCGCGGACGCGCCCGGTCAGTCTGCCACGTAGGACGCGGCCCACTCCGGACCACCTTTTCTCTTTCTTTATTCATTCTTTTCTTTCTCTCTCTTCATCTCCACCAATCACGTGCAACTGACCGGACATATGAGGAAGAAAATGAGGAGTGTGGATGTATGGACGGACAAATAGGGGTTCAAAACGGCCGGGCGCGTCCGCGGGCGTTTAGTGGGTCATATTTGCTGAGTCCGGCTATAGATGCTCTTAACTTGCCAGAGCAAAAGGGTAGTGAGCTACAATGTCTCTAACTTTGGACAAATCTCAGCCGTCTGATCTAAATTCAACAATCCAGGCCAGTAACCACAGTACAATAGTAGTAGTTATAAAGATATTAGTATTACCGATACAGTACAAAACGCTACAGTTATGGTCGATCTTGGGTCCCGAGGCCACCATACAAGATGGACGTGCATGCGAACAAGATACATAGTACTGAATACATAGCAAACTTGAAGATCTAAAATATTGACTGGTCCAGGAGGAGCCCAGTGAAGAGAAGCATAGCTGATATACCAAAGCAAATCACCGCTAAGAACTCGAGGATCCGAATAGGCACTATCGCACTATCGGTGATTCTCGGCAACCGAAGGAGCACACTAACAGAGCTTTCCGGCCACCACTGAAGGATCATCCACACGCTGAAGCAGGATAGAACCCCTGACAAAGTACATGAGCACAAGATTCTTCTACACCAGTAATAATTAGCAAGTACCATCTCGTTCTCATATGCAAACATGGACGCCACCAGAGTCGCTGCTGCTGTGAGAACGATGACTGTGGCTCTAGTTGAAGTTACCTTGTTGACCGACAGGGCACATCCGGCATGATCAAAGTGAACAGTGAACCACACAAGCGCCGCAATAAGCTCCAGCATGCAAACCAGTAACATGTCTTCCTCCGTCCATTCTGCAGCCATGGTGTGCACAGCTATCACAAGAACCACAGTGAAGGCCCTGTGAAGCGCTTGCCGCGCCTGCGCTACTCCTTGACTGGCTCCGATCGGCAGTGCGGCCATCATCACTGCCAGCGCGCCGAGCACGGAACTGAAGAAGAGAAGGGAGTGGGAGAGAGCAAAATTGCCGCTTTGTTGTTGTCCGCTGGTCGCTTGTGCACAGGCGAGGAGCTGGATTAGCTGCAAACAATACGATAGTAGTACCATTGGCAGCAGCCTCTGAGCTTGCCCGCTGCCACTGCCCAGGTTAGCATTTCGATTGTCTCTATGCTGCAATCTTCCTTTGACCTAGAATTTGGCCCACAAGGCACCAATGAAAGCAAGTATGATAGCTGGGATCACAGCTATTTGGATGTAACTTATACTGATCATAAGCAACAATGCATAAGCTGCCATTACTGCAAAAGTAGTGCCGATGTAGATCTGAAGACTTGGATTGGGAGGCAACAGCTGCAAACCAAGCAAATTTAATTAGATCTAATGAAATTATGGGCGATGGCTGAGACTTGTAGCTGGATTAGTACCAAAACTTAAGTACAAAATTTACGGACTTGTTGTAAGTTACCGTAACGGTATCAGAGATCACAACAAGCTCTTCGCTTCCATCGCCGCTGGAAAATTGGGCAATCTCCTTGGTCGTCGTAGTCTTGGAGATAAATTGACTTTCCAGCTTCTCCCAGATCTCTTTTGGCTTATTCTCATCCATCACATGATAAATAACCTGGTCTGACAGACACAACCGTATAGTCCCGGCTGCTTCAATCTGTAACTCCTCCCAGTTGTCAGCCTCCATCTTAGCTGGCTTGACATCCAGTAGCAACGCCTTCAAGCATTCCTGTTGTGCCAACAAATCTTTCACCCTTGTTTGCCATAACCCAAAGCTTCCAGTCCCGTCGAACTTCTCCATCTCAAACCTGGTACCCGTTGGTGTCATGGTTCTTCGTACGGCTGACCCTGCGAAAAATTAACCGAGCTCTTCTCACGTGATGCCCAAGTGCACAAGCAAAACCTGAGGTGGTACGCCCCCTGTACTAATAGCAAAATCCAATCAAGGATTTCTTTTGGCCTTCACGTGATAGCTCCTAGGCACAACTCTCGATGCTGATGCAACTTGCTTTGCCAAAACCTTCTCCTAATTCCCGATGGGTGCACAACACGATGATATTGTCCTTCCGCCAAATCGATCTGTCTCTTTTCCCGTACGGCGACCAACCCAGGCTGCTTTTTTATAACGCCAACGCCTCATAGGTCGCCTCGGGCACGAGGAGAGTACATCTCCAGGGACACGGTCCTCTTTTTTTGGAAAATGCTTGGCTTCAGCCGGCTGATTTCTAGAAAGAAATCAGTCGCGTCGCCTGGGTGCCACGCGTCCTGGTGAGGACCACGCACCGCTCGGGAGCCGCTCGCCTCCAACCTTATCTCGTTAGCGTTCTGTCTCCTACCTTTTCTCCTTCACCCACATCTCCGCCCAAACGCCGAGCTCTCCGTCAACAGCACCACGCGACCGCGCGCGGCTGCCGGTGCTGACCTCGTCGCGCTAGCCACTGTCCTCTGCAGCACCATGCGAGCTCCGCCGCCCTTAGAAACAACAGGGGAACCATGAAGCACCGGTTTGCAGCTCCTCGGGACAGCTTGCACCGCCGCTACTCGGGACATACCTCGACTAGTTCTGCCGAAGGTAGATACGGGGGACACCTAGGTGCTTCAGGGGATGCCCGCGCTTTTGCGACGGAGGTGTCTAGGAAGGGGCAGGCGGGTCGCCGCCATAGCCCGCGTGCTCCATCCTAGGATACATCAGGCGAGCCGGGGTGCTACATCACAGGCTCGTTGCTGCAGGCATGTGTGCCCCGTTTCTGCGACGCCGACGGTGTTAGGAGGCCGGTGTTGTGAGTTCACTAGGTTGCAACATAGCCGGTGTTGCGGAAACATAGTAGGTGTTGTAGAAACATATCTACTTCAACAACATCCTTCGTGCTTCAACAACAACGGCGGAGCTGCAAGCCAGAGGTAACCGCGCAATGACGACGCTTTGGCGGGATGTTTTTGAAACATGGCCTATGTTGCAGAAGTCCATGAGCCTATGGAAAAAAAAAATCTGCAACACACCCTCTGTTGCAAATGTTTTCGCAACGTGAGCTCTGTTGCAAAGGGTTCTGCAACACTACCCTTGTTACAATTGTAAGAACGGGGCTGAGCCGCTGGATGGCGCCAGATCAAACGACTGTCGAGGTGGCGGATCTTTTAAAAAAATCCGCCAGCCAACGCGTAGCACGGCCCCCTTTTTCTTCTTCTGGTTTTGCTGTTTCCGATTGCACCACGTATCGATAAAATCTGCACGCCGCGACCGATAGTCCACGCTCAGCCGTCCCTGTACGCGTCCTTCTACCGCTTGGGCTGCCTGCCCGCGTCCCAGCTAGACCGCACCTGCTTGGCCTGGCTGCACTGCCGCAGGCCACGTCCTGACCCATGGTTTTCACTTTCATTGCAAAGTCTTTTTCTGCTACTCCGTCCTCGACTCGAGTGCGTGGTTAAATAGCCAGAAAGCCTGGTTTCTCTCTAATGCCGCTCGAGTTTAGTTTGATAAACTGGCCTGAAAAGCACTCTGTATGAGCCTTCGGGACAAGGAGGTTGAAGCCGAAGGCTGACCCACTTGAAGTTTAGAGCTTGGATGTGTCATGTTAAAGCACGACGGAGGCACAAATTAATTTTAAGACCAATTTCGGATTGGCATCAAAAAACTTGATTTAATTTAGACATAAAATTTTTATGTAAGTTTTTTGATTTTCCGAGCATAACTCTCGCAATACAACGCCAGACGTCTTTAAAGCATCGGCAATATTAACGAGGGGCTGCGACTAGAGCCGAACCCACCAAAAGCCAATGTACTCCATGGAGTCCTCGGCAAAACGTCCTCGGTATTTCGCACTTATATGCATTGATTTCGATTTGTGTCTTTGGTCAATAGCTGGATTGCCCGGCACCTGTGCTTACCCCTTACGTTCCCGATTGTTCGGCTAAGGGGTAAAGGGAGAACCACTGCGACTGTTACTTCTGATTTAACCCGTTAAGTACCTCAGTTGGCTAAAGCCGAAAGCTGACTGTCACAATACGCGTAAATCGGTCGGCGAACCGTAGGCAGTGTCAAACTATATATATCTGATAGTGGCTATCCGTGTAAAATGAAGGGCTTTTCTTTTTCGAAGAAGCCGAACTGTAGGTGGTTCGACCTCGGATGATTCGAGGAGTCGACATATACCGGGGGTTATTAAGTTGCCCGCAAACATACGCTCCTACGACTAAGTGTACGTTATTCAGCCTCATAGTCCGATTACCTTGTTTATTCAGATAAGACCGCCTCCGGGCACCGAGACGTCGGCTAAGGGTTATATATCAATAATAGACACCCGCAGTATATTCTACTAAGGGGTGGAAGCCGACGATTGGCCAACTACACATCTTAAACAGTCATGGTCGAGTCAAAATAACATATAGCATAAAGCTGCAAAATACAGTCTAAAGCTGATTGTCACAACATGCGCAAATTCGATCGGCCGATCAGAAATATTAACCATAAAGGTTGCCTGTGTAAAACAGAGGACTTTTCGATAAGTCACAAAGCTTGCTTTCATAAAGGTGCTCGGCTTGTCCGTGCTCACTAATAGAAAAGAAGTCCGGCCGTCTCTGGAAAAACTGCGTAACACTTACCTCGATTTTTTGGTATAAAACACTTCGGACCTATAAAAAAGTCCAAAAAACTGTACCGGGGCCTCTTTGAGGCACCTCAGCGCGGTTACCTCGGGACTCCTAGAGAGCTCAACATATTGTCAGCATTTGTATTTGATATACGAGCACTGCCTTCCAACAAATCGTTATAAAGCCATAATATGCATCAATTTAATTTAGGATTTTGGCCAAGCTGGGTTGCCTGGCTCCTGTGTTTACCCCTTACGTTCCCGATTGTTCGGCTAGGGGGTAAAGGGAGCACCTCTGCGATTGTTACTTCCGGGTCATCCGGGTTAGTACCTTAGACGGGTGAAGCCGAAAGCTAGCCATCTTCAGAAAATAATTGGTCGGCAACGGAGGAAGTGAAAACCAAGGCCGTTTAAAGGGCGCTAGACGGAGGATATAGAGCCTACCTATTACACCGAGGATATTCCCGAGTCGAGGCCTTCGCGCAAGTATATGGGGATATCGGCTAATTCGTCGTGATTAACATGACACCCCGGGAAAAGGAACTGCTAGAGGAACTATTTTTCGTCGAAGATGGGACTTGCGTTAAATAGCAATATAACATAACTCTCTGCAAGGCTTTCGTTTTGACCTTATGGCCGGATTGCCTCGTTCCCTACAAACGTTGCCCGAGTACTCAGACTGACGTTGGGAATACTCCTCGTCCTCTGGCCGAGGAGGTAGAAGCCGATGGCTGGTTAACGGAGTATAAAATCTGCGGATATGAGCATTCAAAATGACAAAAGTACATCGCTACATAAAGTCATCATTCAGCATAGACTGTTTACAAAATCTATTCAAGGCCATCTATAAGGGTATGAAGGAGACAATCCTACTCGGTTAGCCAAGCAGCTGACATGACGCTCTCATAATTCCCGTTGGCTGTGATTTCCTTTCCATCAAGCCCCTTGAGGTCGACCCTGGCAAGCTCTTCGGTCTTCAACAGACAATAGTGTGTCTTAACCATGGCCCACTCTTCTCGAGCACCTTCTCGGCAGGCCGACACCTTACATGTCTAAATCCGACGCCTGGCACCCTTCAGGCGTTTAGCGAGCTCGGTCATATCCCTTGGCAGTGGTTCATTGGGCCATAGAGCTCGGAAAATATTCTCCATGGATTTTTGTTGGTCCTTCTCGGCCTTGAGCTGAATACAATCGTCGATTCTTCGAGCATGTGTCCGATGACCTGCCTCCTCTTGCGCTTCAGCGTAACGAGCAGCTTCTCGAGCTTGCTCAAGGTCCTTTTCAAATTGACCTATCATCTCCGCTGCTAGTAAAAAGCATACAACTCAGACAAATAATCAACATATTGTTAGCATGGGTCAAGTATTAAACTTATCATGTGCCTCGCGGATGAATTTCTTGATTTCGGCCACTTCTTTCTGCGACTCGGCAAGCTTGGCTTTCGTTAGCTCCCACTCCTTGAAGGGATATTTATACTCTTGCCGAGAAGTCCGTGTCAAACGTAACAAAATCTTGTGTCAAACACATGTCGATCCTTAATTCGGCCACCCATGACCAAATTAAGGCTCGGAGGCTACTGGGCTTCGCGCTTCTCAATTAAAAGCAATTAAAGGGGCACATCGATCCCCAGATCAGGTGTTGCCACCCGGCCAGTGGCTCGGGGGCTACTGCACAGACGATTCAATGCAGAAAATTCAAAGTGCAAAATGGTTTCGGAGGAGATTACGATCCTCAGGTTGGTCGACCGCACCCAACCTGAGCCTCGGGAGCTATTGCGCACCACATTTTTGTTTCTAAGTATGCTGCCGAGTAAGGACTTGATCCTCAGGCTGAATTCGCGAATCGACCTGAGTCTCAGGGGCTACTGGGATCAACGGTTTTTATCTAATCCTTCAGGTGCATCTCGGATTTTAGGCCGACACGCACCTTGAGGGCTACTGGTTATACATCTCGTCAGAGAATAAATTACACCAATTGGAAAATAAAATTCCGCAAAAAATCAGCCCAAGGCCGAGGTGGTGCACCACCTCGGAAGCAGTCCGGCATAAAGCTCGGATGTGAGTGGCTGGCTCCATAGAGGGAATTTCCAGCATTAAGCGCGGGTGAAGTCATTTCAACTTTTTCAAGACCGAGGTAATCAATGACACCTCGGATACAGACCGGCGTTGGAGCTCGGCTGCAAAAAGACACCTCGGATGCAGCCCGGTGTTGGAGCTCGGCTGCAAGACGACACCGCTGCACGGGAAAAACTTCGAACCCGAGGTGTGGCGTAAGAATAACACGGCATTGATAAAGGTCGTGAACTTAAAGGGGCTCCTCGGACGCCCGACGTATGAACTCCTTGGATACCCGATGTTTGAACTCTTTGGATACACCTCGGCGATCCTCAAGATCGGAGATGGGAAGATTTGTTGAACCAGTTTCAAGACCAACGACCGAAGACGAAGAACAGTTTAGAAGAACCGAAGAGCGTCCCCAACTTGAAGACCGGTTCAAGGGGCTACTAACGGTGTCCTGGACTAGGGGGTACTCACCACGTCGTCTCCCGACCAGGTGGGTTGGGCCGAGGACCCCCATGGCGGTTCGCTAATGGGCCACTTCGGGCAGCCCATGACGTATACGAGGAAGATTCCACAAGACTTGGCGCCCAAGACGAGGACTCTCCTAAACCCTAGGCCTCCGGTGTGTTATATAAGCCGAGGCCAGGCTAGTTGATAGCCATATTCGAGATCATTAGAATCAAACATAACAATCTCGTGGTAGATACCTGTACTCTGTACTACACCCCCTATCAATAAAATCAAAAGCAGGATGTAGGGTATTATCTCTTCGAGAGAGCCCGAACCTGGGTAAAACCTCTATGTCCCTTGTTCATCCTGTTACCATCGTACCAAGACGCCTCGCTTAAGACCCCTACCTCGAGATATGCCGGATTTAGCACCGACTCAACTGCAGAGTATAAGAACAGTACTCCTGACAAGGAGTCATCTGCGGGTATTGATATGACCGGTAATAATCATGCACGTGAAAGGCACGTCTAGGCTCGGACTAATAAGAAGCGTAATATCACCACAATTTGTGAGCGCAGAGCAGACCTGGCCAACGGGTCGGCCTGGGCATGGCATGGCCCGGCCCACCCATAAACGGGCCTGACACGACACAACACACGGAGGCCCGTTTATAAGCGGGTCGTGCCGTGCCGGTATGTGTGCCTCACTTCGCGGCCCTGGCACGGCACATGAACTAAATAGGCCGGCCCTACCGGCGGCCTGCGTGCTTTTCAACCTTTTCGGCTATTTTTGGGTCATGTTTGGGAGCAACTAACGGACGAGCGCTCCTTCGGGAGCCTCCCAAGGGTCACTTGGGGTGGGCTGAGAGTGCGCCACTTGGTGTGCTCTCAGCCGCCGCCACGTGTCGCGCTCTGGGCTCTCTCTTCGGATTTTAATTTTTTTTATTTTTCTGCACCCGTTTTCGGCTTTTAGATGATTTTTTCGGCTTTTCTAAGGTTTTGGACCCAAATTTTTTTTGACACGAAAAAACGCGTTTTCTGTTTTTTTTTTCTTCCATGAGAGGCACGGATTTACTTCTCGTGGAGGCACGGATTGCTTCCGCGAGAAGCACGGCCATGCCTCTCGCAAAAGAAAAAAAATGCATTTTTTTCCTACAACGAGAGGCACAAATTTGCTTCTCGTAGAGGTACGGATTTGCTTCTGCGAAAGGCACGACCGTGCCTCTCAAAAAGGAAAAAAAACGGGTTTTTTTTCTTCCGCGATAGGCACGGATTTACTTCTCGTGGAGGCACGGATTTGCTTCCGTGAGAGGCACGGCCGTGCCTCTCGCAAAAAGGGGGAAAAAGCATTTTTTTCCTACGACGAGAGGCACGGATTTGCTTCTCGTAGAGGCACGGATTTGCTTTCGCGAGAGGCACGGTCGTGCCTCTCGGAAAGGAAAAAAATGTGTTTTCTTTTCTTTTTCTTTCGCGAGAGGCACGGATTTACTTCTCGTGGAGGCACGGAATTGCTTCCGCAAGAGGCACGGCCGTGCCTCTCGCAAAAGGGGAAAAACGCATTTTTTTTCCTTACGACGAGAGGCACAGATTTGCTTCTCGTAGAGGCACGGATTTGCTTCTGCGAGAGGCACGGCCGTGCCTCTCAGAAAGGGAAAAACGTGCTCTGATAACCCACAAGTATAGGGGATCAATCGTAGTCCTTTCGATAAGTAAGAGTGTCGAACCCGACGAGGAGCAGAAAGAAATTACAAGCGGTTTTCAGCAAGATATTTTTTGCAAGCACTGAAATTATCGGTAACGAGTAGTTTGATAGCAAGATAATTTGTAACAAGTGACAAGTAGCAATAGTAACAAAGAGTGCAGCAAGGTGGCCCAATCCTTTTTATAGCAAAGGACAAGCCAGGACGATCTCTTATAGTAAGTAAAGCGTTCTCGAGGACACATGGGAATTTCATCTAGTCACTTTCATCATATTTGTTTGATTCGCGTTCGCTACTTTGATAATTTGATATGTGGGTGGACCGGTGCTTTGGAGCTGTTCTTACTTGAACAAGCCTCCCACTTATGATTACCCACTCTCGCAAGCATCCGCAACTACGAAAGAAGAATTAAGATAACTCTAACCATAGCATTAAACATGTGGATCCAAATCAGCCCCTTACGGAATAGCGCATAAACTAGGGTTTAAGCTTCTGTCACTCTAGCAACCCATCATCTAATTACTACTCCACAATGCATTCCCTTAGGCCCAAATATGGTGAAGTGTCATGTAGTCAACGTTCACACGACACCATTAAGGGAATCAACAACATACATATCATCAAAATATCGAACGAATACCAAATTCACATGATTACTTATGACAAGACTTCTCTCATGTCCTCAAGAACAAAAGTAACTACTCACAAATCATAATCATGTCCAAGATCAGAGGGGTATTGAATAGCATAATAGATCTGAACATATAATCTTCCGCCAAATAAACCAACTAGCATCAACTACAAGATGTAATCAACACTACTAGCAACCCACAGGTACCAATCTGAGGTTTTGAGACAAAGATTGAATATAAGAGATGAACTAGGGTTTGAGATGAGATGGTGCTGGTGAAGATGTTGATGAAGATTAGTCCTCCCACGATGAGAGGATCGCTGATGATGTCGATGGCGACGATTTCCCCCTCCCGGAGGGAAGTTTCCCTGGCAGAATCTCTCCGCCGGAGAGCAAAAGTGCTCCTGCCCAAGTTCCGCCTCGAGACGGCGGCGCACCGTCCCGAAAGTCTTCTCTATATTTTTTCTAGGGCAAATGGACTTATATACCAGAAAATGGGGGCCAGAGGTTGGCCAGGGGCCCCATGAGGTACCAGGGCGCGCCTGGGGGGGGGGGGGGGGTGGGTGGGTGGCACGCCCTGGTGCCTCGCGGGCACCTGGGTCGCCCCTCTGGTACTTCTTGCTTCCAGTATTTTTTATTTATTCCAAAATAAATCTCCACAAAATTTCAGCTCATTTGGAGATGTGCAGAATAGGTATCTCTGACATAGCTTTTTCAGGTCCAGAATTCCAGCTACCGGCAATCTCCCTCCTTGTGTAAATCTTGCATATTAAGAGAGAAAAGGCATTAGAATTGCTCCACAAAGTGTTACATTGATCAAAAACACTATAAATAACAGTAGCAAAACATGATGCAAAATGGACGTATCAACTCCCCCAAGCTTAGACCTCGCTTGTCCTCAAGGGAAAGCCGATATCGATAATCATGTCCACATGTTTAGAGAGAGAGGTGTCGATAAAAACAAAATACGGACATAGATAGATAGATCACGAAGCTAACACTCGAAAAACTCAAGTAAAGAAGCAAAAAACTCAAACTACTCTTTATTATATAACTCTCAACTCGATTACATAGATAGATAGATCACGAAGCTAACACTCGAAAATAGATCATACTAAACTTTTATTCAACTAGATCACGAAATAACTAAGGATCGAACTAAAAATAGATAAAGATAATAAAAGTGATGGTGATACGATACCGGGGCACCTCCCCCAAGCTTGGCACAAGCCAAGGGGAGTGCCCATACCCATGTACTCAAGTCTCCTTCTTCGGTGATGGTGGTGGTGATAAAGTGATGGGCTTATCCTCCAGCTTCCATGGCATAGGTTCCCCATCATAAAAAGATGAACGAGTCTCCGGAGTCCTGAAACTTGCAGCTAAACTCATACCTTTGAATCTTGCCTCATACTCAAAATTTTGGTTTTGAAGATCATAGATTTGGCCTTGGAGATAGTCGATTCGTTCATTAAGCTTGAAGATGATGTCCCCCATCGATTGGCCCTCCACCTTGTGAGTACGGGTGAATTCCGTGATCATGGAGTGGTTGGCGCTGAGTCCACGTTCCACCATCCCTTGGCACTTGAAGATCTCCTGCTCCACCGCTTCGAGCCTGGACTCCACGCTCCCGGTCTTCTTGGGTCCTTGAACATCCCGGATGTGAAGCACCCCCTCACACATCTCAATGGCTTGAGGGTGTTTCATCACCTCTGGTAGGTAGGGGTTGATGACCTTCTCGTAGAACTTGGTGGAGCCATAGTGATCTAGATCTGTCAGAAAAATAGCACGAAACAAGAACAGAGGAGATTTCTGCGATACGGTGGTCAAAACATCCGGGAGTATATATAAAGATTTTTTATCTTGCAAAACAAGTAATCCAGGATAAAACGGAGTCGGGAAGGCTCACGTGGGGCCCACGAGCCACCAGGGCGCGCCAGGGGGGTGGCGCGCCCTGGTGCCTCATGGGCACCAGGGGGGGTCCCTCGGCTGTTTCTTATTTTTTTTATTTTCTCTAATATTCCAAAACTGACAGAAAGTATTTTTATGGAATTTTTGGAGTCGGTTTACTTATCGTATCACGTACCTCTTCCTTTTCAAGGTTCTGCAGTGTTCCGGAAGGTCTCTCTTATGTATTCCTCCGGTGTAATTGTTTCAATAATATTAGTTTCAACATTAATGGGGGTACCTGAAATATAGTGCTTAATTCTTTGCCCATTCACCACTCTCGGATTAGTGCCTTCGGAGTTGTTTATTTTGATGGCTCCGGAGCGATAAACTTCTTCGATGATATACGGTCCTTCCCATTTAGAGAGAAGTTTTCCTGCAAAGAATCTCAAACGAGAATTGTACAATAGAACTTGCTCACCTACTTTAAATTTCCGTTTTTGAATTCTTCTATCATGCCATTTTTTAACTTTTTCTTTAAACAATTTGGCATTTTCATAAGCTTGGGTTCTCCATTCATCTAATGAGCTAATATCAGGTAACCTCTTTTCACCGGCAAGTTTAAAATCATAATTTAGTTCTTTAATTGCCCAATATGCTTTATGTTCTAACTCAAGAGGTAAATGACATGCTTTTCCATAAACCATTTTATAAGGAGACATACCCATAGGATTTTTATAAATAGTTCTATATGCCCATAATGCATCGTCAAGTTTCTTAGACCAATTCTTTCTAGATCTATTGACAGTTTTTTGCAAAATTAATTTTATTTCTCTATTGCTCAATTCAACTTGACCACTAGTTTGAGGGTGATAGGGAGATGCAATTCTATGGTTGACATCATATTTAGCAAGCAATTTACGGAATGCACCATGAATAAAATGTGAACCACCATCAGTCATTAAATATCTAGGGACTCCGAACCTTGGGAAAATAACTTCTTTAAGCATTTTAATAGAAGTGTTATGATCAGCACTACTAGTTGGAATAGCTTCTACCCACTTAGTAACGTAATCAACAACAACTAAAATATGAGTATACCCATTGGATTTAGGAAAAGGTCCCATATAATCAAATCCCCAAACATCAAATGGTTCAACAGCAAGTGAATAATTCATAGGCATTTCCTGACGTCTACCAACATTACCAATTCTTTGACATTCATCACAAGATAGGACAAACTTACGAGCATCCTTGAAAAGAGTAGGCCAATAAAAACCAGATTGTAATACCTTGTGTGCAGTTCTGTCTCCCACATGGTGTCCTCCGTAAGCCTCGGAATGACACTTCCGTAGGATTTGTTCCTGTTCATGCTCAGGTATACAATGCCTAATAATACCATCTACTCCTTCTTTATAAAGATGTGGGTCATCCCAGAAGTAATGTCTTAAATCAAAGAAGAACTTTTTCTTTTGTTGGTACATGAAACTAGGTGGTATGTATTTAGCAACAATGTAATTGGCATAGTCTGCATACCATGGAGTATTACGAGAAGCATTTATGACAGCTAATTGTTCATCAGGAAAATCATCATTAATAGGAAGTGGGTCATCAAGAACATTTTCCATTCTAGACAAATTATCTGCTACGGGATTCTCTGCTCCCTTTCTATCAGTAATATGCAAGTCAAATTCTTGTAGCAATAAAACCCACCTAATGAGTCTAGGTTTAGCATCTTTCTTTTCCATAAGATATTTAATAGCAGCATGATCGGTGTGAACAGTTACTTTAGAATCAACTATATAAGATCTGAATTTATCACATGCAAACACAACTGCTAGAAATTCTTTCTTAGTAGTAGCATAATTTCTTTGGGCACTGTCTAGAGTTTTACTAGCATAATGGATAACATTTAATTTCTTATCAACTCTCTGTCCTAGAACAGCACCAACAGCATAATCACTAGCATCACACATAATTTCAAAAGGCAAGTTCCAATTAGGTGGTTGAACAATAGGTGCAGTGGTTAAGGCTTTCATAAGTGTTTCAAAGGCTTCTAGACAATCATCATCAAAAACAAATGGAACATCTTTTTGCAAAAGATTGGTAAGAGGCCTAGAAATTTTAGAGAAGTCTTTAATAAATCTCCTATAGAAACCAGCATGACCTAGGAAACTTTTTATACCTTTAATATCTTTAGGACACGACATTTTCTCAATAGCATCAACCTTAGCTTTATCAACTTCAATACCTCTTTCAGAAATTTTATGCCCCAAGACAATGCCTTCATTCACCATAAAGTGGCACTTCTCCCAATTCAAGACAAGATTAGTTTCTTCACATCTCTGCAAAACTCGATCAAGGTTGCTTAAGCAATCATCAAAAGAAGTTCTGTAAACGGAGAAATCATCCATGAATACCTCAACAATCTTTTCACAAAAGTCAGAGAATATAGCAGTCATACATCTTTGAAAGGTAGCAGGTGCATTGCATAAACCAAAAGGCATACGTCTATAAGCATAAGTTCCAAAAGGACAAGTAAAGGTGGTTTTCTCTTGATTGGGTTGTGATACGGGTATTTGAGAAAAACCTGAATAACCATCTAGGAAACAAAAGTGTGTATGCTTAGACAATCTTTCTAACATTTGATCAATAAAAGGTAAGGGGTAATGATCTTTTCTAGTAGCTTTGTTTAATTTTTTAAAATCAATTACCATCCTATAACCAGTTACAATTCTTTGTGGAATGAGTACATTTTTATCATTAGGAACAACGGTAATACCTCCTTTCTTAGGGACACAATGAACGGGACTTACCCATCTACTATCAGCTATGGGATAGATTATACCTGCTTCCAGAAGTTTTAATATTTTGGTTCTTACCACCTCTTTCCTCTTAGGATTTAATCGTCGTTGGTGGTCGACAACTGGTTTAGCATCAGGCTCCATATTGATTTTGTGCTGACATAGAGTGGGACTAATGCCCTTAAGATCATCAAGAGTATATCCAATAGCAGCTCGGTGCTTCCTTAGAGTTTTTAGTAATCTCTTTTCTTCATGCGCTGAAAGGTTAGCACTAATAATAACATGATATATATTTTTTCCATCAAGATAAGCATATTTCAATGTATCAGGCAATTGCTTCAATTCAAATACAGGATCACCCTTAGGTGGAGGAGGGCCTCCCAGAGTTTCAATAGGCAAATTGTGTTTAAGGATAGGTGGTTGATCAAAGAACATTTTATCTATTTCATTTCTTTCATTCATATGCATATCGTTTTCATGGTCTAGCAAATATTGTTCTAACGGATCAGTAGGAGGTACGGCAATAGAAGCAAGACCAATAATTTCATCTTTATCAGGCAATTCTTTATCATGAGGTTGTCTATGAAACTTGGAGAAATTAAACTCATGAGATACATCACCAAACTTAACTCGAACCTTTTCTTTAACACAATCAATTTCAGCATTAACGGTATTCAAGAAAGGTCTACCAAATATGATGGGACAAAAACTATCTTGTTGTGAACCAAGTACTAAGAAATCAGTAGGGTATTTGATTTTACCACACAAGACTTCAACATCTCTAACAATCCCAAGTGGTGTAATAGTATCTCTATTCGCAAGCTTAATAGTAACATCAATATCTTCAATCTCAACAGGTGCAATATCATGCATTACTTCTTGATATAAAGAAAATGGAATAGCACTCACACTAGCACCCATATCACACAAACCATGATAGCAATGATCTCCAATCTTAACAGAAACAACAGGCATGCCTACTACGGGCTTGTTCTTGTCTAACATATCTCATTCATTTCTAACAGGTTTAGCAATTCTAGCAGCCTCCTCACAAAAGTAAATAACATGCCCATCTATATTATCGACTAGGAGATATTTAACCATAGAAACATCAGGTTCAACTTTAATTTGCTTAGAGGGTCTAGGTGCTCTAATATTACTTTTGTTAACCACATTTGAACCTTTAGCATGTTCCTTAATCCTAACAGGAAAAGGTGGTTTCTCAACATAAGCAGTAGGCACAACTGGATCAGCATGGCAAACAATTGTTTCTTCTTTAACACTAATGGGTTCCTCAATCTTTTCTTTATCAGGGGGATGATATTTAAACCACTTCTCCTTAGGGAGATCAACATGAGTAGCAAATGATTCACAAAAGGAAGCTACTATCTCAGAGTCAAGTCCATATTTAGTGCTAAACTTATGAAAAGCATCGGTGGCCATAACAGATTTAACACAAATGAACTCAAGTATTATACCTGACTCATTACCTTTGTCGAGTTCCCAATCTTCAGAGTTGCGTTTAATTCTTTCCAGAAGATCCCATCTGAATTCAATAGTTTTCTTCATAAAGGAGCCAGTCGAAGAAGAATCGAGCATAGTTTGATTATCATGAGAAAGCCGAGCATAAAAATTCTGTAAGATAATTTCTTTCAAGAGCTCATGATTGGGGCATGTGTACATCATGTACTTAAGCCTCCCCCAAGCTTGAGCGATGCTTTCTCCTTCACGAGGCCAAAAGTTATATATATAATTCCGATCTCGATGAACCAAATGCATAGGATAAAATTTCTGATGGAATTCTAGTTTCAATCGGTTCCAGTCCCATGTATCAGTATCATCACATAGCCTATACCACATCAATGCCTTTCCCTCCAAATATAAAGGGAATACTTTCTTCTTAACTCCATCTCCGGATAAACCTGCAAGCGTAAAAAATCCACAAATTTCATCCACATAGATCAAGTGCATATCAGGATGTACCGTTCCATCTCCTGCATAAGGATTAGCTAGCAGTTTCTTTATCACACCCAGAGGAATCTCATAATAAATATTTTCAGTAGGTGCAGTAGGTTGAGGAGCAACTATTTGTGTTTCCGGCCGAGGTGAAGATACCCCGAACAAACCCCTCAAAGGATTACTTTCCATAGTGACAAGTGACAGTAAATTTCAGCACGTAATATAAATGTTTCGTTACCAAATTCCACTCACCAAAGGCGCTTCACTCCCCGGCAACGGCGGCAGAAAAGAGTCTTGATGACCCACAAGTATAGGGGATCAATCATAGTCCTTTCGATAAGTAAGAGTGTCGAACCCAACGAGGAGCAGAAGGAAATGACAAGCGGTTTTCAGCAAGATATTTTCTGCAAGCACTGAAATTATCGGTAACGAGTAGTTTGATAGCAAGATAATTTGTAACAAGTGACAAGTAGCAATAGTAACAAAGAGTGCAGCAAGGTGGCCCAATCCTTTTTATAGCAAAGGACAAGCCAGAACGATCTCTTATAGTAAGTAAAGCGTTCTCGAGGACACATGGGAATTTCATCTAGTCACATTCATCATATTTGTTTGATTCGCGTTCGCTACTTTGATAATTTGATATGTGGGTGGACCGGTTCTTGGGTGCTGTTCATATGATTACCCCCTCTCGCAAGCATCCGCAACTACGAAAGAAGAATTAAGATAACTCTAACCATAGCATTAAACATGTGGATCCAAATCAGCCCCTTACGGAATAGCGCATAAACTAGGGTTTAAGCTTCTGTCACTCTAGCAACCCATCATCTAATTACTACTCCACAATGCATTCCCTTAGGCCCAAAGATGGTGAAGTGTCATGTAGTCGACGTTCACATGACACCACTAAGGGAATCAACAACATACATATCATCAAAATATCGAACGAATACCAAATTCACATGATTACTTATGACAAGACTTCTCCCATGTCCTCAAGAACAAAAGTAACTACTCACAAATCATAATCATGTCCAAGATCAGAGGGGTATTGAATAGCATAATAGATCTGAACATATAATCTTCCACCAAATAAACCAACTAGCATCAACTACAAGATGTAATCAACACTACTAGCAACACACAGGTACCAATCTGAGGTTTTGAGACAAAGATTGAATACAAGAGATGAACTAGGGTTTGAGATGAGATGGTGCTGGTGAAGATGTTGATGAAGATTAGTCCTCCCACGATGAGAGGATCGCTGATGATGTCGATGGCGACGATTTCCCCCTCCCGGAGGGAAGTTTCCCGAGCAGAATCTCTCCGCCGGAGAGCAAAAGTGCTCCTGCCCAAGTTCCACCTCGAGACGGTGGCGCACCATCCCGAAAGTCTTCTCTATATTTTTTCTAGGGCAAATGGACTTATATACCAGAAAATGGGGGCCAGAGGCTGGCCAGGGGCCCCACGAGGTACCAGGGCGCGCCTGGGGGGGGGGTGGCGCGTCCTGGTGCCTCGTGGGCACCTGGGTAGCCCCCTCTGGTACTTCTTGCTTCCAGTATTTTTTATTTATTCTAAAATAAATCTCCACAAAATTTCAGCTCATTTGGAGATATGCAGAATAGGTATCTCTGACATAGCTTTTTCAGGTCTAGAATTCCAGCTGCCGGCAATCTCCCTCCTTGTGTAAATCTAGCATATTAAGAGAGAAAAGGCATTAGAATTGCTCCACAAAGTGTTACATTGACCGAAAACACTATAAATAACAGTAGCAAAACATGATGCAAAATGGACGTATCATGCTCCCGGTTCGGTTTTTTTCGTGGAGAAAAAACTTCGTCGAAACATATCAACATGGGATCTAGTTTTGAAGATCTCGACGCGAGGAATCCAACGGCGAAAACGGTTCGAGATTTGGACGCACGGTTTGAGAGATAAAACATTTTGAATAAACGAATCTACGAAAAAGGGAAAACTCTCAGGTTGCGACAAGTGGCGTACATGCGGTGCGACACTTGTCGCAACCTGGGGGGTGCGAGTGACCTTTGCAAAGAGTGCTCGTTAACTAGTGATTTTAGTCATTTCTGGCCTTTTGAGCCAATTTTGTTGACAAATATAAAAAAAATTCAGAAAAAAATTTAAATGGGCCGTGCCGTGCCGGCACGCGGGCCTCGCCTCGTGGCCCAGGCACGGCCCCAGGCATGCCGCGGGCTAGGCACGGCCCGTTTAGCCTCATGCTGGGCCTGACACAGCACGGGCTGAGCACGCGTGCTTCTGGGCTAGCCCGTGAAGCACGGGCCCGTTGGCCAGCTATTGCACAGAGGATGGTGCTCGGAATTTCGATGGGCGCGCAATGTGCATAGCAACCAACAGGAGCCAGGACTGGATCAAGATGGATCTTTCTTTCCAAACCATAAGGACGATTGTGGAAGTTCCTGACGTGGAGGTAGAAGAAAGAACGTAGCCCCCGCGTCACTACTCTCAGGGGCGACACGGGCAGAGCCCTCACCCCCGCCGCCACAGGGAGCATCCACCCTTCTCCTAGGGCGGCGGCGGACAAAGCCTGTGCAGCAGCGGCGTGGTCGTCTCTCACGCGCAGGGGCTATCCTGCTACGGTGGTGTGCTGACTTGGGGCGGTCTTCCTCGCCGTGTGGGGTCATGGTGGTCCTCCATGTGGCTAGCAGAGCTCCTTCCAGCGGCGGTGGGTGGTGGCCTGAGCTAGCGTCTGGCGGCGGCGGATATGGCCTCCCGTGCCCAGATCCGTGCTGCGACGGTTTGTGGCAGCTTGCGCCAGCCGGTGGCCTTGGTCGATGGTGGCGATGCGTCTGGCGTTCAGAGGTGCGGCGGTGGGTGACGGCCTGAGCTAGCGTCTGGCGGCGGCGGATCTGGCCTCCTGTGCCCAGATCTGCGCTGTGACGGTTTGTGGTAGCTTGCGCCAGCCGGTGGCCCTGGTCGGTGGTGGAAACGCATCTGGCGTTTGGAGGTGCGGCGATTGTGCGATGGTATGGATGAGGCTTGGAAGGCGTGTGGGCTGCCAGGTCAGGCTAGATCTGGCCTCGAGCGGCTTCATGCGTGACGGTGGCTGTTGCAGGACTGTGGGGCGAGGTTCGGGTGCGGCTGCTCCTTGCCCGGACAGGTGGTTGTAACATCCCTAGAATATAAAACCCTAATTATGCTAAATAACATGCCATGTCATCATGATCAACATAATTAAAATTGTAATTAGAAATAATCCAACTTTTAAATCCAATTCAAAATGCAAGTTAGAAAATATTTCTTCAAACAGTGAAACAAAAATGTTCACATCATTCCATAAAATCCCCAAGTATTTGTAAAAATAAAACCAACTTCATTTGGATTTTTAATCTGACCCTAGAAATATTCAAACATGACCAACAGCATTAAATGGGACAAAATAAATCCAAATATAATTCTATACATTTCCAATCCACATGAAACTTTGCGGGTAGCCTTGGAGTATTGTGTTGGATTTTTATGCAAAATTCCATGTTCAACTAAATTCATTTGCTACATGAAATAAATGCAAAACAGAAACAAATAAAAGAAACAGAAAAGAAATGAAAATATGAACTGTGCACTTGGCCTGCTGATACGTCTCCAACGTATCTATAATTTTTGATTGTTCCATGCTATTATAGTATCAATCTTGGATATTTTATATATCATTTAGAAGCAATTATATATCATTTTTTGGGACTAACCTATTAACTTAGTGCCTAGTGCCAGTTGCTGTTTTTTTTGCCTGTTTTTGGTTTTCCAGAATAGCAGTACCAAACGAAGTCCAAATGCCACGAAACTTTTTGAATTTTTTTTTCTGGACATAAGAGACACTAGAAGCTTCGGTAGAGGACCAGAAGCCAGAGGAGGTGGCCACGAGCCACCAGGGCGCGCCTGGGGGGGGGGGGGGGCAGGCACGCCCTGGTGCCTCGTGGGCCCACCTCTGCCTCTTTTGACCTAATTCCACCTCTATAAATTCTCTAAAATCGGGAAACCAACAGAGGAGTCCACGAAATACTTTTTCCGCCGCCGCAATTTCCTGTTCTCGAGAGATCCCATCTGGAGGCCTTTTCCGGCACTCTGCCGGAGGGGGAATCGATCACGGAGGGGCTCTACATCAACCTTGCTGCCCTTCCGATGATGCGTGAGTAGTTTACCATAGACCTTCGGGTCCATAGTTAGTAGCTAGATGGCTTCTTCTCTCTTTTTGATCTTCAATACAATGTTCTCCTCGATGTTCTTGGAGTTCTATCCGATGTAATCACTTTTTGCGGTGTGTTTGTTGGGATCCGATGAATTGTGAGTTTATGATCAGATTATCCATGAATATTATTTGAGTTTCCTCTGAACTCTTTTATGCATGATTGTTATAGCTTCGTATTTCTCTCCGATCTATTGATTTGGTTTGGCCAACTAGATTGATTTATCTTGCAATGGGAGAGGTGCTTTGTAATGGGTTCGATCTTGCGGTACTCAATCCCAGTGACAGAAAGGGACATGACACGTATGTATCATTGCTATTAAGGGTACAAAGATGGGGTTTATTCATGCGTGAGTTTACTTTGTCTACATCATGTCATCTTGCTTAAGGCGTTACTCCGTTCTTTATGAACTTAATACTCTAGATGCATGCTGGATAGCGGTCGATGTGTGGAGTAATAGTAGTAGATGCAGGCAGGAGTCGGTCTACTTGTCTCGAACGTGATGCCTATATACATGATCATTGCCTTGGATATCGTCATGATTATTTGCTTTTCTATCAATTGCCCAACAGTATGCTATTTTCAAGAGAGAAGCCTCTAGTGAAACCTATGGCCCCCGGGTCTATTTATCATACAATTTACTTTTATCATATATTAAAAATCCTAAAAATACCGTACTGCAATTTTACTTTACTTATTTTATTTTGTATTTTTGTTCGATCTATCTATCTATCTATCACCATACAATTTAATCTTGCAATTAACCGCCGAGGGATTGACAACCCATTGTTAGCGTTGGGTGCAAGGATTTGTTGTTTTGTGTGCAGATACTGCTAACGAGTTGTTGCGTGATTCTCCTACTGGATTGATAACCTTGGTTTCATAACTGAGGGAAATACTTATCTCTACTGTACTGCATCATCCCTTCCTCTTCGGGGAAATACCAACGCAAGCTAGAAGTAGCACCTGCCGGCTACAGGAGCGGCCCGGCCCAACTGGAGGTCGTCTCCCACCTCGGGAGGCATGTGTCGACGTGCGCCCACACGCCGGCCGCAGTCACCGTTGGATTGCCAATGCGTGGGTCAACAGGAGCTCGCCTCGAGCTAGATAAGCATGCCTGCGACCCAGACGACAAACCCAAGACCTCTTTTCGCCCCTCTCGCCCTCGCTCCGCTCGATCCGAGCGACACCCGAGCAGCCGCCGCTGCGTCACCGTAGTTGCCACGACCGGAGATCTCCCCGCACCACCAGAGGGTGTCGAGGCGAACTGCCACCTCGTGCTGATCCTCTCCACCGTCGGATTCGACCGAGGGCCGCCACAATTCGTCGCCATCGACCGTCTTCCTCGACTCCGTCCATCGGCCGCTGTCATCGATTTCCGCTGCTCCGCGCCTCCCCGTCCTCAGCCGACCATGGATCCGTGCTCAGGGTGAGCTTCCCGTCCACCTCAACCTTCTCCCTCTCTCCTTCATGCCCTCTGTCGCTTTCACGGCCAGGAGCTCGTTGCAGCTGCCGCTGGAGTATGTCGCCGCCGTGGCCTCCAGCCACCCCCGCTTGCGGATCCAGGATGAGATTTGGCTTGGACCCGACCCTACACCTAACGTGTAGGAGCACTTAGGGTGAGTGGCCAAACAGCCCTTCGCGCTTAGGATGTAGATCGGCGGGTGACCTATCTGGAGAGCTGGCGTAGGACTTCGGTGTGTCAATCATCTGAGGCCAGGCAGACCCGCCGAAAAGTGTGTCCGGCCATAGGCTAATCGAGCGTGTCGGGCAATGTGGTGCTTCCCTACAGGGAAGACAAAACTATTCGGATAGTCGTGTCCACGGTAACAGGACACTTGGAGATGTATCCCGATCTTACCCAACTTAAACCGGATACATAATAAAAATCGCCAAGATATTTATATCATGCCCGAGGATCTCTTTCTCGCAGGGAGTCGAGGAAGGATATTAGGGTATTGTATTGTTATGCTGTGTTATTTGGTATCTTATGCGCTCTTTCTCTTCTAAGTGCTGCAAGTTGCTCTAATCCTCTTCCCTTGCTGCAAGATTCTGTTGGTTTTATGTTACATTTAGATTCCCCCTCTATTCTGGCATTTCTGCAGTGTAGTCCACAGATATTACCCCGTTCCTTTGATACTGATGCATAAGTAGTTTAGATCTGATGTAAGTCTTGCGAGTACTTTGGATGAGTACTCACCGTTGCTTTGCTATTTTTTTCTTTCAATCCGGTTGCTGCTATCAGATGGTAGCCCCTCGGATGCAGGAATCCCCGATGATGGATACTATTTGGAGTTCGACGTCGCCGAGTAGTTCGGAGGTCCCAGGCAGGAGTGGGTAGCTTTCGGGAGGAACTGACGACGCTGAGGGCCCCATAACCATTATCCCGCGTGGCTGTTAGTGCGTATATGCTAGTGGCAGTCTCGGATCAAATACCCAAATCTCATTAGTGGTATTATTTCATTTACTCGCGGACAACGACCAGGGCCCAGGCTCACCTCATCCGGAGGGTATCTACCTGCCCTGTCATTCCGCCATTTTTAAGCATGCGGGGACGGTACCAGCCTCACCATCAACCTGTGGATATCTGCTGGGTTCCCGTGCCACATCACTCAGGACGGCTGTCGGGACTCAGGTCCATCTCATCCTGGATGGTACCACCTGCCCTACCAACCACCATAGAACATAAACATAACATAATAATAATCTTTGTCTTCGTCGGCATCTCATCGCAGTCCATCACACTCCATGTCGTAGGCCACCGAAGTCTGAGTCCACCATAGGGTAACATATAAAAAAACGGTATAAGGTATATGCGTGATCATCGCCCGGAGGGATCACGGCACGGTAATAGCATAGCAAAACGGACAAGGGTGTAGGGCCAACTGATGGATCATAAGCATTACTAAACTAGGCATGCTAGGATAATAGGTAAGGCAACAACGAGAGGCGACAAAAATAGGCTATGCATCAGAATAGGATCTACCGAACAACAACGGTACCAATACCTAATGCATGAATGTAGAGAGAAAAAATAGGCGATATCAGAATGATCAAGGGGGTTTTGCTTGCCTGGTTGCTCTGCAGACGAAACCGGATCCTCAGTGATGTAGTCGCACTCAGGATCAACAGCGGTCTCGGGGTCTACCAGAAAGAAGTAAATACGGAAACAGATAAACAACAGAGCATATAAATGCAACACAGATGCATGGCATGGAAAAAAGTGATGATGATACGCTCTAATGCTTTACTACCCATTTTTAATTGAAGAGGGAAAATATTAGGGATATTTTCCCAGCTCCAGATGTTATTTCGTTATTTGATCCGGTAGCAAAATGTCAAGGTTCATTATGTTAGAGAGGTTTGCCATGAATAAGGATAACATATTCGGATTCGTTATATTTTTCTGATCATTTTTCATATATAAATTATTTTCATCCAAGCTATGGTTTGTTTTCTATGATTTTTCAAAGTTTTAATGATTTTCTGGAATTTCTGAAATATATTTAATTCGAAATATTAAATGGAGAAAATGCTAGATACACCCAGAAGTGTACCCAGCCAGTGGCTGACTGGTGGGACTAGGTCAACTGCCCAGTCAGCAGTTGGCTGGTCAAAGGTCCAGTGGGACCCATATGTCAGTGGGACAATTTTTAACAGAGTTTTAATCTAATTTTAATTTAGATAATTAGAGGAGGGTCCCACCTGGCAGTGTCTATGGTTAACACTAATTAATCCTAATCCTAAATAGACCGGGCCCACCTGTCATTGAGACACGGCCGGTTTAAACCGGTGGCGCGCGTCGGTGCTCGCCGGAGCACGGCGGGGCACGCAAAGCTGGTGCTCCCGGTGGCCATTTGGCCCGGACCCGAGTGCTACGAGATGCGGAACAGACGTCGGATTGAATGGAGGCATCCCTTGTATTTTGTCTGTAGCCAGACCAAACTCTCTGATGTAATATTGGGTCTTCGACCCCTGTTTGTAATATATTGTTTTATGCTTATTTTTGTGTCATAGAGTTGTGTTGTGGTACTACCGTGGAGTCACCGTTCGTGATCGTGCATGTTGCGTGTATGATTAGTGCGCGATTATGATCGGGGGCGTCACAGTGGTGTGCGAGGATGCCGGGGCAGCGGCCCCGAGTAATTGATGTAGGCATTTCTATGATGACTTCAAGTGATGATTCGTGGCAGCGGTGGTGCACTGCGGGTCGGGATTGGCGGCGCTCGCCCAATTGAGGAGCCATGGTGGCGGTGGACGTTGGCGGCGGCCTAGCGCGTTTCGGTGGATGGACGGACTTGATGCAATGTCTTAGGGCATGTTCAACTCCATGTGAATACCTAGCACCGACCTTGGTCGATGCCGCCGACGTCCTAGCACGTCGTTACCCTCGTTGGAGGAGTTGTCGTGGAGCCCTTTCACCTCCCTGGTGACGGTGTCCTGGACTAGGGGGTACTCACCACATCGTCTCCCGACCAGGTGGGTTGAGCCGAGGACCCCCATGGAGGTTCACTAATGGGCCACTTCGGGCAGCCCATGACGCATACAAGCAAGACTCTACAAGACTTGGTGCACAAGCCGAAGACTCTCCTAAACCCTAGGCCTCCGGTACATTATATAAACCGAGGCCAGGCTAGTCAATAGATGAACTGATATTCATTAGATCAATCTCGTGGTAGATATATGTACTCTGTACTACACCCCATATGAATACAATGAAAAGCAGGACGTAGGGTATTATCTCTTCGAGAGAACCCGAACCTGGGTAAAATCCTGTGTCCATGTTACCATCGCTCCAAGACGCCTAGTTTAGGACCCCTACTACGAGATATGCCGGATTTAGAACCGACATTGATGCTTTCATTGAGAGCCTGCTGGGTAGTCGCCGCGGTGCGATGGGAATTCAGATCTGCTCCACCGCGATCTACGCGTCGGAACCGAGCTACATCGTCAACATCGGCATCTTCGTCGCCGACTCGACTGGTCACCTCGGCTAGGCCGAGTACTACGCTCCACGTCGGATCGTCAAGATCGGACGGGTGTCTTCATCAACATCAACTCCAATCTCAACCAAGATCATGAAAGAACCCTCCATGGTGCTCGGGGGCTCAACGTCAACATTGCCCTCGCGCGATCATGCAGTTTTTCTGGACAACGGATTCGTGTTTGTCGTCCCCCCTCCTCGAGCGTCGCTTTGACGATTGCTTCAGTGGAATTGTGCGGAATTGAACCTACAACAAGCCTGTAAAATTTCATCGCGTTCCGATGGAGGAATCTCCGGCAATCTCCGTTATACCGGAGCCCTGTCGAGTCTGGACGGGAATCTAGATGAGTTTGGGGCGAGGAGTCCAGGAGTTAGCTCGGACATCCTTTGGGAGATCCCACCGTTCATCGGCTGCGTAATTCCTATATCAATCACCCCTCAAAATTTCAGCTCGATCCGACGGTTCAAACTCCGGGAACAGCCCGAGGAGTGCGTCAATTTTCGGATCTGTTTTCTGCGCGAAAACGAATCCGACCCGAGTTCATCTTTTTCATGAACAGATTATCGGACATCATTTTTGAAGGAAATTTTTTATAGGATATTGTGTTTTGTCCTCAAACACGTGCCCACAAATTTTAAGCCTTTTCCGAGGCGATCTTCGTCGTCGCGCCGGTGTCAAACCAGCCTGGCCACGTTGCTCCATGGCTGCCGACCTGCGCCAGCATCGACTGCGCCGACGACAACCACCTCGGATCATCACCTTGGCGAGCCGACCAAGAGTTCGGCACCGCTCTCCCTAATGATCGTCAAGATAACATCGTCGCCTTACGGATTGCACGGGTCGGGCGCGCCAGCATCGCCGCGCGGTCACTTCTCAAGCCAGCATTGAGCGCGTCACAAAGTTTCGACCTGCGTCGGCATCGCCGCGCCGTTGCTTCTTCGATACCTCGGCTGGCATGGGGGTTGCAACGTCACCTTACCGACCTGCTCCGACACCTCGGCTAGACCGGGGGATTCGCCATCTCTTCATCAACCTACTCCGGAGACTTCGGCGTCACCAGCCGATCAGCTTCATCACCTCGGCTGGACCGGGGGCTTCGCCTCGCCACATCGACCGTACTGTGTCGCTACTTCGGAGTGCCGAGCTCCTCGCTCGGCCACCTCGGGCTTGGGGTCTGGGATCTCGATCAAGCCGAGGACTATGCGTCTTCGTCCCGCCACAAGCCCATACCATGTCATCAACGCCGAGCACATTCGCCTTCATTCTCAACTTCTTTTAATTTTTAATTTTTTTTCGGTTCGACCAAACATTATATTTGTGTTAAACAAAAAAGATGTTTGTTAAAAACACTTCTTTTTCCCATGTTAACTAGGGCTCTTAAATTCATATGAGCCGTTTTATAATAAATATTTTTTCTTCTAAGTCGTTGCAAAGTCTTTTTCTAACACTCCTTTTTCAACTCGAGTGTATGGTCAATAGCCGGATAGCCTGGTTTCTCTCTAAAGCCGCTCGAGTTTAGTTCGCTAAATTGGCCTCTGAGAAGCACTCCGCCTTCGGGATATGGAGGTTGAAGCCGAAGGCTGACCTACTTGAAGTTTAGTGATCGGATGTGTCATGTTAAAGCACGACGGAAGGAAAAAATTATTTTAAGACCAATTTTCAGATTGGCACCAAAAAACTTGATTTAGTTCGGACGTCAAGTTTTTACATAAGTTTTTTGGCTTTTCGAGCTTATGGCACTTTTAAGCTATTTGTATGTTTTTCTTTCAGGAGGCGGGACATCTTCACGACCGAGGTGCCCTGCGTAATAATTCAGCTCAGGAGATCTTTTCCGACCCGCAGCTCGGCATCTTTCCTGCCGACCTACACCTCGTTGTTGGTGAAACGCACATGACATCTGGACTAGTTCCCGAGGAGATTCGATCCTCAGGTTGATCGGCCGCACCCAACTCGAGTCTCGGGGGATACTGTGTGTCTCCAGCATAACTCTCGCAGTACAATGTCGGATGCCTTTAAAGCATTGGCAATATCAACGGGGGGCTGCGACTAGAGCCGAACCCACCAAAAGCCAAGGTACTCCGAGGAGTCCTCGGCAAAACGTTCTCGGATATTGCTTTATATGCATCAGTTTCGAATTGTGTCTTCGGTCAATAGTTGGGTTGCCCGGCTCCTGTGCTTGCCTCCTACGTTCCGCTTTGTTCGGCTAGGTGTGCAAAGGGAGAACCACTGCGATTGTACTTCCGATTCAACTGGTCAAGTACCTCAGTGGAGAAAGCCGAAAACTGACTGTCACAATGAGCGCAAACTGGTCAGCGATCCGATGACTGTGTCAAACTATAGATCGATAGAGGTTACCCCGTGGGCCTTTCATAAATTGGCCGAAGTGTTAATGGCTTGATCTCGGCTAACGCCGAACACTAACCGGGGGCTAGTAACTGGCCTCCCAACTTTAAGCTCCTATGACTAAGTGAAAGTTATAAAGCCTGAATATCTGATTGCCTCGTTTCCGCTAACACAACCACCTCCGGGCACTGAGACGTCGGCTAAGGGTTGTCTTGTTTCTACGGAAACACCCTGCGTAACATCTACAAAGGGGTAGAAGCCGACGATGGGCCACTCTCAAATGATAAACGGTCACAAAGGAGTCAAAATAGCATATAGCATAAAAGCGTTTGTATTCAATATACGAGTGCTGCCTTCCGTAATCATCGTTATAAAGCCATAAATATGCATCAATTTGACTTAAGATTTTAGCCAAGCTGGGTTGCCTGGCTCCCGTGCTTACCCCTTACGTTCCCGATTGTTTGGCTAGGGGGTAAAGGGAGCACCTCTGTGATTGTTACTTCTGGGTCATCCGGTCTAGTATCTCAGACTGGGTGAAGACGAAAGCTAGCCATCTTAAGAATATAATTGGTCGGCAATGACGGAAGTGAAAATTTTGGTTCATTAAAGACCACAGAGTTCAGGAACTTTTTCCAAACTAAATCCTCAATATTTTCCTCCCACATTGATCGGAGTTGAGGTTTCACGATCATGGTCAACATGATAGCCTGGAAAAAGGAACTTATAAATGAACTATTTTTCCCAGAAGATGTTTCTTACGTTAAATAGTAATATAACATATCTCTCCGCGTACCTTTGTTTATAAAACCGTATGGCCGGATTGCCTTGTTTTCCGTAAATCTTTGCCCTTATAAAGGCTTTATAAAGTAGGAAAACACTCCTTGGCTACTGGCCGAGGAGGTTGAAGCCGATGATCGGTCAACAAAGTTTTGTACAATGCGGATCCGAGCATTAATGATGTAAAGTACTTGGATACATAGAATCATTACACATAAATTGTGATTAAAGTCAATTTACTCCGGATATCGATCCTTAATTCGGCCACCCTTGCCCAAATTAAGGCTCGGGGGCTACTGGGCTTCACGCTTCTCAATTAAAAGCAATTAAAGAGGTACATCGATCCCCTGATCTGGTGTTGCCACCCGACCAGTGGCTCGGGGGCTACTGCATTGCCTATTCAATGCAGTCAATTTAAAAAGTGCAAAATAGTTTTCGAGGAGATTACGATCCTCGGGTTGGTCGGCCGCACCCAACCTGAGTCTCGAAGACTATGCACACCGCGTTTCCATTCCTAAGTATGCTGCCGAGCTAGGAGTTGATCCTTAGGCCGATTTCGTGAATCGACTTGAGTCTCAAGGGCTACTGGGTCAGCGGTTTTATGTTTTTCTTCAAGTGCATCTTGGATTTTTGGCCGACACACACCTTGAGAGCTACTGGCTATATATCTCGGCAGAGAATAAATTGCACCAGTTGAAAAAAAATATTCGCAAAAAATCAGCCCAAGTCCGAGGTGGTGCACCACCTCGGAAGCAGTTCGGCATAAAGCTCGGCTGCGAATGGATGGCTCCATAGAGAACTTTTTCGGCGTTAAACTCGGATAACCTCCTTCAAACTCCTTCAAAGACGAGGTACTCTATGCCTCCTCGGATGCAGTTCGGCGTTGGAGCTCGACTGCAAGAAGACACCTCGGATGAAGTCCGGCGCTGGAGCTCGGATGCAAAGAGGACACCGCCGCGCTGGAAACACTTCGAACCCGAGGTGTGGCGTAAAAAATAACAAGGCATTGATAAAGGCCGAGAACTTAAAGGACTCCTCGGATACCCGACGTATGAACTCTTCGGATACACCTCGGCGATCTTCAAGATCGGAGATGGGAAGATTTGTTGAACCAGTTTTCAAGACCGACGACCGAAGACGAAGAACAGTTCGGAAGAACCGAGGAGCGTCCCCAACTTGAAGACCGGTTCAGGGGGCTACTTACGGTGTCCTGAACTAGGGGGTACTCACCACATCGTCTCCCGACCAGGTGGGTTGAGCCGAAGACCCCCATGGTGGTTCACTAATGTGCCACTTCGGGCAGCCCATGACGCATACAAGGAAGACTCTACAAGACTTGGTGCACAAGTCGAAGACTCTCCTAAACCCTAGGCTTCCGGTACATTATATAAACCGAGGCCAGGCTAGTCAATAGATGAACTGATATTCATTAGATCAATCTCGTGGTAGATACATGTACTCTGTACTACACCCCATATGAATACAATGAAAAGCAGGACGTAGGGTATTATCTCTTCGAGAGAGCCCGAACCTGGGTAAAATCCTGTGTCCATGTTACCATCGCTCCAAGACGCCTAGTTTAGGACCCCTACTATGAGATATGCCAGATTTAGAACCGACACCTGGGCATTTGGATCTCGAGCTCTCCGGGTAAAACCCAAGCTTCGGCTTTGGCCGGAGCGGGTGGCGGCGGCGTACCCGTCGCTTCCCCCTTGGGGGCGTCGTCTTGGAGGTCCGGACTTCTGTCAGGCGTTGGTGGTTGGTGTGGTCCTGTTGTTTCATTATCGGCTAGGCGGGAGCGTGGCCTCGGGTCCAGTGTGGAAGTCGGAGCGGCGGCTCCGGAGAGCGCATTTGTGTTGCAGGGTACCGAGTCTGGCCGCTTGGGTGGCAGAGTCGTCGGTTCGTTGGGTACGTGGCCTCGGGGTTGGTATGGTAGCCAGAGCGGCGGCCCCAGAGAACGCCTTTGTGTTGTAGGTGTCGATTCTGGTGACTTGGGTGACAGAGTCGTCGACTCGTCTGGTAGCCGCTGTGTGTGTTGATGAGGTTTGTAAGCCAGAGCAGCGGCTCCGGGTCATGTTGTAGGGTGTCGACTCTGGTCGTTAGGGCGACGGAGTCGTCGGCACGTTTGGAGCGCAGACTCGAGGCTGGTGTGTGTCACAAATGTATCGGTTTTCGGCCAGTTTTCCTTATTAACTGGTCAATTCTCTTTTTCTATATAAAAAGGCAGAGCTCCTGCTGGTTGCTTGAAAAAAAAAATAAGGACGATTGTGCAGCTCTTGAATTGACTTGGGTTCCGCCGGTCTGAACACCCTTGCAGGCAGAGAAAGGCAAGCGCAGACGGTGACGGGATACACGGGAGCTGTGGCGTAACAAGTGCAGATCCACGTCTCTGTTCTGCTTCAGTAAAGAAATGCAGCGCTTGCCTACCAGCAGCCATTCAGACGCTGTGAAGTGATGAAGGCCGCCTCACTCCCAACGAATTCACCAGGCGTCTGTTTGTTTTCCGTAAATTGTTTACCTTTTTCTAATTTTGGATATAACAGTTTGTTGGGAACAACATTAGACTTGCGCTCCGAACCATCAGGTCTGGTTCTTCCAGAACCGAGGCCGTCTCTATCTGGACACAGCCCAGTTTTCAAACCATGGCTCATAAATGAGGTGAAGTTGTAATTTAGAATTTCAGATACAGTACATTATGCCCACAATCTGACAAATGCAGAACATACAATGCATCACACCATGCATCACTCTCAAAATAGAAAGCTAACATCACACCGTCGTAATTAAGCACAAAACAAAGTATTTGTATGTAACTATAGTAAACATGGTCTGACTTTACTGGTGTTGCTTGAGAGAGAGGGGTGTCCTAAAGATGCCCACTAGAACACCAACCACGGAGAAGACCATGACAATGGATTTGAAGTTGATGTAGATGAACTTGTGCACCATGATCCACATCCACATGTTGACATTGTAGTTCTCAATGTGTGTCAAGATGCCGGAGTAGGAGGGGTCGGCGGTCAGGTGCTTGGTAAGGCTCTTGAAGAACTCGAGCATCTCTTTGTTTGTGAGTTGTCCTTGCACAAGATGCTTCATCCGTAGGTCATGCACATCCTCCTCCCGGTCCATGAGCATCGAAAGGAGGGCGATGTACGAACATACCATCTCTTCTTCATCATGGTGATCCCCTAAAGTCGTGCATACCTCGAAAGCCGCCATGTTTACAAGCTAACATGCCCTTGTATTGCCTAGCACCAGTGGCATGAGAAAAAGCTTGCCAAAGAGGGGTCCTTTCCTGATGCCGATTTCTGTGAAACTTCCTGTTTTGATGGCTTTCAGCTTGATGCCAATTTCTGCAAGCTCAATGACACTTGTAGATGTTGAAATTGGACTGAGTCTTTTCCTGGATTTCTTCTTGGCTGATGGTATATGTATTTCTATATCCAAGGAGAGAGGCATGCGGGCTATCTTGTTGGCTGTCTTCCTGGCTATTTTTGCCTTGTTGCTGACTTTGATGGCCGTCTTGCTGCTTGTTTTGCAGAATCGAAGGAGACCAAGGAGATGAGGCGGCATGTACTCTTCATCCAATTCTGAAAGGATTTCTTCTGGTCCACGAAGACGGTTTGTGAGACCACTTCCCATCGCCCAAATTGTCTCCTTCACTTGCACGGACACGGACCTGGACCTAAAGTCCAGGAAGGTTTCCACAATCGGCCAGGGGAGCTGGTTCTCCAGCAGCATCAAATCATTATGGATATGCTTTGCGTTGGAGCGAAAAACGCATCGCAACTCTGGGCATGGAAGCAGCTCCTTGTTACGAAGCATAAACTCCAGCAAGAAAGAGGTGTCATCAGCGTAGAGGCGGCGGGCCTTGTCTGCAACCTTGACGACATCCCATAGATATCCTCACACTACCGGAATAAGGCACGTTGCCGACGGCCCCGACTACGCCGACGGGGGCCGTCGGCATAGATGGCGGTATGCCGACGGCCTAAGGCAAACCGTCGGCGTAGTTCGGCCGTCGGCATACCACCATCTATACCGACGGGGGCCGTCGGCGTAACGAAGCCGTCGGCATAGGTCGTGATATGTCTACGGTGGCCGTCGGCATATATGTGGGCCCGGCCACCCGGTGGTTAACTGCCGTTTGACGCCGTGAAATATATGCCGACGGCCCTAACGGCGGCCGTCGGCATAGCTTTTGCCACGTCATCGATCCGCGGCACGTGCCACGTCATCGATCCGCGGCACGTGCCACGTCATCGATCCGGGGCATAGCTATGTATTATTTTTTTTTATTTTTTTTTCTAAATTGAAATTTGATTAATTTAAATGTGCCTTATCTAAACATAAACATACATAGATACACCATGCGTGTCTGTTGGGCCCAGTTTGCCGCCCGGTCAACAGTGTCAGGGTTAGACGGGACGGGGTACTTGGGGGGTAGCTATGCCGCCGGGTCTTGCGTTGGGCCCTCTTACACGTCTGGAAGTGTGGTGGCAGGTGCAAGCACCCGCCACGCGCAAGAGGGCCCAGCGCAAGACCTGGCGGCATAGCTACCCCCCCAAGTACCCCGTCCCGTCTAACCCTGGCACTGTTGACCAGCGGATCTAGGCCTTTGACTTTCGCCGGACGGGGTTTGACCGATGGACATTTTCACCTGGCTGTGATAGGCCAGCCCATAGGTACACTTCGGATTAAGGTCCGGGCACAACCCACCGCAAGATTCTCTCCGTGTCTGCCCGACGTGGCCATTTCCCCCCTCCGTGCGACGGTGGCAGCGACGTCCGTGAGGGGGGTCACACTACGGAGCCGCGTGCCGGGTACTTGCACCTGCCACCACATTTCCAGACGTGTAAGAGGGCCCAGCGCAAGACCTGGCGGCATAGCTACCCCCCCAAGTACCCCGTCCCGTCTAACCCTGGCACTATTGACTGGTGGATCTAGGCCTTTGACTTTCGCCGGACGGGGTTTGACCGATGGACATTTTCACCTAGCTGTGATAGGCCAGCCCATAGCTACACTTCGGATCAAGGTCCGGGCACAACCTACCGCAAGATTCCCTCCGTCTCTGCCTGACGTGGCCGTTTCCCCCCTCCGTGCGACGGCGGCAGCGACGTCCGTGAGGGGGGTCACACTACGGAGCCGCGTGCCGGGTGCTTGCACCTGCCACCACACTTCCAGACGTGTAAGAGGGCCCAACGCAAGACCTGGCAGCATAGCTACCCCCCAAGTACCCCGTCCCGTCTAACCCTGGCACTGTTGACCCGCGGATCTAGGCCTTTGACTTTCGCCGGACGGGGTTTGACCGATAGACATTTTCACCTGGCTGTGATAGGCCAGCCCATAGGTACACTTCGGATCAAGGTCCGGGCACAACCCACCGCAAGATTCCCTCTGTGTCTGCCCGACGTGGCCGTTTCCCCCCTCCGTGCGACGGCGGCAGCGACGTCCGTGAGGGGGGTCACACTACGGAGTCGCGTGCCGGGTGCTTGCACCTGCCACCACACTTCCAGACGTGCAAGAGGGCCCAGCGCAAGACCTGGCGGCATAGCTACCCCCCAAGTACCCCGTCCCGTCTAACCCTGGCACTGTTGACCGGGCGGCAAACTGGGCCCAACACACACGCGTGGTGTATCTATGTATGTTTATGTTTAGATAAGTCACATTTAAATTAATCAAATAATACATAGCTATGACAACGGCAAAGCCGTCGGCATAGCTATGCCCCGGATCGATGACGTGGCACGTGCTAAAGAAATTATGAAAAAAAGCAAAAAAAAAACCTATGCCGTCGGCATAGGTGCCCCTTATCCACTCGCGGCCGGTCCTCCTCCACTCATTCTCTCGCTCTCTCTCGATCGCCTCTCTCTCTCTCGCGCCCGCAACCGCCACCGCCACCCACTCCGCGCCCCGCCGCCGCCACCCGACCCCCGGCCCGCCCGCGCCGCAGCCTTCCCGACCGCCCGCGCCGCTCTCCACCCCGCGCCGCCGTCATCCTAGCCCCGCACCGCCCCGCGCCGCCGCCTCCCCGACCCCAACCGCCGCCCCATCCCCTCCGGCGTCGGCCGCCCCGCCGCGCTCCGCCTCCCGCGCGGCCCCTCCGGCGTCGGGCGCCTCTGTGGCCGGCCCTCCGCGCGCCCCCTCCGCCTCCCGCGCGCCCCCTCCGCGCCGGACCCGCCTCACCGGCGCCGTCCTAGCCGCCGGCCGGCCGCCGTCCCTCTTCCTCCTCTGGACAGCGACACCGCCGGCCACCCCTCTGCCTCCTCCGGACTCCAAGCCGGCCGTCCATCAGCCCACGGTGAGCATCCCTCTGCCTCCTCTTTTTTTATGCTAATTTGCTAGATGTATTGATGATGATTGATGATGTTAGATGGATGAATGATGATGTTATGTAGATGAATGATGATGTTGCTGCTGTTAATGTTAACTTGCTAAAAAATGTTAATGAATGCATGATGATGGTCTACTGTTAATGAATGATGGTGCATGCTGCTACTAGATGAATTCATGATGATGGTCTACTGTTAATGAATGATGAATGATGATGATGCTGCTATTGCTAGATGGATGTTGACGGTCTTGCTAAAAAATAGATATTTGAGAAAAAACGTTTGGCTAAAAAATGTTAACTTGCTAAAAAACGCACGGAGGGGGGAAACGCATATTAATAATGAAGATGTTGATGGTCTTGCTAAAAAATAGGTATTTGATGTGATGATCTAAGATGTTTTGTCAGTAAAATTTACAGGCTTTGTGGTGTTACATCTCTTTGGAGTCATCGTCATCGAAGTTGTTGGTCCATGATCCCGCCGCTGTTCGACTACTTCCTCTACAGCCGAGGGTGAGCTACGAAGTCACCTTCACCTCCTACGCTCTTTTAATCATGTCACTAGATTTCATTATCTTGTCAAGTCGCGTAACCTAGGCGTCTCCCGTCCGAAAGGGTTGCATCGATAAATATGCATTCAATTGCATATTTATCACCGCAACTTTTTCGGATTGTTCAGTGTTTTCCACGGACAGCCCGAGGATGTGTAGATTGGGTACGTTTTTCATGGTCTACCCCATTCCGAGACAGGATTTCGGCGGTGCCTCCCCATTGTTCTCCGGATGCACATTCTCTCGGCTTATTGCCGAGACGTGTATTTGGAGAACAGCGGGGAGGTGCTGCCAAAATTTTGTCTTGGAACGGGGTAGAGCATGGAGAACGTACTCAATCTACACATCCTCGGGTGGGATTAGGGCCTATCTTTACCTATTAGAGATGTAGGTGGATTCAATGCCGTCAACGCGGTAGAAAATAAAAAATTGATGTGATTAATTTAAATGAATCCTTAATTTTGTTGTGTGGCTCCCAATAAAGCAGAGGATGGCAGATAATCTGTGGATGTACAGTGGTTTTATCCGCCGGAATCGAGTTACACCAGAGTGGGTTGCGAGAACCGATGTGTTTTTGAAGGAGATATTCCGTCGTCCAATGAGAATTATCCCACAATGCCCCTGTGCGAAATGTGAAAGACGTCTCCATAAAAATCAGAAGGACATGTCTGAGCACCTTCGCACGCACGGATATATGCCAAACTTTGACATGCCGCCGATAAACTTTGCCGAGCGGGACCGTGGTAGAGAGAAGGTGATGCGACAACGCATCGGTGGTTATGCGAACGGCGGGGTCAGAGACATGCTAGATGATGTCATTGCTGCAGAGATGGCACATGCAACACCTTCAGAGAATGAACCGGAGGAGCCGGAGGCAACCGCAAAGGCCTTCTTGGAGATCTTGGCCTCGTCAAAGAAACCTCTTTATGCGGGTGCCAAAGTCTCTCAGCTAGATGCCATCTCGCAACTGATGGCAGTCAAGGCTGAGAACGGCTGTAGCCGAGCTTGCTTCGAAGCATTTCTGGGAGTATGGGCTAACAGCCTCCCCGAGGGTCATGAACTGCCGAAAAGCATGTATGCCACGAAGAAACTCATGAAGGCACTCTCTATGGATTATGAGAAAATACATGTTTGTCCGAAGAATTGCCTTTTGTTTAGGCACGAGTATGCGGATGACAAGTACTGTAGGGAGTGCGGTTCCTCTCGGTACCTTGAGGTCATCGGTGAGGATGGTGAGAAGAGGCAGCTAGACATCCCTGCAAAGGTTCTTCGGTATCTGCATTTCATAGAAAGACTGCAGCGCCTTTTCATCACGGAGGAGTCTACCAAAATGATGAAGTGGCACAAGGAAGGTATAAGGTACCATCCAAATAAAATCGTACATCCATCAGAAGGCGAAGCATGGAAGTCGTTCGATGAAGAATACCCCGAGGAAGCAGCCGAGGCTGGGAATGTCAGAATTGCCATATCAGGTGATGGGTTTAATCCATATGGTATGTCGTCCAATGCATACAGCTGCTGGCCCGTGTTTGTTATTCCGCTCAATCTCCCTCCCGGTGCCCTAATGCAACGCAAGACCATGTTCTTGTCGCTCATCATTCCGGGGCCTGAATACCCGGGGAAGAATTTGGGTGTGTTTATGCAGCCGCTGGTGGATGATTTGCACCATTCTTGGTACTTCCCGAGGTTGACATACGACCGAGATCTGCAGAGAAATTTCTTGATGAAAGTTTGGTTGCACTATTGCATGCATGACTTTCCCGGTTATGCCCTTTTCCGCGGATGGTGTACAAGTGGGAAGATGCCATGCCCAGTGTGCATGCAGGCTCTACGTTTAATTTGGCTGAAGAAGGGTGGCAAGTATGTAGCATTTGACCTGCATCGACTGTTCCTCCCTCCAGACCATCCAGACAGGGAAGACAAGAAGAACTTCACGAAAGGCCGGGTTGTCCATGAAGTAAACGAGATTCCAACGTTTTCGGGGGCAGATGTTCTTGCTCAGCTAAAAGCTCTCAAGCCTAAAGGCGAAGGCAAAGGCAAAGGCAAAGCCAAAGGAGAAGGCGAGGGCGAAGGCCAAGGCCAAGGCCAAGGCAAAGGCAAAGGCAAAGCGAAAGCCAAAGGCTTCGAGGGATATGGTGAGACGCACAACTGGACTCACATTACCCCCTTCACGAAGCTTCCCTATTTCAAGGACTTCAAACTTCCTTACAACATCGATGTGATGCACACCGAAAAGAATGTCGCAGAGTCCCTTTTCCGCATGATCCTCAACATTCCTGATAAGACGAAGGATAACGTTAAAGCTAGAGTCGATCAACAGAAAATTTGTGATAGACCACGTCTAAACATGAAGCCTCCCACAGGCGGTCGAAGAAACTGGTTCAAGCCAGATGCTGACTTCGTACTTAAAAAACCAGAAAAGATGGAGGTATTGAAGTGGCTTAAACACATAGTGAAGTTCACTGATGGTTATGCATCGAATATAAGTAAGGGAGTCAATCTTTCAACGGGCAAAGTGACCGGGCTCAAGAGTCATGACTATCTTGTATGGATTGAGCGGATAATGGCGGCGATGGTTCGAGGCTATGTCCCCGAGCATGTCTGGCGAGTGCTTGCGGAGCTAAGCCATTTCTTCCGCACGCTCTGTGCTAAAGAAGTATGTCCCGAGGTGATTAGACAATTGCATAAGAAGGCACCGGAGTTGATATGCAAGCTAGAGAAGATCTTTCCGCCAGGCTTCTTTACTCCGATGACACATCTCATTTTGCACCTCGCGAACGAGGTATTGTTGGGGGGGGGGGGCTGTGCAGAATCGTTGGCAGTACGGCCCTGAGAGACAAAACAAGCATTTCCGACATAAATGTGGAAACAAAGCTAAGATTGAAGCTTCCATAGCTGAGGCAGTTATCCTAGAGGAGGTGTCAGACCTCAGGACATCGTACTATCCAGACCACGTTCCCACTCTGCATAATAAGGTGCCTCGATACAATATAGAAGAGCCCAAGTATAAACCCAAGCTCCATCTATTCAGCGGGCAAGGTGGCAGGGCTGGGGGCTCGAAATCTTATAACATGCCACAACAAGAGTGGGAGGACCTCATGTTCTATGTCTTGCACAACATCAAGGAAGTTGAGGATGTGTGGATGAGGTAATACCACTACACCATTCCTTTATGTCTTGCACAACATCATGTTCTATGTTCACTTAGTCCCGGTCTAACACCACTTTTCTTCTTTTAGTCAATTCATTCGTGAGGAGTGGACGGGAATGATTCCTCCTACTGAGGCGGAGGAACTTACTCTTCTCCGGCATGGAAACCCTGGAAGGAAAATTTTTGTTGCTTGGTTCATGGAGAAAGTAAACTTTCACATTCCCCTATTAAATACCTAGTTCAACATTTATTAGTTTACCGAACTAATGCACCCAGCAATTTCAATTAAACTTGTAGGGAAAAGATCCGAACATATCCATGGATGATGAATTGAGATGGATTTCCATGGGTTTTGACCCTCGGGTCAAGACATGTGAAAAGTATGATGTGAATGGATATCGCTTCCATACAGAGGAGCACCAGAACAGCCGCCCTGATCCCAAGACTATAAATACCGGAGTGTACATGCAAGGTCAAAATTCAGTTGACTACTACGGAAAGGTAGAAAAAATATACGAGCTTACATTCAGCCGTGGGCGCGAAACCCTAAGTCTCCCTGTGTTCAAATGCCGATGGTTCGACCCAGTAGAGGGGCTGAGACATACGCCTTCTGTTGGTTTGGTCGAAGTTAAACCATCAACCGTGTATGCCGGAGCCGATCTCTTTATTGCGGCTACCCAAGCCACACAAGTTTATTACCTGCCTTACCCATGCCAGAAAGAGTACCTAAAGGGTTGGGAAGTTGTGTTCAAGGTGTCGCCACATGGTAAGCTACCGGACCCGAACGATGACGATTACTACAACATTAACCCCATGAAATACGAGGGAGTGTTCTATCAAGAGCAACCTGATGATGATGTGGTCAGAAACGATGACGCTGACGCCTTGGGTGATGATGAAGTGGATCCAAATGATGACGATGCACGGAATGATGGTGAGACCATTGTTAATGAAAATGACATACTTATGCTAGAAAAGTTAAACGAAGACGCTGACGACGAGGAAGAGCCTCCACCTCCGTCAGACAACGAAGATGATATGCGTGATAGTGATGATGAGACCGATCGAGGAATCGGTTACAACAGTGATGATTTGTATGGGTTCTAGCAGATGTACGTTTCATGTCTTTTTTTTCTATGGTTTGTTAATATGCCTTTTTATGCTTATTTATTAATGTGTTTTTTATTCCTTATTATTATTATGCTTTTTTCTTCATTATTAATGTACTAATTGTTTATTCTCTTTTCAATGCAGGTTCGCTAAACATGGGCAAGGGGAAGGCCGACGGCACGGGTTTCCTATCGAAGCTCACCACGATGACTAGTCGGAGTGGTCGACCCCGTACTCTCCCCCCGACTACTTGAGGATGACTCCTCGCAGGGAGGTCGAGGGAGAGGTGCCCCTAGAGGTGGAGGGGGTGGGGGGAGAGCCCCTAGAGGAGGACAGGGTCGGGCCCAGAAACAACGCTCCCTCACCGACTTAGGGGTGTCCTCTTCGAGGCCCTCCTCTACTGAGGTACCCTCCTCTAGTGAGGTACCCTCTGCCGAGGAGGAGGAGGAGGAGGAGGTTCAGGAGGAGGAGGAGGAAGAGGTTGGGGAGGGGGACGAGGAGGAGGAGGAGGCAGGCGAGGAGGATGGTGGTGGCAGCGAGGGGGTTGCCCACAACAAGGGGTGGCTGCGTGGTAATGCAAAGCTCCCTCCCCTTCCTGCTACCGAGGAGCAGAAGTGGCTCATTGAGCCCAAGGGGAAAGAGTAAGTGCCACTTAATCATAATTTAATTCTTTTGCTTGTACACATGCTAATATTTTCATTCTTTTGATTGTACACATGCTCATATTTTCATTCTTTCTATCTTTTTGCAGCAACTGGATAATTCCTAAAGGGGCCCGTCTTCCAAACGACGTCATCACCGTTTTGCTGAAGGAACACTGGCCGGGGCTGTTCCGTCCGGATCCAGTCAGGCAGCCTAAGCGCCGGGTTTTGGCCACGAGCTGGGACCACTAGGAAGCGGCCCCCCACCCGGACCATACCACATATGCTAAGGCCGTGATCACAAATTTTTGGGTAAGTTCTCTTCAGAAGCACGAGTCTTGAGTTTCGTTCATAGTTTATCATCGAATGGTTTAACTCATGGCTTCTTCCATTCTGGTTTTCTGAATGATTGTAGAAATACTATCGAGTTCTTGAGGAGCACAAGTCCACTGCCGACGAGATCATGCTGCCCCAAGCGAGGAAGAAGGCCCGTCAGATGCAGTAAGAGGTGCGCTGGGTGGCCATCTCGCAATATCATCACGACGCTCTTGAGACGAAGATGACCAAGGAAGACGTGCGGAGGATGCATGTTACCTTGGAGAGGGAGGAGTACTTGGCCGTAAGTATAACAGACTTTTCATTCCAGCGTTTGTGGTAAATTTCATCGTTTCGTGTTGACATGCCATTATGCTTTCATTATGTAGGTGTGTCCTGCTTGGTGTTATGGAAAGGACGATGGATGGGCGGCATTGGTGGACCTGTGGCTCGGTCAGGATGCAGAGTGGGCTGCTAAGAGCAAGAAAAACCGGGCTAACCGAGGGACCGACGGAACACATGGTCAGGGAAACCGGAACCACTTTAGCCACAAGAAAGTTCAGGTAAATCTATTTACATGAAACATTCTTCTTCTTCTATTTACCGTCACTTTCTTATGTATCACTAACCTCTGTTTGGTGGTGCAGGAGGAGAAACTGAAGCGGCCGCTCTCTGACATAGAGGCGTGGCAGATCGCCCATACGCGGAATAAGTCCAAGGAGAGCAAGGGCGACTACTACGGCAAGAGCGAGGAGAACCTGAAGGCCTATGAGGAGGAGTATCTGAGGGTAAATCCTGGCACACCTGACCCCTTAAAGCAGGCTACGGACGAGAGGGTGGTGGTGGCCATAGGGCCAAAGCTTCATGGTCGGCAGGCGGTTCTGGATGCTGTGTGTACTCCTCCTATCTCCTTCACACGGCTCCGAGCTACCGACCCGAGCCTGAGCCAGCGCACGAGCACGACCAGTGCACAGTCACACTCCCTCCTAGCCCAGCAGACCAGCGTAAGTATTTTCCCTCTTATCTTCCTTTTTGCTCACTTTATTTTCCGCATTGAGATGTTTTATGAGTTCATCATGTCATATCGTAGGCCTACATGGAGTACACACGCCAGGAGACCATGGCGTGGCAGGCGAGAGTTGCAGCAGTCCAGGAGCACAGCAGTCGCATGATGACGGTTAGTTTAGCCTCTTTCATTTCACTTCCATATTTGCACTTTCATTTCTTCCGACCTTCGTGTTTGCTTGGTCAATTCACATGCAGCGCGTTTTTGAGAGCATGGCGGCCGGCACGGTTCCTGTAATGGAACCACCACCACCACCTGCTGGACCTGCACCAGTGCTCCTTACCTTTGATGAGTTTCTGGCACAGAACATGGAGACTCCGGTTAGTACATCCCCAAACTCATCAATCACTGCTTACCGTTTATTCAACACAATCATATATCCCCTTAACATGTCTTTTCAAACATCCAGGGAACCGGTGAATCATCTGTTGGTGGTGGTGCCAATGATGGCATCACTCCCGAGTCACGGAGCCCGGTCACTCCGATCCACCGAGGTGGCGGTGGCCGTAGCGGTAGCGGTAGCGGTGCCGGTCCTGGCGGTAGCGCTGCCGCAAGCAGTGACGACTTGGGCTTTGGCCGTCAGGGCGGTGAGGATCTTGGTAGTGGACCTCGTAGGGCTTAAGCCCTTTGTATGCTCGTAGGACTTGTGTGCTTCTCCTTATGTTTTTGTTATTGTGATGATGATGATGATGTTATTGTGATGATGATACTTATGTGATGACGATACTTATTGTGATGATGATGTTATTGTGATGATGATGTTATATGTATATGTGCGGTGAATTTGAATATATGTATATGTATATGTGCTGTGAATTTGAAATGAATTCAAACAGAAAACAGAAAAAAGGCAGCATCTATGCCGACGGCTTTGCCGTCGGCATAGCCACCCGCCGAGGCACCAGTGGGCGACACGTGGCACCTATGCCGACGGCTAAGCCGTCGGCATATGTTTAAATCTATGCCGACGGCTTAGCCGTCGGCATTGGTGCCACGTGTCACGCAAACTGTACTCCCTGGCACCAGTATATGCCGACGGCCAGGCCATCGGCATATGTTCAAATCTATGCCGGGGGCTTAGCCGTCGGCATATGCTGGCGCCAGGGAATGCCAGCATTCGCCACGTGTCAGCACTATGCCGACGGCTTAGCCGTCGGCATAGATTTGAACATATGCCGACGACTTAGCCGTCGGTATAGTGCTGACACGTGGCACGTTTTTATTGGGCGTAACTTGACGACGGCGCTGTCTGCCGCCGTCATACGTATGAGTTTGCCGACGGCCAATCTGTGCCGACGACCATACGGACACCGTCGGCATAGGTACCTATGCCGACGGCAGGCCCAGGTACGCCGACGTATACGATGCCGACGGGTCTATGCCGACGGCGGCCGTATAGAGCCGACTTTGAGAGTTGAGGCAACACTGAATTGCGAATGACCGAGCATTTTCAATATGGTCAATCATCGTGAACGTATCTACTATTTACATTATAAACTAAGATATATCAGTACAGAAAATTTGAACGAAATTGGGAACGTATACGATGCCGACGTATACAATGCCGACGGGTCTATGCCGACGGCGGCCGTCGGCATAGATCTATCCCGACGGGATTTGGACTTTGGCCGTCGGCATAGCCAGTAATCCCGGTAGTGTCAAGCGAGTGGCCTGAATCGCTGATGAAGTGGTATGCAGCCACGTGCTTCACCTTCTCCATCTGCCGGAGGTGGGGTGAGCCGTGGTGGTAAGGGCCGATTGCCATGACCCTCGGCACTATATATTGGTTGCCGAGACCGCGTAGGCTTGTAGGAAACCTATGCATCTTCTCTTTTCTCTTGTGGAAATCGACCTTGAACTCCTCTGCTACTTTCTTCAGGTGGTACTCCTCAACCGGAGCCGATACTGCTGCTTCTGGTCCACGATGCCCTCATTAACAACTTGCTCGCGGCTACAGCTAGGAACATCACGCACTTCTGTGATCTCAGAGCTGCTTTCTTCAAGTACTCTTCCTCAACCGGAGCAGGTGCTGCTTCCGAAGAGTCCATAGCCTCCACGGTCGAATCAGACGGTTGGACCTGCAGCTCCAACCATGCGTCGGAGAGATCTGCCATCTCAGTGATAGCTGTTGCCTACAGGCTACAGCTACAATTGCTATTGCTATTGCTATTGCTAGCTACAGAGCAGATGGTTCAGAGCTGCGCCGGTGAGAAACCGGAATGTGTTGGATGTGCGCGGGGGAATGATCGGTTTGTTTGTTTGGATCTCGAGCCGTTTATGTATAGAGTATTAAGAACAGGCACGATTAATCAAATCACGCTTTGCTTGCAGACAAGGCAACGAATTATGCCTCTCTAATCAAGATTAATCAAATCATGATACCTTGCGACGGTCTGTCTAAAGTACGAACAGATTTCTTGTTGCACATTCGCCCTACCAATGCATGCACGCAAAAGATCATTAAGATATGCCTTTTCTTCCATCTCTCCGCTATAATCAATGCATTTCCTACACCTTCAACAGTCTGTTGCTTCGGTTGTAGGACACTTACCGGAGCCTGGAGTGGCCGCCGCGTGCGAGTCGCGCCCCATGGCGCCGCCGACAAGCACCAACTCCACCTGTCACCTCGGTCGTCGGGCCGCCGGTCTCCTCCTGTGCCACGCCAAGGAACGGCGTCCTCGTCAGCGAGTGGCCGGGGATGGAGAAGAGTAAATTGAAAGTAGCAAGCCTTGGCCCTTGGGGGAGGGGGCCGGAAGCCCGGAACTTGCTAGTAGTATTCGATTGAAAGTAAATGTGCGTGTATGTGAGCGTTTAAGTTTATATTGTGTTTCTTAAAAGAAATAAAAAATACGTAATCTTTTTTTTTGCAGGAAAAAAAATACGTGACTTAAAAAAAAGAATTGAAAAGTATGTACGTATTGTTCTGATCGAATACTCTAGGACACCTTGTACGTGCTTGGTTTGAAATCCAAAATACGAAATTTCCTAACTTCTCTATCAGACGCTAAAAAAGGAATAAACTCTAGGAAACTTTTCCATCAAGTTCATACCATCATTTTTTTTCTTACCGTGCAGATAAAAATGTTTCCATGCTCTATAGAAAATGTTCGGTCGCTACGACGGCGCGAAGAAACCGAGGGAAAGGCGCGCTCATATAGTTTTTGCATTTTGTTCAATAGTGCAAATGAACATGTTACTGTAGACTCACAAAGAATTTTCCATTACCACGACGCAAAGAAACGAGTACAGTGCAAAATAGGAATGTTCTTTCTGCTCGTCTCTAGATAAAATACGCCGGTAGGAAGGAAAATAGTTATATCTGGACTTTCATTCCATGGAAAAACCAATAGATACATCGAACATGGAACCATCTAAAACACGAATGTATTACTTTTTTTTTTACAATAGATCTGATCTTTTTCGCAAAATAAATAAATAAAGTAATATATCACATATTTATATGGCATACTAGCTTAAAGTAATACTTTCTCCCTTCATTCCTAGCCCAGATCTTCCCTACACCAAGTCACCAACTACTGACTCCATTCGTTGAATCGACCCCATCGCCTCTCATTTGGAGCCACCCTTGAACAACACACACACTGGCAAACACATTCTTTCTCTACAAACTTAAACATGCGACAGATCAGACGCACAAACATACTCTCGCCTGCCAAATCTCAACGACCGGGTGCACCCTACCTACACACGCAAGAACGAAATTAAGACCCATTGACGCACAAGTTTCTCAGGTTGTACTAAATGACAACACAACACTACCTTCCTTGTCCTACCGGATAGACACCTTGGATGATGGTTACGGTTCACATATGAGCCGTCATCTTTGCCTCGTATTGTCTGTCTTGGAGAAATGCCAGGGCCTGCAGCCTCGCCTGGGTCTGTAGTTGCAGCTCCGACACTTTCTTCAGCGACCGGTACTGCAGCCGTGTACTCTCTCCGCTGTGGAGCGCCTTCACAAGATACCTGTTCGATGCGATCCAAAGATTTTTAATCCACACGCAACAAGGCTCTATACTCCTACGGGAGCTGCAGCGTAACACGTGTGAAGCCACAGTTCTGTTTTGCGTTGAAAAAGAGAGTGAACCAGTGCACTTACCAGCCATTCTGACACTGCCAAGTGATGACTGCCTCCTTCCCGACGAATTTCTCGGGCGTCCTTTTGTTTCCCTGCAAGCGAAAATATTCCATAGAGCACCTGCACCCCGGCCCGCTTATCCTATGCGTCCATATCCTTAGGGATCTGTGCCCGCCGTTCCCGTAAGAATCTCGTGCCACGGTTATCTCCTTCGTGTTTTTTTTTTTTGAAGTTATCTCCTTCGTGTTATTAGTGGGACGGGACCGTGACCTACCCTAGGGTACTGTACAACGAGATAAGGACAGATACTACCGGACACTCCCGCTGCACGGCCCGTGACTCTGGTCCATATGCGTTCCCCTTTGCAGTAGCCATCTCCAGGAGCATGCTTGGCGGCGGGGGAGGCGGATTCATCTGAGATAGAACATGGACAGTACCCAAATCTGAGCGGAGGCGCGAGTGGCTGGGACAAGAGGAGGCGCCCATCCAGCCGCGGTTCCGGGCCGGCGGCACCGGCACGAGTTTCGCCGCCGGTTCTATCCAGCGCCGGGGCACAGCGCGCACCGCCGCCGGTGACGCCCTGCGCCGTCGGGTATTCTCCGGATCCACCACAGGTAAATATGTAACTTTGATTATGTTTTCGTAGGCCATTGTTGCTGTCGGGATGTGGTTTTATTGGGAGTAATACACCTAGATCGTTGTTTGATTCTAGCCGAATACTAGAAGGACTAGCCTTGGATGTCTTTGTTTTGCAGGTCAAAATAGGAACGGGGTTGGGTCAGCATTATCTGCCTGGTGTTCATATTTCGCCGTCATCATGAAGGTAAAATGACATGCATGCATAAGCTGTGTCTTTCGTTCATGGATTCTGGAAAGGGGCATGGGGATGCAAAAAACATGGCATCCCAAGGTATGTCGGTGGCCTCATGGGTTGGGGGCTGGGGTGGATGAAGTGTTGTAGTGCAATGTTATCAGATGCATTTTTTATTTGTTTGTTTCATACCATGCAATAGTCAGGTCGGATTAGATCATCTAAAAGTTGTCATTTTGTTTTATATAATTTATGACAGATGTGAGCAGTCCAGCAAAGAGGGATACTGAACCTTGTATGCATTATGGGCAAATAAAACGCTCACGGGTGGATCTTGATGGCACAAGCGGCGCGGGAGCATGGCAACACGCTGGCGTGCAGAGGTCCAATACTGAGTTGGATGTCGACCTCAATGTGGCCGATTTATTGGCATGTACGCCTGAGAGGGACATCATGGATGCTAGGAAACGTGCAACTACAGTGTGTTGGGACAATGAACCGAGTTTTGATTTAGGTTTGGATTTGACCCCATCACCAAAGGTGGCTAAGAATACAGATGTTAGCGGGAGAGATCAAAACGGTGGTCATAATTTAAGTGGAGAAGTTCCTGACGGGGATTCTGGTGACCTTACCAACACTTCAATCGGTGGTACGTCGTCATGCGAGTCTTGGCGTCATACTAGCATTGCGGGTGGGAGCAGTGATGGTCAAGGACCCGAGGATTCGTTGCATACCCCCAGCGCATGCCAATCAGAGAATTTGAGCACACCAGCAAGTTCAGTGGCTGACTCTGTTCCTCCCTACTGGTATCTCAGCGAGCAGACAAGATCGTCTTCACCGACATCCGTTGATAAGATTATTCAAGATTACTTTGTTTTTGAGAAGGACACAAGGTTTACAGATATTATTAATCTCAACGCAAAGACACTGGACTTCAACGTCAGCAACTCGCCCGTAGTCAAGAAGAAGACCGTGACACACACCAACCAGCTGTCGGGCCCTTGCATCACTCCAACGGCTAACCATGACAAGAAGGTCATCGACGAGTTCTTCAGCTTCGTCGCAAGTATGGACGAATCACTTGCAGAACAACGGTAAGTTAAAATGTGAAATACAAGCATGATTTATGGGTATGGAAACGAATTGGTTTTGATTCATGGTTATTACTACTTCTTATATGTGAAATGCGTTTTTTCAACTATGTTTTCTTCATCATAACATTTTTCCTTTGCTGATCTGGATATGCGTTCCGACGAAAGAAACAATTAACAAATCAGTTGTAGTTGTAAGATGCTTTATTTTTCATTTTTAAACATTGAATCGACTAATGATTTTTGTCCTGTTCATATGCAGGACGATGAAAGATGCTTGGCGCCATATTATCTTTATGACATTTTGCATCTCAAGGGGAACACTGCAAGGAGGCCGCATCAATTTATCGAGTCTATCGATGAATGAATGAGAGTGCAGAGGCGAGTAACGTGATGGTGAAAATCTGAGAGGTATCTCGGGGCGATGATTGTATGGGGTGCTCGTCTAAGACACAAGTGATGTATGATATCGATTTGGGATGGCTATGAAGACTTGTATACTATGTCGTCAACCCATGTAACGATCTTAATGTCGGGTACAATTGCATTCCGCAGTCATAACCATTATCGTATTTGTCGGTACTAAGGTCAAGTAACGAACGTCCAAGCTGTGATTTTCAAATTTAAAGTACGCTTATAATTTGAAAGAAGACCTGCGGTTCTATACATCGTACAATCAGTGCGTGTAGTGACACAATTCATGTTCATGGTACATATTAAGGTGAAAGATGTACTTGGCACACCCGAATAGCCAGACGTCACACCAGCCCTTTTTTATAATGAGATGAAAAAAGTCCATTTTACTACCCTGAAGAAAATGGGTGGTTCACATAACCCCTTGTATGTGAACCACCCATTTTCTTCAGGGTAGTAAAATGGACTTTTTTCTAATGAGATTGGCAAGCTCGGATGTCGAGTAATGTGCCAGGCACATTTCTGTACCGTTTCATGAGCAACCATGTACCTGGCACATCTCCGGATCGGCGCCAATCATGTGACCGTAGAGTATGGTACAGACACGCGACATGTACAAGGCACGTGATGCAAAAGGCCTATCATGCATGGGTTTCAACCGTGGGGGTGTTACGTGCGAGGCCCATGAAATGTGTCCAGGTGCCAGGCACATGATGCAGAACCTAGTGTACACACAATCATTCCAACTTTATTCCCTTAGTGTACACACAATCATCCACGAGCTCGCGATTCACGAGGGATAAACCGTTCAGAGCTGGCCAAAACAACAAATTGTATAAGCCATGACGATTTATCCGGATGATTAAAAATAATCAGTAAAGGGTGACAAGCCAGTCTCACAGTTTCGATACGTATAACTTACCGATATAGGGAAGTGGGGTTTGCCTTATGCCATCCCTCTCAACATCCACGAAAAATCTGTCATCCCCGCGGGGGAGGCAGATATACACCATGTCTCCAGGCCGCACTACGTACTCATCAAGAAACCTCTGCCAGCCAGGTCCATGAATCCTGGTCCTTCTGGCGCCATGATCGATCATGACCTCGTACTCCAGCTGTTCTCTGGTTACAAAGACTAGCTTTCCCACGGGCTTATTCTCCCTGGCCGCAACAGTTTGCATATGTTCAATATATGCGCCGAGCACTTGCCTGTTGTAGCATGGAACAAACTGCAAAATTTGTGACACAAACGTGTGGCAAATGGTCAAGCATATCGTAAAACATTCAAAACGTCATATATATCGGAGAAATACCATGATAAATCCAACTTACAGCTTCAAACCAGTAAAAAGTTGTCATGGGAATTGAAACATGGCAAGACGGTCCCTCGATGTCACCACACACGGAAAGCGGGTTTTTACAATCGGAGCACTCCATGGCCTGCATTTAAAAAAATGTAATTAAGTGTTGGTAATCCAGTGGATACTTATAAATCTTTATCGGCTAACTACCATGCACACCAACCAGTAGATAGACCACTACATCTATTTTATCCATGAAGTATTATTTGTGCTAACGCACATACATACCCACGTCTGACTTACAGATGCATACGGGCTCCGGTTTTTTTTTATTGACTGCCTACTCAGGACAGATGGGAAACAATGCACGTATTGTGAATTTCACACGATTGTTTTGACTTAAAAGGTTGCAATCCGCTGATCCAAACATAATACAGCACTGTTGCTTGACACTAACGCGGTTTTAAAAAAAACAATATGTACTAGGGAACGATTGGAGTAAACAAATTTTTCAGAACAGATTTCATGAACACACTAGCTTCAGGCCGATTCATACAAGATACTCCACGAGAGAAATAATTCTTATTTTAGTCGACGAATTATTACCTTTTCTTCCATCCGGGCACAACTATATTGAGTTCAGAATCAGGAACAGGTACATGTGGATCACAAACTGTGCCGTAGGCACATGTATTAGCGCCTCTCAACGTAGCCGGAGGTGTTTCTAGTCCGGTGTGCACACTGCGCAAGCGAGACCAGAATTTGGACGGACATGTATGAGCTTAATCATGAGATTTGACTTACAACTGATATAGATCCGAATCAAGGGAATCATAAATCGTACTTAGGGTCTGTCGTCGCATCTGGGATATGTGAATCGTACGGGATGCTTGGGGGAATCCTTGAATCCGCCTCCGACCACCCTCCATTGATCTGAATGCCCGAGAAGATTGGATTGCCGGCGACAAAGTTGGATCTAGCATCCGTCACAAGATCCATATGAAAAGGGGATTCAGAGACTCATAAGGGAAAAACAGATAAAAACAGATCAATTAGACCCCCCCCCCCCCCCCCCCCCCCCCCTCAGTCGAGCAAAACGAGCAGTATTGCAGGGTGTTTGATTGATTCGTACCTATCGCCGCCCGCCGGAGTGGTTTCCAGGCGGCTCCGCACCGGCGCCATGGAATCGCCTCCTTGCGCCCCGTCCATTGAACCTAGGGTCAAGTGACGAGCAGGGTGGTGTGTATGGTGAGTATCGAGTCGTAGTCACGGGTCCGTGTCGGTATGTGGGGGGAGGTGGAAGACAAAATTCTGCAGAGCCTACGATGGAGCAGTACCCCTATGACATCAACGCCCGTAACAGCCATCTGCCACGGTAATACGTACTCTGCAATCGGAATCTGCGACGGACATCTCGAGGTACAGAGCGATGATTCAACCGCTACGATAACGCGGCCCCGGTGCAGGTGCTCTAAAAATCCGCTTCCTCCCTGCAAGCAAGCGTTGGATAGATAATCAGGACACGCTTGCTGCTCTTGCTACTTCATTCTACTCTCACCAAGTCAATGTAGGTGTTGCATGTACCATGATCAGGACCCTCTCGCCCACCACAAATGGGTACTGCACTCCCTTGCCCCCCGCCAAGCTTTCAGCATCTTGCAGAAAAAGCTCACCGTTGTCCTGACAAAATAATAAATAATACGACAGTTAGCCAAACAGCATGCGAGGCTGCAAGCTACTAGATGTATGTTCAAAGGATTATATATGTACTTGGCCACTTCCGGTACGCCTCAGCACATCCGTATGCTCGGTCACATGCATCTTTCCTGCGTTTGCGAAGAGCAGCGTTATGAAAGAGCCTCCTATCATCCTCCATCTTCACCACTGTGGCTACTGCTCTTAAAGCTGTCGTATCCAAATACTACCAACCGTAAGTGAGCAGGTGAAACATCTAATGCCAGTTTCGAGGAAGATAAATATACGACAGACACATACCGAGATTAGGAAACAAAGAGGATGCATGGGTCAACTTCTCCATTGCAAATGGTCAAAGTTTTAAATAGCCGGCTATAGCTCCGCTATAGTCCCGCTATAGCCTTTGTGAGCTCGCCCGCTAAAGCTATGCACTTTCAACACTATGTTGAAAATGCCGCTAATAGCCCGTTATTTCCCGCTATAACGCTAAATTTAGAATCATTTAGCCCGCTAAGCCACTATGCAAACCATCATTTTGCATTATTTTTTGTTCTTGTTTCTGATATATATGATGCATTGACGCGAAGCTTGATTATTAAATTAGGACACCCGACTGATACTCATATTTTGATGTGCGAACATGTGTATGTGTCATGTATATGCAATATATCATATATGATGCCTAATTGTATACTTATTTTTTCAAATTTTCATGATTTAAAGAAAAACGCTAAATGGGGCTTAGCTCGGCTATAGCTCCGCTATAGCTTTTCATAGCTCCTGGCCGAGCCGCCGCTAAATGGCATAGCCCGCTATTTAAAACATTGCAAATGGTGCATCTAGCCTGATTACAGCAATGAAAGACACAATTTGTTGGTTGGTTATATCCCAATAGACTGGAGTTGCAGCAGATAGAAATTAAACACATACTACTTCAGGCTTATATACTAAATATGCCTTTGCTGCGAGAAGGTTCATGGAAATGGCAGTATTCTCCTCACTAAATTGCAGTTGGATAGCTATGGCTCTCTGGATGTCTACTAAAAACTAAAATCGGATTGAATACCATAATTTAAGTTAGAGAATTTAGTGCTAGCATAAGTACTAAGAATATAACAGTTAACTTCAATTGTAGCTAAAAGAACATTAAGGACTGCAATTTGAAGGAAAACAGTAACCTTTATTCTCAAATCTACAACCAGAACATTGATAACTATCAGAAAGGCTGAATACAAAATTTCAAAGCATACCATTTCAAGGACTTTCTTCAGCATGAGCCCACCAAATGAGTGCCCACATTGGAGAACAATAGCATCTTCAAGAAAAGCCCCACTGAAAACAGACAAGTCCATAACTGCATTAATCAAGTAAATCAGCAACTGCGATGCCGAATAATGAGATGATCTGATCTGTAACATTGGTTTGGAGAAACAGAACGCTATGAACATTCATTTTAAACAATTTTGTCCCTCCCATGCTCCCATTAAACTTATGATGAACTCATAAAAAATAGCAGATGTAGAAGGACCATGCAGAATAAGGTAGTCTATGTATATGTTGTGAACAAGTTTGTGATGAACAGCTACATCCCACAAGGAACAACTTACGACAGAGGGTCTGACAGGACACTTCTGAGTGATGGGTCACTAACAAAGTTGCCCTGAGATTCCTGCAGTTGAAATTGGTTAAATATGGGCAATTTTTTAAATTCAGAGCAATAAATGAACAGAAAATGAAATGCACAGAACACCCAATTCTTGTCAGTGTAGTACTTTCCTACTCTCAGAGATTTGAGAGCTGTGGCAGCTCTCATGTATCACTGGATGGTTGAGTATGTAGAACATGCATGCTACAGTAACTATGTTACTTCGAACTTGCGCTTACAGAAGGTTCTTCCAAGCGACTGGAAATAGCGCACTCTTCAGCACAAGAATCATCCATAAATTGGCTTGCAGGGATTGGTTGGTACACCTGTCGTATGCAATGCCTAGCAGTTAAAATTGGAGAGCAATCCAATATAGCGTTGCCATGAGGCATTGAGGCATCAACCTAAAGGTGAGGGTTAGATGGCCAATTCATTTGTACAGGAGCACAAGGAGTATAAGCAATAAAAACGAAAAATGTATATGAAACGATATGGTGAGACCTTCCAGCATTTCATAATTCAGACCTATTATCATGAGTGACCCTGTACTGGGAAACTGAGCGAAGACCGGCAGTAACATGACTTAGGGCCCTTCCAGTCAGAAGCAATACATCATTTGGGCCTGAAACCCCATCAGCTAGGTACCAATGGCCATTTGGGTCACAAACCTACCAAAGGAACAGCTAAACAATTATGACTTGGCAGACAAACAGTACCAACGGCACAGAATAAGACTGAAATCTGTTAAACACAGTACAAAAGAGCTTTATTGCTGCATTCAAATTTTAGATAGTGAAAGAAGCAGAATTTTGTTACCTCAATTCCTGGATGGTCAGAAGCAACTAGCGTCACAAAACCCATATCAACTTGAGGCATTGAGGACCTGAGACATCCCATAAGTGTCTGCCCGCTGTGCAGCTGTTCATGAGAATATGCCACAAGCAACTCTGATGACGAGACCACATTAGCAGGCAACGGAGCATCATCAAGCAATTGGTTGAATACTCTGGATAATAGAGCATGGTTATTAGCTAGTCGAATTCTGGAAATGTGAAGAGCATATTAATTAACAATAAGAGAAATTCAACCAGGGGATAAAGGGCAAGAAGTGTACTAGGTACGTAGGCGCAGGTGCCGTGCTATTGCACAGAGGGCGGCATGGGCTGCCTTGCCCAAACATCTGAAAGCATCAGCCATGCAAGCAGGGGACAACTCTCCATCTTCCAAAGTCCTGACATAGAGTAGAATAACCGAAACATATCAGAAACTAGCCGCAAAACGTTGCCTAATTTGACAGAAGAGAAAAAAAAAACATGTGCAAAGCAGTGACCTAATTAGCTTACATCTGACAGCCCCTTTTGCCTAACAATCTAGCATGCTAATACTGGCATACATATGAGGCAATTCTTGTACATTTTGTGTTGACAGACCACAAAAATAATGTATACAGCATCATCTGTCAGTTCACTAAGAGAGTCTAATGCTAGAGTAATCAAAGAGATGTAACCATCACCATTCTATTTCAGTCACACTACGGCCCTGAAAACAGAGGAAACAGAGCAATATTCCGAACGTTCAGGAATGTTGTGTATGGTCAGCCAGCTCTTTCAGACTTGCACCCTTCTGGTTCGCTCACACTCCGGCGCTGAGCCAAACCGGAATCTAAACTACTGAACAACACCAGCAGCACACGCTATTCCAGTCAAATCGAAGACGAAGTAGGCTGCAGATAGGCAAAAAGTGACATCTGAGAACGGGGACATTGGAGCCCTTTTTTTTAAGTTCAAAAAACAGGTTTTTACAGCTCGAAAAATTCTAAATTTTTGTGTACATGCGCATACAGCAGTGCAGTATAACGGGCCAAAATTTCACCAATATACGTGCTTGCATGCGAGAGATAAAAAAAAGACAAATTTCATGCAAATTTGGGGCTTGTTTTTTGTTGAGTTTGGGCCGAAATTTTGTCTTTTTTGCGCAGCATACAATACAGCGTATTATTGAACGAAATTTCACAGGTACTTAGACCACATGCATGCGTATTCATGTGAAAAAAATCAAAAAAAATCAAAACTTTTAAGCACTTGTTTTGGGGTGGTAATTAAAAAAAAGGGTGCCAAGGACCCTTGCACAGAAAGTCCGCTCTAGCAGATAGGGTTGTTATTAAAAGATAGTTTAGGGTGTAAATCACAAGCATTAGGGATGGTTGCACTGCATTTGAAGTAAAACTAATCCAAATAGGGTGTGATGGTGGTGAGCGTGGGCAATTAGGCGAAGAAGTGATCTCAGAGTGGAACTTTAACTTGGTGCGATTTTAGAACAATGTTTTAAATAGCGGCCTATGCCATTTAGCGGCGCCTCGGCCGGAAGCTATGAAAAGCTATAGCGTAGCTAAGCCCAATTTAGCGTTTTCCTTAAATCACTACGGGAAAACCAAGCTTTGCCGTGTTGGCAATATACACGGCAAAGCCGTTTCGCAACACGGCAAATCAAACGCCGTGTACTGGAGCACGGCGAAGGCGACACGGCAAAAAACGGCACGGCAAAGAATATTTGCCGTGTGCCTTTCTGAGCGGAGCACGGCAAAGTCTTTGCCGTGTGCCCTCCTTCCCTTGACACGGCAAAAGTGCACTTGACGGTTTCCTACCTACCTGACGGTGCCACGCAGCATCTCCTTTGCCGTGCGCCTTCAGTTTGCCCGCACGGCATTTCGAGACTCTTTGCCGTGTTCCGTCCATTTGCAAACACGGCATTGGCCGATTCTTTGCCGTGCTCCTCTCATATGCCAGCACGGCATTTCTGGATCCTTTGCCGTGTGCCTGGAGGCCGCCAGCACGGCAGAACCGGAGGTGCTTTGCCGTGTGCCTCGAGCAAACGGGACGGCAAAGCACCTTCCAGGAACCCAGTGGTCGCCATATTTGCCGTGTGCCAAGCAGATGCGCACGGCAAAGGTGACATTTGGTCACCCATACCCTTCCCAGGAAGCACAGGTGCGCGCCACGTGGCAGGTTTGCCGTGTGCATGCACACGGCAAATACTTTGCCGTGTGCATGCACACGGCAAAGCCGCCTACCTGGTCCATTTTTTTGCTGTTTTTGATTACAGCCTTGCAATTCATATTACCACAATATATGCAACAGTTCAAAATCACATATATAGCACAAATATACCAACATATAGAGCAATATAGCAAATAGAGCACCAAATGGTCATCATCATACACACATAGCACATAGAACATCAAAACAAGTCCAAACAACATCCTACAAGTTCACCAAATGGTCATCATCCAACAAGTTGACAACACATAGTCCATCGGCCACGCCGTTGATGATCAAGGGGCCTCATGATGCCCATCCTACAAGTTCCAAAGCAAAAAAAAAATGAGATTGACAAGTCATATGGTTTGGACAAGTTCAAAGACTAAAGTGAGTGAGGCTAAACTTAGAAGCACGTGAGTCACAAATTTTGGAGAACCTGGAACAACGCGCGGGCGTTCGGATTGTTCATGCTTTGCTGACCCGACATAGGAGGCGTCAACGGGCTTTCCAATTGACCTTGGGACGCATTGTTGGAGCCGCCCACCGAACTCTGTGACTACAACAATCAAAATGGTGAGCATTATTTGACAATAGGTGCAAGACAGTAAAATGGCATATGTATTGACACTTAGACGCATGACTACTTACCCACGGGAAGGTGAAAGGAGGAGGAGGAACAGTCCCGCCATTCGGCATCAAGGAAACCATCTGGGCTCTCATCCACTCCATCATCTGCTGCTGCTGGGCCAGCTGCTGCTGCTGCTGGCTCACCAGAGCCTCCACCTCCCCGCGCCGTCTCCTTTCTTGGGCCACCTCATTCTACGTTGTGCCATTCGTTCTATCATGATTGTTGCAACAGAAAATATGAAATGGAGTGTAGATTGGGGAGAAAAAAGAACATACCCGGATCTCGTCTATAGCTATGACCCCAAGCCGTGGGCGGGTCTCTATAGCAGGCTGGGAGCTCGTCCTGCCCTTTCGGAGCTGGGAGAGACTAGGAATGGTCATAGGGTCGATGGAGCCGTCACCAATCCATAAGCGCCCATTCCTCGCGCCTTCTCCCGCCAGCACGACAACCTCGGGGTCAAAGGGGGCAGTGCGAGGGTCGGCGTCAGCCCCGTGTACCTCCTTGAACTTGTCCACGAACTTGGTACTCCGCATCTGTGCTCCTTTATTCACCCACATCGACCCCGTCTTAGGATGAGGCTTCTTCATGGTACGCTTCAGTTCCCAATAATCGAAGAAGTTGGGATCCACGCCTGTCTTTTTGGCCTGCAAAAGAGAGAGCATGAAGATAAGTGAAGGGGGCCTGCGGAGTAAAGAATAACGTCGAAAGCAAGAATAAAGAATTGCCGTGCTCACCTCTCTTCTCCTGGAGACCTCGAGAGGGAGGCTGCCCTGGCAGTGTGATCCACCGTCCATCACCGCTCGATGGATCTGTCCATCCTCGTGCTTCTTCTTGTACTCGTCGCTTGTCCAGTAGTCCACCATCGCCGCGTAGCATTTCTTGTCGGAACTCACATACTGAGGAACCACCTGCAGAAAGCACACATATTAATGAAACTAGATGCGGTCAACAAGTCAAAAATACACATATGAATGAAAATACACATATTATTACCTGCATGTACTGCCAAGGCTCCATAAGCTTCTCTCGGGCTTGCGCCTTGCTAATGCGAATGTTTTGCTTCTCGGCGTACCAATTGCGAACGCAGCTCACACGCGCCTCGTAGTGCATGTCCGTGACCATCTTGGTACAAATCTTCTGCAACACGGCCATGCATTGCAACTCCTTATCCTTCTCCATGGCAAAGTAGTTCTGCAAGCATGCACAAAGGTAAAAAAGGGTGAAAGCCATTAGTGCTACTATTGTCAAAGGCATTACTGAATGATGAGAAGTGAATGGAACTTACCCAGAAAAGTAGTTGCACCTTCTCCTGCATGTCTCTAAACTCGTTGCTCGGTTTCTTTGCATACCTGTAGTGCTCCCAGCTCCAAGCTACACTTCTGCCACCACTAGGGAGCTTCACAATCCCAGGAAAATTCCTTCTGAGGAGGCAGCCAAGAATGCTCGCATAGGAGCGAGGCGGCTTGATATTATCCTTATATGCAAACGCCCTGCACAATGAAAAGCAAAAATCACATTAGAATATCTGAATGCAACAATGAGTAAAGCAAAATAATATTAGAATGCAACCACAACTGATAAGTTGTGAAAACATGTACCTCTTTCCAACGGGTTGGAGCTCAATATGACTGTGCTCGTAAGGTAGCTTGGGGAGCCCGCTGGTCCCACGCTGACGACGAGTGATAGCCGGGGCATCCAACAACTCAGCATCAGACTCAACGTACTCCTCCGGCTCTACCCACTGTCTACTGTCAGCCTCATCATCAGAGGCCCTAGACTCCTCCTCAAAGTCACTGTTAGAGCTGCTGTCCTCCACGTCCTCAGAGGCCCTAGTCTCCTCCTCCCCCTCAGCTGAGGGACGAATAAAGCCCGGGTGAACAAAGTCAGAGGCCCTAGGCTCCTCCTCCACTTCCTCCTCCGCATCCTCCACGTCCGCCTCCACCTCCTCGTGGGCTGGGGGAGGACTAACAGGATGCCTCCTCCTACGCTGCCTCCTGGGCTCAAGAGGTGGAGGACAGGCTGGGGGAGGACTGTCTGGCTGTCTCGAAGTGGATCCCGAAGCGGTCCCAACAACCTTCGTCACAATACTCGCCAATTTCTTGACTTTGTGCTTGACGGTCTTTGCCGCCCCCTTTCCTTTTCCGCCTCCTCCTCGTGGCATCTTTCAATCACCTGCATTGACAAAAAGATTACTTTCATTAGTACACATGATACAAAAATGATGTAAATAGATGAATATTAATACAGACAACAACTAGTAAATCAAGAAGATTATAATGCAACAAATTACATACAAAATCATCCACGAGTCGATAATACAAAATAGGGCCTTACAATCACTATTACATAGAGTTCTCACAAATAGGCTAGTTTTACAATCACTATTACATAGAGTTGCTACAAACTTCAGTAGCCAGTGTCCGGCTCATCGCGAACAACTGTTGTGTCATCATCGCTATCATCGTTGCCCCACCAATCATCCACGTAACCTGGAGGTGGTCCCACTGGATCGTCAGCGTCAAGGCCTGCACGAAACCGCTCAAGCAATGTCAAGTCTTGTTGGTTCTCGACATCCTCAACTTCATCTTGCGCCGTGTCTTGCTCCATGCCCGCAGCTTCGTCTTCTTCCTCCATGTCCTCATTGAAAGGCAAGTCGATAGTAAATTTCCCTGGTAGCCCTTCTTCCTGATAGAAGTCGCCGTCATATGTAGAGGGGTCTAGGCGACGGTAATCTTCACTGTTTGGCAAAGGCGGCCTATTGTGCGTCGGTACAGTGATCACAACATCCCAATTCAGTAGACCTTTTTTCGGGTTCTTGCACGCGTATGGGAGATAGAATACTTGAAAGGCCTGGGTAGCCAAAATATATACATCATCTCCAGCATATACGGAGCGTCGGTCAACTTCAACCCACCCAATCTCAGGTTTCCGTTTCACCCGACGTGGGTCGAACCAATGACATTTGAATACAACGGGATTTAGCCCTTTGCCAAAACCGTAATCCAGCTCGTATATACCCTCGACTCTTCCATAGTAATGGAGTCCATCCGAGCCTTCACATAAGACCCCTCTATTTATTGACTTTCGGTTGGCCCGGCTCTGTGTGTACTCGTGGGTATGGAAGCGATACCCATTCACGTCATAAGCATTGTATGCGGCCGCAGAATACTCAAAGCCATTGGCAATTTTTCGCAGCTCGGGATTCATCTTTCTGTCCCTTTTTGCCTACAAGTTACCACGAGAAGTTTAGTACGAGAAGTGGTTGACGGATGTCGGCACTAGAATCAAAGTTAGATAGAATAGTACCAAAGACGAGAACCAGCTAATGAAACCGTAACCACCACCCTTTTTAAAGAGCTCATCCTTTTCTTTGGAGTTAGGACCCCTGTTTCGTAGCTTCCAGTATTTTTCATTGAATTGTCTATGGCAATGAAAAGCGGAAGAGTTAGCCACGAACTAATAACGAGTAAATGTTTGCAACAACTAAGTATTTAACACTTACTCGATGTACGGCTTCACTTCCTCCATGCTTTTCAAGACATACGTGTGGATCTCGTCCCACTCGGGATTTTTGATACTCTTTTTCTTCGTGCCACTTGATTTGCCACCTAGCCCGATGAAGATGCTAAGTTTTGCAACATCTTTAGGGTCGGCAGCATTGTAACGAAGGACTGGATTGTGTCGAGTGGCAATATTTTCATCATAGTACTTTGTCGTGAAGTTTGACACCTCCACCTTAAGAACTGCCTCGGCAATGGATGCCTCGATCTTGCCTTTGTTGCCACACATTTCACGAAGCTTCTTCGTTTCTCTCTCAGGCCCATACTGCCAACGGGTCTGCACAGGCCCCCCCTGCAACGCCTCCCATGGGAGATGCAAGATCATATGCTGCATCGGATTAAAGAACCCTGGCGGAAGGAGCGTCTCTAGCTTGCAAAGCAACTCCGGTGCCTGATCATGCAGCTTCTCAACCACTTTACGGTCTAGCTCCTTAGCACAAAGCTGGCGGAAGAAAAGGCTCAACTCTGCCAGCACTAGCCAAGTCTCCTCATCGACATAGCCTCGAATCATCACCGGCATTATCCGCTCCAGCCATACGTGATAGTCGTGACTCTTGAGCCCTCCTACCCGCAATGTGTCAATGTTTGCACCCCTCACCCAGTTAGCTGCGTACCCATCAGGAAAATACAAGCACTCCACGATCCACTGGAATATGTCCCTCCGATCGGACCGTGAAGGGCAGAACCGGGCCTTTGGCTTAGACCATCTGGGGCCTTTGACTCCAGGAGGCTTCATGTCATAATCTGGCCTATCGCACCACTGTTGTTGATCGATTTGTGCCTTAATGTTATCTTTTGTCTTCTCGGTGTCCATGATGGTGCTCCAAAGGGCCTCGGCGATATTCTTTTCCGTGTGCATTACATCAATGTTATGCGGGAGCTCGAGCTGATGAAAGTAAGGGAGCTTCCATAAGCATGGAATGTGAGTCCACTGGTGTGTCTCCCCATATCCCTCGAAACCATTCCCATTGGCCTTAGGGCGGAGAGCTTCTAACTCAGCCTTGATTTCGGCGCCGGTCCTCAGGCGTGGTCGTGGATCAGTGATAGCAACGCCTTTCTTGAACCTCTTTTTGTCACTCCGGAATCTATGATTCGGGGCAAGGAACTTTCGATGTTCATCAAAGCAGGAATACTTGCCTCCCTTTGTCAGCCAAAAGAAAGTCACTGCCTGCCTGCACACGGGGCAAGGCCACTTCCCATGTGTACACCAGCCGCAGAACAAAGCACGTGCTGGTAGGTCATGCAGAGATGTGTGGTACCAGACATACATATCAAAGTGCTTTTTTGTTACGGCGTCGTATGTGCGCACCCCGCGCCCCTCCCAGCCAACAAGCAAGTCATCCACCAGCGGTTCCAGGTACACACTCATGTTCTTACCCGGGTATTTCGGCCCTGGGATTATCAGCGACACAAACATGTTCTGCGATCTCATGACAACGCCAGGGGGCAGGTTCAGGGGAATAACAAACACGGGCCAACAGCTATATGTTGCAGCTGACATGCCATATGGATTGAACCCATCGACGGATATCGCAACTGCCACACTCATCGGGTCGCCTGCTTTCTTCGGATGCAAAGCTACAAACTTCTTCCATGCTGCAGCATCCGATGGATGTATCATCTTCTCCTTGCGATATCTATGCCCCAATGAGGGCCAGCGCATCTGTTGGGCAGATTCCTCGGTCATGAAAAGCCGTTGGATCCTCGGCAGAAATGGAAGGTACCGGAGGATCTTTTGGGCAACCCCTGTCTGCCTCTTCTGACCATTACCAAGGTCGACCTCGAAGTACCTAGAGGATTTGCAATGGATGCAATATTTTGCTTCAGCATGTTCTTTTCTAAATAGCATGCATCCCTTTGGACAACAATGTATCTGCTCATATGGCATCTTAAGTGCACTGAGGATTTTGTTAGACTCGTACATGTTCTTCGTCAAGAGGTGCCCTTGCGGCAGAATGCTGCCAATAATAGCCAGAAGATCATCGAACCCATCTCTGCTCAAGTTCCTGTCGCTCTTGAAGGCCATTAGGCGAGCGATGGCATCCAGCTGGGTAACCTCTGTAAGTGAATGAAGGGGTTTCTGCACAGCAAACAAAGTCTCGTAGAACTTCTTTGTGCTTTGCTCCGGCTCCTCATTTGTGTCCGCCTCCTCAGGTGTCTCCGCCTCCTCAGGTGTCTCCGCCTCCTCATGAGGGTTTTCAGGAGCATTTGCATCAAGGAAGTCGTCTAGGCAGTTATCAAACCCAGCATGAAATTGTCCCGCTGGCTGACTCTGCTGCGACTCCGTTCTCGCACGTTTTGGCGGCTTCTCACCATGGAATTTCCAAACATGGTAGAACGGTGTGAACCCATTCTTGATCAGGTGTTTACTCACTTCATCCTGAGTCTGTCGTTTCTCGTTATGGCATTTCTTGCAGGGGCAGAATATTTTTGCGGGCCTGCTTGGGTCTGCAAACGCACTTTCCACAAACTGCTTGGTCTTGTCTCTCCATTCATCTGTAAAGTCCCACTTACTAGTTCTGCCCGTGTACATCCACTCGCGATTCTCCATCCTTTAATCAGTGCCAAAATATACATACAATGCTTTCAATCTATATTTCACAATAATTGCATCCGGTATTAGTTCGAGGGCTTACCCTCGAAGCGTGATCGATCGCCGAAGAGGATGAGTGGCGCTCCTCCAAAATGCACTCCGACGATAGCCCCGCTCTCAATCTGCGACAAGTAATACGGTTATAAATATTTCTGCGCTCCTCCAAATTATTCCTATCTATTTCCCCACCCCCAAAATATTTCTAACTAGCCTTATCGAACATTTTAATAAATTTGAGACAAGTAATATGGGATAGGAGAGGACTAGATAGAAATATGATACACTAGTACTGCTACTGCGTAGTAAACCTCAGTCTGTTCCTCCACCACAAATAAAAATCTTGAATGGCGTCCAGTATGAACAGCTAGCACACAAACAATTTTTGCTGAAGCAAGAAAATAAAATCTGCAGGCTTGATTGATGGATGGCACACAACAAATAAATCCCACATGTAGAGCAGAGTACATGCAGAGTAATATGGGATAGGAGAGGACTGAGGACATACCTGCAGTGCCCGGTCGTGGCGGCGGACGGTCGTGGCGGTGGGCCGCCCGGGACGGTAGGTGGCAGCGGGCCGCCCGCGTCTACCGTGCGACGAGCCGACGGCGGCGCTCGGCCATGCCGTCGCGGGCTGGTCGTGGGGGCGAGCGGCAGCGAGTGGAGGAGAACGGGGCGGCAGCACCGTGGGGCCTGGGGGCGGCGGCTCGAGGGGAGCAAATGGGCGGCGGCGGTGGAGGCAAGGGGCGACCGGGTGGGCGGCAGTGGAGGCTAGGGGCGGCGACGGCAGTGGAGGGAGCGGCGACGGCAGTGGAGGGGGCGGCGGCGGCCGGGTCGGGAGCTGGCGTGGGGGATTTTTATTTTTTTTGTCTGAGTCGGACTGGCTGGTCGGAACCCTAAGTGGGCCTAAAGCGGTCCATTTTGCCGTGTGCCTTACCTGTTAAACACGGCCAAGCAACCTTCGCCGTGTGTATCCCGGCTGAACACGGCAAAGCGATCATTGCCGTGTGCTTTATATCAAAACACACGGCAAAGCTACCATTGCCGTGTGCTTTGGATAAACGCACACGGCAAAGGGCTGTTTTTCATTTTTTTAAGGTTTTCCTTGTTTCTTTATTAAAATTTTATTAAGGTTTATATTTTATAAATGTTTATTTTTGTATTAATTTCACTTTTCTTTATTTCTTTATTTTCCCATAAAGCTAACGCGCGCATATGGCAAGCGGTAGTACCGCTCTGGGGAAGCGGTAGTACCGCCCTGGGTACGGCTTAGTGCCGCGCCACTGCCGCTTGGGGGTCCTCGGGGTTCCAGAAGTATTTTCGTAAGCGGTACTTGGCCCGGTAGTAATACATGGTAGTACCGCTCAAGCGGTAGTACCGCTTGGGGGTGGCAGTACCGCTTAATTCCGCTCAGGGTCCAGAAGTATTTTTGTAAGCGTGCTGGCTTACGTCTATCTTGATCTTACGTCTCCTTACGTCCATCTTGATCTTCGGTCTTCGTCAGGCTGCCGCCTTCCCGGGAGTACCATTAGGGTATCTTGCCGGGTCGCTTTGCCGGATCGCCTCCTTGCCGGGTCATCTTCAACCCCGGAGCGGCATAACCCTGGCCCGGTTGACCGGGAAAGCTACCCCCTTTGAATTTCACCGGACGGCACTAGACCAATGGACTTTTCTACCTGGTGGTGCTAGGTTAGCCCATAGGAACATTTTAAAACAAATTTTGAGCCCAGACTATCACAAGATTCCCTCCGAGCTACAATCTGTGGCAGTTTCCCCCTCTAAGTGCTGGCGGTAGTGCCGTCCATGAAGGGGGTCACACTCCGGAGCTGCGTGGTGGGTGTTTCAACCTCCCATCGCACTGTCAGACATGTATGAGGACCCAATACAAGTTTTGGTGGGTTTGCTACCCCCCGAAGGCCCCCGAGCGGCCTAACCCTGGCTCGATTGACCCGGAGATCTACCCCCTCTGACTTTCGACGGATGGCGTTGGACCAATGGACTTTTCTACCTGGTTGTGCTAGGTTAGCCCATAGGAACATTTTAAAACAAATTTTGAGCCCAGACTATCACAAGATTCCCTCCGAGCTACAATCTGCGGCAGTTTCCCCCTCTAAGTGCTGGTGGTAGTGCCGTCCATGAAGGGGGTCACACTCCGGAGCTGCGTGCTGGGTGTTTCAACCTCCCACCGCACTGTCAGACATGTATGAGGACCCAATACAAGTTTTGGTGGGTTTGCTACCCCCCGAAGGCCCCCGAGTGGCCTAACCCTGGCTCGGTTGACCCGGAGATCTACCCCCTCTGACTTTCGACGGATGGCGTTGGACCAATGGACTTTTCTACCTGGTTGTGCTAGGTTAGCCCATAGGAACATTTTAAATCAAATTTTGAGCCCAGCCTATCACAAGAATCCCTCCGGATTGAACCTCCGTCGCAGTTTCCCCCTGTAAGTGCTAGCGGTAGTGCCGTCCGTGAAGGGGGTCACACTCCGGAGCTGCGTGCTGGGTGTTTGAACCTCCCACCACACTCTCAGACATGTATGAGGACCCAATGCAAGTTTTGGTGGCATTGCTACCCTCCGAAGACCCCGGAGCGGCATAACCCTGGCCCGGTTGACCGGGAAAGCTACCCCCTTTGAATTTCACCGGACGGCGCTAGACCAATGGACTTTTCTACCTGGTGGTGCTAGGTTAGCCCATAGGAACATTTTAAAACAAATTTTGAGCCCAGACTATCACAAGATTCCCTCCAAGCTACAATCTGCGGCAGTTTCCCCCTCTAAGTGCTGGTGGTAGTGCCGTCCATGAAGGGGGTCACACTCCAGAGCTGCGTGCTGGGTGTTTCAACCTCCCACCACACTGTCAGACATGTATGAGGACCCAATACAAGTTTTGGTGGGTTTGCTACCCCCCGAAGGCCCCCGAGCGGCCTAACCCTGGCTCGGTTGACCCGGAGATCTACCCCCTCTGACTTTCGACGGATGGCGTTGGACCAATGGACTTTTCTACCTGGTTGTGCTAGGTTAGCCCATAGGAACATTTTAAATCAAATTTTGAGCCCAGCCTATCACAAGAATCCCTCCGGATTGAACCTCCGTCGCAGTTTCCCCCTGTAAGTTCTGGCGGTAGTGCCGTCCGTGAAGGGGGTCACACTCCGGAGCTGCGTGCTGGGTGTTTGAACCTCCCACCACACTCTCAGACATGTATGAGGACCCAATGCAAGTTTTGGTGGCATTGCTACCCTCCGAAGACCCCGGAGCGGCATAACCCTGGCCCGGTTGACCGGGAAAGCTACCCCCTTTGAATTTCACCGGACGGCGCTAGACCAATGGACTTTTCTACCTGGTGGTGCTAGGTTAGCCCATAGGAACATTTTAAAACAAATTTTGAGCCCAGACTATCACAAGATTCCCTCTGAGCTACAATCTGTGGCAGTTTCCCCCTCTAAGTGCTGGCGGTAGTGCCGTCCATGAAGGGGGTCACACTCCGGAGCTGCGTGCTGGGTGTTTCAACCTCCCACCACACTGTCAGACATGTATGAGGACCCAATGCAAGTTTTGGTGGGTTTGCTACCCTCGGGCCGAAGGCCCCCGAGCGGCCAAACCCTGGCCCGGTTGACCCGAAGATCTACCACCTCTGACTTTGGACGGATGGCATTAGACCAGTGGACTTTTCTATCTGGTTGTGCTAGGTTAGCCCATAGGAACATTTTAAATCAAATTTTGAGCCCAGCCTATCATAAAATTTCATGAATTGATCACGCTCTGAGTGTTCAGGAAAATTCACGGAACACCAGAACCGCAGAACGTTACTTCGGTGGTATCGCCGCCCGTGAGGGGGGCCACACTCCGGAGCCACGTATTGCCTGTTCAAACATCCCACCACACTTTAAGACATGTATGAGGATCCGGAGCGATGCTTTGGTGGCATTGCTACCCCTCGAAGGGCCCCGGCCGGCCTAACCCTAGCCCCGTTGACCCGTGAAGGGGGTCGCACTCCAGAGCCGCGTGCCGGGTCTTTACACCTGCCACCACAATCCTAGAAATAATCTGACGGATGTAGATATAAAATTTGTTTCGTTTGGCCAAGAAATGAAAAATATACAAAAAAGTCAAAACAAAAGGGTTTTTTCTGTAAATCTGAAGCAAACATTATTTTAGTTTGTTCAAATTTGAAAACATAGTATAGCAACAGAATCCTTTCAAGATTATGATAAAAAACCATATAAAATTTGTCAAAATCGATGCAAGTATCAATTATTTGTTCGGACGTGGAGCTCTGGTTGGCGCGGAGACGAAGAGGCATCTCGACGGAAGAAGGGAATCGGAGGGGCTTCGGCGGTGATATGGGCGGTGGAGAATTGCTGGGTTGGGTGAGTTTTGTGTTCGAGCCGAGACACACACGGCTATATATAGGGACGCGATGGCTACAATGGCGGGAAAAATCGGCGGGAAGAGAAAGGCGGGAATTGAAAAGATGGGAAAGCAATCTTTGCCGTGTCGGCGGACAAAGGAACACGGCAAAGACAGACGTTTGCCGTGTGTCTTTGCGATCCACACGGCAAAGGTGCACATCGCCGTGTTCTTTTCCTGTGCACACGGCAAAGATTAGCCGTTATAACGGCCCCGTCAAAAGAGGACACGAAAGCCACGTGTCACGAATTTTTGCCGTGCCGGTGAGCTTTGCCGTGTGCCACCTCCGAATTTGCCGTGCTTTTCTACTTTGCCGTGTGCCCTGTCTGTGTTTTGCCATGTTCATGTCTTTGCCGTGTTCTTTATTTCGTCTTTGTCGTGTTCTCTATTTTCGCCGTGCTCTTTTTTGTACCTGCACGGCATAGACTGGCTTTGCCGTGTTCCGAGCTTCTGGGCACACGGCAAAGAGCGGCCCACACGGCAGCTCGTCGTTTTCCCGTAGTGAATCATGATTTTTTTTTGAAAAAATAAGTATACAATCAGGCATCATATATGATATATCACATATACTTGACATATACACATGTTCGAACATCAAAACCCGAGCACTAATCAGGTGTCCTAATTCAATAACCATGTTTTGCATTAATGCATCATATATATCAGAAACAAGAAGAAAGAATAAGGCAGAATGATGGTTTCGTATAACGGCTAAGCGGGCTAAATGACTTCAAATTTTGCGATATAGCTGGCTATTAGCGTCATTTTCAATTTAGCATTAAAAGTGCATAGCTTTAGCGGGAGAGCTCTCCATAAGATATAGCGGGCTATTTAAAACTTTGTTATAGAAGCTAATGCCTGGGGCGGAATAACCTGACTTGCGTGTGCCGGCGAGAGGGAGATCTTGAAGCCGTTGAGGCATGGACCACAGCCGTTGTCGTTTGTTCCAGCGGTGCATCGCCGGGAGTGGCAGGCACACAACACTCCAGAGGTGGGGGCGCCGTTGACGATGAAGCCGCCGCCGGTGCCACAGGGTCCGGGAAGCGAAGGAGAATGCTGAAGCACTTGAAGTCCCCGTACCTGGTGATGAGGGAGGCGACATCTCGATTTGCGACGGTGAAGGAGAAGCGTTATTCCTCTTCCATGGTCCCGTTGAAGCTTTGATAATCTCCCCCGAATAGATTGGCGAGGATGAGTGCCAGGAGTGTTGTGTCGACGACGACCAGGAACTGAATGACTTGCACAATCATGCGACGGTCATGGCTTGTGCAGTTCGGCACGGGAGTGACGTAGGTACTCGGCCTAAGCCATGCAGCGATCTCAAAAGTGATGGCTAGGTCGTTTGGAATGCGAAGCATGTCGGGTAGGGTTTCGCAGTAGTGTGGTATTTGTGTTGGCGGCGGGCCGGTAGTAGTGGCAGCAAGTGGCGGCTGAGTGGGGTATGGCTGAAAGGAGAAGATGAAGTTTGGATGGCGTATGTCATCCTCTTGCAGTAGAATTTGGGCTATGGTGATGGAGGAAACATGGAAGCGGAAGTTTAGGTCGTCAAGCATCGCCACGAAGAACTCAGTAGCACAGCCGCCAATTGAAGCTTGTAGCAAGGCGGCAACTAGGTTGTAGTCTATGCGTTTCTTGGTGTGGGAGAAGGAGACGCACAGTGGATATGAGAGATGCAGGCAGGGGGAGGTGATCGGGATCCAGAGCTTGTTGGTGATTTGTTCCTCGAGGTTGAGGCCCATTGCATTTCCAACACCGAGGAAGCATCACAGGGCCACCTGGCCGGAGCGAACGTAGGCAGGTTCATCTGTTGAGGCGGGCAAGGCGGTGAGTTGGCTTTGTGGTTCGGGAGCTGGGGCGGGCGGTAGGTGGGCGGGGCTTGCTGGAGGAGCAGTGGGTGAAGGGGCCGGCAGTGGGCTGGGCGTCTCAGTGCGAGGGGAGGAGGCAGGGGCGGAGATAGGGGGGACGAGCGGGGCCAGGCCCAAAAATGCTACTCCTACGAAATTATTACGTATCTCACTTACGAACGTCATCTCCTTCCCTAATCCCCACTAATCTCCCCCTTGAATTTCAGGGTAGGGGCCTGTGCTATCCAATCAAACAAGGCCACATCACCATGTACGTAAATTTTGTAACCAACCTTCCCATAAGTGTAGCAAAGCTCAGCCAGCCCCCCCCCCCCCCCCCCTAACGATCGGCCACCGCCAACAAACCTACGTAGATACCAATACTAATTGTCCTAGATTTATGGCATGGCAATCAATTTTTATGGTCATTAGATTAGAAAGTGCCTTACTGCCCCATCCCCATGGCCCAAGCCCAAACAGGCACAATGGCTTAACTGCCCGCATGAACCTAATCAAATTCATTATATACAGTCTTGTGAGGCCTCAAGCGGTCAAACCCCTCGGCGATTCAATCCCAACGTCGCCGCCACCATCGTGATCAGCCACTGCTCGGAAGCGACAGATGCTAGCGATCGTTGTGTCTCCTCTGTGTCAAAACTAGGGTGAACGGTGATGCGGTGATGGCTGTGATGGCCGCGCTGATCGCCGTTGCTGGTTTGCCTCGAGCGTGTGCCATCTTCTAGGAACTCACTGTTAGATTGTTTCTTTAAGGTATAAACATACTGTTATTCTGCTTTGAGACGGTAGTGCCTAATGCATTTGTTAGTAGCAGTAATAGTTACATGTTCTTGCTAGATGATAGGTGGAGTTCAAATTTATCTTTTATTTCAGATTAACCATACTTATCTAGTAGATAAAAAGTAAACAGAAATAATGGATTATATTATTTTTTCCAAGCCACTTGCTTTGAGCTCGAACCCTTCGCACTGAAAATCAGGATTTCGACTTGTTAATCATATGATCTTGTAGGTAATCATAGGGCTAAATTTGAACGGATAGTGCGTTATTTTATCATACACAAATTATAACATTTACAACTACTACAAAAGATATGTTGCGATGTGATTTTATGTGAGACTTGATATACATATTTTCGATGTGATAGTGATGTCCTTCGCCCTCCCTATGTTCAAATCCTGGCTCCGCCCCAGAGAGGAGGTAGGGCTGGCCGACGAGGAGGTCACCGGTGGGAAGAGGGGTGGGTGGGAGGATGGAGGAGGCGAGATAGGGAGAGCCATCTCGTTTCAGTGGATGGGTCGAGAGAGGTGCTTTGTTCATTTGGTCATGTCACTATTGTGAGGCTCATCAATTTGATCAAATTTAAAAAGTATGATTTAGAAAAAAAATAGAACAACAAATATTTTGACAGAAAGGAAGTTACATATATGACGGTACGGTATACAGATAACTACACAGCCAGGTTCGCAGATCGGGTCTCTTGTGCCCCGCAAGATCAAGAAAAATGTATGGTGCCAATGAGACATGAGTAAACAAACGACTGTTGTACCACATTTATTACATTTTTTTCTTTATGAATCATAAACTCACAGTAACACTTCAACCTGGAAGCTAGACAAATTTCTAGGATGCACTGACCTGTTGAAAGACAACGCTGACCATAAAAACATACACAAATCGCGGATGCTTCTTTATGCAAGCACACTGCACACAGCACATGCATGAAATTTAAAGTAAGTTCAGACCTCAGACCTATGTTGTTCACCTACACGCGCAGGTACATATCGATCTTGAGCACCGCGTTGAAGGTGGTAGCATTGGCGGAGTATGTCCGGAGCAGGCCGTACCCGGTGCCGCCTACGATTGGCAGTTCCCTGACGGTGTCGGAGGTGGCGTCCCTGGCGAGCACGGCAACAGCGCTGCCGTTGTGCCTCCCTGCTGTGAACACGAAGTTGGCGCTAAGCAGCAGCGCCCACTCGGTCATCGACGCCACCTGGTAGAACCCCTGTGCCCTGCCGACGGTGGGGGACGCCGCGTCCGGCCCCTCGGTGAGCAGGTCATCTATGACGAACATGTCGCCGAAGTGGGAGGTGGGGTCGTTGGGCAGCGGCACCACGCCCGTGACGACTTTCACCGCTGTCGCCGGACTCGACGGCCCCCCCGTGGCGATGTCATGCATGTAGAAACTGAGGTGAGTCGTCTCCGTTGCCACCGCCGATTCCGTAAGGATGGGTGCTAGGGCGAAGACCAAGGCCGGTAGGAGCTGCATGGTGTGCTTGATGGCCATGGCTTGTAGGATGTATAGGACAGATGTGCATGTGTTTACTCTATGTCTATCTGCTCTGCCTCGAACCCTTTATAGAGGTAAACTGGAGAGAACCCCGGCGGCTATGCACCATGATAAGTACATTCATTTTTACACAAAGGCATACACACAAAAAATACTACAATAATTGAATAATGCGACTAATACAACGAATGATGAGGTGGGTGGTGAATTAGAGCACAAACGACGAGGAGGCATCTAGGTTAGCGATGTGAAGTCAACTCTTAGACATGTCAACTAACTTGGGCAGCCAGGATGAGTTACGTCATGAAGAATGGGCAATAACTTTTTTTTAAAGGAATGGTGAATGGGCCTTAGAGCATCTACAACCGGAACCCCCAGTCTCCCCCTGTATGTCCAGGCGGATAGCCCGGAGAGGGCCCGGACAGGAAAGAAAAGAAAAATGCCCACCCAAACAGATGATATGGGCTGAGTTTGAGGGGTGCCGGACAGCCCGGATACGTCCTCCACGAGTCAGCCCAAATTCCACCCATCCCACCTAGCTCCACCTGCAGCCACACGTCCTCTTTTCCCTTTCTCTGTACTCTCTCTCCCGTTTTCCTGGGCAGGAAGAGGATGGAGCTCATGCGCCCGCGTCCGGAGAGGAGCTCGCGCCCACGTCGGAGAGGAGCTCGCCCGCCGGCCGGAGAGGAGGTCGCGCGTCAGAGCCCGCGCCCCCGTCCAGGGCCACGGCGGCATGGGAGGAGGGCCGTGCCTGCGGCTGGCGGTGGTGGCAGTTGGGGGCCACGAAGGCAGGGGAGGAGGATCGTGCCAGCGAGCGAGGGGAGGAGGGCCGTGCCGGCGAGCGGGAGGGTGTGCCCGAGGCAACCGTCTCCTTGTACGCCTGCTCCATCAGCGTGCATGGGCAGACGGGCGTGCCGAGCTCGGTGCCGGCGAGCGAGAGGATGACCTGCAGGAAGGCGCTCGTCATGAGCTCGCGTGAGAACGCACCGGCGTCCACGTCGTTGGGGGACACGGCGGCAGGTGGAGGAAGGCCACGGCTGCAGGTGGAGGAGGACCGCGACAGTGGCTTGCTGCGATGTGGCTTGGAGGCCGCGTCTACGAGGCCACCCGAGCTCGCGCCCTCCCGGGCTGCGGGGGCTGATCCGGCATGCGCGCCTCTCCCATGCGGCCGTCGCAGCGTCCGGGCGTCCTCTGTGCATGCGCTGGCGGTGCCGCATGCGACCTGTTCAATGGAATGTGTGAAGTAGGGAGGGCAATTTAGTGGGTGTGGTTGTGTGCCAGGAAAAGTAGGGGTTCAAAGCGGACATGCCTGTCCAGGCATGTCCGCCGACATAAGGGGGCCAAGTTAGCCAATCGTGGTTGTAGATGCTCTTCGTGCCCGAATTTAATTGATTGAACTGGTGATGTCAACTTGATATGCAATGAGACGGTGGATCAGTGCAGGTGTGAAGCCGCCGTACGGGAGGACACATGTGGTGAGGCGCTAAGATGCTAAGGCACATGGCACAAGGACGCACATAAGCCCACCAACGTCTGGCTCCACGGCCTCGACAATGATGGAAGTTCAAATTGAGCAACAGTATTGGGAATAGTGACATTGACACAACTTTTCTAGGTGATGTGCAATATTCATTTCTTGTTATGTTTTGTACGTAATAGTTTTATTTATTTATGTTCTGCAAATTCTGTTACTCTATATAATATGCATAATCTTCTCAATGAAAATATTCATTTCTCGAGGAATTTTCCCACAAATGCTGACCATGGAGGTTGGAGTCAGGTGTGTGAGCGCAAAGGATGCACGGCCAGAGGCAGTCATGATGTGCAGCCACCGCATCCGGTGGGTGGCCAGGCGGAGCGTGCCACTTACCTCAAGTGGATGGATGGGCGATGCTTCCGTTGCCTCAGCCGCAAGCACTTTGCCGTTGCCTGCTGGCAGCCGCTCATGTGTTGGCGATGTTACGGCGATTTCCACCTTGAAAGCAAATGCTCTCTCTCCCACCGCGGATGTCCTCCTCGACATCGCCGTCCTCCTAACCTCGTCCTGCTGTTGAGGTTCCTCGTGTCGGGCCGATTGGCTCTACTTCAAGTCTGGCGCTGGTTTTGGTGGAGCCGCATGCTTCTCTAGAGGCCAGCGGGTTCGGCGAGACTGGCGCTTAGGTTGGGTCCCAAGCTGATGAGAGGTGTGCCGATGCTTGCATGACACAGGTCGATGCACCATCAATCTCGGTGCAGGAGTTTCTCAGTGAAGTCACTCGCATGTTAGCAAGGCCTCTTCCTGGGACCTCGACGCACGTGCGGGTGGCGACTGATGATGCCTCTAGCATTACCCGACGAAGCGTGCGTCTTGATAAGAAGAACAGAGAGTGTACTATCCCGATGGCCAAGCGTGCGGAATTTAGGTTGATGGAAGCCTTTGGGGAGTTGCCAGAGATGAACAAAGAGGAGCTCGCGAAGAACTAGATGCAATCTTACTTTGATATGTACAATAAGCCGCATTCTTCACAGGCGATCGCCGCGATGCGCGCTTTGGCGGGCATCAACGGAAAGGCGAAGATGGACCTTGCCAACATGGGTCATTCCGACGCCCTGGGTTGCTCTCTACTTGCTAATGTTAGTCCATGATTCTTGCATGGAGAGGCAGTGCCAAGTCTCGGGGAGGATGAGGTCTTTTCGGAGGGTGGTGGTCGTTTTGGTTGCACACGAGCTGCGTCAGCCGGTTTTGGGCCTCGGCGCTCTTGTGTCTGGCTCGATGATGTTCCCTGATGTTTGCGTGCGTGTTTATCTAAACCCTACCCGCAATCTCTACTTTTGTTTTTCTGTCATTAGTGTTTGTAATTCGGTTTTTGCCCGATTTTCCTCCAATTAACCGAGCAACTCTCTTCTTATATGAAATGGCAGAGCTCCTACCCTTGCCTCGGCAAGCATTTAAAAAAAGGAGATTGAAGTATGTAATAGAATGTACTTTAATGGTTTGGAAGCTATTAGTGACATGCTCTTTGTGATACTTTCATGAGAATGCTCAAAACATTTTCAATTTTATTTTGATTCATGATTGAAAGTAACAACTTTGTATAGTCAAAATATGCTAGATATTGTTTTCTTTGGTGATCAAATAATCATCTAGGTTTGTTCAAAAATTGAATACATGTATCAATGTCTTTGAATTGACTCATCCAGTGCTCATGTGTATGTCGTCTGTATGTCGAGCTGAGGGTGAACTTGCTGCGATGGTTATAGGCAGGGCTGACTTGAAGCTGAACAAGTGAAACCGATGTTGTAAAATGCGGGCAAACGAATGTTTTCATTGCATCATATTGTTTTATCCGTGCCTTCGTTAGGCGCCTTGCTCGATATACAAAGTTGTTCCGTGGTAACTCACGGGCAGTCACCTATAGTACTAAAGAAACTTACCCCTATGCGGGCTTGTATGTTGGGCCGATCTATCAAAGAATAGGATTAGGATGCAGAGATGGGAATGACGTAGGCGGCTGGATACGACAATGCACCTGGGCGTCATCAGTTCACCACCACCTCCACGTCTCCATCAGGTCCGGTGGTCATTATCTTTTCAACCCAACCAACTGGATGGCTGAAGCTATAGCCCATATGCATGGAGTAGATGCAAAGGTACGGTGCTCCATGTACAGATCGATCATTGACGATGCTACCCGGCCGTGATTTAAAAACGCGCCCCGACAAGCCATTAGTTTAAGCACACACTCTGATCTATCATAAATGCAGTTGCATCTTTTATGGATCCATGGGATGCTGACAGATATAAACCAAGTGTATATATATGTGTCACCTCATACATCAATAGAGGCTCTATGAGCCTATGTGCAGGTTCATTGTAAACACACCTTTACAGAGACTTGCTACTGTTAATGTAAGCTCGCTCTCTTACAATACAATGAACCTGCACATAGGCTCATAGTATACGCTTCCTTTATTCTTTCTCGTACGAAGCCTAGCAGGTAGTAGTCGCCGGCTGACAAAGTAATACAACTTAGTCAGCTGATTCTTAATCTAAACTCTTGGGACTCACAAATGAATTTGCAGCAACAACAGATGTAATGATATCCAGCCGGCTTGTTTGGCTATATGCGTCTTTGCTGCAGAGGGTGGACGTGGAACTCTTTCGTGGCTCTGTGACATAGATACATGGCAAAAATCAACAAGAGCCTCGATTTCCAATAAAAAAAAAGCAGGCTTGTGAATGATTATATCTCCGTTTATTTGATTTTCAATTAAGCAGCCAGGCGGAATGAGCTAGCTAGATTGCTTTTCTACAGGAATGCAGCTTTGGTGTTTGTAACCCAAGCACCGGTCTGCCAATTTTCACACCTTATCTCAAGTGTATGATATGGAACAGCCCAAAAATTCTGATGTGTAAATAAACAAAACAATAACAACACCAAGTTTGTAATATGATAACCCCAACAATTATAACCTCCTATTATGCACTACTTGAATTTCCAAGTTTGCCGAGTGCCGCCGAAAAACGCTCGGCAAAGTGTTTGCCGAGTTCCACACTCGGTGAGCACGACTCGGCTGGCCACTAGTCAGCAAAGGTAACTTTGCCGAGTTCGTTTTCACAGGCAGTTGGCAAACACGTACGAAAACCTTTGCTATGAGCCTATGTGCAGGTTCATTGTATACAATGAACCTGCACATAGGCTCATAGTATACGCTTCCTTTTTTTTTTTTTTTTTTTTGCGGGAAATACGCTTCCTTTATTCTTTCTCGTACGAAGCCTAGCAGGTAGTAGTCGCCGGCTGACAAAGTAATACAACTTAGTCAGCTGATTCTTAATCTAAACTCTTGGGACTCACAAATGATTTTGCAGCAACAACAGATGTAATGATATCCAGCCGGCTTGTTTGGCTATATGCGTCTTTGATGCAGAGGCTGGACGTGGCTCTTTCGTGGCTCTGTGACATAGATACATGGCAAATAATCAACAAGAGCCTCGATTTCCAATAAAAAAAAAGCAGGCTTGTGAATGATTATATCTCCGTTTATTTGATTTTCAATTAAGCAGCCAGGCGGAATGAGCTAGCTAGATTGCTTTTCTACAGGAATGCAGCCTGCCAATTTTCACACCTTATCTAAAGTGTATGATATGGAACAGCCCAAAAATTCTTATGTGTAAATAAACAAAAAAATAACAACACCAAGTTTGTAATATGACCACCCCAACAATTATAACCTCCTATTACGCACTACTTGAATTTCCAAGTTTGGTGAGTGCCGCCGAAAAATGCTCGGCAAAGTGTTTGCCGAGTTCCACACTCGGTGAGCACGACTCGGTTGGCCACTGGTCGTTAAAGGTAACTTTGCCGAGTTCGTTTTCATGGGCAGTTGGCAGACACGTACGTAAACCTTTGCCGAGTGGCACCTTGTTTGCCGAGTTCCTCGAGGTACGCTCTCCGCAAATCCTGACGAACGGGAGCATGCCATGTGTATAGGCAGCTTGCCGAGGGAGGACTCGGAGAATCCTAATGAACGAGAGGGAGACACGTGGTGGAGGCCACTGCCGAGTTAGAACTCGGCAAAGGTGGTGACCTAGAGCTACCAGCGTGTGCCACGTGGCGCCCTTTTCCGAGTACGACCTGGAGGAACTCAACAAATCTTGCCTGGAGTTACTAGCGTGCGCCACGTGGCACTTCTGCCGAGTGCAGTGCTCAGCAAAGATACCTTTACCCGAGTGTAACGCTCAGCAAAAGCTCCCACCAGTGTTTTTTTTAATTTAGTTTCTAAAAAGCCCTGCAGTTGAAAGATATAGCAATGTAGCATACATACATATCACATCACAATATCCAGCATATATATATCAGATCACAAAGCATATGACATCATCAATTCAAACATACATATAACATCACAAGTTCACATCTGGTAGGAACAGCTAGGGTTCTACCGGGTCTAGGGCGGAGGTTGTAGGGGATGAAGCGGGGTTGGCGAGGGCTGGAGCGCGGCTGCCGGCGGCGGGGCGCCGTTGCGCGCGTGAGGGAGGCGGCGGCGGTGGAAGGCGGCGGCGCGGCTAGGGTTCCGGCTCCTCTGGGAGCCGGGCAATAGAGTTATGACTATATTGCTTAATTCCAAAAGAGTTGTTTACATCGGTTTATATAATCTCACGGCTGACTAAGATAACTTGGAAACTAAGATAACTAAGATAACTTGGGCTAAGCCCATAACTAATCCTGCCCATTGGGCCTCCTCCTTTGGTACGTAGTACCGGTCATAACAACATCACATTGTCACAACCAAAATCAAGTCTCGGCGCAGAAGTTGAATATGGCATACATGGCCTCTAGGGTTGTGGAGGAGGAGGAGGAGGCGCCATAGCCGTCATACGGCCATAAAGCGCCTGCAGTTATTTTTGTTAGCATTGTAGCAAAGAATTTTATCTGATAATATTGTTGGCTATATATTATGGGAAGGACTAACCTTTAATTGCTCCTGGAGGTTCTTGTTCACCTCCTCCTGTGCCTTCCATGCGGCCCTTTGTTCCTCCTCATGTGCCTTCCATGCAGCCCTTTGTTCGTCCTCATGTGCCTTCCATGCGGCCCTTTGTTCCTCCTCATGTGCCTCTCGTGCGGCCCTTTCTGCCTCCAACTGGGCCTATAGTATGCCAAGAAATGAAAAATATACAAAAAAGTCAAAACAAAAGGGTTTTTTCTGTAAATCTGAAGCAAACATTATTTTAGTTTGTTCAAATTTGAAAACATAGTATAGCAACAGAATCCTTTCAAGATTATGATAAAAAACCATATAAAATTTGTCAAAATCGATGCAAGTATCAATTATTTGTTCGGACGTGGAGCTCTGGTTGGCGCGGAGACGAAGAGGCATCTCGACGGAAGAAGGGAATCGGAGGGGCTTCGGCGGTGATATGGGCGGTGGAGAATTGCTGGGTTGGGTGAGTTTTGTGTTCGAGCCGAGACACACACGGCTATATATAGGGACGCGATGGCTACAATGGCGGGAAAAATCGGCGGGAAGAGAAAGGCGGGAATTGAAAAGATGGGAAAGCAATCTTTGCCGTGTCGGCGGACAAAGGAACACGGCAAAGACAGACGTTTGCCGTGTGTCTTTGCGATCCACACGGCAAAGGTGCACATCGCCGTGTTCTTTTCCTGTGCACACGGCAAAGATTAGCCGTTATAACGGCCCCGTCAAAAGAGGACACGAAAGCCACGTGTCACGAATTTTTGCCGTGCCGGTGAGCTTTGCCGTGTGCCACCTCCGAATTTGCCGTGCTTTTCTACTTTGCCGTGTGCCCTGTCTGTGTTTTGCCATGTTCATGTCTTTGCCGTGTTCTTTATTTCGTCTTTGTCGTGTTCTCTATTTTCGCCGTGCTCTTTTTTGTACCTGCACGGCATAGACTGGCTTTGCCGTGTTCCGAGCTTCTGGGCACACGGCAAAGAGCGGCCCACACGGCAGCTCGTCGTTTTCCCGTAGTGAATCATGATTTTTTTTTGAAAAAATAAGTATACAATCAGGCATCATATATGATATATCACATATACTTGACATATACACATGTTCGAACATCAAAACCCGAGCACTAATCAGGTGTCCTAATTCAATAACCATGTTTTGCATTAATGCATCATATATATCAGAAACAAGAAGAAAGAATAAGGCAGAATGATGGTTTCGTATAACGGCTAAGCGGGCTAAATGACTTCAAATTTTGCGATATAGCTGGCTATTAGCGTCATTTTCAATTTAGCATTAAAAGTGCATAGCTTTAGCGGGAGAGCTCTCCATAAGATATAGCGGGCTATTTAAAACTTTGTTATAGAAGCTAATGCCTGGGGCGGAATAACCTGACTTGCGTGTGCCGGCGAGAGGGAGATCTTGAAGCCGTTGAGGCATGGACCACAGCCGTTGTCGTTTGTTCCAGCGGTGCATCGCCGGGAGTGGCAGGCACACAACACTCCAGAGGTGGGGGCGCCGTTGACGATGAAGCCGCCGCCGGTGCCACAGGGTCCGGGAAGCGAAGGAGAATGCTGAAGCACTTGAAGTCCCCGTACCTGGTGATGAGGGAGGCGACATCTCGATTTGCGACGGTGAAGGAGAAGCGTTATTCCTCTTCCATGGTCCCGTTGAAGCTTTGATAATCTCCCCCGAATAGATTGGCGAGGATGAGTGCCAGGAGTGTTGTGTCGACGGCGACCAGGAACTGAATGACTTGCACAATCATGCGACGGTCATGGCTTGTGCAGTTCGGCACGGGAGTGACGTAGGTACTCGGCCTAAGCCATGCAACGATCTCAAAAGTGATGGCTAGGTCGTTTGGAATGCGAAGCATGTCGGGTAGGGTTTCGCAGTAGTGTGGTATTTGTGTTGGCGGCGGGCCGGTAGTAGTGGCAGCAAGTGGCGGCTGAGTGGGGTATGGCTGAAAGGAGAAGATGAAGTTTGGATGGCGTATGTCATCCTCTTGCAGTAGAATTTGGGCTATGGTGATGGAGGAAACATGGAAGCGGAAGTTTAGGTCGTCAAGCATCGCCACGAAGAACTCAGTAGCACAGCCGCCAATTGAAGCTTGTAGCAAGGCGGCAACTAGGTTGTAGTCTATGCGTTTCTTGGTGTGGGAGAAGGAGACGCACAGTGGATATGAGAGATGCAGGCAGGGGGAGGTGATCGGGATCCAGAGCTTGTTGGTGATTTGTTCCTCGAGGTTGAGGCCCATTGCATTTCCAACACCGAGGAAGCATCACAGGGCCACCTGGCCGGAGCGAACGTAGGCAGGTTCATCTGTTGAGGCGGGCAAGGCGGTGAGTTGGCTTTGTGGTTCGGGAGCTGGGGCGGGCGGTAGGTGGGCGGGGCTTGCTGGAGGAGCAGTGGGTGAAGGGGCCGGCAGTGGGCTGGGCGTCTCAGTGCGAGGGGAGGAGGCAGGGGCGGAGATAGGGGGGACGAGCGGGGCCAGACCCAAAAATGCTACTCCTACGAAATTATTACGTATCTCACTTACGAACGTCATCTCCTTCCCTAATCCCCACTAATCTCCCCCTTGAATTTCAGGGTAGGGGCCTGTGCTATCCAATCAAACAAGGCCACATCACCATGTACGTAAATTTTGTAACCAACCTTCCCATAAGTGTAGCAAAGCTCAGCCAGCCCCCCCCCCCCCCCCCCCTAACGATCGGCCACCGCCAACAAACCTACGTAGATACCAATACTAATTGTCCTAGATTTATGGCATGGCAATCAATTTTTATGGTCATTAGATTAGAAAGTGCCTTACTGCCCCATCCCCATGGCCCAAGCCCAAACAGGCACAATGGCTTAACTGCCCGCATGAACCTAATCAAATTCATTATATACAGTCTTGTGAGGCCTCAAGCGGTCAAACCCCTCGGCGATTCAATCCCAACGTCGCCGCCACCATCGTGATCAGCCACTGCTCGGAAGCGACAGATGCTAGCGATCGTTGTGTCTCCTCTGTGTCAAAACTAGGGTGAACGGTGATGCGGTGATGGCTGTGATGGCCGCGCTGATCGCCGTTGCTGGTTTGCCTCGAGCGTGTGCCATCTTCTAGGAACTCACTGTTAGATTGTTTCTTTAAGGTATAAACATACTGTTATTCTGCTTTGAGACGGTAGTGCCTAATGCATTTGTTAGTAGCAGTAATAGTTACATGTTCTTGCTAGATGATAGGTGGAGTTCAAATTTATCTTTTATTTCAGATTAACCATACTTATCTAGTAGATAAAAAGTAAACAGAAATAATGGATTATATTATTTTTTCCAAGCCACTTGCTTTGAGCTCGAACCCTTCGCACTGAAAATCAGGATTTCGACTTGTTAATCATATGATCTTGTAGGTAATCATAGGGCTAAATTTGAACGGATAGTGCGTTATTTTATCATACACAAATTATAACATTTACAACTACTACAAAAGATATGTTGCGATGTGATTTTATGTGAGACTTGATATACATATTTTCGATGTGATAGTGATGTCCTTCGCCCTCCCTATGTTCAAATCCTGGCTCCGCCCCAGAGAGGAGGTAGGGCTGGCCGACGAGGAGGTCACCGGTGGGAAGAGGGGTGGGTGGGAGGATGGAGGAGGCGAGATAGGGAGAGCCATCTCGTTTCAGTGGATGGGTCGAGAGAGGTGCTTTGTTCATTTGGTCATGTCACTATTGTGAGGCTCATCAATTTGATCAAATTTAAAAAGTATGATTTAGAAAAAAAATAGAACAACAAATATTTTGACAGAAAGGAAGTTACATATATGACGGTACGGTATACAGATAACTACACAGCCAGGTTCGCAGATCGGGTCTCTTGTGCCCCGCAAGATCAAGAAAAATGTATGGTGCCAATGAGACATGAGTAAACAAACGACTGTTGTACCACATTTATTACATTTTTTTCTTTATGAATCATAAACTCACAGTAACACTTCAACCTGGAAGCTAGACAAATTTCTAGGACGCACTGACCTGTTGAAAGACAACGCTGACCATAAAAACATACACAAATCGCGGATGCTTCTTTATGCAAGCACACTGCACACAGCACATGCATGAAATTTAAAGTAAGTTCAGACCTCAGACCTATGTTGTTCACCTACACGCGCAGGTACATATCGATCTTGAGCACCGCGTTGAAGGTGGTAGCATTGGCGGAGTATGTCCGGAGCAGGCCGTACCCGGTCGCTCCGCGGAACGTGCCGGTGCCGCCTACGATTGGCAGTTCCCTGACGGTGTCGGAGGTGGCGTCCCTGGCGAGCACGGCAACAGCGCTGCCGTTGTGCCTCCCTGCTGTGAACACGAAGTTGGCGCTAAGCAGCAGCGCCCACTCGGTCATCGACGCCACCTGGTAGAACCCCTGTGCCCTGCCGACGGTGGGGGACGCCGCGTCCGGCCCCTCGGTGAGCAGGTCATCTATGACGAACATGTCGCCGAAGTGGGAGGTGGGGTCGTTGGGCAGCGGCACCACGCCCGTGACGACTTTCACCGCTGTCGCCGGACTCGACGGCCCCCCCGTGGCGATGTCATGCATGTAGAAACTGAGGTGAGTCGTCTCCGTTGCCACCGCCGATTCCGTAAGGATGGGTGCTAGGGCGAAGACCAAGGCCGGTAGGAGCTGCATGGTGTGCTTGATGGCCATGGCTTGTAGGATGTATAGGACAGATGTGCATGTGTTTACTCTATGTCTATCTGCTCTGCCTCGAACCCTTTATAGAGGTAAACTGGAGAGAACCCCGGCGGCTATGCACCATGATAAGTACATTCATTTTTACACAAAGGCATACACACAAAAAATACTACAATAATTGAATAATGCGACTAATACAACGAATGATGAGGTGGGTGGTGAATTAGAGCACAAACGACGAGGAGGCATCTAGGTTAGCGATGTGAAGTCAACTCTTAGACATGTCAACTAACTTGGGCAGCCAGGATGAGTTACGTCATGAAGAATGGGCAATAACTTTTTTTTAAAGGAATGGTGAATGGGCCTTAGAGCATCTACAACCGGAACCCCCAGTCTCCCCCTGTATGTCCAGGCGGATAGCCCGGAGAGGGCCCGGACAGGAAAGAAAAGAAAAATGCCCACCCAAACAGATGATATGGGCTGAGTTTGAGGGGTGCCGGACAGCCCGGATACGTCCTCCACGAGTCAGCCCAAATTCCACCCATCCCACCTAGCCCCACCTGCAGCCACACGTCCTCTTTTCCCTTTCTCTGTACTCTCTCTCCCGTTTTCCTGGGCAGGAAGAGGATGGAGCTCATGCGCCCGCGTCCGGAGAGGAGCTCGCGCCCACGTCGGAGAGGAGCTCGCCCGCCGGCCGGAGAGGAGGTCGCGCGTCAGAGCCCGCGCCCCCGTCCAGGGCCACGGCGGCATGGGAGGAGGGCCGTGCCTGCGGCTGGCGGTGGTGGCAGTTGGGGGCCACGAAGGCAGGGGAGGAGGATCGTGCCAGCGAGCGAGGGGAGGAGGGCCGTGCCGGCGAGCGGGAGGGTGTGCCCGAGGCAACCGTCTCCTTGTACGCCTGCTCCATCAGCGTGCATGGGCAGACGGGCGTGCCGAGCTCGGTGCCGGCGAGCGAGAGGATGACCTGCAGGAAGGCGCTCGTCATGAGCTCGCGTGAGAACGCACCGGCGTCCACGTCGTTGGGGGACACGGCGGCAGGTGGAGGAAGGCCACGGCTGCAGGTGGAGGAGGACCGCGACAGTGGCTTGCTGCGATGTGGCTTGGAGGCCGCGTCTACGAGGCCACCCGAGCTCGCGCCCTCCCGGGCTGCGGGGGCTGATCCGGCATGCGCGCCTCTCCCATGCGGCCGTCGCAGCGTCCGGGCGTCCTCTGTGCATGCGCTGGCGGTGCCGCATGCGACCTGTTCAATGGAATGTGTGAAGTAGGGAGGGCAATTTAGTGGGTGTGGTTGTGTGCCAGGAAAAGTAGGGGTTCAAAGCGGACATGCCTGTCCAGGCATGTCCGCCGACATAAGGGGGCCAAGTTAGCCAATCGTGGTTGTAGATGCTCTTCGTGCCCGAATTTAATTGATTGAACTGGTGATGTCAACTTGATATGCAATGAGACGGTGGATCAGTGCAGGTGTGAAGCCGCCGTACGGGAGGACACATGTGGTGAGGCGCTAAGATGCTAAGGCACATGGCACAAGGACGCACATAAGCCCACCAACGTCTGGCTCCACGGCCTCGACAATGATGGAAGTTCAAATTGAGCAACAGTATTGGGAATAGTGACATTGACACAACTTTTCTAGGTGATGTGCAATATTCATTTCTTGTTATGTTTTGTACGTAATAGTTTTATTTATTTATGTTCTGCAAATTCTGTTACTCTATATAATATGCATAATCTTCTCAATGAAAATATTCATTTCTCGAGGAATTTTCCCACAAATGCTGACCATGGAGGTTGGAGTCAGGTGTGTGAGCGCAAAGGATGCACGGCCAGAGGCAGTCATGATGTGCAGCCACCGCATCCGGTGGGTGGCCAGGCGGAGCGTGCCACTTACCTCAAGTGGATGGATGGGCGATGCTTCCGTTGCCTCAGCCGCAAGCACTTTGCCGTTGCCTGCTGGCAGCCGCTCATGTGTTGGCGATGTTACGGCGATTTCCACCTTGAAAGCAAATGCTCTCTCTCCCACCGCGGATGTCCTCCTCGACATCGCCGTCCTCCTAACCTCGTCCTGCTGTTGAGGTTCCTCGTGTCGGGCCGATTGGCTCTACTTCAAGTCTGGCGCTGGTTTTGGTGGAGCCGCATGCTTCTCTAGAGGCCAGCGGGTTCGGCGAGACTGGCGCTTAGGTTGGGTCCCAAGCTGATGAGAGGTGTGCCGATGCTTGCATGACACAGGTCGATGCACCATCAATCTCGGTGCAGGAGTTTCTCAGTGAAGTCACTCGCATGTTAGCAAGGCCTCTTCCTGGGACCTCGACGCACGTGCGGGTGGCGACTGATGATGCCTCTAGCATTACCCGACGAAGCGGGCGTCTTGATAAGAAGAACAGAGAGTGTACTATCCCGATGGCCAAGCGTGCGGAATTTAGGTTGATGGAAGCCTTTGGGGAGTTGCCAGAGATGAACAAAGAGGAGCTCGCGAAGAACTAGATGCAATCTTACTTTGATATGTACAATAAGCCGCATTCTTCACAGGCGATCGCCGCGATCCGCGCTTTGGCGGGCATCAACGGAAAGGCGAAGATGGACCTTGCCAACATGGGTCATTCCGACGCCCTGGGTTGCTCTCTACTTGCTAATGTTAGTCCATGATTCTTGCATGGAGAGGCAGTGCCAAGTCTCGGGGAGGATGAGGTCTTTTCGGAGGGTGGTGGTCGTTTTGGTTGCACACGAGCTGCGTCAGCCGGTTTTGGGCCTCGGCGCTCTTGTGTCTGGCTCGATGATGTTCCCTGATGTTTGCGTGCGTGTTTATCTAAACCCTACCCGCAATCTCTACTTTTGTTTTTCTGTCATTAGTGTTTGTAATTCGGTTTTTGCCCGATTTTCCTCCAATTAACCGAGCAACTCTCTTCTTATATGAAATGGCAGAGCTCCTACCCTTGCCTCGGCAAGCATTTAAAAAAAGGAGATTGAAGTATGTAATAGAATGTACTTTAATGGTTTGGAAGCTATTAGTGACATGCTCTTTGTGATACTTTCATGAGAATGCTCAAAACATTTTCAATTTTATTTTGATTCATGATTGAAAGTAACAACTTTGTATAGTCAAAATATGCTAGATATTGTTTTCTTTGGTGATCAAATAATCATCTAGGTTTGTTCAAAAATTGAATACATGTATCAATGTCTTTGAATTGACTCATCCAGTGCTCATGTGTATGTCGTCTGTATGTCGAGCTGAGGGTGAACTTGCTGCGATGGTTATAGGCAGGGCTGACTTGAAGCTGAACAAGTGAAACCGATGTTGTAAAATGCGGGCAAACGAATGTTTTCATTGCATCATATTGTTTTATCCGTGCCTTCGTTAGGCGCCTTGCTCGATATACAAAGTTGTTCCGTGGTAACTCACGGGCAGTCACCTATAGTACTAAAGAAACTTACCCCTATGCGGGCTTGTATGTTGGGCCGATCTATCAAAGAATAGGATTAGGATGCAGAGATGGGAATGACGTAGGCGGCTGGATACGACAATGCACCTGGGCGTCATCAGTTCACCACCACCTCCACGTCTCCATCAGGTCCGGTGGTCATTATCTTTTCAACCCAACCAACTGGATGGCTGAAGCTATAGCCCATATGCATGGAGTAGATGCAAAGGTACGGTGCTCCATGTACAGATCGATCATTGACGATGCTACCCGGCCGTGATTTAAAAACGCGCCCCGACAAGCCATTAGTTTAAGCACACACTCTGATCTATCATAAATGCAGTTGCATCTTTTATGGATCCATGGGATGCTGACAGATATAAACCAAGTGTATATATATGTGTCACCTCATACATCAATAGAGGCTCTATGAGCCTATGTGCAGGTTCATTGTAAACACACCTTTACAGAGACTTGCTACTGTTAATGTAAGCTCGCTCTCTTACAATACAATGAACCTGCACATAGGCTCATAGTATACGCTTCCTTTATTCTTTCTCGTACGAAGCCTAGCAGGTAGTAGTCGCCGGCTGACAAAGTAATACAACTTAGTCAGCTGATTCTTAATCTAAACTCTTGGGACTCACAAATGAATTTGCAGCAACAACAGATGTAATGATATCCAGCCGGCTTGTTTGGCTATATGCGTCTTTGCTGCAGAGGGTGGACGTGGAACTCTTTCGTGGCTCTGTGACATAGATACATGGCAAAAATCAACAAGAGCCTCGATTTCCAATAAAAAAAAAGCAGGCTTGTGAATGATTATATCTCCGTTTATTTGATTTTCAATTAAGCAGCCAGGCGGAATGAGCTAGCTAGATTGCTTTTCTACAGGAATGCAGCTTTGGTGTTTGTAACCCAAGCACCGGTCTGCCAATTTTCACACCTTATCTCAAGTGTATGATATGGAACAGCCCAAAAATTCTGATGTGTAAATAAACAAAACAATAACAACACCAAGTTTGTAATATGATAACCCCAACAATTATAACCTCCTATTATGCACTACTTGAATTTCCAAGTTTGCCGAGTGCCGCCGAAAAACGCTCGGCAAAGTGTTTGCCGAGTTCCACACTCGGTGAGCACGACTCGGCTGGCCACTAGTCAGCAAAGGTAACTTTGCCGAGTTCGTTTTCACAGGCAGTTGGCAAACACGTACGAAAACCTTTGCTATGAGCCTATGTGCAGGTTCATTGTATACAATGAACCTGCACATAGGCTCATAGTATACGCTTCCTTTTTTTTTTTTTTTTTTTTGCGGGAAATACGCTTCCTTTATTCTTTCTCGTACGAAGCCTAGCAGGTAGTAGTCGCCGGCTGACAAAGTAATACAACTTAGTCAGCTGATTCTTAATCTAAACTCTTGGGACTCACAAATGATTTTGCAGCAACAACAGATGTAATGATATCCAGCCGGCTTGTTTGGCTATATGCGTCTTTGATGCAGAGGCTGGACGTGGCTCTTTCGTGGCTCTGTGACATAGATACATGGCAAATAATCAACAAGAGCCTCGATTTCCAATAAAAAAAAAGCAGGCTTGTGAATGATTATATCTCCGTTTATTTGATTTTCAATTAAGCAGCCAGGCGGAATGAGCTAGCTAGATTGCTTTTCTACAGGAATGCAGCCTGCCAATTTTCACACCTTATCTAAAGTGTATGATATGGAACAGCCCAAAAATTCTTATGTGTAAATAAACAAAAAAATAACAACACCAAGTTTGTAATATGACCACCCCAACAATTATAACCTCCTATTACGCACTACTTGAATTTCCAAGTTTGGTGAGTGCCGCCGAAAAATGCTCGGCAAAGTGTTTGCCGAGTTCCACACTCGGTGAGCACGACTCGGTTGGCCACTGGTCGTTAAAGGTAACTTTGCCGAGTTCGTTTTCATGGGCAGTTGGCAGACACGTACGTAAACCTTTGCCGAGTGGCACCTTGTTTGCCGAGTTCCTCGAGGTACGCTCTCAGCAAATCCTGACGAACGGGAGCATGCCATGTGTATAGGCAGCTTGCCGAGGGAGGACTCGGAGAATCCTAATGAACGAGAGGGAGACACGTGGTGGAGGCCACTGCCGAGTTAGAACTCGGCAAAGGTGGTGACCTAGAGCTACCAGCGTGTGCCACGTGGCGCCCTTTTCCGAGTACGACCTGGAGGAACTCAACAAATCTTGCCTGGAGTTACTAGCGTGCGCCACGTGGCACTTCTGCCGAGTGCAGTGCTCAGCAAAGATACCTTTACCCGAGTGTAACGCTCAGCAAAAGCTCCCACCAGTGTTTTTTTTAATTTAGTTTCTAAAAAGCCCTGCAGTTGAAAGATATAGCAATGTAGCATACATACATATCACATCACAATATCCAGCATATATATATCAGATCACAAAGCATATGACATCATCAATTCAAACATACATATAACATCACAAGTTCACATCTGGTAGGAACAGCTAGGGTTCTACCGGGTCTAGGGCGGAGGTTGTAGGGGATGAAGCGGGGTTGGCGAGGGCTGGAGCGCGGCTGCCGGCGGCGGGGCGCCGTTGCGCGCGTGAGGGAGGCGGCGGCGGTGGAAGGCGGCGGCGCGGCTAGGGTTCCGGCTCCTCTGGGAGCCGGGCAATAGAGTTATGACTATATTGCTTAATTCCAAAAGAGTTGTTTACATCGGTTTATATAATCTCACGGCTGACTAAGATAACTTGGAAACTAAGATAACTAAGATAACTTGGGCTAAGCCCATAACTAATCCTGCCCATTGGGCCTCCTCCTTTGGTACGTAGTACCGGTCATAACAACATCACATTGTCACAACCAAAATCAAGTCTCGGCGCAGAAGTTGAATATGGCATACATGGCCTCTAGGGTTGTGGAGGAGGAGGAGGAGGCGCCATAGCCGTCATACGGCCATAAAGCGCCTGCAGTTATTTTTGTTAGCATTGTAGCAAAGAATTTTATCTGATAATATTGTTGGCTATATATTATGGGAAGGACTAACCTTTAATTGCTCCTGGAGGTTCTTGTTCACCTCCTCCTGTGCCTTCCATGCGGCCCTTTGTTCCTCCTCATGTGCCTTCCATGCAGCCCTTTGTTCGTCCTCATGTGCCTTCCATGCGGCCCTTTGTTCCTCCTCATGTGCCTCTCGTGCGGCCCTTTCTGCCTCCAACTGGGCCTATAGTATGCCATCGCAATCTCAAATAAACGTTGCAATGCAAGAATGTAAAGACAAGGGAGGATGAATGAAAGGTACAAACCTGGAGCTGTTCAATCACAGACGCACTAGCCGTCGGGCGACTCCGTATGGAAGTACTCGAGCTCGTGCTCTGCATCCGGAGCTGAGAAAGCTTGGCATGGGGGGATGTGGAGATTGATCCATCAAAAAGGTAGTGGCAGCCATTCTTCTTCCCTCCTCCTGCCTTCATGACCACCACCGGATCAACGGGAAGCTACAGAGGATCAGCCCTGGCCCCATGGCTCTCCCGGTACACATCACAGTATGTTTCCATCCTCTCCTTGGTCTTTTCGCTGCAATACTCCTGGCCCTTCTTGTTTCCCCTATGGCTATGTCTCCATGCTTGCATCTCACTGACCTGGCCACCAGGGTGTTGTCTCTCCTGCAAGAGAAAGCATGATGATTAATAAACATAGCTGAACCTAGAGACGAACTTGACGATGGTGTTGTACATACCATTTTTTGATGGAGAGCTGTCAGGTTGAGGCTGCCATGGACGTGTGCCGGGCACGGCATCAGCAGCCGGTCATCTCTCTTCCTAATGTGTTGCTCCTGCCATGCAGGGGTGCGGATGCACCGCATATCCGCCAACGTCTCCCAGCAGTCTGCTGGTATCCGTTTGTCCCTCATCTACATAGACAAAATACCTCATATGACAAAGAAAAGAAACAAGCGCTGGTCATCTAAGTAGTAGCAAGCAGTGATGCTACTTACTGACAAGTACTCGTCCCGGTCCAGATTTGTGTCGCAAGCAACCTTCTTCTCCATCTTCTTCCCATTTTCATCCCTGCCGTGATATCTGATCACGGCCTTGTAGCGCATATCATGTAGCATGTCGGAGAGAAGTTTCTTCGCAACTCTCTCCAGGTGCCGGCGCACGTCATCCTAGAACCCATCCTCGAAGGTAAAGTGATCCTACAATAATGCATATAGCAGTTAAATAATTATTTAGCTTCTCATATGGACCAACGTAGTGCGAAAGGTACTTACCTACAGATCTCGCTAGATCCACTCGGCTTTGTTGCCACACTCGGGATCCTCGATGGCTTTATAGTGCTCCCATGTGAATCCTGGTTACTCCTTCTCTCTCACAGTGACCAAGCCTGGGAAGTGCGCCTTCAGAAAAGCGCCAATGACATGGTTAACCTGGCGGTTGTGCAAACTCACTCGAACAAGAACCCAAGTCCTTCATAATGAAAAGGAAAGTCATATGTCAGCGTTCAAATATTATATGCTAATAACTTGTAAGACCATCATTTACCTGTCTCCGTGTGGTCGAATGATAGGCCGACGTTCTAGAGGCATGGCACTCGGGAACCCCGACAGGCCATGCACAGAGCGCTTCCTTCTTGTAGAGCTGGAGGCAGACCCCTACTGGTCCTCATGCACCACCTCCCGCACCTCCTCCTCCTCATCCGAACTAGAGAACCGATCGTGCTCCTTCATGGCGGCGGGTACAGAACTACTCGAGGAAGAGTAGTCACTGCCGCTGCCGGAAAGCCTCACTGAATTTCCGAGTCATCTCATGCTTGAAGCACCGGCTATAAGAAAGACAAAACAAACAAAACACATATTAATGTCATCATCACAAAAACAAGGAAAATGAGCTGCCATGGCTGAAAAAATGATATGCCGTGGTAGCTCTATTTTGTTATGTTTACTAGGTATTGAACAAAAAAAAATAATTCTCTTCTATTCGATTGGCATCAAAAAATGTCGCCCATACTGACTTCAGGATTGTTCTGTTCCTATTTTAGAAAGTCCAACATCATATACATTACCGTTAAGAGCTTGTAGCTTGACAGTTCCTGAGATTTTTCGTCCATAAAGGTTCACAAACCACTCTTGTATCACATGTTTGCTACAGGTGATACCGGAGTGGTTTGTGAACACGAAAAATCTAGGGAACAATCAAACTAGAAGCTCCTAATGGTAACACATATCATGTTGGACTTATGAAGAAAACAATTCGGAACTCAGGGTGGACAACATTTATTGATGCCAATCAAATAGAAGATAATAGTTCATCATGTTTCGCTACGTAGGAAACCTTATTGCAAAGTTCTTCATTGCATAATTAAATAACGGTACCACATTAACATCATATATAGCTTAATTGAACAGTACATTACCTACTACACTCCATTACCTACTACATTAACACTACATTGACATCAAACTATCCATACTACTACTCGCTGGAGCTCTACTTCTAGTCGTCCTCGGAGAAGTCGGACAAGTTTGACTCACAGGAGATGGGGACACCGGGACATCGCTCCCCTCTGACTCGTAGAGGAGCTCATCGAGGTCATCGAAAAGCCCATGTTGCTCGGCATGGCAGCGGACGATCTCCTGGCGATTGCCCTCGATCTTCTGCTCGTCCTTGACGGACTCGAAGAGTGCGCGGTTCTCAGCTAGGAGCTGCGGGTTCTTCTGAAGGAGCGCGGCGATGCAGGCCTCAACGTCGCGCTCGGCCGTGACCTACGCCTCGGCCATGCGGTGCTCCTCCTCCTCGGCATGGGAGGCGACCCTAATGGGAGGGCCGATAGCAGCCGCGGCCACGGTGTCGTCGGGGAAGTTGAGCTTGGCCCGGCTCCCCAAGAGGCAGAGCACTTCGGTGTCGTAGGCAAGTGTCGCCTCCTCCGCGGTGGCGAACGTGCCAAGCCAAGCCGCCCAATAAAATTCAGTATAAGCAGTGCAATGTTACGTAGTGGCATTTGGATCTAGATCCTATATGTGTGTGGCTGTTTATCTTGTTGGAGGATGCTGTGGTATGCTTGCGGTGTTTTTGCAGTCATGTAGTACATGCTTGCTACATATAGTTGTTAATGTTTGCTGTTACCTATCATTAAATTTGCAGTGCTAGTTACTATCCAGATGCTTCAGGACGTAGCAGATGATAATTTCTGTTTCCTGGCTGATGTTTTGGACACTCTTCTCTTCTTGAATGGGCTGCATGCTTGAAGATGATGCTGATAGTGTTGGATGTCGAAAACGAGCCGAGAATCAGGAATTAACATATATCTTGTTCTAAATCATCCAAGTCACCACTCAAAAATGCATATGTTGTCTTTGTCAGTAGTAGCAACGATATTATGCATGCAGTTTCTGCTGTATCAACGGAAAGTCACAAGTAGTGCTCTATGCAATGGAGATTCCGCGAGTGTCAACCACTAAGTGCCTGTACATAATTATGTCAACATCCAACTTCACTCGTCATGTTGCAACCAGCGAGGGTTACTGCCAGCACAACTAGTCGTGAATTTGTCAACTCTGCTGTGTATAGATCGACCCCCCAAGCTGCTTCATCTATACGATCATGCATCTATTTTCAGTTTGAATCATTAAATAGTTTGGTTACAACAAACTTACGCTGACTTCGTCTATACATTTTGCTTCTATTAATTCACATTCAGCTGTGAATTAGATATATTGACAATTCTGCCGCCCAATCTTGCAAATGATTAGATATGTCCCATTTCTTGGGATATGCTGCACTAATTAGACAGCTGATATGATTAATGCAGCATATCTGATCGAGATAGGGTTGGCATCTAATAAATTGACCAGCACTAATTAAGACAACTCATGTAACTAAGCCAGAAGGTTAATGAATAAGAAGCCACGTCTTCCGGGTCAAGAAAGCTTGGCTTGAGCAACGTGGGGGAGCGTGCATTCGAACAGATCGATCCAGATGAATCATTGACTAGGATCAACTTGGTACCAAGACTTAAGTTAACTTAAATTAATGAACAGCTAAGCTTAGTTAACAATATCGAGACAGGATAACTTATCTTGAGCTAGCTAGCAACATGCAGGTGGTAAGACTTGGCAAGCATGTGGATTACTTATTTAATTAGGATGACTTAACCCAAAATAATTGTTTATCAGCGATGCAACTATATGGCTGGCGCGAGAGAACATGCATCCAGGCCACACTGCTTTTGCATCCATACACACAGAATTAACTGACTGAGCACTTACCGCACCCATGGAGGGGGTTCTTTTGAGTGCAGCGACGGGGGCCTTGGATGCTGTCCTGGGGAAGCTGGACACTCTGCTGGTCGACGAGTACAAGCTTCACAAGGGGGTGCACCGTGAGATCAGGTTCCTAACTGATGAGCTTGCTGATATGCACGCGTTTCTCCTGAAAATGTCGGAGGAGGAGGATCCTGACGTGCACGGTAAGGTATGGACGACCATAGTGCGGGAGCTCTCCTATGATATAGAGGACCCCATCGACGACTTCATGCAAGGTGTCGACGACAAAGACGCTAAGCCAGATGGCTTCATAAAGAAGATCAAACACATTCTAGGGAAGTTGGGGAAGAGGAAAGCTCACCATCAGATGTTACAAGATCTGAAGAAACAAATCATTGAGGTGGGCGAGAGGAATGAAATGTACATGACACGTCAGGTCTTCTCCAATACCAGAAATGCCACCATCGACCCTAGAACTCTTGCTATCTTTGAGCATGCGTCAAAGCTTGTGGGGATTGATGAACCAAAGGCTGAGCTAATCAAACTATTAACGGAAGAGGATGGATGTGTTTGAACGCAAGAGCAACTAAAGATGGTCGCCATTGTTGGATCTGTGGGGAATGGGCAAGACAACTGCTGCAAACCAAGTGTATCAAGAGCTCAAAGAGAATTTCACAAGGCTTTCGTATCAGTGTCGCAAAATCCAGACATGACGAATATCTTGAGAACCATTCTCAGTGAAGTTAACTGTCAAGATTATGCTCACACTGAAGCAGGGAGCATACAACAACTGATAAGTAAGATCAACGATTTCCTAGCGGAGAAAAGGTACTACTATATTCAATTTAATTCACTTGTCATCCATAAAAGTTGTATTAAGATTTGTCACATTAAATTACACTAGTAAATAAAATGAGAGAACAGACAGGCTGTCTCGGTCTTTCCAGGGTGCTACAGTAGAGAGAGGCAAAAAAGGGGAGAAGTGATTGCTGGTCTCCTTCGGCAGCGATTCCATCGCTCCCATCCACCTTCGACAACCGTTTCGGCGCTGGGAGGCTTGGTGTAGCGCTCATCTCTGCGCGGAGGGGCGATTTAGGCGCGTAGGTGCTAGGTTTAGGGTCTCTACCGGTGGTGTCCAGGCAAGGATGGCGCCGCCGTGGGGTATAATAAGAGGATCCCTCTGGCCTCTTCCTCGTGCTTCCGGCGACAGCTCCGTGGACGGTGGAGGGCCAGAGAGGGTGGAGCGCTGGCCCAGAAGGGCTTGGTTGTAATTTTCTCTCTTCTAGGGTTGTTTCCAGTGTGGTCTATGCGTGTATGTGTTGAGCTGTTTTGATCTGGAATGCACGTATGCTTTCTCAAAAAAAAAATACACTAGTAAATTTATCATCCAAATAGTTCCATAATCACATTTGAGGAGAAAAAGTAATGGTCAAATGTATGCAAGCACTTCTTTGCATGTACTTACCTAGTTAGGAAGGTTGTTGCATTTGGAGGAAAAGTAAGGGATGTGTAAGCTGTAAGCGCATATAACTAGCATAGGTCTTCGGTGTGTGTCCATTTCAGAATACATAGAACAAAAGATAACCTTTTCCATAATACAAAATTATCACCACTCTTCTGTCAAGCATGCATGCATGCTAAAAGATATGTACTACTCCAAATGCGTAGAGCTCTATTTTTCTTATATGACCTACCTAGGAAAAAGTATTTTCTTTTATAAGCACCCATTTAAATGTGTAGAGCTCTATTTTTTTTTTTGGCCTGGTCTCTCCGTTTAAGTTGCAGAGAGGTCTCTTTTATAGGTTGTTAGTAGGAACATGTAAGTTTCTCTTTTTTCTTCCTTTGTTGTATACTTCATTTTAAGCTGCCATATTAAATAATATCACTCATAAAACCATGTGCAGGTATTTTATAGTGACTGATGATATATGGGATGTTAAAACATGAGACATTATTAAATATGCATTACCCATGACCTGATATGGCAACGTAATAATCACCACTACTCGTATGAGTTATGTCGCATGTTCATGCCGTTCATCAATCAATGGACATATTTACAATATAAGACCTATTAATATAGCGCACTCAAAACAGCTATTTCACAGAAGATTATTCAACTCCAAAGAAGATTGCCCTTTATCCCTTGAAAAAGTCACTATACCATGACAAAACTTACGGGTCAATATATCTGCCGGGAATGCTAGCCTATGGAGGCAGTTTAACTGTCGGGAATGCTTTTTGCCGGCAAAAAGCATCTGCCCTGGAAAGTCCTGTCGGGAAAAACAATTCCCGGCAATTACTACAATCCCCGACAGTTTATCTGACCTAGATGTTCAAACCTTTGCCAGCAGTTAGAACTATTCCCAGCATATACTTTTTCCCCGGCAGACTAATAATACAGGGCAGATAGAAGAGTCCCCGGTAGTTGTTCTGCCCTTAATCATGCACGCTGCCAGCATGCAAATCCACTCTAGTAGTTCAACATCTATCATTTATCTCCTCTCTATTTTGTGCCATAAGTACAATATATACATATAACACGCATGGAGAGTAATTAAAGTTGCATCAACTTACATAATATATCTTAGTAATCCATCATGTCTACATGCTTACAGGTATAAATAGGTTCACAAGTCTAGTATTACATCACAGCTAAAAGCACAACAATCCATCATGTCTACATGCATACATAGGCATACATTTGAAGGTTCGTAAGTCCAATATTAGATCACAGCCAAAAGCACAAAATATAACATCCTGTTTCAGTTAGAAACAGATCCCGGCAGAAGATTCTTTTGTTCACAAAACACACCTCTTGAAATTTGCGGATTCAAAACCATTATACCGGTGACCTGAAAAAAAGAAGTAGCCAATTAGATCATCTTACAATAACACATGTTCCAGAAAATGCATTTTGACAACCACTTCCAAGCAAGAGCAGGTCAGAGCTTATAAACCACTTGCAAGGAGGAGCAAGGCACACCGGATTCATACAAAGCACGTCTAACTAAGCATACATGTTATATATGCATGCAATAGGTCATGTCGCAGTTGTGCTGTGAAGTGCCATTCTATTGTTAATTTATAGAGCCGACTTTGAGAGTTGAGGCAACACTGAATTGCGAATGACCGAGCATTTTCAATATGGTCAATCATCGTGAACGTATCTACTATTTACATTATAAACTAAGATATATCAGTACAGAAAATTAGAACGAAATTGGGAACGTATAATAGCAAATTTCTGTGATGTCGCTTATCATCACAGTCTACATGTAACTTCACCACTGTTGAATTATGCACCCTTTATTTCATATAGAGCATCTCTTTCTACTCCAACCTGACCTTGTAATGTGCCAGGATTTATTTATATTCACAGTTCAAGTCTTGTACTCTTGTCTGAATACCTCAATGGAAACAAAACTTGATAGAGAGCAGCATATTTGATTTTAATTTCAATATAGCTACTAATTTCTGAGAAGTCTTAAGTAACATGGTGCCTCATTTGTATGAATCGCAAAAGTAAACGAATTAGTTACTCCTTATGCAGCATATTTTCATGGATGGTGGGAAATCAGCACATTGACCAAAAGAAATAAGAGTTGGCCCGGGTACACTGCTCCAGGAAAAGTAAGGTCTAATTTTAGGAAATTAGGTCGTAGACCCGCTTTATAGATAAAGAAAAGTAGCATCCACAAGATCCAAATGTACGAGGGAACCAGTTACAGTAAGGTCTAATGTTTGCAAGAGCTAGCTCATTATACTCATTGTTTAGATGATAATGAAAACAAAATTAGCATGTCTTTAGTCTAATATTCCAGAACTCTAAGAATCTATAATACCTTCTAGATGTCGGAATTGCTTCCGGCTGTGATGGTTGCTTTTGCATAACTTTAGGATTAACCTCCATCTGCATATATAAGATTGTCAAATAAAATGCAATTTGAGAAACCTATAACTACTGAAATATACATGATCACAAAAGAAGTTTTACATTATCTACGAGGCCATGCAATAGATCCCCTGATAGCATTGACCATGGTCCTCACATTCAGATAAGGGCGTTGCAAAATACCATCCCTTTTCAACACCAAGTTAACTACAACTTCATACGTGTATCATCATTATCTCTTTGTCCTCTGTTTGCCATTCTTTTTCGTAAAAAAAGTGTGATCTCAGAATTAGTAAAAGTTTTATGCAATCTGAAATAGAAGAACAAAGTGGTACTCTGCAGGAATACTTATATATAAAAGATAGAATTAGGAATGGTGTGTCTTATGCACAATCTGAAGTAGAGGGACATTACAAAATAGTAAAAGAGGTATTTAAGCTACATATCCCTCCTATCCCGAGGAACAATTGTTCCGTCTGTATCTTTTCTGATACGAGGTGCATCTTGAGCATCAAGCCGGAGATTTATATTAGCATCTAAACCAGAGAATGGAAACACAGGTTAATCAACCTTCTCAAAGTTTTCATTCCCTTTTCCAAAAATATCAGAAAGGATCCCGGCTTTGAATGAACAACACCTAATGAATCTTTGTCAATGGGATCTTGGCATAATACACTTGAGTTGCTTTCGAAGCAAAAATTAATTGTTCATCAGACAAGTTCTTACCAGAGTTAAATAAATGCTTAGAGTTCACATTTGTGATGCCAAATTTATCAACTTTTACCCACTTTGTGTGCCTACAATTATTTACTTGTCAAAAGATAAACATTTGATAATGTTAAAAAAGTGACAAATGTGTATGCTGCACAAAGCACATCCCATAACACATAACAGAACAAATTTTCTTCTACTGCCTAAGTGTGTATGACGGTGTACCACACCGGGGGTGGCTTCTCGGAGGGGAGCCCGGCGGCAAACCTGCCACGGGGTCCGGGGGACCACCAAGGATCTGGCGATAGGAAGGAGCCCGGAGCTTCGGGTGCGCATCCAGAGACCATCTTGGTCCTCAAGTCAATATGGCGGCGGCCAGATTGGATCTTCCTCATGTAAAACCATAGCCCCTATCGTCTATATAAGGTGGGGACTAAGGGGCTCTCAATCCCATCTACATCCGTAGAAAGAAACTCTCGGTAGCAACTACATCTCCCCCATTGTAATCCCTCGCACAAGGTACTCCACCATGAATACAAACACAAAGCAGGATGTAGGGTATTACCCCTCCCCGGAGGCCCGAACCTGGGTAAAACCCTTGTGCGACCTCCGATTTGGTACTTCCGGCCATGTTCGCCACCCTACCGAGGGTACTGACGACTTTCCGCTCCGTCAGTGTAACATGCTAAGTCACCAGAACTGAGATTCAAATTTGGTTCGAAAAGCTCATGATCATTATTGCTTCATTCAGGTCATTCACTTTCCCATCAACATAAATCAGAACTTCAACATTGTTTTATGCATGTGCAAGAGCTAAATAGTAAACAGAGCATTTATAAAAATGTATCACACCGTATGTGTAGCTGTTACAACAGATGCAACATTGCTCCTGTCAAAATTTGGAAGCCCTGAAATGATCTAGAGGTGCAAAGGTCAATAATCGCTATCAGAGCTCAACGAGAAGAGTCCATCGAAGCAGTGATATTTTATTAATAAACAGTGAACTATAATTATCACTGACTAAAATCATGTTCTTGAAGATGTTTCTAATGTCCAAACTAGAGTTCACGCAAATTTATATTTGTTAAAATTTTGGTTAATGAGATTCATAGTTACATTATGGGTTCAATATCTCTAGGCATGCTAGAAGAATTAACTAGCATGCAGTCAATATCTCTAGGTATGAAGAAATAATTAACTAGCATGTAAATACTAGTATTCAGTAAGAATTAACTAGCATGCAGTCAATATTTATAGGCATAAACAGAGAATACTTTCTTTTAAGCAAGCATCAACACACATTTTAATCAGTTGTAGTACTATACTCTAAGAAGGCATGGCCCGCTTCCCTGTGTTTGCTTTGCTATCTGTCTCAATAATGCCATGAATAAAGAAGACGAAATGGTGCATAGCATGTAATTATATTGTGTTCTATTGTGCAATCTTCTCTATGCAATAATTGGTAATGCACACGAATATCATTGATACTTATATTTGCACAGATAAGAAAAAAGTATGGAAAGCACAGAAGAATAGGAGATGATGGTTGCAGCTCAGATATAAGTTTGACTTGCTGTCCTATATCTTCTAGGCACTGCATATGCCTCTATATCTTCTAGGCACTGCATATGCCTCAGATATGCAAAACACTGTCAATCCGAGATAAGTTCAATTATTTTCTGTCAGTAGCATTTGACATCTAAATCATGGAATGGTCCTGTGTAACTCTAATAGCCAACCTGAACTTCTTTTCTACTATAAGATATAAGCTCCCACTATAAGTGCAAAAAATTGAAATGTTTACAATTAAATTGCAATGAATGAACCAAATGAAAGCTATTAGTTGGGTCATGTATGGCATAGATCACATTTACATATATACTAGATTACATATATATGAGCATGGAGTCCAATTAAATCAGGTAGATGATTAGTGCTACATAATGACAATGCTTTCTGGAGATGTGTCAAACACATCATATGCATAAAATTTATGGTCCGCGCATCAGCACAGAACCTCAAGAAATATGCATATTTTTACATAAAGCACCAAGGATTATCTAATATATGAAGAGGGGATAAATTCAGACCATACTTGTACTCATGGAGGTTCATGAGCAAAAATCTATGTGAAACAAAATGGTAAATTTGACGCAACCAGGAATAAGAACATGTTAGCTTGCCATCCCAATTCATTTCTGTGGAGAAACTAGTAATTGAGTTTGGTAGGATTGGTACAGGTTGCAACCTCCGATCTTTCGTGCGGTGTTTTTCAATCACAGGGGAAAACCCACGACCCAACAATAGAGTATATAAGAGAAGAGGCATGGGGCCACGACACCCAATCACCAAAATCCCAAGCCATTGGCTGCACGAGGTGGAACATACAACAAGTTGAATCAGAGAAAGCCAACAAAAGACCAACGAATACAAGCGCGGGGATGCACCTAGTTGAACATAAGGATGTCGGAGCAGAAGCGGATGCGTTGTCCCTTGTCGATCCCAATGTCGTGGGGTACCCCGCGCAGCACTGCGCCGCCCCTACCTAGTATGGAGCCGTCCCTTGCCCTGCCTCATCGAGGTCTACGAGCTATCGGCGGAGGTTGGTGAAGTGCAGCGGAAGTCAGGTGTGAGGTCGAGGCCCGCGACCAGCGCAGGCGCCACCTCCTCCCCCACCTCCATTCCCTCATTCCCTTCCCAAGGGTAGAGGGTTGGGTGGCGGCAGCAGCATCTCACCAAAAGAAGGCAGCAATGGAGCAACGTGGAGGCTCAGGGTGGAGATGGACGAGGCAGCGGTGAAGTGGGTGGATAGAGGAGGCGCTGGCCGCTGGGGACGTGAGAGGCTACGACGGGGCAGATTCTCAGAAGGGGATTAGGGTGGGTCGAAGCATGGGAGAAACGAGTTAGATCTAGGAATATGTTTTTTGAGGGAAAGATCTAAATATGTTCGCGCTCAACTCGGAAAAAATTCCTTTATCCCACGCGAGCCCGCCAGCGGCCCCGAAATATTTTTGGCCTCATGCCCAATCAACATCCCAGCAGATTTTGGGCCTGGTATGGTTTTCCAAGACAGAAGTACTGCACGAAGGATCGCCGACACCTGAAATGCCCCTCATTTTACATCTTTCCCGGCAGTTGTTATGCCTTGCACTATTTTTCCCGGCAGTTAAAATATTCTTGGCATATTAATTGCCCTTGTTCTCGTATTATTCCTGGCAGTTGATTGCCCTTATGTTTGGGTCATGGTGTAGTGAGTTTCTAACCAAATCTTGGAAAAATGTTATGGCTTGCCATTGGCAATCATTGCTATATCTGGCTTGTTGGCTAACACAGGAAGAACAGAGCATCTATAGAACCATGTGAAAGATTCAATTGGTCGTGCACTTGAGAGGAATCCTAGCATCGAAGGAATGATAAAGATATTATCACTTAGTTACTTTGATCTTCCTTCTCATCGAAGAACTTCTCTCTTGTATATGACTATATATCCATAAGATTCTATTATTGAGAAGAAGGGTCTCATAAGGAGATGGATTGCCGAAGGATTTGTTTACAAAGATTGCAGATATATATCATATGAGTTAGGAGAGAGGTATTTTAAAGAGCTCGTCAGTAGGAGTTTGATCCTACCTGTGAAGCTGGACAAATATGATTATCTGCTTTCTTGTTGAGTTCATGACACAATTCTTGATTTCATAGTATCCAAGTCCATTGAAGAGAACTTTGTTACTTTCGTTGGTGTCCCGAGTTTAACTATTGGGACACAAATCAGAGTTCACCGCCTGTCGATGCAAGTTAAAGGGGAAAGAAATTATGTCATGCCAACGAGCCTGGTACTGCCTCATGTCCGAGCACTTAATGTGTTTGGGAATATAGTGAAAATCCCTTCAATGATGGAGTACAGGCATTTGCGCACTATGGACTTTGGAGGATGCAACCCATTGAGCATTCCAGGATGCAGCCAATTAGAAAACCACCATCTTGCTAATGTAGGAAGGTGGTTTCAGCTAAGGTACCTCAACATTAGCGTGACAAGGGTAAGCGAGCTCCCGGAACAAATTCAACATCTAGGGTGCTTAGAGATGTTGGACATAAGGGAGACAGAGGTATCCGATTTACCAGCATGTATTGTCAATCTTGGAAAATTGGTACATTTACTTGTTGACAGAGGTGTTACGTTTCCCGATGGAATTGCGAATATGCAAGCACTGGAGACTTTAAAGAGGTGACCGTCGCCGACCAGTCATATAAATTTTTGCAAGGGCTTGAGCAGCTAAAGAATCTGAGGAAGTTGCACATTAATCATATAGACATTGAGTAAGATCAGCACAAGGAAGTTATTGCTTCCTCTCTCTGTAACCTATGTGCACAGAACCTTAGTTCTCACTATGTGGCATCTATGGTTGTGTGCATCATTTGATGCAGAGGCCGGGGTAATCCCCTTTTCGAAAAGAAATAAACTATGTGGCATCTTGATGAGGATGTCAACATCTTATTGAATAAATGGTGCACTTCGCCACCGCTTAACCTCCAAAAACATAAGAATGCTGATTGTGTCCTCCCAAAGGTTCTGGATTGGGTAGGATCGCTTCTCAATCTGTAGCGCTTATGCTTGGAAATGGAAAGAATCAGGCATCAAGATCTCTATATCCTTGGATCCTTACCCGGTCTGCTCACTCTGGGTCTGAAAGGAATAGAAGATCAGTGTTGTGAAGATAGAAGGCTAACGGTCAGTGGTAAAGCTGGGTTCCAATGCCTGACGATTTTTACTTATTGGGCGCAGCCAGATGGGATGGATCTCATGTTTGCAGCAAGATGTATGCCCAAGTTAGAAAAACTCGAGATTATATTTTACGGTGGTGATGAAAATGAGTCTCTCAGCAGTCCTAGTGCTTTTGATTTCGGAATCGAAAATCTTTCCAGCCTCGTTACATGCAGATGCGAGTTAAGTTGCTGGGTTGTCACAGGGAGCACTGTTGACGTAGTAAACACTTCCCTGAAGAGAGTAGCCAGCGCACATCCCAATAACTACCTTAATCTAATCTTCATGAATTACGCTGTTCGGTTGTGAATTAAGACCAGGCGTACACGTATGTATGTACGTTACTTCTTCTCCTTCTCTAGATTTATTATTTATATATAGCTTACTTGTAAGTAAAGCTGTTGCCTTGTGATCATGGAGTCACGGGTTCGAGTCCTGGAAACAGTCTCTTGCAAAAATGAAGGAAAAGGCTTTGTACAAAAGGCCTAAAGTGGTCGGACCCTTCCCCGGACCGTGCGCAAGCGGGCGCTACATGCACCGGGCTGTCCTCTTTTATAGCTTACTTGTAAGTTGGAGTACTTACTAATAATCACTCTTTCTTGAACTGAACAGCTCAGAGTTTCTCATTTTCTCAACAATTTAGGTTGTACCTGTTATGCTTACCATTTTTGCACTGTAATGTACGCTTGCTAAGTTGCTAAGTTCCTAACCATTTGCAGTGCTACCTTCCAGATGCTTCGGTATCAGATTGGGTATTTCAGTGTCCTGGGTGATGTTGGACAGATACACTATCTCTCTTGTTGAATGGGCTCAAGATGCTGCTGCACTTCATGATGTGGTTCGATCTGTACATGCAAGCTAGGTCGCTCCCTTGAGGAGACGAGACATTTGTAACAAAGTTTCACCATCTGATCAGTTTAATTATAAGCATTGTACTAGCAGTGGAATGTCAAGGTAGATCTACGTATGCATGTGGGGTAACACTCCAAGAACCAGGAACATCACCAACAGGAAAAGTTCGGTGCTAGCTGCTCCTCCCCATCCGATTCTGAAGTTTTATCTGTTTCTACGCAATTTCCTTTTTCTCGGTGCACCAACAACAGTACAGTCGATCAGTACATATGTCTTAGCAAGAAGTCTTTGACCTGTAGTGAAAAGTCGGGTATATTTATGATATTTCTCTTTTCTGAATCATCCAATTAAGATCGAGTTTCTTAATTTCAGTAGTGACTAGTTTAATGCCCGTGCGTTGCCACGGGATAAAAAAACATAGTGATGAAATAATTGCCCCAGTTCAGAAATTTTGTTGAACATGATGACATGTGGTTGTCATCAATAAACTGATTTTCTCGCGGTTCTGCCCCCCTCGACAATCGTCGTCTCTTTGCAACCATCTTCTCCTTACAAGAAGACAAAGCGATATCTAATCTTCTCCCTATCTCTCCTTTTGCCCCACCTTCATTTTTGATCTTGTACTTCTACGAATATATAATATTTATCGATTCAAAAGAATATTTTGATTTGTATTTCTGATTTGCGAGCAACGAAGGATGGACGCAGTGCAAAAAAATGTTTATCCCACCTTATTTTCAGACCACAACAAAGATAAGACTTGATTAACTGAAATGTCTCTTTGCCCCTATTTTTAAACTTCTCCCTAAGCAAATTTAACTTTTGCACATTGTTGGTACAAACCCACCATGTCCCATGGTTCCACCCGCTCACACGCTACGTTTACCATTCTCCCCATGGCCTCTCAACCAAGTCCATTTCCGACCATGAAAACAAACTACTGCTATCATAATCTAAATAGGTGTTGAAAAGCAAGCAACCATTAAAACCCATAATTTGTGTGAACGATCATACTGGATAAACCTAACTCAAGTTTTCTAGTCTAGCCATCTCATTATCTTGTTACCATGACTAAACTATCAAAATCTTTTATGCCACTTTCTGGGATGCACATCATTATGTCTAAAAGAAACGGCTGTAAGTAAGACTTGAGATTGTGCACAACAACAAACTACTCAAAGAGTATTAAGCTCAATCTAATCGAGATGAGCTTAACACATCAACACAAACATAGTAGAGGATCGCCAAATGATTTATGACAAGACTCGGTTGCAAGTTGCAAAAAAAATACCACACAGGAATCTGGCTAAATGTTTTTTTATAGAACACACTCGATGCAAGTTTTATTCTAGGAAGCAGCACCGTTGAAATTCACAATTCAATACAGTAGTTCATGCACGTAAATAATTTACTAATGATGTAGCCTAACATTTATCACGTAATATTTCTAGGCTAATGGTGAATAACTTCACAATTCTTGGCAGAAGCCATCATTTTCCTAAGTCGTCAGAGGGTATTGGCCTGGAGGAGACCACCTCTTATCTGCAACACGACATCTTTGACGACTCCAGGACCATTTGGGATGAACAATGAAGACAAACTGGATGATGCCCCGATCCCTGTCATGATGTCGAAGTATTGGGTGACCAGAACCATGTCCATAATATACTTCGCAGTGGTACCAGGGACATTCTCGGAGAAGGTGAAGTCACTGTCTCTGACACTGCCTTGCAATGCAGACGCCAACCAAGTACTTGGACTCGGCTTCTCTTTCTGCTCTTTTGATCTGAAGTATCATCAAGGGCATGGTACTGGATAGAAGTGACAACAGTTACCAAGAAACTAAATAATTGTGGCATCTTCAGCATTTAGTTAAGATGGATAAGGTATACAAATTGATAAACTTGATCTCCTTGATTGATGCAAAATTTCACATCTCAGCTTAACTAAAAAGGTGCAGAGCAGAAGGGAACATACCATAACAAAGCTCTTTGTCCTAGGATCATTGTAACATGCAAGCAAACATCCTCGTTGAGGCTTCAACCCATCGTTGAGTAGCTTTGAGTGAGCTCCTTTTTCTTGACCATAGTTTCCACTTCTGGTCGCCCACGGAATGTTTTCGCTGCAGCAATGCCTCCTTCAACCTTTAGCAAGGTAGCTGCTTCTATATTTGGAGCTGGTAAACTGATTGAAAAGGGCTATTATTCGCAATAGAAGTAAGACCATAGAAATAACTAAAGAATATACTATTTCGTTTATTTATGATCTATAATGTCCAGGTTGTTAGTAGTTGAAATCACGCATTGCACAAGATACCTGTTCAAGACTTTGTGCGGATCGACAACAAGCAGGTCTGAAGACAAGTTTACCTCTCACATCTGCCAACATACATTGCCAAACAAGCAACCAATAGACATGAAACATCAGGATGCCGGATTTATCCATGTCAAGTCTGATTTTTTTTCTAGCTCATTTGCTGCTTCTTTATTTTACCAGATCAGTTGCTGATTTGATAATATAATCTTCACCAGACTTCTTTGTAACACCTACAAATATCATGCATGTCTGGATAAATGTCCTAAAACGAAGACAAATGCTCCAAGCAATTCTGCTCAGAGAAAAGGTTAAGTCTTGTGCAGACCTGATTTATATGTATATATACGAAACAATGGCAAGCGGGTGAATATTGCAAGAAAGCTCTAAATTCATTTATGCTATTTTCTTTCACCAGTTGGACATATATTAGTGTACCAATCTGCAGGAGAAAACACACATGAGTATGTATACTAACAGTGTATCAAGCTCAAGGGAGGAAACCAAATATTAGACGCTGACACTGCTCCCTTTTCAACTTTTTACAAGCTGAGATCATATTTGATAAAAATATATAACTACTTGTGTGTAACATCCAGGTCCAGTTTTTTGACCAATTATTGCAACATAAACATTATTGAGTACCCAAGGGGGCCTCTGAGTATTTGAAACTACGCAAGGGAGCCTAGTGACTATTTCAATTGACGACCAATGAAAAATCCAAATCATTGCTATGGTTGTGCCTCATGTTCATGCCAATAAATTTGATTGACAAAACATTATTTTTAAACCTACCCACTGTTCAAAACAGAGGGAAAGAATAAAACACGTACCTAGTATCATCTGCCATGGAGGTTGCAACCCAACAAGGAACGATCTGTAGGCACACAAAACGTCAAATAACTCATAGTTAATCCTATTCATGCAACAGTTAGTATTGTGATTACATCTGTAGTTTTCCGTACACTTGTAGAGAATATGATTAGATGATTTTGTTAACACAGAACAAAAATGAAATGATTATCAAGCTCGTGAGTACAACCTTCTGTTCCCAACAGTACATGATCCCCTTCTGTTTCCGTACACTTGACAAACAGAAGGTTGTACTCGTTCGTCATCGCCAACAGTACATGTCATCACGACCACACCATGACCAAGGTGTACATGATCCCCTTCGTCATCGCCACGAACTCCCCATCATCGATTCGTCATCGCCACGTATACAGCTTCTGACTGCTATGCACCGTGTAAAGAAAAAAAAGTGGGAAAATTACCTTGATTGGCTAGGAGCGTGAGGGGCGGCAGGAGCAGGGGAGCCGGGTGGCGCTCCTGACGGGGAGCCGGGTGGCGCTCCATCCGAGCCTTCACATAAGACCCCGCTATTTATTGACTTTCGGTTGGCCCGGCTCTGTGTGTACTCGTGGGTATGGAAGCGATACCCATTCACGTCATAAGCATTGTATGCGGCCGCAGAATACTCAAAGCCATTGGCAATTTTTCGCAGCTCGGGATTCATCTTTCTGTCCCTTTTTGCCTACAAGTTACCACGAGAAGTTTAGTACGAGAAGTGGTTGACGGATGTCGGCACTAGAATCAAAGTTAGATAGAATAGTACCAAAGACGAGAACCAGCTAATGAAACCGTAACCACCGCCCTTTTTAAAGAGCTCATCCTTTTCTTTGGAGTTAGGACCCCTGTTTCGTAGCTTCCAGTATTTTTCATTGAATTGTCTATGGCAATGAAAAGCGGAAGAGTTAGCCACGAACTAATAACGAGTAAATGTTTGCAACAACTAAGTATTTAACACTTACTCGATGTACGGCTTCACTTCCTCCATGCTTTTCAAGACATACGTGTGGATCTCGTCCCACTCGGGATTTTTGATACTCTTTTTCTTCGTGCCACTTGATTTGCCACCTAGCCCGATGAAGATGCTAAGTTTTGCAACATCTTTAGGGTCGGCAGCATTGTAACGAAGGACTGGATTGTGTCGAGTGGCAATATTTTCATCATAGTACTTTGTCGTGAAGTTTGACACCTCCACCTTAAGAACTGCCTCGGCAATGGATGCCTCGATCTTGCCTTTGTTGCCACACATTTCACGAAGCTTCTTCGTTTCTCTCTCAGGCCCATACTGCCAACGGGTCTGCACAGGCCCCCCCTGCAACGCCTCCCATGGGAGATGCAAGATCATATGCTGCATCGGATTAAAGAACCCTGGCGGAAGGAGCGTCTCTAGCTTGCAAAGCAACTCCGGTGCCTGATCATGCAGCTTCTCAACCACTTTACGGTCTAGCTCCTTAGCACAAAGCTGGCGGAAGAAAAGGCTCAACTCTGCCAGCACTAGCCAAGTCTCCTCATCGACATAGCCTCGAATCATCACCGGCATTATCCGCTCCAGCCATACGTGATAGTCGTGACTCTTGAGCCCTCCTACCCGCAATGTGTCAATGTTTGCACCCCTCACCCAGTTAGCTGCGTACCCATCAGGAAAATACAAGCACTCCACGATCCACTGGAATATGTCCCTCCGATCGGACCGTGAAGGGCAGAACCGGGCCTTTGGCTTAGACCATCTGGGGCCTTTGACTCCAGGAGGCTTCATGTCATAATCTGGCCTATCGCACCACTGTTGTTGATCGATTCGTGCCTTAATGTTATCTTTTGTCTTCTCGGTGTCCATGATGGTGCTCCAAAGGGCCTCGGCGATATTCTTTTCCGTGTGCATTACATCAATGTTATGCGGGAGCTTCCATAAGCATGGAATGTGAGTCCACTGGTGTGTCTCCCCATATCCCTCGAAACCATTCCCATTGGCCTTAGGGCGGAGAGCTTCTAACTCAGCCTTGATTTCGGCGCCGGTCCTCAGGCGTGGTCGTGGATCAGTGATAGCAACGCCTTTCTTGAACCTCTTTTTGTCACTCCGGAATCTATGATTCGGGGCAAGGAACTTTCGATGTTCATCAAAGCAGGAATACTTGCCTCCCTTTGTCAGCCAAAAGAAAGTCACTGCCTGCCTGCACACGGGGCAAGGCCACTTCCCATGTGTACACCAGCCGCAGAACAAAGCACGTGCTGGTAGGTCATGCAGAGATGTGTGGTACCAGACATACATATCAAAGTGCTTTTTTGTTACGGCGTCGTATGTGCGCACCCCGCGCCCCGTGTGCAGGCAGGCAGCCAACAAGCAAGTCATCCACTAGCGGTTCCAGGTACACACTCATGTTCTTACCCGGGTATTTCGGCCCTGGGATTATCAGCGACACAAACATGTTCTGCGATCTCATGACAACGCCAGGGGGCAGGTTCAGGGGAATAACAAACACGGGCCAACAGCTATATGTTGCAGCTGACATGCCATATGGATTGAACCCATCGACGGATATCGCAACTGCCACACTCATCGGGTCGCCTGCTTTCTTCGGATGCAAAGCTACAAATTTCTTCCATGCTGCAGCATCCGATGGATGTATCATCTTCTCCTTGCGATATCTATGCCCCAATGAGGGCCAGCGCATCTGTTGGGCAGATTCCTCAGTCATGAAAAGCCGTTGGATCCTCGGCAGAAATGGAAGGTACCGGAGGATCTTTTGGGCAACCCCTGTCTGCCTCTTCTGACCATTACCAAGGTCGACCTCGAAGTACCTAGAGGATTTGCAATGGATGCAATATTTTGCTTCAGCATGTTCTTTTCTAAATAGCATGCATCCCTTTGGACAACAATGTATCTGCTCATATGGCATCTTAAGTGCACTGAGGATTTTGTTAGACTCGTACATGTTCTTCGTCAAGAGGTGCCCTTGCGGCAGAATGCTGCCAATAATAGCCAGAAGATCATCGAGCCCATCTCTGCTCAAGTTCCTGTCGCTCTTGAAGGCCATTAGGCGAGCGATGGCATCCAGCTGGGTAACCTCTGTAAGTGAATGAAGGGGTTTCTGCGCAGCAAACAAAGTCTCGTAGAACTTCTTTGTGCTTTGCTCCGGCTCCTCATTTGTGTCCGCCTCCTCAGGTGTCTCCGCCTCCTCATGAGGGTTTTCAGGAGCATTTGCATCAAGGAAGTCGTCTAGGCAGTTATCAAACCCAGCATGAAATTGTCCCGCTGGCTGACTCTGCTGCGACTCCGTTCTCGCACGTTTTGGCGGCTTCTCACCATGGAATTTCCAAACATGGTAGAACGGTGTGAACCCATTCTTGATCAGGTGTTTACTCACTTCATCCTGAGTCTGTCGTTTCTCGTTATGGCATTTCTTGCAGGGGCAGAATATTTTTGCGGGCCTGCTTGGGTCTGCAAACGCACTTTCCACAAACTGCTTGGTCTTGTCTCTCCATTCATCTGTAAAGTCCCACTTACTAGTTCTGCCCGTGTACATCCACTCGCGATTCTCCATCCTTTAATCAGTGCCAAAATATACATACAATGCTTTCAATCTATATTTCACAATAATTGCATCCGGTATTAGTTCGAGGGCTTACCCTCGAAGCGTGATCGATCGCCGAAGAGGATGAGTGGCGCTCCTCCAAAATGCACTCCGACGATAGCCCCGCTCTCAATCTGCGACAAGTAATACGGTTATAAATATTTCTGCGCTCCTCCAAATTATTCCTATCTATTTCCCCACCCCCAAAATATTTCTAACTAGCCTTATCGAACATTTTAATAAATTTGAGACAAGTAATATGGGATAGGAGAGGACTAGATAGAAATATGATACACTAGTACTGCTACTGCGTAGTAAACCTCAGTCTGTTCCTCCACCACAAATAAAAATCTTGAATGGCGTCCAGTATGAACAGCTAGCACACAAACAATTTTTGCTGAAGCAAGAAAATAAAATCTGCAGGCTTGATTGATGGATGGCACACAACAAATAAATCCCACATGTAGAGCAGAGTACATGCAGAGTAATATGGGATAGGAGAGGACTGAGGACATACCTGCAGTGCCCGGTCGTGGCGGCGGACGGTCGTGGCGGTGGGCCGCCCGGGACGGTAGGTGGCAGCGGGCCGCCCGCGTCTACCGTGCGACGAGCCGACGGCGGCGCTCGGCCATGCCGTCGCGGGCTGGTCGTGGGGGCGAGCGGCAGCGAGTGGAGGAGAACGGGGCGGCAGCACCGTGGGGCCTGGGGGCGGCGGCTCGAGGGGAGCAAATGGGCGGCGGCGGTGGAGGCAAGGGGCGACCGGGTGGGCGGCAGTGGAGGCTAGGGGCGGCGACGGCAGTGGAGGGAGCGGCGACGGCAGTGGAGGGGGCGGCGGCGGCCGGGTCGGGAGCTGGCGTGGGGGATTTTTATTTTTTTTGTCTGAGTCGGACTGGCTGGTCGGAACCCTAAGTGGGCCTAAAGCGGTCCATTTTGCCGTGTGCCTTACCTGTTAAACACGGCCAAGCAACCTTCGCCGTGTGTATCCCGGCTGAACACGGCAAAGCGATCATTGCCGTGTGCTTTATATCAAAACACACGGCAAAGCTACCATTGCCGTGTGCTTTGGATAAACGCACACGGCAAAGGGCTGTTTTTCATTTTTTTTAAGGTTTTCCTTGTTTCTTTATTAAAATTTTATTAAGGTTTATATTTTATAAATGTTTATTTTTGTATTAATTTCACTTTTCTTTATTTCTTTATTTTCCCATAAAGCTAACGCGCGCATATGGCAAGCGGTAGTACCGCTCTGGGAAGCGGTAGTACCGCCCTGGGTACGGCTTAGTGCCGCGCCACTGCCGCTTGGGGGTCCTCGGGGTTCCAGAAGTATTTTCGTAAGCGGTACTTGGCCCGGTAGTAATACATGGTAGTACCGCTCAAGCGGTAGTACCGCTTGGGGGGGTGGCAGTACCGCTTAATTCCGCTCAGGGTCCAGAAGTATTTTTGTAAGCGTGCTGGCTTACGTCTATCTTGATCTTACGTCTCCTTACGTCCATCTTGATCTTCGGTCTTCGTCAGGCTGCCGCCTCCCCGGGAGTACCATTAGGGTATCTTGCCGGGTCGCTTTGCCGGATCGCCTCCTTGCCGGGTCATCTTCAACCCCGGAGCGGCATAACCCTGGCCCGGTTGACCGGGAAAGCTACCCCCTTTGAATTTCACCGGACGGCACTAGACCAATGGACTTTTCTACCTGGTGGTGCTAGGTTAGCCCATAGGAACATTTTAAAACAAATTTTGAGCCCAGACTATCACAAGATTCCCTCCGAGCTACAATCTGTGGCAGTTTCCCCCTCTAAGTGCTGGCGGTAGTGCCGTCCATGAAGGGGGTCACACTCCGGAGCTGCGTGGTGGGTGTTTCAACCTCCCATCGCACAGTCAGACATGTATGAGGACCCAATACAAGTTTTGGTGGGTTTGCTACCCCCCGAAGGCCCCCGAGCGGCCTAACCCTGGCTCGATTGACCCGGAGATCTACCCCCTCTGACTTTCGACGGATGGCGTTGGACCAATGGACTTTTCTACCTGGTTGTGCTAGGTTAGCCCATAGGAACATTTTAAAACAAATTTTGAGCCCAGACTATCACAAGATTCCCTCCGAGCTACAATCTGCGGCAGTTTCCCCCTCTAACTGCTGGTGGTAGTGCCGTCCATGAAGGGGGTCACACTCCGGAGCTGCGTGCTGGGTGTTTCAACCTCCCACCGCACTGTCAGACATGTATGAGGACCCAATACAAGTTTTGGTGGGTTTGCTACCCCCCGAAGGCCCCCGAGCGGCCTAACCCTGGCTCGGTTGACCCGGAGATCTACCCCCTCTGATTTTCGACGGATGGCGTTGGACCAATGGACTTTTCTACCTGGTTGTGCTAGGTTAGCCCATAGGAACATTTTAAATCAAATTTTGAGCCCAGCCTATCACAAGAATCCCTCCGGATTGAACCTCCGTCGCAGTTTCCCCCTGTAAGTGCTAGCGGTAGTGCCGTCCGTGAAGGGGGTCACACTCCGGAGCTGCGTGCTGGGTGTTTGAACCTCCCACCACACTCTCAGACATGTATGAGGACCCAATGCAAGTTTTGGTGGCATTGCTACCCTCCGAAGACCCCGGAGCGGCATAACCCTGGCCCGGTTGACCGGGAAAGCTACCCCCTTTGAATTTCACCGGACGGCGCTAGACCAATGGACTTTTCTACCTGGTGGTGCTAGGTTAGCCCATAGGAACATTTTAAAACAAATTTTGAGCCCAGACTATCACAAGATTCCCTCTGAGCTACAATCTGTGGCAGTTTCCCCCTCTAAGTGCTGGCGGTAGTGCCGTCCATGAAGGGGGTCACACTCCGGAGCTGCGTGCTGGGTGTTTCAACCTCCCACCACACTGTCAGACATGTATGAGGACCCAATGCAAGTTTTGGTGGGTTTGCTACCCTCGGGCCGAAGGCCCCCGAGCGGCCAAACCCTGGCCCGGTTGACCCGAAGATCTACCACCTCTGACTTTGGACGGATGGCATTGGACCAGTGGACTTTTCTATCTGGTTGTGCTAGGTTAGCCCATAGGAACATTTTAAATCAAATTTTGAGCCCAGCCTATCATAAAATTTCATGAATTGATCACGCTCTGAGTGTTCAGGAAAATTCACGGAACACCAGAACCGCAGAACGTTACTTCGGTGGTATCGCCGCCCGTGAGGGGGGCCACACTCCGGAGCCACGTATTGCCTGTTCAAACATCCCACCACACTTTAAGACATGTATGAGGACCCGGAGCGATGCTTTGGTGGCATTGCTACCCCTCGAAGGGCCCCGGCCGGCCTAACCCTAGCCCCGTTGACCCGTGAAGGGGGTCGCACTCCAGAGCCGCGTGCCGGGTCTTTACACCTGCCACCACAATCCTAGAAATAATCTGACGGATGTAGATATAAAATTTGTTTCGTTTGGCCAAGAAATGAAAAATATACAAAAAAGTCAAAACAAAAGGGTTTTTTCTGTAAATCTGAAGCAAACATTATTTTAGTTTGTTCAAATTTGAAAACATAGTATAGCAACAGAATCCTTTCAAGATTATGATAAAAAACCATATAAAATTTGTCAAAATCGATGCAAGTATCAATTATTTGTTCGGACGTGGAGCTCTGGTTGGCGCGGAGACGAAGAGGCATCTCGACGGAAGAAGGGAATCGGAGGGGCTTCGGCGGTGATATGGGCGGTGGAGAATTGCTGGGTTGGGTGAGTTTTGTGTTCGAGCCGAGACACACACGGCTATATATAGGGACGCGATGGCTACAATGGCGGGAAAAATCGGCGGGAAGAGAAAGGCGGGAATTGAAAAGATGGGAAAGCAATCTTTGCCGTGTCGGCGGACAAAGGAACACGGCAAAGACAGACGTTTGCCGTGTGTCTTTGCGATCCACACGGCAAAGGTGCACATCGCCGTGTTCTTTTCCTGTGCACACGGCAAAGATTAGCCGTTATAACGGCCCCGTCAAAAGAGGACACGAAAGCCACGTGTCACGAATTTTTGCCGTGCCGGTGAGCTTTGCCGTGTGCCACCTCCGAATTTGCCGTGCTTTTCTACTTTGCCGTGTGCCCTGTCTGTGTTTTGCCGTGTTCATGTCTTTGCCGTGTTCTTTATTTCGTCTTTGTCGTGTTCTCTATTTTCGCCGTGCTCTTTTTTGTACCTGCACGGCATAGACTGGCTTTGCCGTGTTCCGAGCTTCTGGGCACACGGCAAAGAGCGGCCCACACGGCAGCTCGTCGTTTTCCCGTAGTGAATCATGATTTTTTTTTGAAAAAATAAGTATACAATCAGGCATCATATATGATATATCACATATACTTGACATATACACATGTTCGAACATCAAAACCCGAGCACTAATCAGGTGTCCTAATTCAATAACCATGTTTTGCATTAATGCATCATATATATCAGAAACAAGAAGAAAGAATAAGGCAGAATGATGGTTTCGTATAACGGCTAAGCGGGCTAAATGACTTCAAATTTTGCGATATAGCTGGCTATTAGCGTCATTTTCAATTTAGCATTAAAAGTGCATAGCTTTAGCGGGAGAGCTCTCCATAAGATATAGCGGGCTATTTAAAACTTTGTTATAGAAGCTAATGCCTGGGGCGGAATAACCTGACTTGCGTGTGCCGGCGAGAGGGAGATCTTGAAGCCGTTGAGGCATGGACCACAGCCGTTGTCGTTTGTTCCAGCGGTGCATCGCCGGGAGTGGCAGGCACACAACACTCCAGAGGTGGGGGCGCCGTTGACGATGAAGCCGCCGCCGGTGCCACAGGGTCCGGGAAGCGAAGGAGAATGCTGAAGCACTTGAAGTCCCCGTACCTGGTGATGAGGGAGGCGACATCTCGATTTGCGACGGTGAAGGAGAAGCGTTATTCCTCTTCCATGGTCCCGTTGAAGCTTTGATAATCTCCCCCGAATAGATTGGCGAGGATGAGTGCCAGGAGTGTTGTGTCGACGGCGACCAGGAACTGAATGACTTGCACAATCATGCGACGGTCATGGCTTGTGCAGTTCGGCACGGGAGTGACGTAGGTACTCGGCCTAAGCCATGCAGCGATCTCAAAAGTGATGGCTAGGTCGTTTGGAATGCGAAGCATGTCGGGTAGGGTTTCGCAGTAGTGTGGTATTTGTGTTGGCGGCGGGCCGGTAGTAGTGGCAGCAAGTGGCGGCTGAGTGGGGTATGGCTGAAAGGAGAAGATGAAGTTTGGATGGCGTATGTCATCCTCTTGCAGTAGAATTTGGGCTATGGTGATGGAGGAAACATGGAAGCGGAAGTTTAGGTCGTCAAGCATCGCCACGAAGAACTCAGTAGCACAGCCGCCAATTGAAGCTTGTAGCAAGGCGGCAACTAGGTTGTAGTCTATGCGTTTCTTGGTGTGGGAGAAGGAGACGCACAGTGGATATGAGAGATGCAGGCAGGGGGAGGTGATCGGGATCCAGAGCTTGTTGGTGATTTGTTCCTCGAGGTTGAGGCCCATTGCATTTCCAACACCGAGGAAGCATCACAGGGCCACCTGGCCGGAGCGAACGTAGGCAGGTTCATCTGTTGAGGCGGGCAAGGCGGTGAGTTGGCTTTGTGGTTCGGGAGCTGGGGCGGGCGGTAGGTGGGCGGGGCTTGCTGGAGGAGCAGTGGGTGAAGGGGCCGGCAGTGGGCTGGGCGTCTCAGTGCGAGGGGAGGAGGCAGGGGCGGAGATAGGGGGGACGAGCGGGGCCAGGCCCAAAAATGCTACTCCTACGAAATTATTACGTATCTCACTTACGAACGTCATCTCCTTCCCTAATCCCCACTAATCTCCCCCTTGAATTTCAGGGTAGGGGCCTGTGCTATCCAATCAAACAAGGCCACATCACCATGTACGTAAATTTTGTAACCAACCTTCCCATAAGTGTAGCAAAGCTCAGCCAGCCCCCCCCCCCCCCCCCCCTAACGATCGGCCACCGCCAACAAACCTACGTAGATACCAATACTAATTGTCCTAGATTTATGGCATGGCAATCAATTTTTATGGTCATTAGATTAGAAAGTGCCTTACTGCCCCATCCCCATGGCCCAAGCCCAAACAGGCACAATGGCTTAACTGCCCGCATGAACCTAATCAAATTCATTATATACAGTCTTGTGAGGCCTCAAGCGGTCAAACCCCTCGGCGATTCAATCCCAACGTCGCCGCCACCATCGTGATCAGCCACTGCTCGGAAGCGACAGATGCTAGCGATCGTTGTGTCTCCTCTGTGTCAAAACTAGGGTGAACGGTGATGCGGTGATGGCTGTGATGGCCGCGCTGATCGCCGTTGCTGGTTTGCCTCGAGCGTGTGCCATCTTCTAGGAACTCACTGTTAGATTGTTTCTTTAAGGTATAAACATACTGTTATTCTGCTTTGAGACGGTAGTGCCTAATGCATTTGTTAGTAGCAGTAATAGTTACATGTTCTTGCTAGATGATAGGTGGAGTTCAAATTTATCTTTTATTTCAGATTAACCATACTTATCTAGTAGATAAAAAGTAAACAGAAAGAATGGATTATATTATTTTTTCCAAGCCACTTGCTTTGAGCTCGAACCCTTCGCACTGAAAATCAGGATTTCGACTTGTTAATCATATGATCTTGTAGGTAATCATAGGGCTAAATTTGAACGGATAGTGCGTTATTTTATCATACACAAATTATAACATTTACAACTACTACAAAAGATATGTTGCGATGTGATTTTATGTGAGACTTGATATACATATTTTCGATGTGATAGTGATGTCCTTCGCCCTCCCTATGTTCAAATCCTGGCTCCGCCCCAGAGAGGAGGTAGGGCTGGCCGACGAGGAGGTCACCGGTGGGAAGAGGGGTGGGTGGGAGGATGGAGGAGGCGAGATAGGGAGAGCCATCTCGTTTCAGTGGATGGGTCGAGAGAGGTGCTTTGTTCATTTGGTCATGTCACTATTGTGAGGCTCATCAATTTGATCAAATTTAAAAAGTATGATTTAGAAAAAAAATAGAACAACAAATATTTTGACAGAAAGGAAGTTACATATATGACGGTACGGTATACAGATAACTACACAGCCAGGTTCGCAGATCGGGTCTCTTGTGCCCCGCAAGATCAAGAAAAATGTATGGTGCCAATGAGACATGAGTAAACAAACGACTGTTGTACCACATTTATTACATTTTTTTCTTTATGAATCATAAACTCACAGTAACACTTCAACCTGGAAGCTAGACAAATTTCTAGGACGCACTGACCTGTTGAAAGACAACGCTGACCATAAAAACATACACAAATCGCGGATGCTTCTTTATGCAAGCACACTGCACACAGCACATGCATGAAATTTAAAGTAAGTTCAGACCTCAGACCTATGTTGTTCACCTACACGCGCAGGTACATATCGATCTTGAGCACCGCGTTGAAGGTGGTAGCATTGGCGGAGTATGTCCGGAGCAGGCCGTACCCGGTCGCTCCGCGGAACGTGCCGGTGCCGCCTACGATTGGCAGTTCCCTGACGGTGTCGGAGGTGGCGTCCCTGGCGAGCACGGCAACAGCGCTGCCGTTGTGCCTCCCTGCTGTGAACACGAAGTTGGCGCTAAGCAGCAGCGCCCACTCGGTCATCGACGCCACCTGGTAGAACCCCTGTGCCCTGCCGACGGTGGGGGACGCCGCGTCCGGCCCCTCGGTGAGCAGGTCATCTATGACGAACATGTCGCCGAAGTGGGAGGTGGGGTCGTTGGGCAGCGGCACCACGCCCGTGACGACTTTCACCGCTGTCGCCGGACTCGACGGCCCCCCCGTGGCGATGTCATGCATGTAGAAACTGAGGTGAGTCGTCTCCGTTGCCACCGCCGATTCCGTAAGGATGGGTGCTAGGGCGAAGACCAAGGCCGGTAGGAGCTGCATGGTGTGCTTGATGGCCATGGCTTGTAGGATGTATAGGACAGATGTGCATGTGTTTACTCTATGTCTATCTGCTCTGCCTCGAACCCTTTATAGAGGTAAACTGGAGAGAACCCCGGCGGCTATGCACCATGATAAGTACATTCATTTTTACACAAAGGCATACACACAAAAAATACTACAATAATTGAATAATGCGACTAATACAACGAATGATGAGGTGGGTGGTGAATTAGAGCACAAACGACGAGGAGGCATCTAGGTTAGCGATGTGAAGTCAACTCTTAGACATGTCAACTAACTTGGGCAGCCAGGATGAGTTACGTCATGAAGAATGGGCAATAACTTTTTTTTAAAGGAATGGTGAATGGGCCTTAGAGCATCTACAACCGGAACCCCCAGTCTCCCCCTGTATGTCCAGGCGGATAGCCCGGAGAGGGCCCGGACAGGAAAGAAAAGAAAAATGCCCACCCAAACAGATGATATGGGCTGAGTTTGAGGGGTGCCGGACAGCCCGGATACGTCCTCCACGAGTCAGCCCAAATTCCACCCATCCCACCTAGCCCCACCTGCAGCCACACGTCCTCTTTTCCCTTTCTCTGTACTCTCTCTCCCGTTTTCCTGGGCAGGAAGAGGATGGAGCTCATGCGCCCGCGTCCGGAGAGGAGCTCGCGCCCACGTCGGAGAGGAGCTCGCCCGCCGGCCGGAGAGGAGGTCGCGCGTCAGAGCCCGCGCCCCCGTCCAGGGCCACGGCGGCATGGGAGGAGGGCCGTGCCTGCGGCTGGCGGTGGTGGCAGTTGGGGGCCACGAAGGCAGGGGAGGAGGATCGTGCCAGCGAGCGAGGGGAGGAGGGCCGTGCCGGCGAGCGGGAGGGTGTGCCCGAGGCAACCGTCTCCTTGTACGCCTGCTCCATCAGCGTGCATGGGCAGACGGGCGTGCCGAGCTCGGTGCCGGCGAGCGAGAGGATGACCTGCAGGAAGGCGCTCGTCATGAGCTCGCGTGAGAACGCACCGGCGTCCACGTCGTTGGGGGACACGGCGGCAGGTGGAGGAAGGCCACGGCTGCAGGTGGAGGAGGACCGCGACAGTGGCTTGCTGCGATGTGGCTTGGAGGCCGCGTCTACGAGGCCACCCGAGCTCGCGCCCTCCCGGGCTGCGGGGGCTGATCCGGCATGCGCGCCTCTCCCATGCGGCCGTCGCAGCGTCCGGGCGTCCTCTGTGCATGCGCTGGCGGTGCCGCATGCGACCTGTTCAATGGAATGTGTGAAGTAGGGAGGGCAATTTAGTGGGTGTGGTTGTGTGCCAGGAAAAGTAGGGGTTCAAAGCGGACATGCCTGTCCAGGCATGTCCGCCGACATAAGGGGGCCAAGTTAGCCAATCGTGGTTGTAGATGCTCTTCGTGCCCGAATTTAATTGATTGAACTGGTGATGTCAACTTGATATGCAATGAGACGGTGGATCAGTGCAGGTGTGAAGCCGCCGTACGGGAGGACACATGTGGTGAGGCGCTAAGATGCTAAGGCACATGGCACAAGGACGCACATAAGCCCACCAACGTCTGGCTCCACGGCCTCGACAATGATGGAAGTTCAAATTGAGCAACAGTATTGGGAATAGTGACATTGACACAACTTTTCTAGGTGATGTGCAATATTCATTTCTTGTTATGTTTTGTACGTAATAGTTTTATTTATTTATGTTCTGCAAATTCTGTTACTCTATATAATATGCATAATCTTCTCAATGAAAATATTCATTTCTCGAGGAATTTTCCCACAAATGCTGACCATGGAGGTTGGAGTCAGGTGTGTGAGCGCAAAGGATGCACGGCCAGAGGCAGTCATGATGTGCAGCCACCGCATCCGGTGGGTGGCCAGGCGGAGCGTGCCACTTACCTCAAGTGGATGGATGGGCGATGCTTCCGTTGCCTCAGCCGCAAGCACTTTGCCGTTGCCTGCTGGCAGCCGCTCATGTGTTGGCGATGTTACGGCGATTTCCACCTTGAAAGCAAATGCTCTCTCTCCCACCGCGGATGTCCTCCTCGACATCGCCGTCCTCCTAACCTCGTCCTGCTGTTGAGGTTCCTCGTGTCGGGCCGATTGGCTCTACTTCAAGTCTGGCGCTGGTTTTGGTGGAGCCGCATGCTTCTCTAGAGGCCAGCGGGTTCGGCGAGACTGGCGCTTAGGTTGGGTCCCAAGCTGATGAGAGGTGTGCCGATGCTTGCATGACACAGGTCGATGCACCATCAATCTCGGTGCAGGAGTTTCTCAGTGAAGTCACTCGCATGTTAGCAAGGCCTCTTCCTGGGACCTCGACGCACGTGCGGGTGGCGACTGATGATGCCTCTAGCATTACCCGACGAAGCGGGCGTCTTGATAAGAAGAACAGAGAGTGTACTATCCCGATGGCCAAGCGTGCGGAATTTAGGTTGATGGAAGCCTTTGGGGAGTTGCCAGAGATGAACAAAGAGGAGCTCGCGAAGAACTAGATGCAATCTTACTTTGATATGTACAATAAGCCGCATTCTTCACAGGCGATCGCCGCGATCCGCGCTTTGGCGGGCATCAACGGAAAGGCGAAGATGGACCTTGCCAACATGGGTCATTCCGACGCCCTGGGTTGCTCTCTACTTGCTAATGTTAGTCCATGATTCTTGCATGGAGAGGCAGTGCCAAGTCTCGGGGAGGATGAGGTCTTTTCGGAGGGTGGTGGTCGTTTTGGTTGCACACGAGCTGCGTCAGCCGGTTTTGGGCCTCGGCGCTCTTGTGTCTGGCTCGATGATGTTCCCTGATGTTTGCGTGCGTGTTTATCTAAACCCTACCCGCAATCTCTACTTTTGTTTTTCTGTCATTAGTGTTTGTAATTCGGTTTTTGCCCGATTTTCCTCCAATTAACCGAGCAACTCTCTTCTTATATGAAATGGCAGAGCTCCTACCCTTGCCTCGGCAAGCATTTAAAAAAAGGAGATTGAAGTATGTAATAGAATGTACTTTAATGGTTTGGAAGCTATTAGTGACATGCTCTTTGTGATACTTTCATGAGAATGCTCAAAACATTTTCAATTTTATTTTGATTCATGATTGAAAGTAACAACTTTGTATAGTCAAAATATGCTAGATATTGTTTTCTTTGGTGATCAAATAATCATCTAGGTTTGTTCAAAAATTGAATACATGTATCAATGTCTTTGAATTGACTCATCCAGTGCTCATGTGTATGTCGTCTGTATGTCGAGCTGAGGGTGAACTTGCTGCGATGGTTATAGGCAGGGCTGACTTGAAGCTGAACAAGTGAAACCGATGTTGTAAAATGCGGGCAAACGAATGTTTTCATTGCATCATATTGTTTTATCCGTGCCTTCGTTAGGCGCCTTGCTCGATATACAAAGTTGTTCCGTGGTAACTCACGGGCAGTCACCTATAGTACTAAAGAAACTTACCCCTATGCGGGCTTGTATGTTGGGCCGATCTATCAAAGAATAGGATTAGGATGCAGAGATGGGAATGACGTAGGCGGCTGGATACGACAATGCACCTGGGCGTCATCAGTTCACCACCACCTCCACGTCTCCATCAGGTCCGGTGGTCATTATCTTTTCAACCCAACCAACTGGATGGCTGAAGCTATAGCCCATATGCATGGAGTAGATGCAAAGGTACGGTGCTCCATGTACAGATCGATCATTGACGATGCTACCCGGCCGTGATTTAAAAACGCGCCCCGATAAGCCATTAGTTTAAGCACACACTCTGATCTATCATAAATGCAGTTGCATCTTTTATGGATCCATGGGATGCTGACAGATATAAACCAAGTGTATATATATGTGTCACCTCATACATCAATAGAGGCTCTATGAGCCTATGTGCAGGTTCATTGTAAACACACCTTTACAGAGACTTGCTACTGTTAATGTAAGCTCGCTCTCTTACAATACAATGAACCTGCACATAGGCTCATAGTATACGCTTCCTTTATTCTTTCTCGTACGAAGCCTAGCAGGTAGTAGTCGCCGGCTGACAAAGTAATACAACTTAGTCAGCTGATTCTTAATCTAAACTCTTGGGACTCACAAATGAATTTGCAGCAACAACAGATGTAATGATATCCAGCCGGCTTGTTTGGCTATATGCGTCTTTGCTGCAGAGGGTGGACGTGGAACTCTTTCGTGGCTCTGTGACATAGATACATGGCAAAAATCAACAAGAGCCTCGATTTCCAATAAAAAAAAAGCAGGCTTGTGAATGATTATATCTCCGTTTATTTGATTTTCAATTAAGCAGCCAGGCGGAATGAGCTAGCTAGATTGCTTTTCTACAGGAATGCAGCTTTGGTGTTTGTAACCCAAGCACCGGTCTGCCAATTTTCACACCTTATCTCAAGTGTATGATATGGAACAGCCCAAAAATTCTGATGTGTAAATAAACAAAACAATAACAACACCAAGTTTGTAATATGATAACCCCAACAATTATAACCTCCTATTATGCACTACTTGAATTTCCAAGTTTGCCGAGTGCCGCCGAAAAACGCTCGGCAAAGTGTTTGCCGAGTTCCACACTCGGTGAGCACGACTCGGCTGGCCACTAGTCAGCAAAGGTAACTTTGCCGAGTTCGTTTTCACAGGCAGTTGGCAAACACGTACGAAAACCTTTGCTATGAGCCTATGTGCAGGTTCATTGTATACAATGAACCTGCACATAGGCTCATAGTATACGCTTCCTTTTTTTTTTTTTTTTTTTTTTTTGCGGGAAATACGCTTCCTTTATTCTTTCTCGTACGAAGCCTAGCAGGTAGTAGTCGCCGGCTGACAAAGTAATACAACTTAGTCAGCTGATTCTTAATCTAAACTCTTGGGACTCACAAATGATTTTGCAGCAACAACAGATGTAATGATATCCAGCCGGCTTGTTTGGCTATATGCGTCTTTGATGCAGAGGCTGGACGTGGCTCTTTCGTGGCTCTGTGACATAGATACATGGCAAATAATCAACAAGAGCCTCGATTTCCAATAAAAAAAAAGCAGGCTTGTGAATGATTATATCTCCGTTTATTTGATTTTCAATTAAGCAGCCAGGCGGAATGAGCTAGCTAGATTGCTTTTCTACAGGAATGCAGCCTGCCAATTTTCACACCTTATCTAAAGTGTATGATATGGAACAGCCCAAAAATTCTTATGTGTAAATAAACAAAAAAATAACAACACCAAGTTTGTAATATGACCACCCCAACAATTATAACCTCCTATTACGCACTACTTGAATTTCCAAGTTTGGTGAGTGCCGCCGAAAAATGCTCGGCAAAGTGTTTGCCGAGTTCCACACTCGGTGAGCACGACTCGGTTGGCCACTGGTCGTTAAAGGTAACTTTGCCGAGTTCGTTTTCATGGGCAGTTGGCAGACACGTACGTAAACCTTTGCCGAGTGGCACCTTGTTTGCCGAGTTCCTCGAGGTACGCTCTCAGCAAATCCTGACGAACGGGAGCATGCCATGTGTATAGGCAGCTTGCCGAGGGAGGACTCGGAGAATCCTAACGAACGAGAGGGAGACACGTGGTGGAGGCCACTGCCGAGTTAGAACTCGGCAAAGGTGGTGACCTAGAGCTACCAGCGTGTGCCATGTGGCGCCCTTTTCCGAGTACGACCTGGAGGAACTCAACAAATCTTGCCTGGAGTTACTAGCGTGCGCCACGTGGCACTTCTGCCGAGTGCAGTGCTCAGCAAAGATACCTTTACCCGAGTGTAACGCTCAGCAAAAGCTCCCACCAGTGTTTTTTTTAATTTAGTTTCTAAAAAGCCCTGCAGTTGAAAGATATAGCAATGTAGCATACATACATATCACATCACAATATCTAGCATATATATATCAGATCACAAAGCATATGACATCATCAATTCAAACATACATATAACATCACAAGTTCACATCTGGTAGGAACAGCTAGGGTTCTACCGGGTCTAGGGCGGAGGTTGTAGGGGATGAAGCGGGGTTGGCGAGGGCTGGAGCGCGGCTGCCGGCGGCGGGGCGCCGTTGCGCGCGTGAGGGAGGCGGCGGCGGTGGAAGGCGGCGGCGCGGCTAGGGTTCCGGCTCCTCTGGGAGCCGGGCAATAGAGTTATGACTATATTGCTTAATTCCAAAAGAGTTGTTTACATCGGTTTATATAATCTCACGGCTGACTAAGATAACTTGGAAACTAAGATAACTAAGATAACTTGGGCTAAGCCCATAACTAATCCTGCCCATTGGGCCTCCTCCTTTGGTACGTAGTACCGGTCATAACAACATCACATTGTCACAACCAAAATCAAGTCTCGGCGCAGAAGTTGAATATGGCATACATGGCCTCTAGGGTTGTGGAGGAGGAGGAGGAGGCGCCATAGCCGTCATACGGCCATAAAGCGCCTGCAGTTATTTTTGTTAGCATTGTAGCAAAGAATTTTATCTGATAATATTGTTGGCTATATATTATGGGAAGGACTAACCTTTAATTTCTCCTGGAGGTTCTTGTTCACCTCCTCCTGTGCCTTCCATGCGGCCCTTTGTTCCTCCTCATGTGCCTTCCATGCAGCCCTTTGTTCGTCCTCATGTGCCTTCCATGCGGCCCTTTGTTCCTCCTCATGTGCCTCTCGTGCGGCCCTTTCTGCCTCCAACTGGGCCTATAGTATGCCATCGCAATCTCAAATAAACGTTGCAATGCAAGAATGTAAAGACAAGGGAGGATGAATGAAAGGTACAAACCTGGAGCTGTTCAATCACAGACGCACTAGCCGTCGGGCGACTCCGTATGGAAGTACTCGAGCTCGTGCTCTGCATCCGGAGCTGAGAAAGCTTGGCATGGGGGGATGTGGAGATTGATCCATCAAAAAGGTAGTGGCAGCCATTCTTCTTCCCTCCTCCTGCCTTCATGACCACCACCGGATCAACGGGAAGCTACAGAGGATCAGCCCTGGCCCCATGGCTCTCCCGGTACACATCACAGTATGTTTCCATCCTCTCCTTGGTCTTTTCGCTGCAATACTCCTGGCCCTTCTTGTTTCCCCTATGGCTATGTCTCCATGCTTGCATCTCACTGACCTGGCCACCAGGGTGTTGTCTCTCCTGCAAGAGAAAGCATGATGATTAATAAACATAGCTGAACCTAGAGACGAACTTGACGATGGTGTTGTACATACCATTTTTTGATGGAGAGCTGTCAGGTTGAGGCTGCCATGGACGTGTGCCGGGCACGGCATCAGCAGCCGGTCATCTCTCTTCCTAATGTGTTGCTCCTGCCATGCAGGGGTGCGGATGCACCGCATATCCGCCAACGTCTCCCAGCAGTCTGCTGGTATCCGTTTGTCCCTCATCTACATAGACAAAATACCTCATATGACAAAGAAAAGAAACAAGCGCTGGTCATCTAAGTAGTAGCAAGCAGTGATGCTACTTACTGACAAGTACTCGTCCCGGTCCAGATTTGTGTCGCAAGCAACCTTCTTCTCCATCTTCTTCCCATTTTCATCCCTGCCGTGATATCTGATCACGGCCTTGTAGCGCATATCATGTAGCATGTCGGAGAGAAGTTTCTTCGCAACTCTCTCCAGGTGCCGGCGCACGTCATCCTAGAACCCATCCTCGAAGGTAAAGTGATCCTACAATAATGCATATAGCAGTTAAATAATTATTTAGCTTCTCATATGGACCAACGTAGTGCGAAAGGTACTTACCTACAGATCTCGCTAGATCCGCTCGGCTTTGTTGCCACACTCGGGATCCTCGATGGCTTTATAGTGCTCCCATGTGAATCCTGGTTACTCCTTCTCTCTCACAGTGACCAAGCCTGGGAAGTGCGCCTTCAGAAAAGCGCCAATGACATGGTTAACCTGGCGGTTGTGCAAACTCACTCGAACAAGAACCCAAGTCCTTCATAATGAAAAGGAAAGTCATATGTCAGCGTTCAAATATTATATGCTAATAACTTGTAAGACCATCATTTACCTGTCTCCGTGTGGTCGAATGATAGGCCGACGTTCTAGAGGCATGGCACTCGGGAACCCCGACAGGCCATGCACAGAGCGCTTCCTTCTTGTAGAGCTAGAGGCAGACCCCTACTGGTCCTCATGCACCACCTCCCGCACCTCCTCCTCCTCATCCGAACTAGAGAACCGATCGTGCTCCTTCATGGCGGCGGGTACAGAACTACTCGAGGAAGAGTAGTCACTGCCGCTGCCGGAAAGCCTCACTGAATTTCCGAGTCATCTCATGCTTGAAGCACCGGCTATAAGAAAGACAAAACAAACAAAACACATATTAATGTCATCATCACAAAAACAAGGAAAATGAGCTGCCATGGCTGAAAAAATGATATGCTGTGGTAGCTCTATTTTGTTATGTTTACTAGGTATTGAACAACAAAAAATAATTCTCTTCTATTCGATTGGCATCAAAAAATGTCGCCCATACTGACTTCAGGATTGTTCTGTTCCTATTTTAGAAAGTCCAACATCATATACATTACCGTTAAGAGCTTGTAGCTTGACAGTTCCTGAGATTTTTCGTCCATAAAGGTTCACAAACCACTCTTGTATCACATGTTTGCTACAGGTGATACCGGAGTGGTTTGTGAACACGAAAAATCTAGGGAACAATCAAACTAGAAGCTCCTAATGGTAACACATATCATGTTGGACTTATGAACAAAACAATTCGGAACTCAGGGTGGACAACATTTATTGATGCCAATCAAATAGAAGATAATAGTTCATCATGTTTCGCTACGTAGGAAACCTTATTGCAAAGTTCTTCATTGCATAATTAAATAACGGTACCACATTAACATCATATATAGCTTAATTGAACAGTACATTACCTACTACACTCCATTACCTACTACATTAACACTACATTGACATCAAACTATCCATACTACTACTCGCTGGAGCTCTACTTCTAGTCGTCCTCGGAGAAGTCGGACAAGTTTGACTCACAGGAGATGGGGACACCGGGACATCGCTCCCCTCTGACTCGTAGAGGAGCTCATCGAGGTCATCGAAAAGCCCATGTTGCTCGGCATGGCAGCGGACGATCTCCTGGCGATTGCCCTCGATCTTCTGCTCGTCCTTGACGGACTCGAAGAGTGCGCGGTTCTTAGCTAGGAGCTGCGGGTTCTTCTGAAGGAGCGCGGCGATGCAGGCCTCAACGTCGCGCTCGGCCGTGACCTACGCCTCGGCCATGCGGTGCTCCTCCTCCTCGGCATGGGAGGCGACCCTAATGGGAGGGCCGATAGCAGCCGCGGCCACGGTGTCGTCGGGGAAGTTGAGCTTGGCCCGGCTCCCCAAGAGGCAGAGCACTTCGGTGTCGTAGGCAAGTGTCGCCTCCTCCGCGGTGGCGAACGTGCCAAGCCAAGCCGCCCAATAAAATTCAGTATAAGCAGTGCAATGTTACGTAGTGGCATTTGGATCTAGATCCTATATGTGTGTGGCTGTTTATCTTGTTGGAGGATGCTGTGGTATGCTTGCGGTGTTTTTGCAGTCATGTAGTACATGCTTGCTACATATAGTTGTTAATGTTTGCTGTTACCTATCATTAAATTTGCAGTGCTAGTTACTATCCAGATGCTTCAGGACGTAGCAGATGATAATTTCTGTTTCCTGGCTGATGTTTTGGACACTCTTCTCTTCTTGAATGGGCTGCATGCTTGAAGATGATGCTGATAGTGTTGGATGTCGAAAACGAGCCGAGAATCAGGAATTAACATATATCTTGTTCTAAATCATCCAAGTCACCACTCAAAAATGCATATGTTGTCTTTGTCAGTAGTAGCAACGATATTATGCATGCAGTTTCTGCTGTATCAACGGAAAGTCACAAGTAGTGCTCTATGCAATGGAGATTCCGCGAGTGTCAACCACTAAGTGCCTGTACATAATTATGTCAACATCCAACTTCACTCGTCATGTTGCAACCAGCGAGGGTTACTGCCAGCACAACTAGTCGTGAATTTGTCAACTCTGCTGTGTATAGATCGATTCCCCAAGCTGCTTCATCTATACGATCATGCATCTATTTTCAGTTTGAATCATTAAATAGTTTGGTTACAACAAACTTACGCTGACTTCGTCTATACATTTTGCTTCTATTAATTCACATTCAGCTGTGAATTAGATATATTGACAATTCTGCCGCCCAATCTTGCAAATGATTAGATATGTCCCATTTCTTGGGATATGCTGCACTAATTAGACAGCTGATATGATTAATGCAGCATATCTGATCGAGATAGGGTTGGCATCTAATAAATTGACCAGCACTAATTAAGACAACTCATGTAACTAAGCCAGAAGGTTAATGAATAAGAAGCCACGTCTTCCGGGTCAAGAAAGCTTGGCTTGAGCAACGTGGGGGAGCGTGCATTCGAACAGATCGATCCAGATGAATCATTGACTAGGATCAACTTGGTACCAAGACTTAAGTTAACTTAAATTAATGAACAGCTAAGCTTAGTTAACAATATCGAGACAGGATAACTTATCTTGAGCTAGCTAGCAACATGCAGGTGGTAAGACTTGGCAAGCATGTGGATTACTTATTTAATTAGGATGACTTAACCCAAAATAATTGTTTATCAGCGATGCAACTATATGGCTGGCGCGAGAGAACATGCATCCAGGCCACACTGCTTTTGCATCCATACACACAGAATTAACTGACTGAGCACTTACCGCACCCATGGAGGGGGTTCTTTTGAGTGCAGCGACGGGGGCCTTGGATGCTGTCCTGGGGAAGCTGGACACTCTGCTGGTCGACGAGTACAAGCTTCACAAGGGGGTGCACCGTGAGATCAGGTTCCTAACTGATGAGCTTGCTGATATGCACGCGTTTCTCCTGAAAATGTCGGAGGAGGAGGATCCTGACGTGCACGGTAAGGTATGGACGACCATAGTGCGGGAGCTCTCCTATGATATAGAGGACCCCATCGACGACTTCATGCAAGGTGTCGACGACAAAGACGCTAAGCCAGATGGCTTCATAAAGAAGATCAAACACATTCTAGGGAAGTTGGGGAAGAGGAAAGCAAACCATCAGATGTTACAAGATCTGAAGAAACAAATCATTGAGGTGGGCGAGAGGAATGAAATGTACATGACACGTCAGGTCTTCTCCAATACCAGAAATGCCACCATCGACCCTAGAACTCTTGCTATCTTTGAGCATGCGTCAAAGCTTGTGGGGATTGATGAACCAAAGGCTGAGCTAATCAAACTATTAACGGAAGAGGATGGATGTGTTTGAACGCAAGAGCAACTAAAGATGGTCGCCATTGTTGGATCTGTGGGGAATGGGCAAGACAACTGCTGCAAACCAAGTGTATCAAGAGCTCAAAGAGAATTTCACAAGGCTTTCGTATCAGTGTCGCAAAATCCAGACATGACGAATATCTTGAGAACCATTCTCAGTGAAGTTAACTGTCAAGATTATGCTCACACTGAAGCAGGGAGCATACAACAACTGATAAGTAAGATCAACGATTTCCTAGCGGAGAAAAGGTACTACTATATTCAATTTAATTCACTTGTCATCCATAAAAGTTGTATTAAGATTTGTCACATTAAATTACACTAGTAAATAAAATGAGAGAACAGACAGGCTGTCTCGGTCTTTCCAGGGTGCTACAGTAGAGAGAGGCAAAAAAGGGGAGAAGTGATTGCTGGTCTCCTTCGGCAGCGATTCCATCGCTCCCATCCACCTTCGACAACCGTTTCGGCGCTGGGAGGCTTGGTGTAGCGCTCATCTCTGCGCGGAGGGGCGATTTAGGCGCGTAGGTGCTAGGTTTAGGGTCTCTACCGGTGGTGTCCAGGCAAGGATGGCGCCGCCGTGGGGGTATAATAAGAGGATCCCTCTGGCCTCTTCCTCGTGCTTCCGGCGACAGCTCCGTGGACGGTGGAGGGCCAGAGAGGGTGGAGCGCTGGCCCAGAAGGGCTTGGTTGTAATTTTCTCTCTTCTAGGGTTGTTTCCAGTGTGGTCTATGCGTGTATGTGTTGAGCTGTTTTGATCTGGAATGCACGTATGCTTTCTCAAAAAAAAAATACACTAGTAAATTTATCATCCAAATAGTTCCATAATCACATTTGAGGAGAAAAAGTAATGGTCAAATGTATGCAAGCACTTCTTTGCATGTACTTACCTAGTTAGGAAGGTTGTTGCATTTGGAGGAAAAGTAAGGGATGTGTAAGCTGTAAGCGCATATAACTAGCATAGGTCTTCGGTGTGTGTCCATTTCAGAATACATAGAACAAAAGATAACCTTTTCCATAATACAAAATTATCACCACTCTTCTGTCAAGCATGCATGCATGCTAAAAGATATGTACTACTCCAAATGCGTAGAGCTCTATTTTTCTTATATGACCTACCTAGGAAAAAGTATTTTCTTTTATAAGCACCCATTTAAATGTGTAGAGCTCTATTTTTTTTTTTGGCCTGGTCTCTCCGTTTAAGTTGCACAGAGGTCTCTTTTATAGGTTGTTAGTGGGAACATGTAAGTTTCTCTTTTTTCTTCCTTTGTTGTATACTTCATTTTAAGCTGCCATATTAAATAATATCACTCATAAAACCATGTGCAGGTATTTTATAGTGACTGATGATATATGGGATGTTAAAACATGAGACATTATTAAATATGCATTACCCATGACCTGATATGGCAACGTAATAATCACCACTACTCGTATGAGTTATGTCGCATGTTCATGCCGTTCATCAATCAATGGACATATTTACAATATAAGACCTATTAATATAGCGCACTCAAAACAGCTATTTCACAGAAGATTATTCAACTCCAAAGAAGATTGCCCTTTATCCCTTGAAAAAGTCACTATACCATGACAAAACTTACGGGTCAATATATCTGCCGGGAATGCTAGCCTATGGAGGCAGTTTAACTGTCGGGAATGCTTTTTGCCGGCAAAAAGCATCTGCCCTGGAAAGTCCTGTCGGGAAAAACAATTCCCGGCAATTACTACAATCCCCGACAGTTTATCTGACCTAGATGTTCAAACCTTTGCCAGCAGTTAGAACTATTCCCAGCATATACTTTTTCCCCGGCAGACTAATAATACAGGGCAGATAGAAGAGTCCCCGGTAGTTGTTCTGCCCTTAATCATGCACGCTGCCAGCATGCAAATCCACTCTAGTAGTTCAACATCTATCATTTATCTCCTCTCTATTTTGTGCCATAAGTACAATATATACATATAACACGCATGGAGAGTAATTAAAGTTGCATCAACTTACATAATATATCTTAGTAATCCATCATGTCTACATGCTTACAGGTATAAATAGGTTCACAAGTCTAGTATTACATCACAGCTAAAAGCACAACAATCCATCATGTCTACATGCATACATAGGCATACATTTGAAGGTTCGTAAGTCCAATATTAGATCACAGCCAAAAGCACAAAATATAACATCCTGTTCCAGTTAGAAACAGATCCCGGCAGAAGATTCTTTTGTTCACAAAACACACCTCTTGAAATTTGCGGATTCAAAACCATTATACCGGTGACCTGAAAAAAAGAAGTAGCCAATTAGATCATCTTACAATAACACATGTTCCAGAAAATGCATTTTGACAACCACTTCCAAGCAAGAGCAGGTCAGAGCTTATAAACCACTTGCAAGGAGGAGCAAGGCACACCGGATTCATACAAAGCACGTCTAACTAAGCATACATGTTATATATGCATGCAATAGGTCATGTCGCAGTTGTGCTGTGAAGTGCCATTCTATTGTTAATTTATAGAGCCGACTTTGAGAGTTGAGGCAACACTGAATTGCGAATGACCGAGCATTTTCAATATGGTCAATCATCGTGAACGTATCTACTATTTACATTATAAACTAAGATATATCAGTACAGAAAATTAGAACGAAATTGGGAACGTATAATAGCAAATTTCTGTGATGTCGCTTATCATCACAGTCTACATGTAACTTCACCACTGTTGAATTATGCACCCTTTATTTCATATAGAGCATCTCTTTCTACTCCAACCTGACCTTGTAATGTGCCAGGATTTATTTATATTCACAGTTCAAGTCTTGTACTCTTGTCTGAATACCTCAATGGAAACAAAACTTGATAGAGAGCAGCATATTTGATTTTAATTTCAATATAGCTACTAATTTCTGAGAAGTCTTAAGTAACATGGTGCCTCATTTGTATGAATCGCAAAAGTAAACGAATTAGTTACTCCTTATGCAGCATATTTTCATGGATGGTGGGAAATCAGCACATTGACCAAAAGAAATAAGAGTTGGCCCGGGTACACTGCTCCAGGAAAAGTAAGGTCTAATTTTAGGAAATTAGGTCGTAGACCCGCTTTATAGATAAAGAAAAGTAGCATCCACAAGATCCAAATGTACGAGGGAACCAGTTACAGTAAGGTCTAATGTTTGCAAGAGCTAGCTCATTATACTCATTGTTTAGATGATAATGAAAACAAAATTAGCATGTCTTTAGTCTAATATTCCAGAACTCTAAGAATCTATAATACCTTCTAGATGTCGGAACTGCTTCCGGCTGTGATGGTTGCTTTTGCATAACTTTAGGATTAACCTCCATCTGCATATATAAGATTGTCAAATAAAATGCAATTTGAGAAACCTATAACTACTGAAATATACATGATCACAAAAGAAGTTTTACATTATCTACGAGGCCATGCAATAGATCCCCTGATAGCATTGACCATGGTCCTCACATTCAGATAAGGGCGTTGCAAAATACCATCCCTTTTCAACACCAAGTTAACTACAACTTCATACGTGTATCATCATTATCTCTTTGTCCTCTGTTTGCCATTCTTTTTCGTAAAAAAAGTGTGATCTCAGAATTAGTAAAAGTTTTATGCAATCTGAAATAGAAGAACAAAGTGGTACTCTGCAGGAATACTTATATATAAAAGATAGAATTAGGAATGGTGTGTCTTATGCACAATCTGAAGTAGAGGGACATTACAAAATAGTAAAAGAGGTATTTAAGCTACATATCCCTCCTATCCCGAGGAACAATTGTTCCGTCTGTATCTTTTCTGATACGAGGTGCATCTTGAGCATCAAGCCGGAGATTTATATTAGCATCTAAATCAGAGAATGGAAACACAGGTTAATCAACCTTCTCAAAGTTTTCATTCCCTTTTCCAAAAATATCAGAAAGGATCCCGGCTTTGAATGAACAACACCTAATGAATCTTTGTCAATGGGATCTTGGCATAATACACTTGAGTTGCTTTCGAAGCAAAAATTAATTGTTCATCAGACAAGTTCTTACCAGAGTTAAATAAATGCTTAGAGTTCACATTTGTGATGCCAAATTTATCAACTTTTACCCACTTTGTGTGCCTACAATTATTTACTTGTCAAAAGATAAACATTTGATAATGTTAAAAAAGTGACAAATGTGTATGCTGCACAAAGCACATCCCATAACACATAACAGAACAATTTTTCTTCTACTGCCTAAGTGTGTATGACGGTGTACCACACCGGGGGTGGCTTCTCGGAGGGGAGCCCGGCGGCAAACCTGCCACGGGGTCCGGGGGACCACCAAGGATCTGGCGATAGGAAGGAGCCCGGAGCTTCGGGTGCGCATCCAGAGACCATCTTGGTCCTCAAGTCAATATGGCGGCGGCCAGATTGGATCTTCCTCATGTAAAACCATAGCCCCTATCGTCTATATAAGGTGGGGACTAAGGGGCTCTCAATCCCATCTACATCCGTAGAAAGAAACTCTCGGTAGCAACTACATCTCCCCCATTGTAATCCCTCGCACAAGGTACTCCACCATGAATACAAACACAAAGCAGGATGTAGGGTATTACCCCTCCCCGGAGGCCCGAACCTGGGTAAAACCCTTGTGCGACCTCCGATTTGGTACTTCCGGCCATGTTCGCCACCCTACCGAGGGTACTGACGACTTTCCGCTCCGTCAGTGTAACATGCTAAGTCACCAGAACTGAGATTCAAATTTGGTTCGAAAAGCTCATGATCATTATTGCTTCATTCAGGTCATTCACTTTCCCATCAACATAAATCAGAACTTCAACATTGTTTTATGCATGTGCAAGAGCTAAATAGTAAACAGAGCATTTATAAAAATGTATCACACCGTATGTGTAGCTGTTACAACAGATGCAACATTGCTCCTGTCAAAATTTGGAAGCCCTGAAATGATCTAGAGGTGCAAAGGTCAATAATCGCTATCAGAGCTCAACGAGAAGAGTCCATCGAAGCAGTGATATTTTATTAATAAACAGTGAACTATAATTATCACTGACTAAAATCATGTTCTTGAAGATGTTTCTAATGTCCAAACTAGAGTTCACGCAAATTTATATTTGTTAAAATTTTGGTTAATGAGATTCATAGTTACATTATGGGTTCAATATCTCTAGGCATGCTAGAAGAATTAACTAGCATGCAGTCAATATCTCTAGGTATGAAGAAATAATTAACTAGCATGTAAATACTAGTATTCAGTAAGAATTAACTAGCATGCAGTCAATATTTATAGGCATAAACAGAGAATACTTTCTTTTAAGCAAGCATCAACACACATTTTAATCAGTTGTAGTACTATACTCTAAGAAGGCATGGCCCGCTTCCCTGTGTTTGCTTTGCTATCTGTCTCAATAATGCCATGAATAAAGAAGACGAAATGGTGCATAGCATGTAATTATATTGTGTTCTATTGTGCAATCTTCTCTATGCAATAATTGGTAATGCACACGAATATCATTGATACTTATATTTGCACAGATAAGAAAAAAGTATGGAAAGCACAGAAGAATAGGAGATGATGGTTGCAGCTCAGATATAAGTTTGACTTGCTGTCCTATATCTTCTAGGCACTGCATATGCCTCTATATCTTCTAGGCACTGCATATGCCTCAGATATGCAAAACACTGTCAATCCGAGATAAGTTCAATTATTTTCTGTCAGTAGCATTTGACATCTAAATCATGGAATGGTCCTGTGTAACTCTAATAGCCAACCTGAACTTCTTTTCTACTATAAGATATAAGCTCCCACTATAAGTGCAAAAAATTGAAATGTTTACAATTAAATTGCAATGAATGAACCAAATGAAAGCTATTAGTTGGGTCATGTATGGCATAGATCACATTTACATATATACTAGATTACATATATATGAGCATGGAGTCCAATTAAATCAGGTAGATGATTAGTGCTACATAATGACAATGCTTTCTGGAGATGTGTCAAACACATCATATGCATAAAATTTATGGTCCGCGCATCAGCACAGAACCTCAAGAAATATGCATATTTTTACATAAAGCACCAAGGATTATCTAATATATGAAGAGGGGATAAATTCAGACCATACTTGTACTCATGGAGGTTCATGAGCAAAAATCTATGTGAAAAAAAATGGTAAATTTGACGCAACCAGGAATAAGAACATGTTAGCTTGCCATCCCAATTCATTTCTGTGGAGAAACTAGTAATTGAGTTTGGTAGGATTGGTACAGGTTGCAACCTCCGATCTTTCGTGCGGTGTTTTTCAATCACAGGGGAAAACCCACGACCCAACAATAGAGTATATAAGAGAAGAGGCATGGGGCCACGACACCCAATCACCAAAATCCCAAGCCATTGGCTGCATGAGGTGGAACATACAACAAGTTGAATCAGAGAAAGCCAACAAAAGACCAACGAATACAAGCGCGGGGATGCACCTAGTTGAACATAAGGATGTCGGAGCAGAAGCGGATGCGCTGTCCCTTGTCGATCCCAATGTCGTGGGGTACCCCGCGCAGCACTGCGCCGCCCCTACCTAGTATGGAGCCGTCCCTTGCCCTGCCTCATCGAGGTCTACGAGCTATCGGCGGAGTTTGGTGAAGTGCAGCGGAAGTCAGGTGTGAGGTCGAGGCCCGCGACCAGCGCAGGCGCCACCTCCTCCCCCACCTCCATTCCCTCATTCCCTTCCCAAGGGTAGAGGGTTGGGTGGCGGCAGCAGCATCTCACCAAAAGAAGGCAGCAATGGAGCAACGTGGAGGCTCAGGGTGGAGATGGACGAGGCAGCGGTGAAGTGGGTGGATAGAGGAGGCGCTGGCCGCTGGGGACGTGAGAGGCTACGACGGGGCAGATTCTCAGAAGGGGATTAGGGTGGGTCGAAGCATGGGAGAAACGAGTTAGATCTAGGAATATGTTTTTTGAGGGAAAGATCTAAATATGTTCGCGCTCAACTCGGAAAAAATTCCTTTATCCCACGCGAGCCCGCCAGCGGCCCCGAAATATTTTTGGCCTCATGCCCAATCAACATCCCAGCAGATTTTGGGCCTGGTATGGTTTTCCAAGACAGAAGTACTGCACGAAGGATCGCCGACACCTGAAATGCCCCTCATTTTACATCTTTCCCGGCAGTTGTTATGCCTTGCACTATTTTTCCCGGCAGTTAAAATATTCTTGGCATATTAATTGCCCTTGTTCTCGTATTATTCCTGGCAGTTGATTGCCCTTATGTTTGGGTCATGGTGTAGTGAGTTTCTAACCAAATCTTGGAAAAATGTTATGGCTTGCCATTGGCAATCATTGCTATATCTGGCTTGTTGGCTAACACAGGAAGAACAGAGCATCTATAGAACCATGTGAAAGATTCAATTGGTCGTGCACTTGAGAGGAATCCTAGCATCGAAGGAATGATAAAGATATTATCACTTAGTTACTTTGATCTTCCTTCTCATCGAAGAACTTCTCTCTTGTATATGACTATATATCCATAAGATTCTATTATTGAGAAGAAGGGTCTCATAAGGAGATGGATTGCCGAAGGATTTGTTTACAAAGATTGCAGATATATATCATATGAGTTAGGAGAGAGGTATTTTAAAGAGCTCGTCAGTAGGAGTTTGATCCTACCTGTGAAGCTGGACAAATATGATTATCTGCTTTCTTGTTGAGTTCATGACACAATTCTTGATTTCATAGTATCCAAGTCCATTGAAGAGAACTTTGTTACTTTCGTTGGTGTCCCGAGTTTAACTATTGGGACACAAATCAGAGTTCACCGCCTGTCGATGCAAGTTAAAGGGGAAAGAAATTATGTCATGCCAACGAGCCTGGTACTGCCTCATGTCCGAGCACTTAATGTGTTTGGGAATATAGTGAAAATCCCTTCAATGATGGAGTACAGGCATTTGCGCACTATGGACTTTGGAGGATGCAACCCATTGAGCATTCCAGGATGCAGCCAATTAGAAAACCACCATCTTGCTAATGTAGGAAGGTGGTTTCAGCTAAGGTACCTCAACATTAGCGTGACAAGGGTAAGCGAGCTCCCGGAACAAATTCAACATCTAGGGTGCTTAGAGATGTTGGACATAAGGGAGACAGAGGTATCCGATTTACCAGCATGTATTGTCAATCTTGGAAAATTGGTACATTTACTTGTTGACAGAGGTGTTACGTTTCCCGATGGAATTGCGAATATGCAAGCACTAGAGACTTTAAAGAGGTGACCGTCGCCGACCAGTCATATAAATTTTTGCAAGGGCTTGAGCAGCTAAAGAATCTGAGGAAGTTGCACATTAATCATATAGACATTGAGTAAGATCAGCACAAGGAAGTTATTGCTTCCTCTCTCTGTAACCTATGCGCACAGAACCTTAGTTCTCACTATGTGGCATCTATGGTTGTGTGCATCATTTGATGCAGAGGCCGGGGTAATCCCCTTTTCGAAAAGAAATAAACTATGTGGCATCTTGATGAGGATGTCAACATCTTATTGAATAAATGGTGCACTTCGCCACCGCTTAACCTCCAAAAACATAAGAATGCTGATTGTGTCCTCCCAAAGGTTCTGGATTGGGTAGGATCGCTTCTCAATCTGTAGCGCTTATGCTTGGAAGTGGAAAGAATCAGGCATCAAGATCTCTATATCCTTGGATCCTTACCCGGTCTGCTCACTCTGGGTCTGAAAGGAATAGAAGATCAGTGTTGTGAAGATAGAAGGCTAACGGTCAGTGGTAAAGCTGGGTTCCAATGCCTGACGATTTTTACTTATTGGGCGCAGCCAGATGGGATGGATCTCATGTTTGCAGCAAGATGTATGCCCAAGTTAGAAAAACTCGAGATTATATTTTACGGTGGTGATGAAAATGAGTCTCTCAGCAGTCCTAGTGCTTTTGATTTCGGAATCGAAAATCTTTCCAGCCTCGTTACATGCAGATGCGAGTTAAGTTGCTGGGTTGTCACAGGGAGCACTGTTGACGTAGTAAACACTTCCCTGAAGAGAGTAGCCAGCGCACATCCCAATAACTACCTTAATCTAATCTTCATGAATTACGCTGTTCGGTTGTGAATTAAGACCAGGCGTACACGTATGTATGTACGTTACTTCTTCTCCTTCTCTAGATTTATTATTTATATATAGCTTACTTGTAAGTAAAGCTGTTGCCTTGTGATCATGGAGTCACGGGTTCGAGTCCTGGAAACAGCCTCTTGCAAAAATGAAGGAAAAGGCTTTGTACAAAAGGCCTAAAGTGGTCGGACCCTTCCCCGGACCGTGCGCAAGCGGGCGCTACATGCACCGGGCTGTCCTCTTTTATAGCTTACTTGTAAGTTGGAGTACTTACTTATAATCACTCTTTCTTGAACTGAACAGCTCAGAGTTTCTCATTTTCTCAACAATTTAGGTTGTACCTGTTATGCTTACCATTTTTGCACTGTAATGTACGCTTGCTAAGTTGCTAAGTTCCTAACCATTTGCAGTGCTACCTTCCAGATGCTTCGGTATCAGATTGGGTATTTCAGTGTCCTGGGTGATGTTGGACAGATACACTATCTCTCTTGTTGAATGGGCTCAAGATGCTGCTGCACTTCATGATGTGGTTCGATCTGTACATGCAAGCTAGGTCGCTCCCTTGAGGAGACGAGACATTTGTAACAAAGTTTCACCATCTGATCAGTTTAATTATAAGCATTGTACTAGCAGTGGAATGTCAAGGTAGATCTACGTATGCATGTGGGGTAACACTCCAAGAACCAGGAACATCACCAACAGGAAAAGTTCGGTGCTAGCTGCTCCTCCCCATCCGATTCTGAAGTTTTATCTGTTTCTACGCAATTTCCTTTTTCTCGGTGCACCAACAACAGTACAGTCGATCAGTACATATGTCTTAGCAAGAAGTCTTTGACCTGTAGTGAAAAGTCGGGTATATTTATGATATTTCTCTTTTCTGAATCATCCAATTAAGCTCGAGTTTCTTAATTTCAGTAGTGACTAGTTTAATGCCCGTGCGTTGCCACGGGATAAAAAAACATAGTGATGAAATAATTGCCCCAGTTCAGAAATTTTGTTGAACATGATGACATGTGGTTGTCATCAATAAACTGATTTTCTCGCGGTTCTGCCCCCCTCGACAATCGTCGTCTCTTTGCAACCATCTTCTCCTTACAAGAAGACAAAGCGATATCTAATCTTCTCCCTATCTCTCCTTTTGCCCCACCTTCATTTTTGATCTTGTACTTCTACGAATATATAATATTTATCGATTCAAAAGAATATTTTGATTTGTATTTCTGATTTGCGAGCAACGAAGGATGGACGCAGTGCAAAAAAATGTTTATCCCACCTTATTTTCAGACCACAACAAAGATAAGACTTGATTAACTGAAATGTCTCTTTGCCCCTATTTTTAAACTTCTCCCTAAGCAAATTTAACTTTTGCACATTGTTGGTACAAACCCACCATGTCCCATGGTTCCACCCGCTCACACGCTACGTTTACCATTCTCCCCATGGCCTCTCAACCAAGTCCATTTCCGACCATGAAAACAAACTACTGCTATCATAATCTAAATAGGTGTTGAAAAGCAAGCAACCATTAAAACCCATAATTTGTGTGAACGATCATACTGGATAAACCTAACTCAAGTTTTCACTCAGGAATCTGGCTAAATGTTTTTTTATAGAACACACTCGATGCAAGTTTTATTCTAGGAAGCAGCACCGTTGAAATTCACAATTCAATACAGTAGTTCATGCACGTAAATAATTTACTAATGATGTAGCCTAACATTTATCACGTAATATTTCTAGGCTAATGGTGAATAACTTCACAATTCTTGGCAGAAGCCATCATTTTCCTAAGTCGTCAGAGGGTATTGGCCTGGAGGAGACCACCTCTTATCTGCAACACGACATCTTTGACGACTCCAGGACCATTTGGGATGAACAATGAAGACAAACTGGATGATGCCCCGATCCCTGTCATGATGTCGAAGTATTGGGTGACCAGAACCATGTCCATAATATACTTCGCAGTGGTACCAGGGACATTCTCGGAGAAGGTGAAGTCACTGTCTCTGACACTGCCTTGCAATGCAGACGCCAACCAAGTACTTGGACTCGGCTTCTCTTTCTGCTCTTTTGATCTGAAGTATCAACAAGGGCATGGTACTGGATAGAAGTGACAACAGTTACCAAGAAACTAAATAATTGTGGCATCTTCAGCATTTAGTTAAGATGGATAAGGTATACAAATTGATAAACTTGATCTCCTTGATTGATGCAAAATTTCACATCTCAGCTTAACTAAAAAGGTGCAGAGCAGAAGGGAACATACCATAACAAAGCTCTTTGTCCTAGGATCATTGTAACATGCAAGCAAACATCCTCGTTGAGGCTTCAACCCATCTTTGAGTAGCTTTGAGTGAGCTCCTTTTTCTTGACCATAGTTTCCACTTCTGGTCGCCCACGGAATGTTTTCGCTGCAGCAATGCCTCCTTCAACCTTTAGCAAGGTAGCTGCTTCTATATTTGGAGCTGGTAAACTGATTGAAAAGGGCTATTATTCGCAATAGAAGTAAGACCATAGAAATAACTAAAGAATATACTATTTCGTTTATTTATGATCTATAATGTCCAGGTTGTTAGTAGTTGAAATCACGCATTGCACAAGATACCTGTTCAAGACTTTGTGCGGATCGACAACAAGCAGGTCTGAAGACAAGTTTACCTCTCACATCTGCCAACATACATTGCCAAACAAGCAACCAATAGACATGAAACATCAGGATGCCGGATTTATCCATGTCAAGTCTGATTTTTTTTCTAGCTCATTTGCTGCTTCTTTATTTTACCAGATCAGTTGCTGATTTGATAATATAATCTTCACCAGACTTCTTTGTAACACCTACAAATATCATGCATGTCTGGATAAATGTCCTAAAACAAAGACAAATGCTCCAAGCAATTCTGCTCAGAGAAAAGGTTAAGTCTTGTGCAGACCTGATTTATATGTATATATACGAAACAATGGCAAGCGGGTGAATATTGCAAGAAAGCTCTAAATTCATTTATGCTATTTTCTTTCACCAGTTGGACATATATTAGTGTACCAATCTGCAGGAGAAAACACACATGAGTATGTATACTAACAGTGTATCAAGCTCAAGGGAGGAAACCAAATATTAGACGCTGACACTGCTCCCTTTTCAACTTTTTACAAGCTGAGATCATATTTGATAAAAATATATAACTACTTGTGTGTAACATCCAGGTCCAGTTTTTTGACCAATTATTGCAACATAAACATTATTGAGTACCCAAGGGGGCCTCTGAGTATTTGAAACTACGCAAGGGAGCCTAGTGACTATTTCAATTGACGACCAATGAAAAATCCAAATCATTGCTATGGTTGTGCCTCATGTTCATGCCAATAAATTTGATTGACAAAACATTATTTTTAAACCTACCCACTGTTCAAAACAGAGGGAAAGAATAAAACACGTACCTAGTATCATCTGCCATGGAGGTTGCAACCCAACAAGGAACGATCTGTAGGCACACAAAACGTCAAATAACTCATAGTTAATCCTATTCATGCAACAGTTAGTATTGTGATTACATCTGTAGTTTTCCGTACACTTGTAGAGAATATGATTAGATGATTTTGTTAACACAGAACAAAAATGAAATGATTATCAAGCTCGTGAGTACAACCTTCTGTTCCCAACAGTACATGATCCCCTTCTGTTTCCGTACACTTGACAAACAGAAGGTTGTACTCGTTCGTCATCGCCAACAGTACATGTCATCACGACCACACCATGACCAAGGTGTACATGATCCCCTTCGTCATCGCCACGAACTCCCCATCATCGATTCGTCATCGCCACGTATACAGCTTCTGACTGCTATGCACCGTGTAAAGAAAAAAAAGTGGGAAAATTACCTTGATTGGCTAGGAGCGTGAGGGGCGGCAGGAGCAGGGGAGCCGGGTGGCGCTCCTGACGGGGAGCCGGGTGGCGCTCCATCCGAGCCTTCACATAAGACCCCGCTATTTATTGACTTTCGGTTGGCCCGGCTCTGTGTGTACTCGTGGGTATGGAAGCGATACCCATTCACGTCATAAGCATTGTATGCGGCCGCAGAATACTCAAAGCCATTGGCAATTTTTCGCAGCTCGGGATTCATCTTTCTGTCCCTTTTTGCCTACAAGTTACCACGAGAAGTTTAGTACGAGAAGTGGTTGACGGATGTCGGCACTAGAATCAAAGTTAGATAGAATAGTACCAAAGACGAGAACCAGCTAATGAAACCGTAACCACCACCCTTTTTAAAGAGCTCATCCTTTTCTTTGGAGTTAGGACCCCTGTTTCGTAGCTTCCAGTATTTTTCATTGAATTGTCTATGGCAATGAAAAGCGGAAGAGTTAGCCACGAACTAATAACGAGTAAATGTTTGCAACAACTAAGTATTTAACACTTACTCGATGTACGGCTTCACTTCCTCCATGCTTTTCAAGACATACGTGTGGATCTCGTCCCACTCGGGATTTTTGATACTCTTTTTCTTCGTGCCACTTGATTTGCCACCTAGCCCGATGAAGATGCTAAGTTTTGCAACATCTTTAGGGTCGGCAGCATTGTAACGAAGGACTGGATTGTGTCGAGTGGCAATATTTTCATCATAGTACTTTGTCGTGAAGTTTGACACCTCCACCTTAAGAACTGCCTCGGCAATGGATGCCTCGATCTTGCCTTTGTTGCCACACATTTCACGAAGCTTCTTCGTTTCTCTCTCAGGCCCATACTGCCAACGGGTCTGCACAGGCCCCCCCTGCAACGCCTCCCATGGGAGATGCAAGATCATATGCTGCATCGGATTAAAGAACCCTGGCGGAAGGAGCGTCTCTAGCTTGCAAAGCAACTCCGGTGCCTGATCATGCAGCTTCTCAACCACTTTACGGTCTAGCTCCTTAGCACAAAGCTGGCGGAAGAAAAGGCTCAACTCTGCCAGCACTAGCCAAGTCTCCTCATCGACATAGCCTCGAATCATCACCGGCATTATCCGCTCCAGCCATACGTGATAGTCGTGACTCTTGAGCCCTCCTACCCGCAATGTGTCAATGTTTGCACCCCTCACCCAGTTAGCTGCGTACCCATCAGGAAAATACAAGCACTCCACGATCCACTGGAATATGTCCCTCCGATCGGACCGTGAAGGGCAGAACCGGGCCTTTGGCTTAGACCATCTGGGGCCTTTGACTCCAGGAGGCTTCATGTCATAATCTGGCCTATCGCACCACTGTTGTTGATCGATTCGTGCCTTAATGTTATCTTTTGTCTTCTCGGTGTCCATGATGGTGCTCCAAAGGGCCTCGGCGATATTCTTTTCCGTGTGCATTACATCAATGTTATGCGGGAGCTCGAGCTGATGAAAGTAAGGGAGCTTCCATAAGCATGGAATGTGAGTCCACTGGTGTGTCTCCCCATATCCCTCGAAACCATTCCCATTGGCCTTAGGGCGGAGAGCTTCTAACTCAGCCTTGATTTCGGCGCCGGTCCTCAGGCGTGGTCGTGGATCAGTGATAGCAACGCCTTTCTTGAACCTCTTTTTGTCACTCCGGAATCTATGATTCGGGGCAAGGAACTTTCGATGTTCATCAAAGCAGGAATACTTGCCTCCCTTTGTCAGCCAAAAGAAAGTCACTGCCTGCCTGCACACGGGGCAAGGCCACTTCCCATGTGTACACCAGCCGCAGAACAAAGCACGTGCTGGTAGGTCATGCAGAGATGTGTGGTACCAGACATACATATCAAAGTGCTTTTTTGTTACGGCGTCGTATGTGCGCACCCCGCGCCCCTCCCAGCCAACAAGCAAGTCATCCACCAGCGGTTCCAGGTACACAGTCATGTTCTTACCCGGGTATTTCGGCCCTGGGATTATCAGCGACACAAACATGTTCTGCGATCTCATGACAACGCCAGGGGGCAGGTTCAGGGGAATAACAAACACGGGCCAACAGCTATATGTTGCAGCTGACATGCCATATGGATTGAACCCATCGACGGATATCGCAACTGCCACACTCATCGGGTCGCCTGCTTTCTTCGGATGCAAAGCTACAAACTTCTTCCATGCTGCAGCATCCGATGGATGTATCATCTTCTCCTTGCGATATCTATGCCCCAATGAGGGCCAGCGCATCTGTTGGGCAGATTCCTCGGTCATGAAAAGCCGTTGGATCCTCGGCAGAAATGGAAGGTACCGGAGGATCTTTTGGGCAACCCCTGTCTGCCTCTTCTGACCATTACCAAGGTCGACCTCGAAGTACCTAGAGGATTTGCAATGGATGCAATATTTTGCTTCAGCATGTTCTTTTCTAAATAGCATGCATCCCTTTGGACAACAATGTATCTGCTCATATGGCATCTTAAGTGCACTGAGGATTTTGTTAGACTCGTACATGTTCTTCGTCAAGAGGTGCCCTTGCGGCAGAATGCTGCCAATAATAGCCAGAAGATCATCGAACCCATCTCTGCTCAAGTTCCTGTCGCTCTTGAAGGCCATTAGGCGAGCGATGGCATCCAGCTGGGTAACCTCTGTAAGTGAATGAAGGGGTTTCTGCGCAGCAAACAAAGTCTCGTAGAACTTCTTTGTGCTTTGCTCCGGCTCCTCATTTGTGTCCGCCTCCTCAGGTGTCTCCGCCTCCTCAGGTGTCTCCGCCTCCTCATGAGGGTTTTCAGGAGCATTTGCATCAAGGAAGTCGTCTAGGCAGTTATCAAACCCAGCATGAAATTGTCCCGCTGGCTGACTCTGCTGCGACTCCGTTCTCGCACGTTTTGGCGGCTTCTCACCATGGAATTTCCAAACATGGTAGAACGGTGTGAACCCATTCTTGATCAGGTGTTTACTCACTTCATCCTGAGTCTGTCGTTTCTCGTTATGGCATTTCTTGCAGGGGCAGAATATTTTTGCGGGCCTGCTTGGGTCTGCAAACGCACTTTCCACAAACTGCTTGGTCTTGTCTCTCCATTCATCTGTAAAGTCCCACTTACTAGTTCTGCCCGTGTACATCCACTCGCGATTCTCCATCCTTTAATCAGTGCCAAAATATACATACAATGCTTTCAATCTATATTTCACAATAATTGCATCCGGTATTAGTTCGAGGGCTTACCCTCGAAGCGTGATCGATCGCCGAAGAGGATGAGTGGCGCTCCTCCAAAATGCACTCCGACGATAGCCCCGCTCTCAATCTGCGACAAGTAATACGGTTATAAATATTTCTGCGCTCCTCCAAATTATTCCTATCTATTTCCCCACCCCCAAAATATTTCTAACTAGCCTTATCGAACATTTTAATAAATTTGAGACAAGTAATATGGGATAGGAGAGGACTAGATAGAAATATGATACACTAGTACTGCTACTGCGTAGTAAACCTCAGTCTGTTCCTCCACCACAAATAAAAATCTTGAATGGCGTCCAGTATGAACAGCTAGCACACAAACAATTTTTGCTGAAGCAAGAAAATAAAATCTGCAGGCTTGATTGATGGATGGCACACAACAAATAAATCCCACATGTAGAGCAGAGTACATGCAGAGTAATATGGGATAGGAGAGGACTGAGGACATACCTGCAGTGCCCGGTCGTGGCGGCGGACGGTCGTGGCGGTGGGCCGCCCGGGACGGTAGGTGGCAGCGGGCCGCCCGCGTCTACCGTGCGACGAGCCGACGGCGGCGCTCGGCCATGCCGTCGCGGGCTGGTCGTGGGGGCGAGCGGCAGCGAGTGGAGGAGAACGGGGCGGCAGCACCGTGGGGCCTGGGGGCGGCGGCTCGAGGGGAGCAAATGGGCGGCGGCGGTGGAGGCAAGGGGCGACCGGGTGGGCGGCAGTGGAGGCTAGGGGCGGCGACGGCAGTGGAGGGAGCGGCGACGGCAGTGGAGGGGGCGGCGGCGGCCGGGTCGGGAGCTGGCGTGGGGGATTTTTATTTTTTTTGTCTGAGTCGGACTGGCTGGTCGGAACCCTAAGTGGGCCTAAAGCGGTCCATTTTGCCGTGTGCCTTACCTGTTAAACACGGCCAAGCAACCTTCGCCGTGTGTATCCCGGCTGAACACGGCAAAGCGATCATTGCCGTGTGCTTTATATCAAAACACACGGCAAAGCTACCATTGCCGTGTGCTTTGGATAAACGCACACGGCAAAGGGCTGTTTTTCATTTTTTTTAAGGTTTTCCTTGTTTCTTTATTAAAATTTTATTAAGGTTTATATTTTATAAATGTTTATTTTTGTATTAATTTCACTTTTCTTTATTTCTTTATTTTCCCATAAAGCTAACGCGCGCATATGGCAAGCGGTAGTACCGCTCTGGGGAAGCGGTAGTACCGCCCTGGGTACGGCTTAGTGCCGCGCCACTGCCGCTTGGGGGTCCTCGGGGTTCCAGAAGTATTTTCGTAAGCGGTACTTGGCCCGGTAGTAATACATGGTAGTACCGCTCAAGCGGTAGTACCGCTTGGGGGGGTGGCAGTACCGCTTAATTCCGCTCAGGGTCCAGAAGTATTTTTGTAAGCGTGCTGGCTTACGTCTATCTTGATCTTACGTCTCCTTACGTCCATCTTGATCTTCGGTCTTCGTCAGGCTGCCGCCTTCCCGGGAGTACCATTAGGGTATCTTGCCGGGTCGCTTTGCCGGATCGCCTCCTTGCCGGGTCATCTTCAACCCCGGAGCGGCATAACCCTGGCCCGGTTGACCGGGAAAGCTACCCCCTTTGAATTTCACCGGACGGCACTAGACCAATGGACTTTTCTACCTGGTGGTGCTAGGTTAGCCCATAGGAACATTTTAAAACAAATTTTGAGCCCAGACTATCACAAGATTCCCTCCGAGCTACAATCTGTGGCAGTTTCCCCCTCTAAGTGCTGGCGGTAGTGCCGTCCATGAAGGGGGTCACACTCCGGAGCTGCGTGGTGGGTGTTTCAACCTCCCATCGCACAGTCAGACATGTATGAGGACCCAATACAAGTTTTGGTGGGTTTGCTACCCCCCGAAGGCCCCCGAGCGGCCTAACCCTGGCTCGATTGACCCGGAGATCTACCCCCTCTGACTTTCGACGGATGGCGTTGGACCAATGGACTTTTCTACCTGGTTGTGCTAGGTTAGCCCATAGGAACATTTTAAAACAAATTTTGAGCCCAGACTATCACAAGATTCCCTCCGAGCTACAATCTGCGGCAGTTTCCCCCTCTAACTGCTGGTGGTAGTGCCGTCCATGAAGGGGGTCACACTCCGGAGCTGCGTGCTGGGTGTTTCAACCTCCCACCGCACTGTCAGACATGTATGAGGACCCAATACAAGTTTTGGTGGGTTTGCTACCCCCCGAAGGCCCCCGAGTGGCCTAACCCTGGCTCGGTTGACCCGGAGATCTACCCCCTCTGATTTTCGACGGATGGCGTTGGACCAATGGACTTTTCTACCTGGTTGTGCTAGGTTAGCCCATAGGAACATTTTAAATCAAATTTTGAGCCCAGCCTATCACAAGAATCCCTCCGGATTGAACCTCCGTCGCAGTTTCCCCCTGTAAGTGCTAGCGGTAGTGCCGTCCGTGAAGGGGGTCACACTCCGGAGCTGCGTGCTGGGTGTTTGAACCTCCCACCACACTCTCAGACATGTATGAGGACCCAATGCAAGTTTTGGTGGCATTGCTACCCTCCGAAGACCCCGGAGCGGCATAACCCTGGCCCGGTTGACCGGGAAAGCTACCCCCTTTGAATTTCACCGGACGGCGCTAGACCAATGGACTTTTCTACCTGGTGGTGCTAGGTTAGCCCATAGGAACATTTTAAAACAAATTTTGAGCCCAGACTATCACAAGATTCCCTCCAAGCTACAATCTGCGGCAGTTTCCCCCTCTAAGTGCTGGTGGTAGTGCCGTCCATGAAGGGGGTCACACTCCGGAGCTGCGTGCTGGGTGTTTCAACCTCCCACCGCACTGTCAGACATGTATGAGGACCCAATACAAGTTTTGGTGGGTTTGCTACCCCCCGAAGGCCCCCGAGCGGCCTAACCCTGGCTCGGTTGACCCGGAGATCTACCCCCTCTGACTTTCGACGGATGGCGTTGGACCAATGGACTTTTCTACCTGGTTGTGCTAGGTTAGCCCATAGGAACATTTTAAATCAAATTTTGAGCCCAGCCTATCACAAGAATCCCTCCGGATTGAACCTCCGTCGCAGTTTCCCCCTGTAAGTTCTGGCGGTAGTGCCGTCCGTGAAGGGGGTCACACTCCGGAGCTGCGTGCTGGGTGTTTGAACCTCCCACCACACTCTCAGACATGTATGAGGACCCAATGCAAGTTTTGGTGGCATTGCTACCCTCCGAAGACCCCGGAGCGGCATAACCCTGGCCCGGTTGACCGGGAAAGCTACCCCCTTTGAATTTCACCGGACGGCGCTAGACCAATGGACTTTTCTACCTGGTGGTGCTAGGTTAGCCCATAGGAACATTTTAAAACAAATTTTGAGCCCAGACTATCACAAGATTCCCTCTGAGCTACAATCTGTGGCAGTTTCCCCCTCTAAGTGCTGGCGGTAGTGCCGTCCATGAAGGGGGTCACACTCCGGAGCTGCGTGCTGGGTGTTTCAACCTCCCACCACACTGTCAGACATGTATGAGGACCCAATGCAAGTTTTGGTGGGTTTGCTACCCTCGGGCCGAAGGCCCCCGAGCGGCCAAACCCTGGCCCGGTTGACCCGAAGATCTACCACCTCTGACTTTGGACGGATGGCATTGGACCAGTGGACTTTTCTATCTGGTTGTGCTAGGTTAGCCCATAGGAACATTTTAAATCAAATTTTGAGCCCAGCCTATCATAAAATTTCATGAATTGATCACGCTCTGAGTGTTCAGGAAAATTCACGGAACACCAGAACCGCAGAACGTTACTTCGGTGGTATCGCCGCCCGTGAGGGGGGCCACACTCCGGAGCCACGTATTGCCTGTTCAAACATCCCACCACACTTTAAGACATGTATGAGGACCCGGAGCGATGCTTTGGTGGCATTGCTACCCCTCGAAGGGCCCCGGCCGGCCTAACCCTAGCCCCGTTGACCCGTGAAGGGGGTCGCACTCCAGAGCCGCGTGCCGGGTCTTTACACCTGCCACCACAATCCTAGAAATAATCTGACGGATGTAGATATAAAATTTGTTTCGTTTGGCCAAGAAATGAAAAATATACAAAAAAGTCAAAACAAAAGGGTTTTTTCTGTAAATCTGAAGCAAACATTATTTTAGTTTGTTCAAATTTGAAAACATAGTATAGCAACAGAATCCTTTCAAGATTATGATAAAAAACCATATAAAATTTGTCAAAATCGATGCAAGTATCAATTATTTGTTCGGACGTGGAGCTCTGGTTGGCGCGGAGACGAAGAGGCATCTCGACGGAAGAAGGGAATCGGAGGGGCTTTGGCGGTGATATGGGCGGTGGAGAATTGCTGGGTTGGGTGAGTTTTGTGTTCGAGCCGAGACACACACGGCTATATATAGGGACGCGATGGCTACAATGGCGGGAAAAATCGGCGGGAAGAGAAAGGCGGGAATTGAAAAGATGGGAAAGCAATCTTTGCCGTGTCGGCGGACAAAGGAACACGGCAAAGACAGACGTTTGCCGTGTGTCTTTGCGATCCACACGGCAAAGGTGCACATCGCCGTGTTCTTTTCCTATGCACACGGCAAAGATTAGCCGTTATAACGGCCCCGTCAAAAGAGGACACGAAAGCCACGTGTCACGAATTTTTGCCGTGCCGGTGAGCTTTGCCGTGTGCCACCTCCGAATTTGCCGTGCTTTTCTACTTTGCCGTGTGCCCTGTCTGTGTTTTGCCGTGTTCATGTCTTTGCCGTGTTCTTTATTTCGTCTTTGTCGTGTTCTCTATTTTCGCCGTGCTCTTTTTTGTACCTGCACGGCATAGACTCGCTTTGCCGTGTTCCGAGCTTCTGGGCACACGGCAAAGAGCGGCCCACACGGCAGCTCGTCGTTTTCCCGTAGTGAATCATGATTTTTTTTTGAAAAAATAAGTATACAATCAGGCATCATATATGATATATCACATATACTTGACATATACACATGTTCGAACATCAAAACCCGAGCACTAATCAGGTGTCCTAATTCAATAACCATGTTTTGCATTAATGCATCATATATATCAGAAACAAGAAGAAAGAATAAGGCAGAATGATGGTTTCGTATAACGGCTAAGCGGGCTAAATGACTTCAAATTTTGCGATATAGCTGGCTATTAGCGTCATTTTCAATTTAGCATTAAAAGTGCATAGCTTTAGCGGGAGAGCTCTCCATAAGATATAGCGGGCTATTTAAAACTTTGTTATAGAAGCTAATGCCTGGGGCGGAATAACCTGACTTGCGTGTGCCGGCGAGAGGGAGATCTTGAAGCCGTTGAGGCATGGACCACAGCCGTTGTCGTTTGTTCCAGCGGTGCATCGCCGGGAGTGGCAGGCACACAACACTCCAGAGGTGGGGGCGCCGTTGACGATGAAGCCGCCGCCGGTGCCACAGGGTCCGGGAAGCGAAGGAGAATGCTGAAGCACTTGAAGTCCCCGTACCTGGTGATGAGGGAGGCGACATCTCGATTTGCGACGGTGAAGGAGAAGCGTTATTCCTCTTCCATGGTCCCGTTGAAGCTTTGATAATCTCCCCCGAATAGATTGGCGAGGATGAGTGCCAGGAGTGTTGTGTCGACGGCGACCAGGAACTGAATGACTTGCACAATCATGCGACGGTCATGGCTTGTGCAGTTCGGCACGGGAGTGACGTAGGTACTCGGCCTAAGCCATGCAGCGATCTCAAAAGTGATGGCTAGGTCGTTTGGAATGCGAAGCATGTCGGGTAGGGTTTCGCAGTAGTGTGGTATTTGTGTTGGCGGCGGGCCGGTAGTAGTGGCAGCAAGTGGCGGCTGAGTGGGGTATGGCTGAAAGGAGAAGATGAAGTTTGGATGGCGTATGTCATCCTCTTGCAGTAGAATTTGGGCTATGGTGATGGAGGAAACATGGAAGCGGAAGTTTAGGTCGTCAAGCATCGCCACGAAGAACTCAGTAGCACAGCCGCCAATTGAAGCTTGTAGCAAGGCGGCAACTAGGCTGTAGTCTATGCGTTTCTTGGTGTGGGAGAAGGAGACGCACAGTGGATATGAGAGATGCAGGCAGGGCGAGGTGATCGGGATCCGGAGCTTGTTGGTGATTTGTTCCTCGAGGTTGAGGCCCATTGCATTTCCAACACCGAGGAAGCATCACAGGGCCACCTGGCCGGAGCGAACGTAGGCAGGTTCATCTGTTGAGGCGGGCAAGGCGGTGAGTTGGCTTTGTGGTTCGGGAGCTGGGGCGGGCGGTAGGTGGGCGGGGCTTGCTGGAGGAGCAGTGGGTGAAGGGGCCGGCAGTGGGCTGGGCGTCTCAGTGCGAGGGGAGGAGGCAGGGGCGGAGATAGGGGGGACGAGCGGGGCCAGGCCCAAAAATGCTACTCCTACGAAATTATTACGTATCTCACTTACGAACGTCATCTCCTTCCCTAATCCCCACTAATCTCCCCCTTGAATTTCAGGGTAGGGGCCTGTGCTATCCAATCAAACAAGGCCACATCACCATGTACGTAAATTTTGTAACCAACCTTCCCATAAGTGTAGCAAAGCTCAGCCAGCCCCCCCCCCCCCCCCCCCTAACGATCGGCCACCGCCAACAAACCTACGTAGATACCAATACTAATTGTCCTAGATTTATGGCATGGCAATCAATTTTTATGGTCATTAGATTAGAAAGTGCCTTACTGCCCCATCCCCATGGCCCAAGCCCAAACAGGCACAATGGCTTAACTGCCCGCATGAACCTAATCAAATTCATTATATACAGTCTTGTGAGGCCTCAAGCGGTCAAACCCCTCGGCGATTCAATCCCAACATCGCCGCCACCATCGTGATCAGCCACTGCTCGGAAGCGACAGATGCTAGCGATCGTTGTGTCTCCTCTGTGTCAAAACTAGGGTGAACGGTGATGCGGTGATGGCTGTGATGGCCGCGCTGATCGCCGTTGCTGGTTTGCCTCGAGCGTGTGCCATCTTCTAGGAACTCACTGTTAGATTGTTTCTTTAAGGTATAAACATACTGTTATTCTGCTTTGAGACGGTAGTGCCTAATGCATTTGTTAGTAGCAGTAATAGTTACATGTTCTTGCTAGATGATAGGTGGAGTTCAAATTTATCTTTTATTTCAGATTAACCATACTTATCTAGTAGATAAAAAGTAAACAGAAAGAATGGATTATATTATTTTTTCCAAGCCACTTGCTTTGAGCTCGAACCCTTCGCACTGAAAATCAGGATTTCGACTTGTTAATCATATGATCTTGTAGGTAATCATAGGGCTAAATTTGAACGGATAGTGCGTTATTTTATCATACACAAATTATAACATTTACAACTACTACAAAAGATATGTTGCGATGTGATTTTATGTGAGACTTGATATACATATTTTCGATGTGATAGTGATGTCCTTCGCCCTCCCTATGTTCAAATCCTGGCTCCGCCCCTGAGAGGAGGTAGGGCTGGCCGACGAGGAGGTCACCGGTGGGAAGAGGGGTGGGTGGGAGGATGGAGGAGGCGAGATAGGGAGAGCCATCTCGTTTCAGTGGATGGGTCGAGAGAGGTGCTTTGTTCATTTGGTCATGTCACTATTGTGAGGCTCATCAATTTGATCAAATTTAAAAAGTATGATTTAGAAAAAAAATAGAACAACAAATATTTTGACAGAAAGGAAGTTACATATATGACGGTACGGTATACAGATAACTACACAGCCAGGTTCGCAGATCGGGTCTCTTGTGCCCCGCAAGATCAAGAAAAATGTATGGTGCCAATGAGACATGAGTAAACAAACGACTGTTGTACCACATTTATTACATTTTTTTCTTTATGAATCATAAACTCACAGTAACACTTCAACCTGGAAGCTAGACAAATTTCTAGGACGCACTGACCTGTTGAAAGACAACGCTGACCATAAAAACATACACAAATCGCGGATGCTTCTTTATGCAAGCACACTGCACACAGCACATGCATGAAATTTAAAGTAAGTTCAGACCTCAGACCTATGTTGTTCACCTACACGCGCAGGTACATATCGATCTTGAGCACCGCGTTGAAGGTGGTAGCATTGGCGGAGTATGTCCGGAGCAGGCCGTACCCGGTCGCTCCGCGGAACGTGCCGGTGCCGCCTACGATTGGCAGTTCCCTGACGGTGTCGGAGGTGGAGTCCCTGGCGAGCACGGCAACAGCGCTGCCGTTGTGCCTCCCTGCTGTGAACACGAAGTTGGCGCTAAGCAGCAGCGCCCACTCGGTCATCGACGCCACCTGGTAGAACCCCTGTGCCCTGCCGACGGTGGGGGACGCCGCGTCCGGCCCCTCGGTGAGCAGGTCATCTATGACGAACATGTCGCCGAAGTGGGAGGTGGGGTCGTTGGGCAGCGGCACCACGCCCGTGACGACTTTCACCGCTGTCGCCGGACTCGACGGCCCCCCCGTGGCGATGTCATGCATGTAGAAACTGAGGTGAGTCGTCTCCGTTGCCACCGCCGATTCCGTAAGGATGGGTGCTAGGGCGAAGACCAAGGCCGGTAGGAGCTGCATGGTGTGCTTGATGGCCATGGCTTGTAGGATGTATAGGACAGATGTGCATGTGTTTACTCTATGTCTATCTGCTCTGCCTCGAACCCTTTATAGAGGTAAACTGGAGAGAACCCCGGCGGCTATGCACCATGATAAGTACATTCATTTTTACACAAAGGCATACACACAAAAAATACTACAATAATTGAATAATGCGACTAATACAACGAATGATGAGGTGGGTGGTGAATTAGAGCACAAACGACGAGGAGGCATCTAGGTTAGCGATGTGAAGTCAACTCTTAGACATGTCAACTAACTTGGGCAGCCAGGATGAGTTACGTCATGAAGAATGGGCAATAACTTTTTTTTAAAGGAATGGTGAATGGGCCTTAGAGCATCTACAACCGGAACCCCCAGTCTCCCCCTGTATGTCCAGGCGGATAGCCCGGAGAGGGCCCGGACAGGAAAGAAAAGAAAAATGCCCACCCAAACAGATGATATGGGCTGAGTTTGAGGGGTGCCGGACAGCCCCGGATACGTCCTCCACGAGTCAGCCCAAATTCCACCCATCCCACCTAGCCCCACCTGCAGCCACACGTCCTCTTTTCCCTTTCTCTGTACTCTCTCTCCCGTTTTCCTGGGCAGGAAGAGGATGGAGCTCATGCGCCCGCGTCCGGAGAGGAGCTCGCGCCCACGTCGGAGAGGAGCTCGCCCGCCGGCCGGAGAGGAGGTCGCGCGTCAGAGCCCGCGCCCCCGTCCAGGGCCACGGCGGCATGGGAGGAGGGCCGTGCCTGCGGCTGGCGGTGGTGGCAGTTGGGGGCCACGAAGGCAGGGGAGGAGGATCGTGCCAGCGAGCGAGGGGAGGAGGGCCGTGCCGGCGAGCGGGAGGGTGTGCCCGAGGCAACCGTCTCCTTGTACGCCTGCTCCATCAGCGTGCATGGGCAGACGGGCGTGCCGAGCTCGGTGCCGGCGAGCGAGAGGATGACCTGCAGGAAGGCGCTCGTCATGAGCTCGCGTGAGAACGCACCGGCGTCCACGTCGTTGGGGGACACGGCGGCAGGTGGAGGAAGGCCACGGCTGCAGGTGGAGGAGGACCGCGACAGTGGCTTGCTGCGATGTGGCTTGGAGGCCGCGTCTACGAGGCCACCCGAGCTCGCGCCCTCCCGGGCTGCGGGGGCTGATCCGGCATGCGCGCCTCTCCCATGCGGCCGTCGCAGCGTCCGGGCGTCCTCTGTGCATGCGCTGGCGGTGCCGCATGCGACCTGTTCAATGGAATGTGTGAAGTAGGGAGGGCAATTTAGTGGGTGTGGTTGTGTGCCAGGAAAAGTAGGGGTTCAAAGCGGACATGCCTGTCCAGGCATGTCCGCCGACATAAGGGGGCCAAGTTAGCCAATCGTGGTTGTAGATGCTCTTCGTGCCCGAATTTAATTGATTGAACTGGTGATGTCAACTTGATATGCAATGAGACGGTGGATCAGTGCAGGTGTGAAGCCGCCGTACGGGAGGACACATGTGGTGAGGCGCTAAGATGCTAAGGCACATGGCACAAGGACGCACATAAGCCCACCAACGTCTGGCTCCACGGCCTCGACAATGATGGAAGTTCAAATTGAGCAACAGTATTGGGAATAGTGACATTGACACAACTTTTCTAGGTGATGTGCAATATTCATTTCTTGTTATGTTTTGTACGTAATAGTTTTATTTATTTATGTTCTGCAAATTCTGTTACTCTATATAATATGCATAATCTTCTCAATGAAAATATTCATTTCTCGAGGAATTTTCCCACAAATGCTGACCATGGAGGTTGGAGTCAGGTGTGTGAGCGCAAAGGATGCACGGCCAGAGGCAGTCATGATGTGCAGCCACCGCATCCGGTGGGTGGCCAGGCGGAGCGTGCCACTTACCTCAAGTGGATGGATGGGCGATGCTTCCGTTGCCTCAGCCGCAAGCACTTTGCCGTTGCCTGCTGGCAGCCGCTCATGTGTTGGCGATGTTACGGCGATTTCCACCTTGAAAGCAAATGCTCTCTCTCCCACCGCGGATGTCCTCCTCGACATCGCCGTCCTCCTAACCTCGTCCTGCTGTTGAGGTTCCTCGTGTCGGGCCGATTGGCTCTACTTCAAGTCTGGCGCTGGTTTTGGTGGAGCCGCATGCTTCTCTAGAGGCCAGCGGGTTCGGCGAGACTGGCGCTTAGGTTGGGTCCCAAGCTGATGAGAGGTGTGCCGATGCTTGCATGACACAGGTCGATGCACCATCAATCTTGGTGCAGGAGTTTCTCAGTGAAGTCACTCGCATGTTAGCAAGGCCTCTTCCTGGGACCTCGACGCACGTGCGGGTGGCGACTGATGATGCCTCTAGCATTACCCGACGAAGCGGGCGTCTTGATAAGAAGAACAGAGAGTGTACTATCCCGATGGCCAAGCGTGCGGAATTTAGGTTGATGGAAGCCTTTGGGGAGTTGCCAGAGATGAACAAAGAGGAGCTCGCGAAGAACTAGATGCAATCTTACTTTGATATGTACAATAAGCCGCATTCTTCACAGGCGATCGCCGCGATCCGCGCTTTGGCGGGCATCAACGGAAAGGCGAAGATGGACCTTGCCAACATGGGTCATTCCGACGCCCTGGGTTGCTCTCTACTTGCTAATGTTAGTCCATGATTCTTGCATGGAGAGGCAGTGCCAAGTCTCGGGGAGGATGAGGTCTTTTCGGAGGGTGGTGGTCGTTTTGGTTGCACACGAGCTGCGTCAGCCGGTTTTGGGCCTCGGCGCTCTTGTGTCTGGCTCGATGATGTTCCCTGATGTTTGCGTGCGTGTTTATCTAAACCCTACCCGCAATCTCTACTTTTGTTTTTCTGTCATTAGTGTTTGTAATTCGGTTTTTGCCCGATTTTCCTCCAATTAACCGAGCAACTCTCTTCTTATATGAAATGGCAGAGCTCCTACCCTTGCCTCGGCAAGCATTTAAAAAAAGGAGATTGAATTATGTAATAGAATGTACTTTAATGGTTTGGAAGCTATTAGTGACATGCTCTTTGTGATACTTTCATGAGAATGCTCAAAACATTTTCAATTTTATTTTGATTCATGATTGAAAGTAACAACTTTGTATAGTCAAAATATGCTAGATATTGTTTTCTTTGGTGATCAAATAATCATCTAGGTTTGTTCAAAAATTGAATACATGTATCAATGTCTTTGAATTGACTCATCCAGTGCTCATGTGTATGTCGTCTGTATGTCGAGCTGAGGGTGAACTTGCTGCGATGGTTATAGGCAGGGCTGACTTGAAGCTGAACAAGTGAAACCGATGTTGTAAAATGCGGGCAAACGAATGTTTTCATTGCATCATATTGTTTTATCCGTGCCTTCGTTAGGCGCCTTGCTCGATATACAAAGTTGTTCCGTGGTAACTCACGGGCAGTCACCTATAGTACTAAAGAAACTTACCCCTATGCGGGCTTGTATGTTGGGCCGATCTATCAAAGAATAGGATTAGGATGCAGAGATGGGAATGACGTAGGCGGCTGGATACGACAATGCACCTGGGCGTCATCAGTTCACCACCACCTCCACGTCTCCATCAGGTCCGGTGGTCATTATCTTTTCAACCCAACCAACTGGATGGCTGAAGCTATAGCCCATATGCATGGAGTAGATGCAAAGGTACGGTGCTCCATGTACAGATCGATCATTGACGATGCTACCCGGCCGTGATTTAAAAACGCGCCCCGATAAGCCATTAGTTTAAGCACACACTCTGATCTATCATAAATGCAGTTGCATCTTTTATGGATCCATGGGATGCTGACAGATATAAACCAAGTGTATATATATGTGTCACCTCATACATCAATAGAGGCTCTATGAGCCTATGTGCAGGTTCATTGTAAACACACCTTTACAGAGACTTGCTACTGTTAATGTAAGCTCGCTCTCTTACAATACAATGAACCTGCACATAGGCTCATAGTATACGCTTCCTTTATTCTTTCTCGTACGAAGCCTAGCAGGTAGTAGTCGCCGGCTGACAAAGTAATACAACTTAGTCAGCTGATTCTTAATCTAAACTCTTGGGACTCACAAATGAATTTGCAGCAACAACAGATGTAATGATATCCAGCCGGCTTGTTTGGCTATATGCGTCTTTGCTGCAGAGGGTGGACGTGGAACTCTTTCGTGGCTCTGTGACATAGATACATGGCAAAAATCAACAAGAGCCTCGATTTCCAATAAAAAAAAAGCAGGCTTGTGAATGATTATATCTCCGTTTATTTGATTTTCAATTAAGCAGCCAGGCGGAATGAGCTAGCTAGATTGCTTTTCTACAGGAATGCAGCTTTGGTGTTTGTAACCCAAGCACCGGTCTGCCAATTTTCACACCTTATCTCAAGTGTATGATATGGAACAGCCCAAAAATTCTGATGTGTAAATAAACAAAACAATAACAACACCAAGTTTGTAATATGATAACCCCAACAATTATAACCTCCTATTATGCACTACTTGAATTTCCAAGTTTGCCGAGTGCCGCCGAAAAACGCTCGGCAAAGTGTTTGCCGAGTTCCACACTCGGTGAGCACGACTCGGCTGGCCACTAGTCAGCAAAGGTAACTTTGCCGAGTTCGTTTTCACAGGCAGTTGGCAAACACGTACGAAAACCTTTGCTATGAGCCTATGTGCAGGTTCATTGTATACAATGAACCTGCACATAGGCTCAAAGTATACGCTTCCTTTTTTTTTTTTTTTTTTTGCAGGAAATACGCTTCCTTTATTCTTTCTCGTACGAAGCCTAGCAGGTAGTAGTCGCCGGCTGACAAAGTAATACAACTTAGTCAGCTGATTCTTAATCTAAACTCTTGGGACTCACAAATGATTTTGCAGCAACAACAGATGTAATGATATCCAGCCGGCTTGTTTGGCTATATGCGTCTTTGATGCAGAGGCTGGACGTGGCTCTTTCGTGGCTCTGTGACATAGATACATGGCAAATAGTCAACAAGAGCCTCGATTTCCAATAAAAAAAAAGCAGGCTTGTGAATGATTATATCTCCGTTTATTTGATTTTCAATTAAGCAGCCAGGCGGAATGAGCTAGCTAGATTGCTTTTCTACAGGAATGCAGCCTGCCAATTTTCACACCTTATCTAAAGTGTATGATATGGAACAGCCCAAAAATTCTTATGTGTAAATAAACAAAAAAATAACAACACCAAGTTTGTAATATGACCACCCCAACAATTATAACCTCCTATTACGCACTACTTGAATTTCCAAGTTTGGTGAGTGCCGCCGAAAAATGCTCGGCAAAGTGTTTGCCGAGTTCCACACTCGGTGAGCACGACTCGGTTGGCCACTGGTCGTTAAAGGTAACTTTGCCGAGTTCGTTTTCATGGGCAGTTGGCAGACACGTACGTAAACCTTTGCCGAGTGGCACCTTGTTTGCCGAGTTCCTCGAGGTACGCTCTCAGCAAATCCTGACGAACGGGAGCATGCCATGTGTATAGGCAGCTTGCCGAGGGAGGACTCGGAGAATCCTAACGAACGAGAGGGAGACACGTGGTGGAGGCCACTGCCGAGTTAGAACTCGGCAAAGGTGGTGACCTAGAGCTACCAGCGTGTGCCATGTGGCGCCCTTTTCCGAGTACGACCTGGAGGAACTCAACAAATCTTGCCTGGAGTTACTAGCGTGCGCCACGTGGCACTTCTGCCGAGTGCAGTGCTCAGCAAAGATACCTTTACCCGAGTGTAACGCTCAGCAAAAGCTCCCACCAGTGTTTTTTTTAATTTAGTTTCTAAAAAGCCCTGCAGTTGAAAGATATAGCAATGTAGCATACATACATATCACATCACAATATCCAGCATATATATATCAGATCACAAAGCATATGACATCATCAATTCAAACATACATATAACATCACAAGTTCACATCTGGTAGGAACAGCTAGGGTTCTACCGGGTCTAGGGCGGAGGTTGTAGGGGATGAAGCGGGGTTGGCGAGGGCTGGAGCGCGGCTGCCGGCGGCGGGGCGCCGTTGCGCGCGTGAGGGAGGCGGCGGCGGTGGAAGGCGGCGGCGCGGCTAGGGTTCCGGCTCCTCTGGGAGCCGGGCAATAGAGTTATGACTATATTGCTTAATTCCAAAAGAGTTGTTTACATCGGTTTATATAATCTCACGGCTGACTAAGATAACTTGGAAACTAAGATAACTAAGATAACTTGGGCTAAGCCCATAACTAATCCTGCCCATTGGGCCTCCTCCTTTGGTACGTAGTACCGGTCATAACAACATCACATTGTCACAACCAAAATCAAGTCTCGGCGCAGAAGTTGAATATGGCATACATGGCCTCTAGGGTTGTGGAGGAGGAGGAGGAGGCGCCATAGCCGTCATACGGCCATAAAGCGCCTGCAGTTATTTTTGTTAGCATTGTAGCAAAGAATTTTATCTGATAATATTGTTGGCTATATATTATGGGAAGGACTAACCTTTAATTGCTCCTGGAGGTTCTTGTTCACCTCCTCCTGTGCCTTCCATGCGGCCCTTTGTTCCTCCTCATGTGCCTTCCATGCAGCCCTTTGTTCGTCCTCATGTGCCTTCCATGCGGCCCTTTGTTCCTCCTCATGTGCCTCTCGTGCGGCCCTTTCTGCCTCCAACTGGGCCTATAGTATGCCATCGCAATCTCAAATAAACGTTGCAATGCAAGAATGTAAAGACAAGGGAGGATGAATGAAAGGTACAAACCTGGAGCTGTTCAATCACAGACGCACTAGCCGTCGGGCGACTCCGTATGGAAGTACTCGAGCTCGTGCTCTGCATCCGGAGCTGAGAAAGCTTGGCATGGGGGGATGTGGAGATTGATCCATCAAAAAGGTAGTGGCAGCCATTCTTCTTCCCTCCTCCTGCCTTCATGACCACCACCGGATCAACGGGAAGCTACAGAGGATCAGCCCTGGCCCCATGGCTCTCCCGGTACACATCACAGTATGTTTCCATCCTCTCCTTGGTCTTTTCGCTGCAATACTCCTGGCCCTTCTTGTTTCCCCTATGGCTATGTCTCCATGCTTGCATCTCACTGACCTGGCCACCAGGGTGTTGTCTCTCCTGCAAGAGAAAGCATGATGATTAATAAACATAGCTGAACCTAGAGACGAACTTGACGATGGTGTTGTACATACCATTTTTTGATGGAGAGCTGTCAGGTTGAGGCTGCCATGGACGTGTGCCGGGCACGGCATCAGCAGCCGGTCATCTCTCTTCCTAATGTGTTGCTCCTGCCATGCAGGGGTGCGGATGCACCGCATATCCGCCAACGTCTCCCAGCAGTCTGCTGGTATCCGTTTGTCCCTCATCTACATAGACAAAATACCTCATATGACAAAGAAAAGAAACAAGCGCTGGTCATCTAAGTAGTAGCAAGCAGTGATGCTACTTACTGACAAGTACTCGTCCCGGTCCAGATTTGTGTCGCAAGCAACCTTCTTCTCCATCTTCTTCCCATTTTCATCCCTGCCGTGATATCTGATCACGGCCTTGTAGCGCATATCATGTAGCATGTCGGAGAGAAGTTTCTTCGCAACTCTCTCCAGGTGCCGGCGCACGTCATCCTAGAACCCATCCTCGAAGGTAAAGTGATCCTACAATAATGCATATAGCAGTTAAATAATTATTTAGCTTCTCATATGGACCAACGTAGTGCGAAAGGTACTTACCTACAGATCTCGCTAGATCCGCTCGGCTTTGTTGCCACACTCGGGATCCTCGATGGCTTTATAGTGCTCCCATGTGAATCCTGGTTACTCCTTCTCTCTCACAGTGACCAAGCCTGGGAAGTGCGCCTTCAGAAAAGCGCCAATGACATGGTTAACCTGGCGGTTGTGCAAACTCACTCGAACAAGAACCCAAGTCCTTCATAATGAAAAGGAAAGTCATATGTCAGCGTTCAAATATTATATGCTAATAACTTGTAAGACCATCATTTACCTGTCTCCGTGTGGTCGAATGATAGGCCGACGTTCTAGAGGCATGGCACTCGGGAACCCCGACAGGCCATGCACAGAGCGCTTCCTTCTTGTAGAGCTGGAGGCAGACCCCTACTGGTCCTCATGCACCACCTCCCGCACCTCCTCCTCCTCATCCGAACTAGAGAACCGATCGTGCTCCTTCATGGCGGCGGGTACAGAACTACTCGAGGAAGAGTAGTCACTGCCGCTGCCGGAAAGCCTCACTGAATTTCCGAGTCATCTCATGCTTGAAGCACCGGCTATAAGAAAGACAAAACAAACAAAACACATATTAATGTCATCATCACAAAAACAAGGAAAATGAGCTGCCATGGCTGAAAAAATGATATGCCGTGGTAGCTCTATTTTGTTATGTTTACTAGGTATTGAACAACAAAAAATAATTCTCTTCTATTCGATTGGCATCAAAAAATGTCGCCCATACTGACTTCAGGATTGTTCTGTTCCTATTTTAGAAAGTCCAACATCATATACATTACCGTTAAGAGCTTGTAGCTTGACAGTTCCTGAGATTTTTCGTCCATAAAGGTTCACAAACCACTCTTGTATCACATGTTTGCTACAGGTGATACCGGAGTGGTTTGTGAACACGAAAAATCTAGGGAACAATCAAACTAGAAGCTCCTAATGGTAACACATATCATATTGGACTTATGAACAAAACAATTCGGAACTCAGGGTGGACAACATTTATTGATGCCAATCAAATAGAAGATAATAGTTCATCATGTTTCGCTACGTAGGAAACCTTATTGCAAAGTTCTTCATTGCATAATTAAATAACGGTACCACATTAACATCATATATAGCTTAATTGAACAGTACATTACCTACTACACTCCATTACCTACTACATTAACACTACATTGACATCAAACTATCCATACTACTACTCGCTGGAGCTCTACTTCTAGTCGTCCTCGGAGAAGTCGGACAAGTTTGACTCACAGGAGATGGGGACACCGGGACATCGCTCCCCTCTGACTCGTAGAGGAGCTCATCGAGGTCATCGAAAAGCCCATGTTGCTCGGCATGGCAGCGGACGATCTCCTGGCGATTGCCCTCGATCTTCTGCTCGTCCTTGACGGACTCGAAGAGTGCGCGGTTCTCAGCTAGGAGCTGCGGGTTCTTCTGAAGGAGTGCGGCGATGCAGGCCTCAACGTCGCGCTCGGCCGTGACCTACGCCTCGGCCATGCGGTGCTCCTCCTCCTCGGCATGGGAGGCGACCCTAATGGGAGGGCCGATAGCAGCCGCGGCCACGGTGTCGTCGGGGAAGTTGAGCTTGGCCCGGCTCCCCAAGAGGCAGAGCACTTCGGTGTCGTAGGCAAGTGTCGCCTCCTCCGCGGTGGCGAACGTGCCAAGCCAAGCCGCCCAATAAAATTCAGTATAAGCAGTGCAATGTTACGTAGTGGCATTTGGATCTAGATCCTATATGTGTGTGGCTGTTTATCTTGTTGGAGGATGCTGTGGTATGCTTGCGGTGTTTTTGCAGTCATGTAGTACATGCTTGCTACATATAGTTGTTAATGTTTGCTGTTACCTATCATTAAATTTGCAGTGCTAGTTACTATCCAGATGCTTCAGGACGTAGCAGATGATAATTTCTGTTTCCTGGCTGATGTTTTGGACACTCTTCTCTTCTTGAATGGGCTGCATGCTTGAAGATGATGCTGATAGTGTTGGATGTCGAAAACGAGCCGAGAATCAGGAATTAACATATATCTTGTTCTAAATCATCCAAGTCACCACTCAAAAATGCATATGTTGTCTTTGTCAGTAGTAGCAACGATATTATGCATGCAGTTTCTGCTGTATCAACGGAAAGTCACAAGTAGTGCTCTATGCAATGGAGATTCCGCGAGTGTCAACCACTAAGTGCCTGTACATAATTATGTCAACATCCAACTTCACTCGTCATGTTGCAACCAGCGAGGGTTACTGCCAGCACAACTAGTCGTGAATTTGTCAACTCTGCTGTGTATAGATCGACCCCCCAAGCTGCTTCATCTATACGATCATGCATCTATTTTCAGTTTGAATCATTAAATAGTTTGGTTACAACAAACTTACGCTGACTTCGTCTATACATTTTGCTTCTATTAATTCACATTCAGCTGTGAATTAGATATATTGACAATTCTGCCGCCCAATCTTGCAAATGATTAGATATGTCCCATTTCTTGGGATATGCTGCACTAATTAGACAGCTGATATGATTAATGCAGCATATCTGATCGAGATAGGGTTGGCATCTAATAAATTGACCAGCACTAATTAAGACAACTCATGTAACTAAGCCAGAAGGTTAATGAATAAGAAGCCACGTCTTCCGGGTCAAGAAAGCTTGGTTTGAGCAACGTGGGGGAGCGTGCATTCGAACAGATCGATCCAGATGAATCATTGACTAGGATCAACTTGGTACCAAGACTTAAGTTAACTTAAATTAATGAACAGCTAAGCTTAGTTAACAATATCGAGACAGGATAACTTATCTTGAGCTAGCTAGCAACATGCAGGTGGTAAGACTTGGCAAGCATGTGGATTACTTATTTAATTAGGATGACTTAACCCAAAATAATTGTTTATCAGCGATGCAACTATATGGCTGGCGCGAGAGAACATGCATCCAGGCCACACTGCTTTTGCATCCATACACACAGAATTAACTGACTGAGCACTTACCGCACCCATGGAGGGGGTTCTTTTGAGTGCAGCGACGGGGGCCTTGGATGCTGTCCTGGGGAAGCTGGACACTCTGCTGGTCGACGAGTACAAGCTTCACAAGGGGGTGCACCGTGAGATCAGGTTCCTAACTGATGAGCTTGCTGATATGCACGCGTTTCTCCTGAAAATGTCGGAGGAGGAGGATCCTGACGTGCACGGTAAGGTATGGACGACCATAGTGCGGGAGCTCTCCTATGATATAGAGGACCCCATCGACGACTTCATGCAAGGTGTCGACGACAAAGACGCTAAGCCAGATGGCTTCATAAAGAAGATCAAACACATTCTAGGGAAGTTGGGGAAGAGGAAAGCTCACCATCAGATGTTACAAGATCTGAAGAAACAAATCATTGAGGTGGGCGAGAGGAATGAAATGTACATGACACGTCAGGTCTTCTCCAATACCAGAAATGCCACCATCGACCCTAGAACTCTTGCTATCTTTGAGCATGCGTCAAAGCTTGTGGGGATTGATGAACCAAAGGCTGAGCTAATCAAACTATTAACGGAAGAGGATGGATGTGTTTGAACGCAAGAGCAACTAAAGATGGTCGCCATTGTTGGATCTGTGGGGAATGGGCAAGACAACTGCTGCAAACCAAGTGTATCAAGAGCTCAAAGAGAATTTCACAAGGCTTTCGTATCAGTGTCGCAAAATCCAGACATGACGAATATCTTGAGAACCATTCTCAGTGAAGTTAACTGTCAAGATTATGCTCACACTGAAGCAGGGAGCATACAACAACTGATAAGTAAGATCAACGATTTCCTAGCGGAGAAAAGGTACTACTATATTCAATTTAATTCACTTGTCATCCATAAAAGTTGTATTAAGATTTGTCACATTAAATTACACTAGTAAATAAAATGAGAGAACAGACAGGCTGTCTCGGTCTTTCCAGGGTGCTACAGTAGAGAGAGGCAAAAAAGGGGAGAAGTGATTGCTGGTCTCCTTCGGCAGCGATTCCATCGCTCCCATCCACCTTCGACAACCGTTTCGGCGCTGGGAGGCTTGGTGTAGCGCTCATCTCTGCGCGGAGGGGCGATTTAGGCGCGTAGGTGCTAGGTTTAGGGTCTCTACCGGTGGTGTCCAGGCAAGGATGGCGCCGCCGTGGGGTATAATAAGAGGATCCCTCTGGCCTCTTCCTCGTGCTTCCGGCGACAGCTCCGTGGACGGTGGAGGGCCAGAGAGGGTGGAGCGCTGGCCCAGAAGGGCTTGGTTGTAATTTTCTCTCTTCTAGGGTTGTTTCCAGTGTGGTCTATGCGTGTATGTGTTGAGCTGTTTTGATCTGGAATGCACGTATGCTTTCTCAAAAAAAAAAATACACTAGTAAATTTATCATCCAAATAGTTCCATAATCACATTTGAGGAGAAAAAGTAATGGTCAAATGTATGCAAGCACTTCTTTGCATGTACTTACCTAGTTAGGAAGGTTGTTGCATTTGGAGGAAAAGTAAGGGATGTGTAAGCTGTAAGCGCATATAACTAGCATAGGTCTTCGGTGTGTGTCCATTTCAGAATACATAGAACAAAAGATAACCTTTTCCATAATACAAAATTATCACCACTCTTCTGTCAAGCATGCATGCATGCTAAAAGATATGTACTACTCCAAATGCGTAGAGCTCTATTTTTCTTATATGACCTACCTAGGAAAAAGTATTTTCTTTTATAAGCACCCATTTAAATGTGTAGAGCTCTATTTTTTTTTTTGGCCTGGTCTCTCCGTTTAAGTTGCACAGAGGTCTCTTTTATAGGTTGTTAGTGGGAACATGTAAGTTTCTCTTTTTTCTTCCTTTGTTGTATACTTCATTTTAAGCTGCCATATTAAATAATATCACTCATAAAACCATGTGCAGGTATTTTATAGTGACTGATGATATATGGGATGTTAAAACATGAGACATTATTAAATATGCATTACCCATGACCTGATATGGCAACGTAATAATCACCACTACTCGTATGAGTTATGTCGCATGTTCATGCCGTTCATCAATCAATGGACATATTTACAATATAAGACCTATTAATATAGCGCACTCAAAACAGCTATTTCACAGAAGATTATTCAACTCCAAAGAAGATTGCCCTTTATCCCTTGAAAAAGTCACTATACCATGACAAAACTTACGGGTCAATATATCTGCCGGGAATGCTAGCCTATGGAGGCAGTTTAACTGTCGGGAATGCTTTTTGCCGGCAAAAAGCATCTGCCCTGGAAAGTCCTGTCGGGAAAAACAATTCCCGGCAATTACTACAATCCCCGACAGTTTATCTGACCTAGATGTTCAAACCTTTGCCAGCAGTTAGAACTATTCCCAGCATATACTTTTTCCCCGGCAGACTAATAATACAGGGCAGATAGAAGAGTCCCCGGTAGTTGTTCTGCCCTTAATCATGCACGCTGCCAGCATGCAAATCCACTCTAGTAGTTCAACATCTATCATTTATCTCCTCTCTATTTTGTGCCATAAGTACAATATATACATATAACACGCATGGAGAGTAATTAAAGTTGCATCAACTTACATAATATATCTTAGTAATCCATCATGTCTACATGCTTACAGGTATAAATAGGTTCACAAGTCTAGTATTACATCACAGCTAAAAGCACAACAATCCATCATGTCTACATGCATACATAGGCATACATTTGAAGGTTCGTAAGTCCAATATTAGATCACAGCCAAAAGCACAAAATATAACATCCTGTTCCAGTTAGAAACAGATCCCGGCAGAAGATTCTTTTGTTCACAAAACACACCTCTTGAAATTTGCGGATTCAAAACCATTATACCGGTGACCTGAAAAAAAGAAGTAGCCAATTAGATCATCTTACAATAACACATGTTCCAGAAAATGCATTTTGACAACCACTTCCAAGCAAGAGCAGGTCAGAGCTTATAAACCACTTGCAAGGAGGAGCAAGGCACACCGGATTCATACAAAGCACGTCTAACTAAGCATACATGTTATATATGCATGCAATAGGTCATGTCGCAGTTGTGCTGTGAAGTGCCATTCTATTGTTAATTTATAGAGCCGACTTTGAGAGTTGAGGCAACACTGAATTGCGAATGACCGAGCATTTTCAATATGGTCAATCATCGTGAACGTATCTACTATTTACATTATAAACTAAGATATATCAGTACAGAAAATTAGAACGAAATTGGGAACGTATAATAGCAAATTTCTGTGATGTCGCTTATCATCACAGTCTACATGTAACTTCACCACTGTTGAATTATGCACCCTTTATTTCATATAGAGCATCTCTTTCTACTCCAACCTGACCTTGTAATGTGCCAGGATTTATTTATATTCACAGTTCAAGTCTTGTACTCTTGTCTGAATACCTCAATGGAAACAAAACTTGATAGAGAGCAGCATATTTGATTTTAATTTCAATATAGCTACTAATTTCTGAGAAGTCTTAAGTAACATGGTGCCTCATTTGTATGAATCGCAAAAGTAAACGAATTAGTTACTCCTTATGCAGCATATTTTCATGGATGGTGGGAAATCAGCACATTGACCAAAAGAAATAAGAGTTGGCCCGGGTACACTGCTCCAGGAAAAGTAAGGTCTAATTTTAGGAAATTAGGTCGTAGACCCGCTTTATAGATAAAGAAAAGTAGCATCCACAAGATCCAAATGTACGAGGGAACCAGTTACAGTAAGGTCTAATGTTTGCAAGAGCTAGCTCATTATACTCATTGTTTAGATGATAATGAAAACAAAATTAGCATGTCTTTAGTCTAATATTCCAGAACTCTAAGAATCTATAATACCTTCTAGATGTCGGAACTGCTTCCGGCTGTGATGGTTGCTTTTGCATAACTTTAGGATTAACCTCCATCTGCATATATAAGATTGTCAAATAAAATGCAATTTGAGAAACCTATAACTACTGAAATATACATGATCACAAAAGAAGTTTTACATTATCTACGAGGCCATGCAATAGATCCCCTGATAGCATTGACCATGGTCCTCACATTCAGATAAGGGCGTTGCAAAATACCATCCCTTTTCAACACCAAGTTAACTACAACTTCATACGTGTATCATCATTATCTCTTTGTCCTCTGTTTGCCATTCTTTTTCGTAAAAAAAGTGTGATCTCAGAATTAGTAAAAGTTTTATGCAATCTGAAATAGAAGAACAAAGTGGTACTCTGCAGGAATACTTATATATAAAAGATAGAATTAGGAATGGTGTGTCTTATGCACAATCTGAAGTAGAGGGACATTACAAAATAGTAAAAGAGGTATTTAAGCTACATATCCCTCCTATCCCGAGGAACAATTGTTCCGTCTGTATCTTTTCTGATACGAGGTGCATCTTGAGCATCAAGCCGGAGATTTATATTAGCATCTAAATCAGAGAATGGAAACACAGGTTAATCAACCTTCTCAAAGTTTTCATTCCCTTTTCCAAAAATATCAGAAAGGATCCCGGCTTTGAATGAACAACACCTAATGAATCTTTGTCAATGGGATCTTGGCATAATACACTTGAGTTGCTTTCGAAGCAAAAATTAATTGTTCATCAGACAAGTTCTTACCAGAGTTAAATAAATGCTTAGAGTTCACATTTGTGATGCCAAATTTATCAACTTTTACCCACTTTGTGTGCCTACAATTATTTACTTGTCAAAAGATAAACATTTGATAATGTTAAAAAAGTGACAAATGTGTATGCTGCACAAAGCACATCCCATAACACATAACAGAACAAATTTTCTTCTACTGCCTAAGTGTGTATGACGGTGTACCACACCGGGGGTGGCTTCTCGGAGGGGAGCCCGGCGGCAAACCTGCCACGGGGTCCGGGGGACCACCAAGGATCTGGCGATAGGAAGGAGCCCGGAGCTTCGGGTGCGCATCCAGAGACCATCTTGGTCCTCAAGTCAATATGGCGGCGGCCAGATTGGATCTTCCTCATGTAAAACCATAGCCCCTATCGTCTATATAAGGTGGGGACTAAGGGGCTCTCAATCCCATCTACATCCGTAGAAAGAAACTCTCGGTAGCAACTACATCTCCCCCATTGTAATCCCTCGCACAAGGTACTCCACCATGAATACAAACACAAAGCAGGATGTAGGGTATTACCCCTCCCCGGAGGCCCGAACCTGGGTAAAACCCTTGTGCGACCTCCGATTTGGTACTTCCGGCCATGTTCGCCACCCTACCGAGGGTACTGACGACTTTCCGCTCCGTCAGTGTAACATGCTAAGTCACCAGAACTGAGATTCAAATTTGGTTCGAAAAGCTCATGATCATTATTGCTTCATTCAGGTCATTCACTTTCCCATCAACATAAATCAGAACTTCAACATTGTTTTATGCATGTGCAAGAGCTAAATAGTAAACAGAGCATTTATAAAAATGTATCACACCGTATGTGTAGCTGTTACAACAGATGCAACATTGCTCCTGTCAAAATTTGGAAGCCCTGAAATGATCTAGAGGTGCAAAGGTCAATAATCGCTATCAGAGCTCAACGAGAAGAGTCCATCGAAGCAGTGATATTTTATTAATAAACAGTGAACTATAATTATCACTGACTAAAATCATGTTCTTGAAGATGTTTCTAATGTCCAAACTAGAGTTCACGCAAATTTATATTTGTTAAAATTTTGGTTAATGAGATTCATAGTTACATTATGGGTTCAATATCTCTAGGCATGCTAGAAGAATTAACTAGCATGCAGTCAATATCTCTAGGTATGAAGAAATAATTAACTAGCATGTAAATACTAGTATTCAGTAAGAATTAACTAGCATGCAGTCAATATTTATAGGCATAAACAGAGAATACTTTCTTTTAAGCAAGCATCAACACACATTTTAATCAGTTGTAGTACTATACTCTAAGAAGGCATGGCCCGCTTCCCTGTGTTTGCTTTGCTATCTGTCTCAATAATGCCATGAATAAAGAAGACGAAATGGTGCATAGCATGTAATTATATTGTGTTCTATTGTGCAATCTTCTCTATGCAATAATTGGTAATGCACACGAATATCATTGATACTTATATTTGCACAGATAAGAAAAAAGTATGGAAAGCACAGAAGAATAGGAGATGATGGTTGCAGCTCAGATATAAGTTTGACTTGCTGTCCTATATCTTCTAGGCACTGCATATGCCTCTATATCTTCTAGGCACTGCATATGCCTCAGATATGCAAAACACTGTCAATCCGAGATAAGTTCAATTATTTTCTGTCAGTAGCATTTGACATCTAAATCATGGAATGGTCCTGTGTAACTCTAATAGCCAACCTGAACTTCTTTTCTACTATAAGATATAAGCTCCCACTATAAGTGCAAAAAATTGAAATGTTTACAATTAAATTGCAATGAATGAACCAAATGAAAGCTATTAGTTGGGTCATGTATGGCATAGATCACATTTACATATATACTAGATTACATATATATGAGCATGGAGTCCAATTAAATCAGGTAGATGATTAGTGCTACATAATGACAATGCTTTCTGGAGATGTGTCAAACACATCATATGCATAAAATTTATGGTCCGCGCATCAGCACAGAACCTCAAGAAATATGCATATTTTTACATAAAGCACCAAGGATTATCTAATATATGAAGAGGGGATAAATTCAGACCATACTTGTACTCATGGAGGTTCATGAGCAAAAATCTATGTGAAACAAAATGGTAAATTTGATGCAACCAGGAATAAGAACATGTTAGCTTGCCATCCCAATTCATTTCTGTAGAGAAACTAGTAATTGAGTTTGGTAGGATTGGTACAGGTTGCAACCTCCGATCTTTCGTGCGGTGTTTTTCAATCACAGGGGAAAACCCACGACCCAACAATAGAGTATATAAGAGAAGAGGCATGGGGCCACGACACCCAATCACCAAAATCCCAAGCCATTGGCTGCACGAGGTGGAACATACAACAAGTTGAATCAGAGAAAGCCAACAAAAGACCAACGAATACAAGCGCGGGGATGCACCTAGTTGAACATAAGGATGTCGGAGCAGAAGCGGATGCGCTGTCCCTTGTCGATCCCAATGTCGTGGGGTACCCCGCGCAGCACTGCGCCGCCCCTACCTAGTATGGAGCCGTCCCTTGCCCTGCCTCATCGAGGTCTACGAGCTATCGGCGGAGGTTGGTGAAGTGCAGCGGAAGTCAGGTGTGAGGTCGAGGCCCGCGACCAGCGCAGGCGCCACCTCCTCCCCCACCTCCATTCCCTCATTCCCTTCCCAAGGGTAGAGGGTTGGGTGGCGGCAGCAGCATCTCACCAAAAGAAGGCAGCAATGGAGCAACGTGGAGGCTCAGGGTGGAGATGGACGAGGCAGCGGTGAAGTGGGTGGATAGAGGAGGCGCTGGCCGCTGGGGACGTGAGAGGCTACGACGGGGCAGATTCTCAGAAGGGGATTAGGGTGGGTCGAAGCATGGGAGAAACGAGTTAGATCTAGGAATATGTTTTTTGAGGGAAAGATCTAAATATGTTCGCGCTCAACTCGGAAAAAATTCCTTTATCCCACGCGAGCCCGCCAGCGGCCCCGAAATATTTTTGGCCTCATGCCCAATCAACATCCCAGCAGATTTTGGGCCTGGTATGGTTTTCCAAGACAGAAGTACTGCACGAAGGATCGCCGACACCTGAAATGCCCCTCATTTTACATCTTTCCCGGCAGTTGTTATGCCTTGCACTATTTTTCCCGGCAGTTAAAATATTCTTGGCATATTAATTGCCCTTGTTCTCGTATTATTCCTGGCAGTTGATTGCCCTTATGTTTGGGTCATGGTGTAGTGAGTTTCTAACCAAATCTTGGAAAAATGTTATGGCTTGCCATTGGCAATCATTGCTATATCTGGCTTGTTGGCTAACACAGGAAGAACAGAGCATCTATAGAACCATGTGAAAGATTCAATTGGTCGTGCACTTGAGAGGAATCCTAGCATCGAAGGAATGATAAAGATATTATCACTTAGTTACTTTGATCTTCCTTCTCATCGAAGAACTTCTCTCTTGTATATGACTATATATCCATAAGATTCTATTATTGAGAAGAAGGGTCTCATAAGGAGATGGATTGCCGAAGGATTTGTTTACAAAGATTGCAGATATATATCATATGAGTTAGGAGAGAGGTATTTTAAAGAGCTCGTCAGTAGGAGTTTGATCCTACCTGTGAAGCTGGACAAATATGATTATCTGCTTTCTTGTTGAGTTCATGACACAATTCTTGATTTCATAGTATCCAAGTCCATTGAAGAGAACTTTGTTACTTTCGTTGGTGTCCCGAGTTTAACTATTGGGACACAAATCAGAGTTCACCGCCTGTCGATGCAAGTTAAAGGGGAAAGAAATTATGTCATGCCAACGAGCCTGGTACTGCCTCATGTCCGAGCACTTAATGTGTTTGGGAATATAGTGAAAATCCCTTCAATGATGGAGTACAGGCATTTGCGCACTATGGACTTTGGAGGATGCAACCCATTGAGCATTCCAGGATGCAGCCAATTAGAAAACCACCATCTTGCTAATGTAGGAAGGTGGTTTCAGCTAAGGTACCTCAACATTAGCGTGACAAGGGTAAGCGAGCTCCCGGAACAAATTCAACATCTAGGGTGCTTAGAGATGTTGGACATAAGGGAGACAGAGGTATCCGATTTACCAGCATGTATTGTCAATCTTGGAAAATTGGTACATTTACTTGTTGACAGAGGTGTTACGTTTCCCGATGGAATTGCGAATATGCAAGCACTGGAGACTTTAAAGAGGTGACCGTCGCCGACCAGTCATATAAATTTTTGCAAGGGCTTGAGCAGCTAAAGAATCTGAGGAAGTTGCACATTAATCATATAGACATTGAGTAAGATCAGCACAAGGAAGTTATTGCTTCCTCTCTCTGTAACCTATGCGCACAGAACCTTAGTTCTCACTATGTGGCATCTATGGTTGTGTGCATCATTTGATGCAGAGGCCGGGGTAATCCCCTTTTCGAAAAGAAATAAACTATGTGGCATCTTGATGAGGATGTCAACATCTTATTGAATAAATGGTGCACTTCGCCACCGCTTAACCTCCAAAAACATAAGAATGCTGATTGTGTCCTCCCAAAGGTTCTGGATTGGGTAGGATCGCTTCTCAATCTGTAGCGCTTATGCTTGGAAGTGGAAAGAATCAGGCATCAAGATCTCTATATCCTTGGATCCTTACCCGGTCTGCTCACTCTGGGTCTGAAAGGAATAGAAGATCAGTGTTGTGAAGATAGAAGGCTAACGGTCAGTGGTAAAGCTGGGTTCCAATGCCTGACGATTTTTACTTATTGGGCGCAGCCAGATGGGATGGATCTCATGTTTGCAGCAAGATGTATGCCCAAGTTAGAAAAACTCGAGATTATATTTTACGGTGGTGATGAAAATGAGTCTCTCAGCAGTCCTAGTGCTTTTGATTTCGGAATCGAAAATCTTTCCAGCCTCGTTACATGCAGATGCGAGTTAAGTTGCTGGGTTGTCACAGGGAGCACTGTTGACGTAGTAAACACTTCCCTGAAGAGAGTAGCCAGCGCACATCCCAATAACTACCTTAATCTAATCTTCATGAATTACGCTGTTCGGTTGTGAATTAAGACCAGGCGTACACGTATGTATGTACGTTACTTCTTCTCCTTCTCTAGATTTATTATTTATATATAGCTTACTTGTAAGTAAAGCTGTTGCCTTGTGATCATGGAGTCACGGGTTCGAGTCCTGGAAACAGCCTCTTGCAAAAATGAAGGAAAAGGCTTTGTACAAAAGGCCTAAAGTGGTCGGACCCTTCCCCGGACCGTGCGCAAGCGGGCGCTACATGCACCGGGCTGTCCTCTTTTATAGCTTACTTGTAAGTTGGAGTACTTACTAATAATCACTCTTTCTTGAACTGAACAGCTCAGAGTTTCTCATTTTCTCAACAATTTAGGTTGTACCTGTTATGCTTACCATTTTTGCACTGTAATGTACGCTTGCTAAGTTGCTAAGTTCCTAACCATTTGCAGTGCTACCTTCCAGATGCTTCGGTATCAGATTGGGTATTTCAGTGTCCTGGGTGATGTTGGACAGATACACTATCTCTCTTGTTGAATGGGCTCAAGATGCTGCTGCACTTCATGATGTGGTTCGATCTGTACATGCAAGCTAGGTCGCTCCCTTGAGGAGACGAGACATTTGTAACAAAGTTTCACCATCTGATCAGTTTAATTATAAGCATTGTACTAGCAGTGGAATGTCAAGGTAGATCTACGTATGCATGTGGGGTAACACTCCAAGAACCAGGAACATCACCAACAGGAAAAGTTCGGTGCTAGCTGCTCCTCCCCATCCGATTCTGAAGTTTTATCTGTTTCTACGCAATTTCCTTTTTCTCGGTGCACCAACAACAGTACAGTCGATCAGTACATATGTCTTAGCAAGAAGTCTTTGACCTGTAGTGAAAAGTCGGGTATATTTATGATATTTCTCTTTTCTGAATCATCCAATTAAGCTCGAGTTTCTTAATTTCAGTAGTGACTAGTTTAATGCCCGTGCGTTGCCACGGGATAAAAAAACATAGTGATGAAATAATTGCCCCAGTTCAGAAATTTTGTTGAACATGATGACATGTGGTTGTCATCAATAAACTGATTTTCTCGCGGTTCTGCCCCCCTCGACAATCGTCGTCTCTTTGCAACCATCTTCTCCTTACAAGAAGACAAAGCGATATCTAATCTTCTCCCTATCTCTCCTTTTGCCCCACCTTCATTTTTGATCTTGTACTTCTACGAATATATAATATTTATCGATTCAAAAGAATATTTTGATTTGTATTTCTGATTTGCGAGCAACGAAGGATGGACGCAGTGCAAAAAAATGTTTATCCCACCTTATTTTCAGACCACAACAAAGATAAGACTTGATTAACTGAAATGTCTCTTTGCCCCTATTTTTAAACTTCTCCCTAAGCAAATTTAACTTTTGCACATTGTTGGTACAAACCCACCATGTCCCATGGTTCCACCCGCTCACACGCTACGTTTACCATTCTCCCCATGGCCTCTCAACCAAGTCCATTTCCGACCATGAAAACAAACTACTGCTATCATAATCTAAATAGGTGTTGAAAAGCAAGCAACCATTAAAACCCATAATTTGTGTGAACGATCATACTGGATAAACCTAACTCAAGTTTTCTAGTCTAGCCATCTCATTATCTTGTTACCATGACTAAACTATCAAAATCTTTTATGCCACTTTCTGGGATGCACATCATTATGTCTAAAAGAAACGGCTGTAAGTAAGACTTGAGATTGTGCACAACAACAAACTACTCAAAGAGTATTAAGCTCAATCTAATCGAGATGAGCTTAACACATCAACACAAACATAGTAGAGGATCGCCAAATGATTTATGACAAGACTCGGTTGCAAGTTGCAAAAAAAATACCACTCAGGAATCTGGCTAAATGTTTTTTTATAGAACACACTCGATGCAAGTTTTATTCTAGGAAGCAGCACCGTTGAAATTCACAATTCAATACAGTAGTTCATGCACGTAAATAATTTACTAATGATGTAGCCTAACATTTATCACGTAATATTTCTAGGCTAATGGTGAATAACTTCACAATTCTTGGCAGAAGCCATCATTTTCCTAAGTCGTCAGAGGGTATTGGCCTGGAGGAGACCACCTCTTATCTGCAACACGACATCTTTGACGACTCCAGGACCATTTGGGATGAACAATGAAGACAAACTGGATGATGCCCCGATCCCTGTCATGATGTCGAAGTATTGGGTGACCAGAACCATGTCCATAATATACTTCGCAGTGGTACCAGGGACATTCTCGGAGAAGGTGAAGTCACTGTCTCTGACACTGCCTTGCAATGCAGACGCCAACCAAGTACTTGGACTCGGCTTCTCTTTCTGCTCTTTTGATCTGAAGTATCAACAAGGGCATGGTACTGGATAGAAGTGACAACAGTTACCAAGAAACTAAATAATTGTGGCATCTTCAGCATTTAGTTAAGATGGATAAGGTATACAAATTGATAAACTTGATCTCCTTGATTGATGCAAAATTTCACATCTCAGCTTAACTAAAAAGGTGCAGAGCAGAAGGGAACATACCATAACAAAGCTCTTTGTCCTAGGATCATTGTAACATGCAAGCAAACATCCTCGTTGAGGCTTCAACCCATCTTTGAGTAGCTTTGAGTGAGCTCCTTTTTCTTGACCATAGTTTCCACTTCTGGTCGCCCACGGAATGTTTTCGCTGCAGCAATGCCTCCTTCAACCTTTAGCAAGGTAGCTGCTTCTATATTTGGAGCTGGTAAACTGATTGAAAAGGGCTATTATTCGCAATAGAAGTAAGACCATAGAAATAACTAAAGAATATACTATTTCGTTTATTTATGATCTATAATGTCCAGGTTGTTAGTAGTTGAAATCACGCATTGCACAAGATACCTGTTCAAGACTTTGTGCGGATCGACAACAAGCAGGTCTGAAGACAAGTTTACCTCTCACATCTGCCAACATACATTGCCAAACAAGCAACCAATAGACATGAAACATCAGGATGCCGGATTTATCCATGTCAAGTCTGATTTTTTTTCTAGCTCATTTGCTGCTTCTTTATTTTACCAGATCAGTTGCTGATTTGATAATATAATCTTCACCAGACTTCTTTGTAACACCTACAAATATCATGCATGTCTGGATAAATGTCCTAAAACAAAGACAAATGCTCCAAGCAATTCTGCTCAGAGAAAAGGTTAAGTCTTGTGCAGACCTGATTTATATGTATATATACGAAACAATGGCAAGCGGGTGAATATTGCAAGAAAGCTCTAAATTCATTTATGCTATTTTCTTTCACCAGTTGGACATATATTAGTGTACCAATCTGCAGGAGAAAACACACATGAGTATGTATACTAACAGTGTATCAAGCTCAAGGGAGGAAACCAAATATTAGACGCTGACACTGCTCCCTTTTCAACTTTTTACAAGCTGAGATCATATTTGATAAAAATATATAACTACTTGTGTGTAACATCCAGGTCCAGTTTTTTGACCAATTATTGCAACATAAACATTATTGAGTACCCAAGGGGGCCTCTGAGTATTTGAAACTACGCAAGGGAGCCTAGTGACTATTTCAATTGACGACCAATGAAAAATCCAAATCATTGCTATGGTTGTGCCTCATGTTCATGCCAATAAATTTGATTGACAAAACATTATTTTTAAACCTACCCACTGTTCAAAACAGAGGGAAAGAATAAAACACGTACCTAGTATCATCTGCCATGGAGGTTGCAACCCAACAAGGAACGATCTGTAGGCACACAAAACGTCAAATAACTCATAGTTAATCCTATTCATGCAACAGTTAGTATTGTGATTACATCTGTAGTTTTCCGTACACTTGTAGAGAATATGATTAGATGATTTTGTTAACACAGAACAAAAATGAAATGATTATCAAGCTCGTGAGTACAACCTTCTGTTCCCAACAGTACATGATCCCCTTCTGTTTCCGTACACTTGACAAACAGAAGGTTGTACTCGTTCGTCATCGCCAACAGTACATGTCATCACGACCACACCATGACCAAGGTGTACATGATCCCCTTCGTCATCGCCACGAACTCCCCATCATCGATTCGTCATCGCCACGTATACAGCTTCTGACTGCTATGCACCGTGTAAAGAAAAAAAAGTGGGAAAATTACCTTGATTGGCTAGGAGCGTGAGGGGCGGCAGGAGCAGGGGAGCCGGGTGGCGCTCCTGACGGGGAGCCGGGTGGCGCTCCATCCGAGCCTTCACATAAGACCCCGCTATTTATTGACTTTCGGTTGGCCCGGCTCTGTGTGTACTCGTGGGTATGGAAGCGATACCCATTCACGTCATAAGCATTGTATGCGGCCGCAGAATACTCAAAGCCATTGGCAATTTTTCGCAGCTCGGGATTCATCTTTCTGTCCCTTTTTGCCTACAAGTTACCACGAGAAGTTTAGTACGAGAAGTGGTTGACGGATGTCGGCACTAGAATCAAAGTTAGATAGAATAGTACCAAAGACGAGAACCAGCTAATGAAACCGTAACCACCACCCTTTTTAAAGAGCTCATCCTTTTCTTTGGAGTTAGGACCCCTGTTTCGTAGCTTCCAGTATTTTTCATTGAATTGTCTATGGCAATGAAAAGCGGAAGAGTTAGCCACGAACTAATAACGAGTAAATGTTTGCAACAACTAAGTATTTAACACTTACTCGATGTACGGCTTCACTTCCTCCATGCTTTTCAAGACATACGTGTGGATCTCGTCCCACTCGGGATTTTTGATACTCTTTTTCTTCGTGCCACTTGATTTGCCACCTAGCCCGATGAAGATGCTAAGTTTTGCAACATCTTTAGGGTCGGCAGCATTGTAACGAAGGACTGGATTGTGTCGAGTGGCAATATTTTCATCATAGTACTTTGTCGTGAAGTTTGACACCTCCACCTTAAGAACTGCCTCGGCAATGGATGCCTCGATCTTGCCTTTGTTGCCACACATTTCACGAAGCTTCTTCGTTTCTCTCTCAGGCCCATACTGCCAACGGGTCTGCACAGGCCCCCCCTGCAACGCCTCCCATGGGAGATGCAAGATCATATGCTGCATCGGATTAAAGAACCCTGGCGGAAGGAGCGTCTCTAGCTTGCAAAGCAACTCCGGTGCCTGATCATGCAGCTTCTCAACCACTTTACGGTCTAGCTCCTTAGCACAAAGCTGGCGGAAGAAAAGGCTCAACTCTGCCAGCACTAGCCAAGTCTCCTCATCGACATAGCCTCGAATCATCACCGGCATTATCCGCTCCAGCCATACGTGATAGTCGTGACTCTTGAGCCCTCCTACCCGCAATGTGTCAATGTTTGCACCCCTCACCCAGTTAGCTGCGTACCCATCAGGAAAATACAAGCACTCCACGATCCACTGGAATATGTCCCTCCGATCGGACCGTGAAGGGCAGAACCGGGCCTTTGGCTTAGACCATCTGGGGCCTTTGACTCCAGGAGGCTTCATGTCATAATCTGGCCTATCGCACCACTGTTGTTGATCGATTCGTGCCTTAATGTTATCTTTTGTCTTCTCGGTGTCCATGATGGTGCTCCAAAGGGCCTCGGCGATATTCTTTTCCGTGTGCATTACATCAATGTTATGCGGGAGCTCGAGCTGATGAAAGTAAGGGAGCTTCCATAAGCATGGAATGTGAGTCCACTGGTGTGTCTCCCCATATCCCTCGAAACCATTCCCATTGGCCTTAGGGCGGAGAGCTTCTAACTCAGCCTTGATTTCGGCGCCGGTCCTCAGGCGTGGTCGTGGATCAGTGATAGCAACGCCTTTCTTGAACCTCTTTTTGTCACTCCGGAATCTATGATTCGGGGCAAGGAACTTTCGATGTTCATCAAAGCAGGAATACTTGCCTCCCTTTGTCAGCCAAAAGAAAGTCACTGCCTGCCTGCACACGGGGCAAGGCCACTTCCCATGTGTACACCAGCCGCAGAACAAAGCACGTGCTGGTAGGTCATGCAGAGATGTGTGGTACCAGACATACATATCAAAGTGCTTTTTTGTTACGGCGTCGTATGTGCGCACCCCGCGCCCCTCCCAGCCAACAAGCAAGTCATCCACCAGCGGTTCCAGGTACACAGTCATGTTCTTACCCGGGTATTTCGGCCCTGGGATTATCAGCGACACAAACATGTTCTGCGATCTCATGACAACGCCAGGGGGCAGGTTCAGGGGAATAACAAACACGGGCCAACAGCTATATGTTGCAGCTGACATGCCATATGGATTGAACCCATCGACGGATATCGCAACTGCCACACTCATCGGGTCGCCTGCTTTCTTCGGATGCAAAGCTACAAACTTCTTCCATGCTGCAGCATCCGATGGATGTATCATCTTCTCCTTGCGATATCTATGCCCCAATGAGGGCCAGCGCATCTGTTGGGCAGATTCCTCGGTCATGAAAAGCCGTTGGATCCTCGGCAGAAATGGAAGGTACCGGAGGATCTTTTGGGCAACCCCTGTCTGCCTCTTCTGACCATTACCAAGGTCGACCTCGAAGTACCTAGAGGATTTGCAATGGATGCAATATTTTGCTTCAGCATGTTCTTTTCTAAATAGCATGCATCCCTTTGGACAACAATGTATCTGCTCATATGGCATCTTAAGTGCACTGAGGATTTTGTTAGACTCGTACATGTTCTTCGTCAAGAGGTGCCCTTGCGGCAGAATGCTGCCAATAATAGCCAGAAGATCATCGAACCCATCTCTGCTCAAGTTCCTGTCGCTCTTGAAGGCCATTAGGCGAGCGATGGCATCCAGCTGGGTAACCTCTGTAAGTGAATGAAGGGGTTTCTGCGCAGCAAACAAAGTCTCGTAGAACTTCTTTGTGCTTTGCTCCGGCTCCTCATTTGTGTCCGCCTCCTCAGGTGTCTCCGCCTCCTCAGGTGTCTCCGCCTCCTCATGAGGGTTTTCAGGAGCATTTGCATCAAGGAAGTCGTCTAGGCAGTTATCAAACCCAGCATGAAATTGTCCCGCTGGCTGACTCTGCTGCGACTCCGTTCTCGCACGTTTTGGCGGCTTCTCACCATGGAATTTCCAAACATGGTAGAACGGTGTGAACCCATTCTTGATCAGGTGTTTACTCACTTCATCCTGAGTCTGTCGTTTCTCGTTATGGCATTTCTTGCAGGGGCAGAATATTTTTGCGGGCCTGCTTGGGTCTGCAAACGCACTTTCCACAAACTGCTTGGTCTTGTCTCTCCATTCATCTGTAAAGTCCCACTTACTAGTTCTGCCCGTGTACATCCACTCGCGATTCTCCATCCTTTAATCAGTGCCAAAATATACATACAATGCTTTCAATCTATATTTCACAATAATTGCATCCGGTATTAGTTCGAGGGCTTACCCTCGAAGCGTGATCGATCGCCGAAGAGGATGAGTGGCGCTCCTCCAAAATGCACTCCGACGATAGCCCCGCTCTCAATCTGCGACAAGTAATACGGTTATAAATATTTCTGCGCTCCTCCAAATTATTCCTATCTATTTCCCCACCCCCAAAATATTTCTAACTAGCCTTATCGAACATTTTAATAAATTTGAGACAAGTAATATGGGATAGGAGAGGACTAGATAGAAATATGATACACTAGTACTGCTACTGCGTAGTAAACCTCAGTCTGTTCCTCCACCACAAATAAAAATCTTGAATGGCGTCCAGTATGAACAGCTAGCACACAAACAATTTTTGCTGAAGCAAGAAAATAAAATCTGCAGGCTTGATTGATGGATGGCACACAACAAATAAATCCCACATGTAGAGCAGAGTACATGCAGAGTAATATGGGATAGGAGAGGACTGAGGACATACCTGCAGTGCCCGGTCGTGGCGGCGGACGGTCGTGGCGGTGGGCCGCCCGGGACGGTAGGTGGCAGCGGGCCGCCCGCGTCTACCGTGCGACGAGCCGACGGCGGCGCTCGGCCATGCCGTCGCGGGCTGGTCGTGGGGGCGAGCGGCAGCGAGTGGAGGAGAACGGGGCGGCAGCACCGTGGGGCCTGGGGGCGGCGGCTCGAGGGGAGCAAATGGGCGGCGGCGGTGGAGGCAAGGGGCGACCGGGTGGGCGGCAGTGGAGGCTAGGGGCGGCGACGGCAGTGGAGGGAGCGGCGACGGTAGTGGAGGGGGCGGCGGCGGCCGGGTCGGGAGCTGGCGTGGGGGATTTTTATTTTTTTTGTCTGAGTCGGACTGGCTGGTCGGAACCCTAAGTGGGCCTAAAGCGGTCCATTTTGCCGTGTGCCTTACCTGTTAAACACGGCCAAGCAACCTTCGCCGTGTGTATCCCGGCTGAACACGGCAAAGCGATCATTGCCGTGTGCTTTATATCAAAACACACGGCAAAGCTACCATTGCCGTGTGCTTTGGATAAACGCACACGGCAAAGGGCTGTTTTTCATTTTTTTTAAGGTTTTCCTTGTTTCTTTATTAAAATTTTATTAAGGTTTATATTTTATAAATGTTTATTTTTGTATTAATTTCACTTTTCTTTATTTCTTTATTTTCCCATAAAGCTAACGCGCGCATATGGCAAGCGGTAGTACCGCTCTGGGGAAGCGGTAGTACCGCCCTGGGTACGGCTTAGTGCCGCGCCACTGCCGCTTGGGGGTCCTCGGGGTTCCAGAAGTATTTTCGTAAGCGGTACTTGGCCCGTTAGTAATACATGGTAGTACCGCTCAAGCGGTAGTACCGCTTGGGGGGTGGCAGTACCGCTTAATTCCGCTCAGGGTCCAGAAGTATTTTTGTAAGCGTGCTGGCTTACGTCTATCTTGATCTTACGTCTCCTTACGTCCATCTTGATCTTCGGTCTTCGTCAGGCTGCCGCCTTCCCGGGAGTACCATTAGGGTATCTTGCCGGGTCGCTTTGCCGGATCGCCTCCTTGCCGGGTCATCTTCAACCCCGGAGCGGCATAACCCTGGCCCGGTTGACCGGGAAAGCTACCCCCTTTGAATTTCACCGGACGGCACTAGACCAATGGACTTTTCTACCTGGTGGTGCTAGGTTAGCCCATAGGAACATTTTAAAACAAATTTTGAGCCCAGACTATCACAAGATTCCCTCCGAGCTACAATCTGTGGCAGTTTCCCCCTCTAAGTGCTGGCGGTAGTGCCGTCCATGAAGGGGGTCACACTCCGGAGCTGCGTGGTGGGTGTTTCAACCTCCCATCGCACTGTCAGACATGTATGAGGACCCAATACAAGTTTTGGTGGGCTTGCTACCCCCCGAAGGCCCCCGAGCGGCCTAACCCTGGCTCGATTGACCCGGAGATCTACCCCTTCTGACTTTCGACGGATGGCGTTGGACCAATGGACTTTTCTACCTGGTTGTGCTAGGTTAGCCCATAGGAACATTTTAAAACAAATTTTGAGCCCAGACTATCACAAGATTCCCTCCGAGCTACAATCTGCGGCAGTTTCCCCCTCTAAGTGCTGGTGGTAGTGCCGTCCATGAAGGGGGTCACACTCCGGAGCTGCGTGCTGGGTGTTTCAACCTCCCACCGCACTGTCAGACATGTATGAGGACCCAATACAAGTTTTGGTGGGCTTGCTACCCCCCGAAGGCCCCCGAGCGGCCTAACCCTGGCTCGATTGACCCGGAGATCTACCCCCTCTGACTTTCGACGGATGGCGTTGGACCAATGGACTTTTCTACCTGGTTGTGCTAGGTTAGCCCATAGGAACATTTTAAATCAAATTTTGAGCCCAGCCTATCACAAGAATCCCTCCGGATTGAACCTCCGTCGCAGTTTCCCCCTGTAAGTGCTAGCGGTAGTGCCGTCCGTGAAGGGGGTCACACTCCGGAGCTGCGTGCTGGGTGTTTGAACCTCCCACCACACTCTCAGACATGTATGAGGACCCAATGCAAGTTTTGGTGGCATTGCTACCCTCCGAAGACCCCGGAGCGGCATAACCCTGGCCCGGTTGACCGGGAAAGCTACCCCCTTTGAATTTCACCGGACGGCGCTAGACCAATGGACTTTTCTACCTGGTGGTGCTAGGTTAGCCCATAGGAACATTTTAAAACAAATTTTGAGCCCAGACTATCACAAGATTCCCTCCAAGCTACAATCTGCGGCAGTTTCCCCCTCTAAGTGCTGGTGGTAGTGCCGTCCATGAAGGGGGTCACACTCCGGAGCTGCGTGCTGGGTGTTTCAACCTCCCACCGCACTGTCAGACATGTATGAGGACCCAATACAAGTTTTGGTGGGTTTGCTACCCCCCGAAGGCCCCCGAGCGGCCTAACCCTGGCTCGGTTGACCCGGAGATCTACCCCCTCTGACTTTCGACGGATGGCGTTGGACCAATGGACTTTTCTACCTGGTTGTGCTAGGTTAGCCCATAGGAACATTTTAAATCAAATTTTGAGCCCAGCCTATCACAAGAATCCCTCCGGATTGAACCTCCGTCGCAGTTTCCCCCTGTAAGTTCTGGCGGTAGTGCCGTCCGTGAAGGGGGTCACACTCCGGAGCTGCGTGCTGGGTGTTTGAACCTCCCACCACACTCTCAGACATGTATGAGGACCCAATGCAAGTTTTGGTGGCATTGCTACCCTCCGAAGACCCCGGAGCGGCATAACCCTGGCCCGGTTGACCGGGAAAGCTACCCCCTTTGAATTTCACCGGACGGCGCTAGACCAATGGACTTTTCTACCTGGTGGTGCTAGGTTAGCCCATAGGAACATTTTAAAACAAATTTTGAGCCCAGACTATCACAAGATTCCCTCTGAGCTACAATCTGTGGCAGTTTCCCCCTCTAAGTGCTGGCGGTAGTGCCGTCCATGAAGGGGGTCACACTCCGGAGCTGCGTGCTGGGTGTTTCAACCTCCCACCACACTGTCAGACATGTATGAGGACCCAATGCAAGTTTTGGTGGGTTTGCTACCCTCGGGCCGAAGGCCCCCGAGCGGCCAAACCCTGGCCCGGTTGACCCGAAGATCTACCACCTCTGACTTTGGACGGATGGCATTGGACCAGTGGACTTTTCTATCTGGTTGTGCTAGGTTAGCCCATAGGAACATTTTCAATCAAATTTTGAGCCCAGCCTATCATAAAATTTCATGAATTGATCACGCTCTGAGTGTTCAGGAAAATTCACGGAACACCAGAACCGCAGAACGTTACTTCGGTGGTATCGCCGCCCGTGAGGGGGGCCACACTCCGGAGCCACGTATTGCCTGTTCAAACATCCCACCACACTTTAAGACATGTATGAGGACCCGGAGCGATGCTTTGGTGGCATTGCTACCCCTCGAAGGGCCCCGGCCGGCCTAACCCTAGCCCCGTTGACCCGTGAAGGGGGTCGCACTCCAGAGCCGCGTGCCGGGTCTTTACACCTGCCACCACAATCCTAGAAATAATCTGACGGATGTAGATATAAAATTTGTTTCGTTTGGCCAAGAAATGAAAAATATACAAAAAAGTCAAAACAAAAGGGTTTTTTCTGTAAATCTGAAGCAAACATTATTTTAGTTTGTTCAAATTTGAAAACATAGTATAGCAACAGAATCCTTTCAAGATTATGATAAAAAACCATATAAAATTTGTCAAAATCGATGCAAGTATCAATTATTTGTTCGGACGTGGAGCTCTGGTTGGCGCAGAGACGAAGAGGCATCTCGACGGAAGAAGGGAATCGGAGGGGCTTCGGCGGTGATATGGGCGGTGGAGAATTGCTGGGTTGGGTGAGTTTTGTGTTCGAGCCGAGACACACACGGCTATATATAGGGACGCGATGGCTACAATGGCGGGAAAAATCGGCGGGAAGAGAAAGGCGGGAATTGAAAAGATGGGAAAGCAATCTTTGCCGTGTCGGCGGACAAAGGAACACGGCAAAGACAGACGTTTGCCGTGTGTCTTTGCGATCCACACGGCAAAGGTGCACATCGCCGTGTTCTTTTCCTGTGCACACGGCAAAGATTAGCCGTTATAACGGCCCCGTCAAAAGAGGACACGAAAGCCACGTGTCACGAATTTTTGCCGTGCCGGTGAGCTTTGCCGTGTGCCACCTCCGAATTTGCCGTGCTTTTCTACTTTGCCGTGTGCCCTGTCTGTGTTTTGCCGTGTTCATGTCTTTGCCGTGTTCTTTATTTCGTCTTTGTCGTGTTCTCTATTTTCGCCGTGCTCTTTTTTGTACCTGCACGGCATAGACTGGCTTTGCCGTGTTCCGAGCTTCTGGGCACACGGCAAAGAGCGGCCCACACGGCAGCTCGTCGTTTTCCCGTAGTGAATCATGATTTTTTTTTGAAAAAATAAGTATACAATCAGGCATCATATATGATATATCACATATACTTGACATATACACATGTTCGAACATCAAAACCCGAGCACTAATCAGGTGTCCTAATTCAATAACCATGTTTTGCATTAATGCATCATATATATCAGAAACAAGAAGAAAGAATAAGGCAGAATGATGGTTTCGTATAACGGCTAAGCGGGCTAAATGACTTCAAATTTTGCGATATAGCTGGCTATTAGCGTCATTTTCAATTTAGCATTAAAAGTGCATAGCTTTAGCGGGAGAGCTCTCCATAAGATATAGCGGGCTATTTAAAACTTTGTTATAGAAGCTAATGCCTGGGGCGGAATAACCTGACTTGCGTGTGCCGGCGAGAGGGAGATCTTGAAGCCGTTGAGGCATGGACCACAGCCGTTGTCGTTTGTTCCAGCGGTGCATCGCCGGGAGTGGCAGGCACACAACACTCCAGAGGTGGGGGCGCCGTTGACGATGAAGCCGCCGCCGGTGCCACAGGGTCCGGGAAGCGAAGGAGAATGCTGAAGCACTTGAAGTCCCCGTACCTGGTGATGAGGGAGGCGACATCTCGATTTGCGACGGTGAAGGAGAAGCGTTATTCCTCTTCCATGGTCCCGTTGAAGCTTTGATAATCTCCCCCGAATAGATTGGCGAGGATGAGTGCCAGGAGTGTTGTGTCGACGGCGACCAGGAACTGAATGACTTGCACAATCATGCGACGGTCATGGCTTGTGCAGTTCGGCACGGGAGTGACGTAGGTACTCGGCCTAAGCCATGCAGCGATCTCAAAAGTGATGGCTAGGTCGTTTGGAATGCGAAGCATGTCGGGTAGGGTTTCGCAGTAGTGTGGTATTTGTGTTGGCGGCGGGCCGGTAGTAGTGGCAGCAAGTGGCGGCTGAGTGGGGTATGGCTGAAAGGAGAAGATGAAGTTTGGATGGCGTATGTCATCCTCTTGCAGTAGAATTTGGGCTATGGTGATGGAGGAAACATGGAAGCGGAAGTTTAGGTCGTCAAGCATCGCCACGAAGAACTCAGTAGCACAGCCGCCAATTGAAGCTTGTAGCAAGGCGGCAACTAGGCTGTAGTCTATGCGTTTCTTGGTGTGGGAGAAGGAGACGCACAGTGGATATGAGAGATGCAGGCAGGGGGAGGTGATCGGGATCCGGAGCTTGTTGGTGATTTGTTCCTCGAGGTTGAGGCCCATTGCATTTCCAACACCGAGGAAGCATCATAGGGCCACTTGGCCGGAGCGAACGTAGGCAGGTTCATCTGTTGAGGCGGGCAAGGCGGTGGGTTGGCTTTGTGGTTCGGGAGCTGGGGCGGGCGGTAGGTGGGCGGGGCTTGCTGGAGGAGCAGTGGGTGAAGGGGCCGGCAGTGGGCTGGGCGTCTCAGTGCGAGGGGAGGAGGCAGGGGCGGAGATAGGGGGGACGAGCGGGGCCAGGCCCAAAAATGCTACTCCTACGAAATTATTACGTATCTCACTTACGAACGTCATCTCCTTCCCTAATCCCCACTAATCTCCCCCTTGAATTTCAGGGTAGGGGCCTGTGCTATCCAATCAAACAAGGCCACATCACCATGTACGTAAATTTTGTAACCAACCTTCCCATAAGTGTAGCAAAGCTCAGCCAGCCCCCCCCCCCCCCCCCCTAACGATCGGCCACCGCCAACAAACCTACGTAGATACCAATACTAATTGTCCTAGATTTATGGCATGGCAATCAATTTTTATGGTCATTAGATTAGAAAGTGCCTTACTGCCCCATCCCCATGGCCCAAGCCCAAACAGGCACAATGGCTTAACTGCCCGCATGAACCTAATCAAATTCATTATATACAGTCTTGTGAGGCCTCAAGCGGTCAAACCCCTCGGCGATTCAATCCCAACGTCGCCGCCACCATCGTGATCAGCCACTGCTCGGAAGCGACAGATGCTAGCGATCGTTGTGTCTCCTCTGTGTCAAAACTAGGGTGAACGGTGATGCGGTGATGGCTGTGATGGCCGCGCTGATCGCCGTTGCTGGTTTGCCTCGAGCGTGTGCCATCTTCTAGGAACTCACTGTTAGATTGTTTCTTTAAGGTATAAACATACTGTTATTCTGCTTTGAGACGGTAGTGCCTAATGCATTTGTTAGTAGCAGTAATAGTTACATGTTCTTGCTAGATGATAGGTGGAGTTCAAATTTATCTTTTATTTCAGATTAACCATACTTATCTAGTAGATAAAAAGTAAACAGAAAGAATGGATTATATTATTTTTTCCAAGCCACTTGCTTTGAGCTCGAACCCTTCGCACTGAAAATCAGGATTTCGACTTGTTAATCATATGATCTTGTAGGTAATCATAGGGCTAAATTTGAACGGATAGTGCGTTATTTTATCATACACAAATTATAACATTTACAACTACTACAAAAGATATGTTGCGATGTGATTTTATGTGAGACTTGATATACATATTTTCGATGTGATAGTGATGTCCTTCGCCCTCCCTATGTTCAAATCCTGGCTCCGCCCCTGAGAGGAGGTAGGGCTGGCCGACGAGGAGGTCACCGGTGGGAAGAGGGGTGGGTGGGAGGATGGAGGAGGCGAGATAGGGAGAGCCATCTCGTTTCAGTGGATGGGTCGAGAGAGGTGCTTTGTTCATTTGGTCATGTCACTATTGTGAGGCTCATCAATTTGATCAAATTTAAAAAGTATGATTTAGAAAAAAAATAGAACAACAAATATTTTGACAGAAAGGAAGTTACATATATGACGGTACGGTATACAGATAACTACACAGCCAGGTTCGCAGATCGGGTCTCTTGTGCCCCGCAAGATCAAGAAAAATGTATGGTGCCAATGAGACATGAGTAAACAAACGACTGTTGTACCACATTTATTACATTTTTTTCTTCATGAATCATAAACTCACAGTAACACTTCAACCTGGAAGCTAGACAAATTTCTAGGACGCACTGACCTGTTGAAAGACAACGCTGACCATAAAAACATACACAAATCGCGGATGCTTCTTTATGCAAGCACACTGCACACAGCACATGCATGAAATTTAAAGTAAGTTCAGACCTCAGACCTATGTTGTTCACCTACACGCGCAGGTACATATCGATCTTGAGCACCGCGTTGAAGGTGGTAGCATTGGCGGAGTATGTCCGGAGCAGGCCGTACCCGGTCGCTCCGCGGAACGTGCCGGTGCCGCCTACGATTGGCAGTTCCCTGACGGTGTCGGAGGTGGCGTCCCTGGCGAGCACGGCAACAGCGCTGCCGTTGTGCCTCCCTGCTGTGAACACGAAGTTGGCGCTAAGCAGCAGCGCCCACTCGGTCATCGACGCCACCTGGTAGAACCCCTGTGCCCTGCCGACGGTGGGGGACGCCGCGTCCGGCCCCTCGGTGAGCAGGTCATCTATGACGAACATGTCGCCGAAGTGGGAGGTGGGGTCGTTGGGCAGCGGCACCACGCCCGTGACGACTTTCACCGCTGTCGCCGGACTCGACGGCCCCCCGTGGCGATGTCATGCATGTAGAAACTGAGGTGAGTCGTCTCCGTTGCCACCGCCGATTCCGTAAGGATGGGTGCTAGGGCGAAGACCAAGGCCGGTAGGAGCTGCATGGTGTGCTTGATGGCCATGGCTTGTAGGATGTATAGGACAGATGTGCATGTGTTTACTCTATGTCTATCTGCTCTGCCTCGAACCCTTTATAGAGGTAAACTGGAGAGAACCCCGGCGGCTATGCACCATGATAAGTACATTCATTTTTACACAAAGGCATACACACAAAAAATACTACAATAATTGAATAATGCGACTAATACAACGAATGATGAGGTGGGTGGTGAATTAGAGCACAAACGACGAGGAGGCATCTAGGTTAGCGATGTGAAGTCAACTCTTAGACATGTCAACTAACTTGGGCAGCCAGGATGAGTTACGTCATGAAGAATGGGCAATAACTTTTTTTTAAAGGAATGGTGAATGGGCCTTAGAGCATCTACAACCGGAACCCCCAGTCTCCCCCTGTATGTCCAGGCGGATAGCCCGGAGAGGGCCCGGACAGGAAAGAAAAGAAAAATGCCCACCCAAACAGATGATATGGGCTGAGTTTGAGGGGTGCCGGACAGCCCGGATACGTCCTCCACGAGTCAGCCCAAATTCCACCCATCCCACCTAGCCCCACCTGCAGCCACACGTCCTCTTTTCCCTTTCTCTGTACTCTCTCTCCCGTTTTCCTGGGCAGGAAGAGGATGGAGCTCATGCGCCCGCGTCCGGAGAGGAGCTCGCGCCCACGTCGGAGAGGAGCTCGCCCGCCGGCCGGAGAGGAGGTCGCGCGTCAGAGCCCGCGCCCCCGTCCAGGGCCACGGCGGCATGGGAGGAGGGCCGTGCCTGCGGCTGGCGGTGGTGGCAGTTGGGGGCCACGAAGGCAGGGGAGGAGGATCGTGCCAGCGAGCGAGGGGAGGAGGGCCGTGCCGGCGAGCGGGAGGGTGTGCCCGAGGCAACCGTCTCCTTGTACGCCTGCTCCATCAGCGTGCATGGGCAGACGGGCGTGCCGAGCTCGGTGCCGGCGAGCGAGAGGATGACCTGCAGGAAGGCGCTCGTCATGAGCTCGCGTGAGAACGCACCGGCGTCCACGTCGTTGGGGGACACGGCGGCAGGTGGAGGAAGGCCACGGCTGCAGGTGGAGGAGGACCGCGACAGTGGCTTGCTGCGATGTGGCTTGGAGGCCGCGTCTACGAGGCCACCCGAGCTCGCGCCCTCCCGGGCTGCAGGGGCTGATCCGGCATGCGCGCCTCTCCCATGCGGCCGTCGCAGCGTCCGGGCGTCCTCTGTGCATGCGCTGGCGGTGCCGCATGCGACCTGTTCAATGGAATGTGTGAAGTAGGGAGGGCAATTTAGTGGGTGTGGTTGTGTGCCAGGAAAAGTAGGGGTTCAAAGCGGACATGCCTGTCCAGGCATGTCCGCCGACATAAGGGGGCCAAGTTAGCCAATCGTGGTTGTAGATGCTCTTCGTGCCCGAATTTAATTGATTGAACTGGTGATGTCAACTTGATATGCAATGAGACGGTGGATCAGTGCAGGTGTGAAGCCGCCGTACGGGAGGACACATGTGGTGAGGCGCTAAGATGCTAAGGCACATGGCACAAGGACGCACCTAAGCCCACCAACGTCTGGCTCCACGGCCTCGACAATGATGGAAGTTCAAATTGAGCAACAGTATTGGGAATAGTGACATTGACACAACTTTTCTAGGTGATGTGCAATATTCATTTCTTGTTATGTTTTGTACGTAATAGTTTTATTTTTTTATGTTCTGCAAATTCTGTTACTCTATATAATATGCATAATCTTCTCAATGAAAATATTCATTTCTCGAGGAATTTTCCCACAAATGCTGACCATGGAGGTTGGAGTCAGGTGTGTGAGCGCAAAGGATGCATGGCCAGAGGCAGTCATGATGTGCAGCCACCGCATCCGGTGGGTGGCCAGGCGGAGCGTGCCACTTACCTCAAGTGGATGGATGGGCGATGCTTCCGTTGCCTCAGCCGCAAGCACTTTGCCGTTGCCTGCTGGCAGCCGCTCATGTGTTGGCGATGTTACGGCGATTTCCACCTTGAAAGCAAATGCTCTCTCTCCCACCGCGGATGTCCTCCTCGACATCGCCGTCCTCCTAACCTCGTCCTGCTGTTGAGGTTCCTCGTGTCGGGCCGATTGGCTCTACTTCAAGTCTGGCGCTGGTTTTGGTGGAGCCGCATGCTTCTCTAGAGGCCAGCGGGTTCGGCGAGACTGGCGCTTAGGTTGGGTCCCAAGCTGATGAGAGGTGTGCCGATGCTTGCATGACACAGGTCGATGCACCATCAATCTCGGTGCAGGAGTTTCTCAGTGAAGTCACTCGCATGTTAGCAAGGCCTCTTCCTGGGACCTCGACGCACGTGCGGGTGGCGACTGATGATGCCTCTAGCATTACCCGACGAAGCGGGCGTCTTGATAAGAAGAACAGAGAGTGTACTATCCCGATGGCCAAGCGTGCGGAATTTAGGTTGATGGAAGCCTTTGGGGAGTTGCCAGAGATGAACAAAGAGGAGCTCGCGAAGAACTAGATGCAATCTTACTTTGATATGTACAATAAGCCGCATTCTTCACAGGCGATCGCCGCGATCCGCGCTTTGGCGGGCATCAACGGAAAGGCGAAGATGGACCTTGCCAACATGGGTCATTCCGACGCCCTGGGTTGCTCTCTACTTGCTAATGTTAGTCCATGATTCTTGCATGAGAGGCAGTGCCAAGTCTCGGGGAGGATGAGGTCTTTTCGGAGGGTGGTGGTCGTTTTGGTTGCACACGAGCTGCGTCAGCCGGTTTTGGGCCTCGGCGCTCTTGTGTCTGGCTCGATGATGTTCCCTGATGTTTGCGTGCGTGTTTATCTAAACCCTACCCGCAATCTCTACTTTTGTTTTTCTGTCATTAGTGTTTGTAATTCGGTTTTTGCCCGATTTTCCTCCAATTAACCGAGCAACTCTCTTCTTATATGAAATGGCAGAGCTCCTACCCTTGCCTCGGCAAGCATTTAAAAAAAGGAGATTGAAGTATGTAATAGAATGTACTTTAATGGTTTGGAAGCTATTAGTGACATGCTCTTTGTGATACTTTCATGAGAATGCTCAAAACATTTTCAATTTTATTTTGATTCATGATTGAAAGTAACAACTTTGTATAGTCAAAATATGCTAGATATTGTTTTCTTTGGTGATCAAATAATCATCTAGGTTTGTTCAAAAATTGAATACATGTATCAATGTCTTTGAATTGACTCATCCAGTGCTCATGTGTATGTCGTCTGTATGTCGAGCTGAGGGTGAACTTGCTGCGATGGTTATAGGCAGGGCTGACTTGAAGCTGAACAAGTGAAACCGATGTTGTAAAATGCGGGCAAACGAATGTTTTCATTGCATCATATTGTTTCATCCGTGCCTTCGTTAGGCGCCTTGCTCGATATACAAAGTTGTTCCGTGGTAACTCACGGGCAGTCACCTATAGTACTAAAGAAACTTACCCCTATGCGGGCTTGTATGTTGGGCCGATCTATCAAAGAATAGGATTAGGATGCAGAGATGGGAATGACGTAGGCGGCTGGATACGACAATGCACCTGGGCGTCATCAGTTCACCACCACCTCCACGTCTCCATCAGGTCCGGTGGTCATTATCTTTTCAACCGAACCAACTGGATGGCTGAAGCTATAGCCCATATGCATGGAGTAGATGCAAAGGTACGGTGCTCCATGTACAGATCGATCATTGACGATGCTACCCGGCCGTGATTTAAAAACGCGCCCCGATAAGCCATTAGTTTAAGCACACACTCTGATCTATCATAAATGCAGTTGCATCTTTTATGGATCCATGGGATGCTGACAGATATAAACCAAGTGTATATATATGTGTCACCTCATACATCAATAGAGGCTCTATGAGCCTATGTGCAGGTTCATTGTAAACACACCTTTACAGAGACTTGCTACTGTTAATGTAAGCTCGCTCTCTTACAATACAATGAACCTGCACATAGGCTCATAGTATACGCTTCCTTTATTCTTTCTCGTACGAAGCCTAGCAGGTAGTAGTCGCCGGCTGACAAAGTAATACAACTTAGTCAGCTGATTCTTAATCTAAACTCTTGGGACTCACAAATGAATTTGCAGCAACAACAGATGTAATGATATCCAGCCGGCTTGTTTGGCTATATGCGTCTTTGCTGCAGAGGGTGGACGTGGAACTCTTTCGTGGCTCTGTGACATAGATACATGGCAAAAATCAACAAGAGCCTCGATTTCCAATAAAAAAAAAGCAGGCTTGTGAATGATTATATCTCCGTTTATTTGATTTTCAATTAAGCAGCCAGGCGGAATGAGCTAGCTAGATTGCTTTTCTACAGGAATGCAGCTTTGGTGTTTGTAACCCAAGCACCGGTCTGCCAATTTTCACACCTTATCTCAAGTGTATGATATGGAACAGCCCAAAAATTCTGATGTGTAAATAAACAAAACAATAACAACACCAAGTTTGTAATATGATAACCCCAACAATTATAACCTCCTATTATGCACTACTTGAATTTCCAAGTTTGCCGAGTGCCGCCGAAAAACGCTCGGCAAAGTGTTTGCCGAGTTCCACACTCGGTGAGCACGACTCGGCTGGCCACTAGTCAGCAAAGGTAACTTTGCCGAGTTCGTTTTCACAGGCAGTTGGCAAACACGTACGAAAACCTTTGCTATGAGCCTATGTGCAGGTTCATTGTATACAATGAACCTGCACATAGGCTCATAGTATACGCTTCCTTTTTTTTTTTTTTTTTGCGGGAAATACGCTTCCTTTATTCTTTCTCGTACGAAGCCTAGCAGGTAGTAGTCGCCGGCTGACAAAGTAATACAACTTAGTCAGCTGATTCTTAATCTAAACTCTTGGGACTCACAAATGATTTTGCAGCAACAACAGATGTAATGATATCCAGCCGGCTTGTTTGGCTATATGCGTCTTTGATGCAGAGGCTGGACGTGGCTCTTTCGTGGCTCTGTGACATAGATACATGGCAAATAATCAACAAGAGCCTCGATTTCCAATAAAAAAAAAGCAGGCTTGTGAATGATTATATCTCCGTTTATTTGATTTTCAATTAAGCAGCCAGGCGGAATGAGCTAGCTAGATTGCTTTTCTACAGGAATGCAGCCTGCCAATTTTCACACCTTATCTAAAGTGTATGATATGGAACAGCCCAAAAATTCTTATGTGTAAATAAACAAAAAAATAACAACACCAAGTTTGTAATATGACCACCCCAACAATTATAACCTCCTATTACGCACTACTTGAATTTCCAAGTTTGGTGAGTGCCGCCGAAAAATGCTCGGCAAAGTGTTTGCCGAGTTCCACACTCGGTGAGCACGACTCGGTTGGCCACTGGTCGTTAAAGGTAACTTTGCCGAGTTCGTTTTCATGGGCAGTTGGCAGACACGTACGTAAACCTTTGCCGAGTGGCACCTTGTTTGCCGAGTTCCTCGAGGTACGCTCTCAGCAAATCCTGACGAACGGGAGCATGCCATGTGTATAGGCAGCTTGCCGAGGGAGGACTCGGAGAATCCTAACGAACGAGAGGGAGACACGTGGTGGAGGCCACTGCCGAGTTAGAACTCGGCAAAGGTGGTGACCTAGAGCTACCAGCGTGTGCCACGTGGCGCCCTTTTCCGAGTACGACCTGGAGGAACTCAACAAATCTTGCCTGGAGTTACTAGCGTGCGCCACGTGGCACTTCTGCCGAGTGCAGTGCTCAGCAAAGATACCTTTACCCGAGTGTAACGCTCAGCAAAAGCTCCCACCAGTGTTTTTTTTAATTTAGTTTCTAAAAAGCCCTGCAGATGAAAGATATAGCAATGTAGCATACATACATATCACATCACAATATCCAGCATATATATATCAGATCACAAAGCATATGACATCATCAATTCAAACATACATATAACATCACAAGTTCACATCTGGTAGGAACAGCTAGGGTTCTACCGGGTCTAGGGCGGAGGTTGTAGGGGATGAAGCGGGGTTGGCGAGGGCTGGAGCGCGGCTGCCGGCGGCGGGGCGCCGTTGCGCGCGTGAGGGAGGCGGCGGCGGTGGAAGGCGGCGGCGCGGCTAGGGTTCCGGCTCCTCTGGGAGCCGGGCAATAGAGTTATGACTATATTGCTTAATTCCAAAAGAGTTGTTTACATCGGTTTATATAATCTCACGGCTGACTAAGATAACTTGGAAACTAAGATAACTAAGATAACTTGGGCTAAGCCCATAACTAATCCTGCCCATTGGGCCTCCTCCTTTGGTACGTAGTACCGGTCATAACAACATCACATTGTCACAACCAAAATCAAGTCTCGGCGCAGAAGTTGAATATGGCATACATGGCCTCTAGGGTTGTGGAGGAGGAGGAGGAGGCGCCATAGCCGTCATACGGCCATAAAGCGCCTGCAGTTATTTTTGTTAGCATTGTAGCAAAGAATTTTATCTGATAATATTGTTGGCTATATATTATGGGAAGGACTAACCTTTAATTGCTCCTGGAGGTTCTTGTTCACCTCCTCCTGTGCCTTCCATGCGGCCCTTTGTTCCTCCTCATGTGCCTTCCATGCAGCCCTGTGTTCGTCCTCATGTGCCTTCCATGCGGCCCTTTGTTCCTCCTCATGTGCCTCTCGTGCGGCCCTTTCTGCCTCCAACTGGGCCTATAGTATGCCATCGCAATCTCAAATAAACGTTACAATGCAAGAATGTAAAGACAAGGGAGGATGAATGAAAGGTACAAACCTGGAGCTGTTCAATCACAGACGCACTAGCCGTCGGGCGACTCCGTATGGAAGTACTCGAGCTCGTGCTCTGCATCCGGAGCTGAGAAAGCTTGGCATGGGGGGATGTGGAGATTGATCCATCAAAAAGGTAGTGGCAGCCATTCTTCTTCCCTCCTCCTGCCTTCATGACCACCACCGGATCAACGGGAAGCTACAGAGGATCAGCCCTGGCCCCATGGCTCTCCCGGTACACATCACAGTATGTTTCCATCCTCTCCTTGGTCTTTTCGCTGCAATACTCCTGGCCCTTCTTGTTTCCCCTATGGCTATGTCTCCATGCTTGCATCTCACTGACCTGGCCACCAGGGTGTTGTCTCTCCTGCAAGAGAAAGCATGATGATTAATAAACATAGCTGAACCTAGAGACGAACTTGACGATGGTGTTGTACATACCATTTTTTGATGGAGAGCTGTCAGGTTGAGGCTGCCATGGACGTGTGCCGGGCACGGCATCAGCAGCCGGTCATCTCTCTTCCTAATGTGTTGCTCCTGCCATGCAGGGGTGCGGATGCACCGCATATCCGCCAACGTCTCCCAGCAGTCTGCTGGTATCCGTTTGTCCCTCATCTACATAGACAAAATACCTCATATGACAAAGAAAAGAAACAAGCGCTGGTCATCTAAGTAGTAGCAAGCAGTGATGCTACTTACTGACAAGTACTCGTCCCGGTCCAGATTTGTGTCGCAAGCAACCTTCTTCTCCATCTTCTTCCCATTTTCATCCCTGCCGTGATATCTGATCACGGCCTTGTAGCGCATATCATGTAGCATGTCGGAGAGAAGTTTCTTCGCAATTCTCTCCAGGTGCCGGCGCACGTCATCCTAGAACCCATCCTCGAAGGTAAAGTGATCCTACAATAATGCATATAGCAGTTAAATAATTATTTAGCTTCTCATATGGACCAACGTAGTGCGAAAGGTACTTACCTACAGATCTCGCTAGATCCGCTCGGCTTTGTTGCCACACTCGGGATCCTCGATGGCTTTATAGTGCTCCCATGTGAATCCTGGTTACTCCTTCTCTCTCACAGTGACCAAGCCTGGGAAGTGCGCCTTCAGAAAAGCGCCAATGACATGGTTAACCTGGCGGTTGTGCAAACTCACTCGAACAAGAACCCAAGTCCTTCATAATGAAAAGGAAAGTCATATGTCAGCGTTCAAATATTATATGCTAATAACTTGTAAGACCATCATTTACCTGTCTCCGTGTGGTCGAATGATAGGCCGACGTTCTAGAGGCATGGCACTCAGGAACCCCGACAGGCCATGCACAGAGCGCTTCCTTCTTGTAGAGCTGGAGGCAGACCCCTACTGGTCCTCATGCACCACCTCCCGCACCTCCTCCTCCTCATCCGAACTAGAGAACCGATCGTGCTCCTTCATGGCGGCGGGTACAGAACTACTCGAGGAAGAGTAGTCACTGCCGCTGCCGGAAAGCCTCACTGAATTTCCGAGTCATCTCATGCTTGAAGCACCGGCTATAAGAAAGACAAAACAAACAAAACACATATTAATGTCATCATCACAAAAACAAGGAAAATGAGCTGCCATGGCTGAAAAAATGATATGCCGTGGTAGCTCTATTTTGTTATGTTTACTAGGTATTGAACAACAAAAAATAATTCTCTTCTATTCGATTGGCATCAAAAAATGTTGCCCATACTGACTTCAGGATTGTTCTGTTCCTATTTTAGAAAGTCCAACATCATATACATTACCGTTAAGAGCTTGTAGCTTGACAGTTCCTGAGATTTTTCGTCCATAAAGGTTCACAAACCACTCTTGTATCACATGTTTGCTACAGGTGATACCGGAGTGGTTTGTGAACACGAAAAATCTAGGGAACAATCAAACTAGAAGCTCCTAATGGTAACACATATCATGTTGGACTTATGAACAAAACAATTCGGAACTCAGGGTGGACAACATTTATTGATGCCAATCAAATAGAAGATAATAGTTCATCATGTTTCGCTACGTAGGAAACCTTATTGCAAAGTTCTTCATTGCATAATTAAATAACGGTACCACATTAACATCATATATAGCTTAATTGAACAGTACATTACCTACTACACTCCATTACCTACTACATTAACACTACATTGACATCAAACTATCCATACTACTACTCGCTGGAGCTCTACTTCTAGTCGTCCTCGGAGAAGTCGGACAAGTTTGACTCACAGGAGATGGGGACACCGGGACATCGCTCCCCTCTGACTCGTAGAGGAGCTCATCGAGGTCATCGAAAAGCCCATGTTGCTCGGCATGGCAGCGGACGATCTCCTGGCGATTGCCCTCGATCTTCTGCTCGTCCTTGACGGACTCGAAGAGTGCGCGGTTCTCAGCTAGGAGCTGCGGGTTCTTCTGAAGGAGCGCGGCGATGCAGGCCTCAACGTCGCGCTCGGCCGTGACCTACGCCTCGGCCATGCGGTGCTCCTCCTCCTCGGCATGGGAGGCGACCCTAATGGGAGGGCCGATAGCAGCCGCGGCCACGGTGTCGTCGGGGAAGTTGAGCTTGGCCCGGCTCCCCAAGAGGCAGAGCACTTCGGTGTCGTAGGCAAGTGTCGCCTCCTCCGCGGTGGCGAACGTGCCAAGCCAAGCCGCCCAATAAAATTCAGTATAAGCAGTGCAATGTTACGTAGTGGCATTTGGATCTAGATCCTATATGTGTGTGGCTGTTTATCTTGTTGGAGGATGCTGTGGTATGCTTGCGGTGTTTTTGCAGTCATGTAGTACATGCTTGCTACATATAGTTGTTAATGTTTGCTGTTACCTATCATTAAATTTGCAGTGCTAGTTACTATCCAGATGCTTCAGGACGTAGCAGATGATAATTTCTGTTTCCTGGCTGATGTTTTGGACACTCTTCTCTTCTTGAATGGGCTGCATGCTTGAAGATGATGCTGATAGTGTTGGATGTCGAAAACGAGCCGAGAATCAGGAATTAACATATATCTTGTTCTAAATCATCCAAGTCACCACTCAAAAATGCATATGTTGTCTTTGTCAGTAGTAGCAACGATATTATGCATGCAGTTTCTGCTGTATCAACGGAAAGTCACAAGTAGTGCTCTATGCAATGGAGATTCCGCGAGTGTCAACCACTAAGTGCCTGTACATAATTATGTCAACATCCAACTTCACTCGTCATGTTGCAACCAGCGAGGGTTACTGCCAGCACAACTAGTCGTGAATTTGTCAACTCTGCTGTGTATAGATCGATCCCCCAAGCTGCTTCATCTATACGATCATGCACCTATTTTCAGTTTGAATCATTAAATAGTTTGGTTACAACAAACTTACGCTGACTTCGTCTATACATTTTGCTTCTATTAATTCACATTCAGCTGTGAATTAGATATATTGACAATTCTGCCGCCCAATCTTGCAAATGATTAGATATGTCCCATTTCTTGGGATATGCTGCACTAATTAGACAGCTGATATGATTAATGCAGCATATCTGATCGAGATAGGGTTGGCATCTAATAAATTGACCAGCACTAATTAAGACAACTCATGTAACTAAGCCAGAAGGTTAATGAATAAGAAGCCACGTCTTCTGGGTCAAGAAAGCTTGGCTTGAGCAACGTGGGGGAGCGTGCATTCGAACAGATCGATCCAGATGAATCATTGACTAGGATCAACTTGGTACCAAGACTTAAGTTAACTTAAATTAATGAACAGCTAAGCTTAGTTAACAATATCGAGACAGGATAACTTATCTTGAGCTAGCTAGCAACATGCAGGTGGTAAGACTTGGCAAGCATGTGGATTACTTATTTAATTAGGATGACTTAACCCAAAATAATTGTTTATCAGCGATGCAACTATATGGCTGGCGCGAGAGAACATGCATCCAGGCCACACTGCTTTTGCATCCATACACACAGAATTAACTGACTGAGCACTTACCGCACCCATGGAGGGGGTTCTTTTGAGTGCAGCGACGGGGGCCTTGGATGCTGTCCTGGGGAAGCTGGACACTCTGCTGGTCGACGAGTACAAGCTTCACAAGGGGGTGCACCGTGAGATCAGGTTCCTAACTGATGAGCTTGCTGATATGCACGCGTTTCTCCTGAAAATGTCGGAGGAGGAGGATCCTGACGTGCACGGTAAGGTATGGACGACCATAGTGCGGGAGCTCTCCTATGATATAGAGGACCCCATCGACGACTTCATGCAAGGTGTCGACGACAAAGACGCTAAGCCAGATGGCTTCATAAAGAAGATCAAACACATTCTAGGGAAGTTGGGGAAGAGGAAAGCTCACCATCAGATGTTACAAGATCTGAAGAAACAAATCATTGAGGTGGGCGAGAGGAATGAAATGTACATGACACGTCAGGTCTTCTCCAATACCAGAAATGCCACCATCGACCCTAGAACTCTTGCTATCTTTGAGCATGCGTCAAAGCTTGTGGGGATTGATGAACCAAAGGCTGAGCTAATCAAACTATTAACGGAAGAGGATGGATGTGTTTGAACGCAAGAGCAACTAAAGATGGTCGCCATTGTTGGATCTGTGGGGAATGGGCAAGACAACTGCTGCAAACCAAGTGTATCAAGAGCTCAAAGAGAATTTCACAAGGCTTTCGTATCAGTGTCGCAAAATCCAGACATGACGAATATCTTGAGAACCATTCTCAGTGAAGTTAACTGTCAAGATTATGCTCACACTGAAGCAGGGAGCATACAACAACTGATAAGTAAGATCAACGATTTCCTAGCGGAGAAAAGGTACTACTATATTCAATTTAATTCACTTGTCATCCATAAAAGTTGTATTAAGATTTGTCACATTAAATTACACTAGTAAATAAAATGAGAGAACAGACAGGCTGTCTCGGTCTTTCCAGGGTGCTACAGTAGAGAGAGGCAAAAAAGGGGAGAAGTGATTGCTGGTCTCCTTCGGCAGCGATTCCATCGCTCCCATCCACCTTCGACAACCGTTTCGGCGCTGGGAGGCTTGGTGTAGCGCTCATCTCTGCGCGGAGGGGCGATTTAGGCGCGTAGGTGCTAGGTTTAGGGTCTCTACCGGTGGTGTCCAGGCAAGGATGGCGCCGCCGTGGGGTATAATAAGAGGATCCCTCTGGCCTCTTCCTCGTGCTTCCGGCGACAGCTCCGTGGACGGTGGAGGGCCAGAGAGGGTGGAGCGCTGGCCCAGAAGGGCTTGGTTGTAATTTTCTCTCTTCTAGGGTTGTTTCCAGTGTGGTCTATGCGTGTATGTGTTGAGCTGTTTTGATCTGGAATGCACGTATGCTTTCTCAAAAAAAAAATACACTAGTAAATTTATCATCCAAATAGTTCCATAATCACATTTGAGGAGAAAAAGTAATGGTCAAATGTATGCAAGCACTTCTTTGCATGTACTTACCTAGTTAGGAAGGTTGTTGCATTTGGAGGAAAAGTAAGGGATGTGTAAGCTGTAAGCGCATATAACTAGCATAGGTCTTCGGTGTGTGTCCATTTCAGAATACATAGAACAAAAGATAACCTTTTCCATAATACAAAATTATCACCACTCTTCTGTCAAGCATGCATGCATGCTAAAAGATATGTACTACTCCAAATGCGTAGAGCTCTATTTTTCTTATATGACCTACCTAGGAAAAAGTATTTTCTTTTATAAGCACCCATTTAAATGTGTAGAGCTCTATTTTTTTTTTTGGCCTGGTCTCTCCGTTTAAGTTGCACAGAGGTCTCTTTTATAGGTTGTTAGTGGGAACATGTAAGTTTCTCTTTTTTCTTCCTTTGTTGTATACTTCATTTTAAGCTGCCATATTAAATAATATCACTCATAAAACCATGTGCAGGTATTTTATAGTGACTGATGATATATGGGATGTTAAAACATGAGACATTATTAAATATGCATTACCCATGACCTGATATGGCAACGTAATAATCACCACTACTCGTATGAGTTATGTCGCATGTTCATGCCGTTCATCAATCAATGGACATATTTACAATATAAGACCTATTAATATAGCGCACTCAAAACAGCTATTTCACAGAAGATTATTCAACTCCAAAGAAGATTGCCCTTTATCCCTTGAAAAAGTCACTATACCATGACAAAACTTACGGGTCAATATATCTGCCGGGAATGCTAGCCTATGGAGGCAGTTTAACTGTCGGGAATGCTTTTTGCCGGCAAAAAGCATCTGCCCTGGAAAGTCCTGTCGGGAAAAACAATTCCCGGCAATTACTACAATCCCCGACAGTTTATCTGACCTAGATGTTCAAACCTTTGCCAGCAGTTAGAACTATTCCCAGCATATACTTTTTCCCCGGCAGACTAATAATATAGGGCAGATAGAAGAGTCCCCGGTAGTTGTTCTGCCCTTAATCATGCACGCTGCCAGCATGCAAATCCACTCTAGTAGTTCAACATCTATCATTTATCTCCTCTCTATTTTGTGCCATAAGTACAATATATACATATAACACGCATGGAGAGTAATTAAAGTTGCATCAACTTACATAATATATCTTAGTAATCCATCATGTCTACATGCTTACAGGGATAAATAGGTTCACAAGTCTAGTATTACATCACAGCTAAAAGCATAACAATCCATCATGTCTACATGCATACATAGGCATACATTTGAAGGTTCGTAAGTCCAATATTAGATCACAGCCAAAAGCACAAAATATAACATCCTGTTTCAGTTAGAAACAGATCCCGGCAGAAGATTCTTTTGTTCACAAAACACACCTCTTGAAATTTGCGGATTCAAAACCATTATACCGGTGACCTGAAAAAAAGAAGTAGCCAATTAGATCATCTTACAATAACACATGTTCCAGAAAATGCATTTTGACAACCACTTCCAAGCAAGAGCAGGTCAGAGCTTATAAACCACTTGCAAGGAGGAGCAAGGCACACCGGATTCATACAAAGCACGTCTAACTAAGCATACATGTTATATATGCATGCAATAGGTCATGTCGCAGTTGTGCTGTGAAGTGCCATTCTATTGTTAATTTATAGAGCCGACTTTGAGAGTTGAGGCAACACTGAATTGCGAATGACCGAGCATTTTCAATATGGTCAATCATCGTGAACGTATCTACTATTTACATTATAAACTAAGATATATCAGTACAGAAAATTAGAACGAAATTGGGAACGTATAATAGCAAATTTCTGTGATGTCGCTTATCATCACAGTCTACATGTAACTTCACCACTGTTGAATTATGCACCCTTTATTTCATATAGAGCATCTCTTTCTACTCCAACCTGACCTTGTAATGTGCCAGGATTTATTTATATTCACAGTTCAAGTCTTGTACTCTTGTCTGAATACCTCAATGGAAACAAAACTTGATAGAGAGCAGCATATTTGATTTTAATTTCAATATAGCTACTAATTTCTGAGAAGTCTTAAGTAACATGGTGCCTCATTTGTATGAATCGCAAAAGTAAACGAATTAGTTACTCCTTATGCAGCATATTTTCATGGATGGTGGGAAATCAGCACATTGACCAAAAGAAATAAGAGTTGGCCCGGGTACACTGCTCCAGGAAAAGTAAGGTCTAATTTTAGGAAATTAGGTCGTAGACCCGCTTTATAGATAAAGAAAAGTAGCATCCACAAGATCCAAATGTACGAGGGAACCAGTTACAGTAAGGTCTAATGTTTGCAAGAGCTAGCTCATTATACTCATTGTTTAGATGATAATGAAAACAAAATTAGCATGTCTTTAGTCTAATATTCCAGAACTCTAAGAATCTATAATACCTTCTAGATGTCGGAACTGCTTCCGGCTGTGATGGTTGCTTTTGCATAACTTTAGGATTAACCTCCATCTGCATATATAAGATTGTCAAATAAAATGCAATTTGAGAAACCTATAACTACTGAAATATACATGATCACAAAAGAAGTTTTACATTATCTACGAGGCCATGCAATAGATCCCCTGATAGCATTGACCATGGTCCTCACATTCAGATAAGGGCGTTGCAAAATACCATCCCTTTTCAACACCAAGTTAACTACAACTTCATACGTGTATCATCATTATCTCTTTGTCCTCTGTTTGCCATTCTTTTTCGTAAAAAAAGTGTGATCTCAGAATTAGTAAAAGTTTTATGCAATCTGAAATAGAAGAACAAAGTGGTACTCTGCAGGAATACTTATATATAAAAGATAGAATTAGGAATGGTGTGTCTTATGCACAATCTGAAGTAGAGGGACATTACAAAATAGTAAAAGAGGTATTTAAGCTACATATCCCTCCTATCCCGAGGAACAATTGTTCCGTCTGTATCTTTTCTGATACGAGGTGCATCTTGAGCATCAAGCCGGAGATTTATATTAGCATCTAAATCAGAGAATGGAAACACAGGTTAATCAACCTTCTCAAAGTTTTCATTCCCTTTTCCAAAAATATCAGAAAGGATCCCGGCTTTGAATGAACAACACCTAATGAATCTTTGTCAATGGGATCTTGGCATAATACACTTGAGTTGCTTTCGAAGCAAAAATTAATTGTTCATCAGACAAGTTCTTACCAGAGTTAAATAAATGCTTAGAGTTCACATTTGTGATGCCAAATTTATCAACTTTTACCCACTTTGTGTGCCTACAATTATTTACTTGTCAAAAGATAAACATTTGATAATGTTAAAAAAGTGACAAATGTGTATGCTGCACAAAGCACATCCCATAACACATAACAGAACAAATTTTCTTCTACTGCCTAAGTGTGTATGACGGTGTACCACACCGGGGGTGGCTTCTCGGAGGGGAGCCCGGCGGCAAACCTGCCATGGGGTCCGGGGGACCACCAAGGATCTGGCGATAGGAAGGAGCCCGGAGCTTCGGGTGCGCATCCAGAGACCATCTTCGTCCTCAAGTCAATATGGCGGCGGCCAGATTGGATCTTCCTCATGTAAAACCATAGCCCCTATCATCTATATAAGGTGGGGACTAAGGGGCTCTCAATCCCATCTACATCCGTAGAAAGAAACTCTCGGTAGCAACTACATCTCCCCCATTGTAATCCCTCGCACAAGGTACTCCACCATGAATACAAACACAAAGCAGGATGTAGGGTATTACCCCTCCCCGGAGGCCCGAACCTGGGTAAAACCCTTGTGCGACCTCCGATTTGGTACTTCCGGCCATGTTCGCCACCCTACCGAGGGTACTGACGACTTTCCGCTCCGTCAGTGTAACATGCTAAGTCACCAGAACTGAGATTCAAATTTGGTTCGAAAAGCTCATGATCATTATTGCTTCATTCAGGTCATTCACTTTCCCATCAACATAAATCAGAACTTCAACATTGTTTTATGCATGTGCAAGAGCTAAATAGTAAACAGAGCATTTATAAAAATGTATCACACCGTATGTGTAGCTGTTACAACAGATGCAACATAGCTCCTGTCAAAATTTGGAAGCCCTGAAATGATCTAGAGGTGCAAAGGTCAATAATCGCTATCAGAGCTCAACGAGAAGAGTCCATCGAAGCAGTGATATTTTATTAATAAACAGTGAACTATAATTATCACTGACTAAAATCATGTTCTTGAAGATGTTTCTAATGTCCAAACTAGAGTTCACGCAAATTTATATTTGTTAAAATTTTGGTTAATGAGATTCATAGTTACATTATGGGTTCAATATCTCTAGGCATGCTAGAAGAATTAACTAGCATGCAGTCAATATCTCTAGGTATGAAGAAATAATTAACTAGCATGTAAATACTAGTATTCAGTAAGAATTAACTAGCATGCAGTCAATATTTATAGGCATAAACAGAGAATACTTTCTTTTAAGCAAGCATCAACACACATTTTAATCAGTTGTAGTACTATACTCTAAGAAGGCATGGCCCGCTTCCCTGTGTTTGCTTTGCTATCTGTCTCAATAATGCCATGAATAAAGAAGACGAAATGGTGCATAGCATGTAATTATATTGTGTTCTATTGTGCAATCTTCTCTATGCAATAATTGGTAATGCACACGAATATCATTGATACTTATATTTGCACAGATAAGAAAAAAGTATGGAAAGCACAGAAGAATAGGAGATGATGGTTGCAGCTCAGATATAAGTTTGACTTGCTGTCCTATATCTTCTAGGCACTGCATATGCCTCTATATCTTCTAGGCACTGCATATGCCTCAGATATGCAAAACACTGTCAATCCGAGATAAGTTCAATTATTTTCTGTGAGTAGCATTTGACATCTAAATCATGGAATGGTCCTGTGTAACTCTAATAGCCAACCTGAACTTCTTTTCTACTATAAGATATAAGCTCCCACTATAAGTGCAAAAAATTGAAATGTTTACAATTAAATTGCAATGAATGAACCAAATGAAAGCTATTAGTTGGGTCATGTATGGCATAGATCACATTTACATATATACTAGATTACATATATATGAGCATGGAGTCCAATTAAATCAGGTAGATGATTAGTGCTACATAATGACAATGCTTTCTGGAGATGTGTCAAACACATCATATGCATAAAATTTATGGTCCGCGCATCAGCACAGAACCTCAAGAAATATGCATATTTTTACATAAAGCACCAAGGATTATCTAATATATGAAGAGGGGATAAATTCAGACCATACTTGTACTCATGGAGGTTCATGAGCAAAAATCTATGTGAAACAAAATGGTAAATTTGACGCAACCAGGAATAAGAACATGTTAGCTTGCCATCCCAATTCATTTCTGTGGAGAAACTAGTAATTGAGTTTGGTAGGATTGGTACAGGTTGCAACCTCCGATCTTTCGTGCGGTGTTTTTCAATCACAGGGGAAAACCCACGACCCAACAATAGAGTATATAAGAGAAGAGGCATGGGGCCACGACACCCAATCACCAAAATCCCAAGCCATTGGCTGCACGAGGTGGAACATACAACAAGTTGAATCAGAGAAAGCCAACAAAAGACCAACGAATACAAGCGCGGGGATGCACCTAGTTGAACATAAGGATGTCGGAGCAGAAGCGGATGCGCTGTCCCTTGTCGATCCCAATGTCGTGGGGTACCCCGCGCAGCACTGCGCCGCCCCTACCTAGTATGGAGCCGTCCCTTGCCCTGCCTCATCGAGGTCTACGAGCTATCGGCGGAGGTTGGTGAAGTGCAGCGGAAGTCAGGTGTGAGGTCGAGGCCCGCGACCAGCGCAGGCGCCACCTCCTCCCCCACCTCCATTCCCTCATTCCCTTCCCAAGGGTAGAGGGTTGGGTGGCGGCAGCAGCATCTCACCAAAAGAAGGCAGCAATGGAGCAACGTGGAGGCTCAGGGTGGAGATGGACGAGGCAGCGGTGAAGTGGGTGGATAGAGGAGGCGCTGGCCGCTGGGGACGTGAGAGGCTACGACGGGGCAGATTCTCAGAAGGGGATTAGGGTGGGTCGAAGCATGGGAGAAACGAGTTAGATCTAGGAATATGTTTTTTGAGGGAAAGATCTAAATATGTTCGCGCTCAACTCGGAAAAAATTCCTTTATCCCACGCGAGCCCGCCAGCGGCCCCGAAATATTTTTGGCCTCATGCCCAATCAACATCCCAGCAGATTTTGGGCCTGGTATGGTTTTCCAAGACAGAAGTACTGCACGAAGGATCGCCGACACCTGAAATGCCCCTCATTTTACATCTTTCCCGGCAGTTGTTATGCCTTGCACTATTTTTCCCGGCAGTTAAAATATTCTTGGCATATTAATTGCCCTTGTTCTCGTATTATTCCTGGCAGTTGATTGCCCTTATGTTTGGGTCATGGTGTAGTGAGTTTCTAACCAAATCTTGGAAAAATGTTATGGCTTGCCATTGGCAATCATTGCTATATCTGGCTTGTTGGCTAACACAGGAAGAACAGAGCATCTATAGAACCATGTGAAAGATTCAATTGGTCGTGCACTTGAGAGGAATCCTAGCATCGAAGGAATGATAAAGATATTATCACTTAGTTACTTTGATCTTCCTTCTCATCGAAGAACTTCTCTCTTGTATATGACTATATATCCATAAGATTCTATTATTGAGAAGAAGGGTCTCATAAGGAGATGGATTGCCGAAGGATTTGTTTACAAAGATTGCAGATATATATCATATGAGTTAGGAGAGAGGTATTTTAAAGAGCTCGTCAGTAGGAGTTTGATCCTACCTGTGAAGCTGGACAAATATGATTATCTGCTTTCTTGTTGAGTTCATGACACAATTCTTGATTTCATAGTATCCAAGTCCATTGAAGAGAACTTTGTTACTTTCGTTGGTGTCCCGAGTTTAACTATTGGGACACAAATCAGAGTTCACCGCCTGTCGATGCAAGTTAAAGGGGAAAGAAATTATGTCATGCCAACGAGCCTGGTACTGCCTCATGTCCGAGCACTTAATGTGTTTGGGAATATAGTGAAAATCCCTTCAATGATGGAGTACAGGCATTTGCGCACTATGGACTTTGGAGGATGCAACCCATTGAGCATTCCAGGATGCAGCCAATTAGAAAACCACCATCTTGCTAATGTAGGAAGGTGGTTTCAGCTAAGGTACCTCAACATTAGCGTGACAAGGGTAAGCGAGCTCCCGGAACAAATTCAACATCTAGGGTGCTTAGAGATGTTGGACATAAGGGAGACAGAGGTATCCGATTTACCAGCATGTATTGTCAATCTTGGAAAATTGGTACATTTACTTGTTGACAGAGGTGTTACGTTTCCCGATGGAATTGCGAATATGCAAGCACTGGAGACTTTAAAGAGGTGACCGTCGCCGACCAGTCATATAAATTTTTGCAAGGGCTTGAGCAGCTAAAGAATCTGAGGAAGTTGCACATTAATCATATAGACATTGAGTAAGATCAGCACAAGGAAGTTATTGCTTCCTCTCTCTGTAACCTATGCGCACAGAACCTTAGTTCTCACTATGTGGCATCTATGGTTGTGTGCATCATTTGATGCAGAGGCCGGGGTAATCCCCTTTTCGAAAAGAAATAAACTATGTGGCATCTTGATGAGGATGTCAACATCTTATTGAATAAATGGTGCACTTCGCCACCGCTTAACCTCCAAAAACATAAGAATGCTGATTGTGTCCTCCCAAAGGTTCTGGATTGGGTAGGATCGCTTCTCAATCTGTAGCGCTTATGCTTGGAAGTGGAAAGAATCAGGCATCAAGATCTCTATATCCTTGGATCCTTACCCGGTCTGCTCACTCTGGGTCTGAAAGGAATAGAAGATCAGTGTTGTGAAGATAGAAGGCTAACGGTCAGTGGTAAAGCTGGGTTCCAATGCCTGACGATTTTTACTTATTGGGCGCAGCCAGATGGGATGGATCTCATGTTTGCAGCAAGATGTATGCCCAAGTTAGAAAAACTCGAGATTATATTTTACGGTGGTGATGAAAATGAGTCTCTCAGCAGTCCTAGTGCTTTTGATTTCGGAATCGAAAATCTTTCCAGCCTCGTTACATGCAGATGCGAGTTAAGTTGCTGGGTTGTCACAGGGAGCACTGTTGACGTAGTAAACACTTCCCTGAAGAGAGTAGCCAGCGCACATCCCAATAACTACCTTAATCTAATCTTCATGAATTACGCTGTTCGGTTGTGAATTAAGACCAGGCGTACACGTATGTATGTACGTTACTTCTTCTCCTTCTCTAGATTTATTATTTATATATAGCTTACTTGTAAGTAAAGCTGTTGCCTTGTGATCATGGAGTCACGGGTTCGAGTCCTGGAAACAGCCTCTTGCAAAAATGAAGGAAAAGGCTTTGTACAAAAGGCCTAAAGTGGTCGGACCCTTCCCCGGACCGTGCGCAAGCGGGCGCTACATGCACCGGGCTGTCCTCTTTTATAGCTTACTTGTAAGTTGGAGTACTTACTAATAATCACTCTTTCTTGAACTGAACAGCTCAGAGTTTCTCATTTTCTCAACAATTTAGGTTGTACCTGTTATGCTTACCATTTTTGCACTGTAATGTACGCTTGCTAAGTTGCTAAGTTCCTAACCATTTGCAGTGCTACCTTCCAGATGCTTCGGTATCAGATTGGGTATTTCAGTGTCCTGGGTGATGTTGGACAGATACACTATCTCTCTTGTTGAATGGGCTCAAGATGCTGCTGCACTTCATGATGTGGTTCGATCTGTACATGCAAGCTAGGTCGCTCCCTTGAGGAGACGAGACATTTGTAACAAAGTTTCACCATCTGATCAGTTTAATTATAAGCATTGTACTAGCAGTGGAATGTCAAGGTAGATCTACGTATGCATGTGGGGTAACACTCCAAGAACCAGGAACATCACCAACAGGAAAAGTTCGGTGCTAGCTGCTCCTCCCCATCCGATTCTGAAGTTTTATCTGTTTCTACGCAATTTCCTTTTTCTCGGTGCACCAACAACAGTACAGTCGATCAGTACATATGTCTTAGCAAGAAGTCTTTGACCTGTAGTGAAAAGTCGGGTATATTTATGATATTTCTCTTTTCTGAATCATCCAATTAAGCTCGAGTTTCTTAATTTCAGTAGTGACTAGTTTAATGCCCGTGCGTTGCCACGGGATAAAAAAACATAGTGATGAAATAATTGCCCCAGTTCAGAAATTTTGTTGAACATGATGACATGTGGTTGTCATCAATAAACTGATTTTCTCGCGGTTCTGCCCCCCTCGACAATCGTCGTCTCTTTGCAACCATCTTCTCCTTACAAGAAGACAAAGCGATATCTAATCTTCTCCCTATCTCTCCTTTTGCCCCACCTTCATTTTTGATCTTGTACTTCTACGAATATATAATATTTATCGATTCAAAAGAATATTTTGATTTGTATTTCTGATTTGCGAGCAACGAAGGATGGACGCAGTGCAAAAAAATGTTTATCCCACCTTATTTTCAGACCACAACAAAGATAAGACTTGATTAACTGAAATGTCTCTTTGCCCCTATTTTTAAACTTGTCCCTAAGCAAATTTAACTTTTGCACATTGTTGGTACAAACCCACCATGTCCCATGGTTCCACCCGCTCACACGCTACGTTTACCATTCTCCCCATGGCCTCTCAACCAAGTCCATTTCCGACCATGAAAACAAACTACTGCTATCATAATCTAAATAGGTGTTGAAAAGCAAGCAACCATTAAAACCCATAATTTGTGTGAACGATCATACTGGATAAACCTAACTCAAGTTTTCTAGTCTAGCCATCTCATTATCTTGTTACCATGACTAAACTATCAAAATCTTTTATGCCACTTTCTGGGATGCACATCATTATGTCTAAAAGAAACGGCTGTAAGTAAGACTTGAGATTGTGCACAACAACAAACTACTCAAAGAGTATTAAGCTCAATCTAATCGAGATGAGCTTAACACATCAACACAAACATAGTAGAGGATCGCCAAATGATTTATGACAAGACTCGGTTGCAAGTTGCAAAAAAAATACCACTCAGGAATCTGGCTAAATGTTTTTTTATAGAACACACTCGATGCAAGTTTTATTCTAGGAAGCAGCACCGTTGAAATTCACAATTCAATACAGTAGTTCATGCACGTAAATAATTTACTAATGATGTAGCCTAACATTTATCACGTAATATTTCTAGGCTAATGGTGAATAACTTCACAATTCTTGGCAGAAGCCATCATTTTCCTAAGTCGTCAGAGGGTATTGGCCTGGAGGAGACCACCTCTTATCTGCAACACGACATCTTTGACGACTCCAGGACCATTTGGGATGAACAATGAAGACAAACTGGATGATGCCCCGATCCCTGTCATGATGTCGAAGTATTGGGTGACCAGAACCATGTCCATAATATACTTCGCAGTGGTACCAGGGACATTCTCGGAGAAGGTGAAGTCACTGTCTCTGACACTGCCTTGCAATGCAGACGCCAACCAAGTACTTGGACTCGGCTTCTCTTTCTGCTCTTTTGATCTGAAGTATCAACAAGGGCATGGTACTGGATAGAAGTGACAACAGTTACCAAGAAACTAAATAATTGTGGCATCTTCAGCATTTAGTTAAGATGGATAAGGTATACAAATTGATAAACTTGATCTCCTTGATTGATGCAAAATTTCACATCTCAGCTTAACTAAAAAGGTGCAGAGCAGAAGGGAACATACCATAACAAAGCTCTTTGTCCTAGGATCATTGTAACATGCAAGCAAACATCCTCGTTGAGGCTTCAACCCATCTTTGAGTAGCTTTGAGTGAGCTCCTTTTTCTTGACCATAGTTTCCACTTCTGGTCGCCCACGGAATGTTTTCGCTGCAGCAATGCCTCCTTCAACCTTTAGCAAGGTAGATGCTTCTATATTTGGAGCTGGTAAACTGATTGAAAAGGGCTATTATTCGCAATAGAAGTAAGACCATAGAAATAACTAAAGAATATACTATTTCGTTTATTTATGATCTATAATGTCCAGGTTGTTAGTAGTTGAAATCACGCATTGCACAAGATACCTGTTCAAGACTTTGTGCGGATCGACAACAAGCAGGTCTGAAGACAAGTTTACCTCTCACATCTGCCAACATACATTGCCAAACAAGCAACCAATAGACATGAAACATCAGGATGCCGGATTTATCCATGTCAAGTCTGATTTTTTTTCTAGCTCATTTGCTGCTTCTTTATTTTACCAGATCAGTTGCTGATTTGATAATATAATCTTCACCAGACTTCTTTGTAACACCTACAAATATCATGCATGTCTGGATAAATGTCCTAAAACAAAGACAAATGCTCCAAGCAATTCTGCTCAGAGAAAAGGTTAAGTCTTGTGCAGACCTGATTTATATGTATATATACGAAACAATGGCAAGCGGGTGAATATTGCAAGAAAGCTCTAAATTCATTTATGCTATTTTCTTTCACCAGTTGGACATATATTAGTGTACCAATCTGCAGGAGAAAACACACATGAGTATGTATACTAACAGTGTATCAAGCTCAAGGGAGGAAACCAAATATTAGACGCTGACACTGCTCCCTTTTCAACTTTTTACAAGCTGAGATCATATTTGATAAAAATATATAACTACTTGTGTGTAACATCCAGGTCCAGTTTTTTGACCAATTATTGCAACATAAACATTATTGAGTACCCAAGGGGGCCTCTGAGTATTTGAAACTATGCAAGGGAGCCTAGTGACTATTTCAATTGACGACCAATGAAAAATCCAAATCATTGCTATGGTTGTGCCTCATGTTCATGCCAATAAATTTGATTGACAAAACATTATTTTTAAACCTACCCACTGTTCAAAACAGAGGGAAAGAATAAAACACGTACCTAGTATCATCTGCCATGGAGGTTGCAACCCAACAAGGAACGATCTGTAGGCACACAAAACGTCAAATAACTCATAGTTAATCCTATTCATGCAACAGTTAGTATTGTGATTACATCTGTAGTTTTCCGTACACTTGTAGAGAATATGATTAGATGATTTTGTTAACACAGAACAAAAATGAAATGATTATCAAGCTCGTGAGTACAACCTTCTGTTCCCAACAGTACATGATCCCCTTCTGTTTCCGTACACTTGACAAACAGAAGGTTGTACTCGTTCGTCATCGCCAACAGTACATGTCATCACGACCACACCATGACCAAGGTGTACATGATCCCCTTCGTCATCGCCACGAACTCCCCATCATCGATTCGTCATCGCCACGTATACAGCTTCTGACTGCTATGCACCGTGTAAAGAAAAAAAAGTGGGAAAATTACCTTGATTGGCTAGGAGCGTGAGGGGCGGCAGGAGCAGGGGAGCCGGGTGGCGCTCCTGACGGGGAGCCGGGTGGCGCTCCATCCGAGCCTTCACATAAGACCCCGCTATTTATTGACTTTCGGTTGACCCGGCTCTGTGTGTACTCGTGGGTATGGAAGCGATACCCATTCACGTCATAAGCATTGTATGCGGCCGCAGAATACTCAAAGCCATTGGCAATTTTTCGCAGCTCGGGATTCATCTTTCTGTCCCTTTTTGCCTACAAGTTACCACGAGAAGTTTAGTACGAGAAGTGGTTGACGGATGTCGGCACTAGAATCAAAGTTAGATAGAATAGTACCAAAGACGAGAACCAGCTAATGAAACCGTAACCACCACCCTTTTTAAAGAGCTCATCCTTTTCTTTGGAGTTAGGACCCCTGTTTCGTAGCTTCCAGTATTTTTCATTGAATTGTCTATGGCAATGAAAAGCGGAAGAGTTAGCCACGAACTAATAACGAGTAAATGTTTGCAACAACTAAGTATTTAACACTTACTCGATGTACGGCTTCACTTCCTCCATGCTTTTCAAGACATACGTGTGGATCTCGTCCCACTCGGGATTTTTGATACTCTTTTTCTTCGTGCCACTTGATTTGCCACCTAGCCCGATGAAGATGCTAAGTTTTGCAACATCTTTAGGGTCGGCAGCATTGTAACGAAGGACTGGATTGTGTCGAGTGGCAATATTTTCATCATAGTACTTTGTCGTGAAGTTTGACACCTCCACCTTAAGAACTGCCTCGGCAATGGATGCCTCGATCTTGCCTTTGTTGCCACACATTTCACGAAGCTTCTTCGTTTCTCTCTCAGGCCCATACTGCCAACGGGTCTGCACAGGCCCCCCCTGCAACGCCTCCCATGGGAGATGCAAGATCATATGCTGCATCGGATTAAAGAACCCTGGCGGAAGGAGCGTCTCTAGCTTGCAAAGCAACTCCGGTGCCTGATCATGCAGCTTCTCAACCACTTTACGGTCTAGCTCCTTAGCACAAAGCTGGCGGAAGAAAAGGCTCAACTCTGCCAGCACTAGCCAAGTCTCCTCATCGACATAGCCTCGAATCATCACCGGCATTATCCGCTCCAGCCATACGTGATAGTCGTGACTCTTGAGCCCTCCTACCCGCAATGTGTCAATGTTTGCACCCCTCACCCAGTTAGCTGCGTACCCATCAGGAAAATACAAGCACTCCACGATCCACTGGAATATGTCCCTCCGATCGGACCGTGAAGGGCAGAACCGGGCCTTTGGCTTAGACCATCTGGGGCCTTTGACTCCAGGAGGCTTCATGTCATAATCTGGCCTATCGCACCACTGTTGTTGATTGATTCGTGCCTTAATGTTATCTTTTGTCTTCTCGGTGTCCATGATGGTGCTCCAAAGGGCCTCGGCGATATTCTTTTCCGTGTGCATTACATCAATGTTATGCGGGAGCTCGAGCTGATGAAAGTAAGGGAGCTTCCATAAGCATGGAATGTGAGTCCACTGGTGTGTCTCCCCATATCCCTCGAAACCATTCCCATTGGCCTTAGGGCGGAGAGCTTCTAACTCAGCCTTGATTTCGGCGCCGGTCCTCAGGCGTGGTCGTGGATCAGTGATAGCAACGCCTTTCTTGAACCTCTTTTTGTCACTCTGGAATCTATGATTCGGGGCAAGGAACTTTCGATGTTCATCAAAGCAGGAATACTTGCCTCCCTTTGTCAGCCAAAAGAAAGTCACTGCCTGCCTGCACACGGGGCAAGGCCACTTCCCATGTGTACACCAGCCGCAGAACAAAGCACGTGCTGGTAGGTCATGCAGAGATGTGTGGTACCAGACATACATATCAAAGTGCTTTTTTGTTACGGCGTCGTATGTGCGCACCCCGCGCCCCTCCCAGCCAACAAGCAAGTCATCCACCAGCGGTTCCAGGTACACAGTCATGTTCTTACCCGGGTATTTCGGCCCTGGGATTATCAGCGACACAAACATGTTCTGCGATCTCATGACAACGCCAGGGGGCAGGTTCAGGGGAATAACAAACACGGGCCAACAGCTATATGTTGCAGCTGACATGCCATATGGATTGAACCCATCGACGGATATCGCAACTGCCACACTCATCGGGTCGCCTGCTTTCTTCGGATGCAAAGCTACAAACTTCTTCCATGCTGCAGCATCCGATGGATGTATCATCTTCTCCTTGCGATATCTATGCCCCAATGAGGGCCAGCGCATCTGTTGGGCAGATTCCTCGGTCATGAAAAGCCGTTGGATCCTCGGCAGAAATGGAAGGTACCGGAGGATCTTTTGGGCAACCCCTGTCTGCCTCTTCTGACCATTACCAAGGTCGACCTCGAAGTACCTAGAGGATTTGCAATGGATGCAATATTTTGCTTCAGCATGTTCTTTTCTAAATAGCATGCATCCCTTTGGACAACAATGTATCTGCTCATATGGCATCTTAAGTGCACTGAGGATTTTGTTAGACTCGTACATGTTCTTCGTCAAGAGGTGCCCTTGCGGCAGAATGCTGCCAATAATAGCCAGAAGATCATCGAACCCATCTCTGCTCAAGTTCCTGTCGCTCTTGAAGGCCATTAGGCGAGCGATGGCATCCAGCTGGGTAACCTCTGTAAGTGAATGAAGGGGTTTCTGCGCAGCAAACAAAGTCTCGTAGAACTTCTTTGTGCTTTGCTCCGGCTCCTCATTTGTGTCCGCCTCCTCAGGTGTCTCCGCCTCCTCAGGTGTCTCCGCCTCCTCATGAGGGTTTTCAGGAGCATTTGCATCAAGGAAGTCGTCTAGGCAGTTATCAAACCCAGCATGAAATTGTCCCGCTGGCTGACTCTGCTGCGACTCCGTTCTCGCACGTTTTGGCGGCTTCTCACCATGGAATTTCCAAACATGGTAGAACGGTGTGAACCCATTCTTGATCAGGTGTTTACTCACTTCATCCTGAGTCTGTCGTTTCTCGTTATGGCATTTCTTGCAGGGGCAGAATATTTTTGCGGGCCTGCTTGGGTCTGCAAACGCACTTTCCACAAACTGCTTGGTCTTGTCTCTCCATTCATCTGTAAAGTCCCACTTACTAGTTCTGCCCGTGTACATCCACTCGCGATTCTCCATCCTTTAATCAGTGCCAAAATATACATACAATGCTTTCAATCTATATTTCACAATAATTGCATCCGGTATTAGTTCGAGGGCTTACCCTCGAAGCGTGATCGATCGCCGAAGAGGATGAGTGGCGCTCCTCCAAAATGCACTCCGACGATAGCCCCGCTCTCAATCTGCGACAAGTAATACGGTTATAAATATTTCTGCGCTCCTCCAAATTATTCCTATCTATTTCCCCACCCCCAAAATATTTCTAACTAGCCTTATCGAACATTTTAATAAATTTGAGACAAGTAATATGGGATAGGAGAGGACTAGATAGAAATATGATACACTAGTACTGCTACTGCGTAGTAAACCTCAGTCTGTTCCTCCACCACAAATAAAAATCTTGAATGGCGTCCAGTATGAACAGCTAGCACACAAACAATTTTTGCTGAAGCAAGAAAATAAAATCTGCAGGCTTGATTGATGGATGGCACACAACAAATAAATCCCACATGTAGAGCAGAGTACATGCAGAGTAATATGGGATAGGAGAGGACTGAGGACATACCTGCAGTGCCCGGTCGTGGCGGCGGACGGTCGTGGCGGTGGGCCGCCCGGGACGGTAGGTGGCAGCGGGCCGCCCGCGTCTACCGTGCGACGAGCCGACGGCGGCGCTCGGCCATGCCGTCGCGGGCTGGTCGTGGGGGCGAGCGGCAGCGAGTGGAGGAGAACGGGGCGGCAGCACCGTGGGGCCTGGGGGCGGCGGCTCGAGGGGAGCAAATGGGCGGCGGCGGTGGAGGCAAGGGGCGACCGGGTGGGCGGCAGTGGAGGCTAGGGGCGGCGACGGCAGTGGAGGGAGCGGCGACGGTAGTGGAGGGGGCGGCGGCGGCCGGGTCGGGAGCTGGCGTGGGGGATTTTTATTTTTTTTGTCTGAGTCGGACTGGCTGGTCGGAACCCTAAGTGGGCCTAAAGCGGTCCATTTTGCCGTGTGCCTTACCTGTTAAACACGGCCAAGCAACCTTCGCCGTGTGTATCCCGGCTGAACACGGCAAAGCGATCATTGCCGTGTGCTTTATATCAAAACACACGGCAAAGCTACCATTGCCGTGTGCTTTGGATAAACGCACACGGCAAAGGGCTGTTTTTCATTTTTTTTAAGGTTTTCCTTGTTTCTTTATTAAAATTTTATTAAGGTTTATATTTTATAAATGTTTATTTTTGTATTAATTTCACTTTTCTTTATTTCTTTATTTTCCCATAAAGCTAACGCGCGCATATGGCAAGCGGTAGTACCGCTCTGGGGAAGCGGTAGTACCGCCCTGGGTACGGCTTAGTGCCGCGCCACTGCCGCTTGGGGGTCCTCGGGGTTCCAGAAGTATTTTCGTAAGCGGTACTTGGCCCGTTAGTAATACATGGTAGTACCGCTCAAGCGGTAGTACCGCTTGGGGGGTGGCAGTACCGCTTAATTCCGCTCAGGGTCCAGAAGTATTTTTGTAAGCGTGCTGGCTTACGTCTATCTTGATCTTACGTCTCCTTACGTCCATCTTGATCTTCGGTCTTCGTCAGGCTGCCGCCTTCCCGGGAGTACCATTAGGGTATCTTGCCGGGTCGCTTTGCCGGATCGCCTCCTTGCCGGGTCATCTTCAACCCCGGAGTGGCATAACCCTGGCCCGGTTGACCGGGAAAGCTACCCCCTTTGAATTTCACCGGACGGCACTAGACCAATGGACTTTTCTACCTGGTGGTGCTAGGTTAGCCCATAGGAACATTTTAAAACAAATTTTGAGCCCAGACTATCACAAGATTCCCTCCGAGCTACAATCTGTGGCAGTTTCCCCCTCTAAGTGCTGGCGGTAGTGCCGTCCATGAAGGGGGTCACACTCCGGAGCTGCGTGGTGGGTGTTTCAACCTCCCATCGCACTGTCAGACATGTATGAGGACCCAATACAAGTTTTGGTGGGCTTGCTACCCCCCGAAGGCCCCCGAGCGGCCTAACCCTGGCTCGATTGACCCGGAGATCTACCCCCTCTGACTTTCGACGGATGGCGTTGGACCAATGGACTTTTCTACCTGGTTGTGCTAGGTTAGCCCATAGGAACATTTTAAAACAAATTTTGAGCCCAGACTATCACAAGATTCCCTCCGAGCTACAATCTGCGGCAGTTTCCCCCTCTAAGTGCTGGTGGTAGTGCCGTCCATGAAGGGGGTCACACTCCGGAGCTGCGTGCTGGGTGTTTCAACCTCCCACCGCACTGTCAGACATGTATGAGGACCCAATACAAGTTTTGGTGGGTTTGCTACCCCCCGAAGGCCCCCGAGTGGCCTAACCCTGGCTCGGTTGACCCGGAGATCTACCCCCTCTGACTTTCGACGGATGGCGTTGGACCAATGGACTTTTCTACCTGGTTGTGCTAGGTTAGCCCATAGGAACATTTTAAATCAAATTTTGAGCCCAGCCTATCACAAGAATCCCTCCGGATTGAACCTCCGTCGCAGTTTCCCCCTGTAAGTGCTAGCGGTAGTGCCGTCCGTGAAGGGGGTCACACTCCGGAGCTGCGTGCTGGGTGTTTGAACCTCCCACCACACTCTCAGACATGTATGAGGACCCAATGCAAGTTTTGGTGGCATTGCTACCCTCCGAAGACCCCGGAGCGGCATAACCCTGGCCCGGTTGACCGGGAAAGCTACCCCCTTTGAATTTCACCGGACGGCGCTAGACCAATGGACTTTTCTACCTGGTGGTGCTAGGTTAGCCCATAGGAACATTTTAAAACAAATTTTGAGCCCAGACTATCACAAGATTCCCTCCAAGCTACAATCTGCGGCAGTTTCCCCCTCTAAGTGCTGGTGGTAGTGCCGTCCATGAAGGGGGTCACACTCCGGAGCTGCGTGCTGGGTGTTTCAACCTCCCACCGCACTGTCAGACATGTATGAGGACCCAATACAAGTTTTGGTGGGTTTGCTACCCCCCGAAGGCCCCCGAGCGGCCTAACCCTGGCTCGGTTGACCCGGAGATCTACCCCCTCTGACTTTCGACGGATGGCGTTGGACCAATGGACTTTTCTACCTGGTTGTGCTAGGTTAGCCCATAGGAACATTTTAAATCAAATTTTGAGCCCAGCCTATCACAAGAATCCCTCCGGATTGAACCTCCGTCGCAGTTTCCCCCTGTAAGTTCTGGCGGTAGTGCCGTCCGTGAAGGGGGTCACACTCCGGAGCTGCGTGCTGGGTGTTTGAACCTCCCACCACACTCTCAGACATGTATGAGGACCCAATGCAAGTTTTGGTGGCATTGCTACCCTCCGAAGACCCCGGAGCGGCATAACCCTGGCCCGGTTGACCGGGAAAGCTACCCCCTTTGAATTTCACCGGACGGCGCTAGACCAATGGACTTTTCTACCTGGTGGTGCTAGGTTAGCCCATAGGAACATTTTAAAACAAATTTTGAGCCCAGACTATCACAAGATTCCCTCTGAGCTACAATCTGTGGCAGTTTCCCCCTCTAAGTGCTGGCGGTAGTGCCGTCCATGAAGGGGGTCACACTCCGGAGCTGCGTGCTGGGTGTTTCAACCTCCCACCACACTGTCAGACATGTATGAGGACCCAATGCAAGTTTTGGTGGGTTTGCTACCCTCGGGCCGAAGGCCCCCGAGCGGCCAAACCCTGGCCCGGTTGACCCGAAGATCTACCACCTCTGACTTTGGACGGATGGCATTGGACCAGTGGACTTTTCTATCTGGTTGTGCTAGGTTAGCCCATAGGAACATTTTCAATCAAATTTTGAGCCCAGCCTATCATAAAATTTCATGAATTGATCACGCTCTGAGTGTTCAGGAAAATTCACGGAACACCAGAACCGCAGAACGTTACTTCGGTGGTATCGCCGCCCGTGAGGGGGGCCACACTCCGGAGCCACGTATTGCCTGTTCAAACATCCCACCACACTTTAAGACATGTATGAGGACCCGGAGCGATGCTTTGGTGGCATTGCTACCCCTCGAAGGGCCCCGGCCGGCCTAACCCTAGCCCCGTTGACCCGTGAAGGGGGTCGCACTCCAGAGCCGCGTGCCGGGTCTTTACACCTGCCACCACAATCCTAGAAATAATCTGACGGATGTAGATATAAAATTTGTTTCGTTTGGCCAAGAAATGAAAAATATACAAAAAAGTCAAAACAAAAGGGTTTTTTCTGTAAATCTGAAGCAAACATTATTTTAGTTTGTTCAAATTTGAAAACATAGTATAGCAACAGAATCCTTTCAAGATTATGATAAAAAACCATATAAAATTTGTCAAAATCGATGCAAGTATCAATTATTTGTTCGGACGTGGAGCTCTGGTTGGCGCAGAGACGAAGAGGCATCTCGACGGAAGAAGGGAATCGGAGGGGCTTCGGCGGTGATATGGGCGGTGGAGAATTGCTGGGTTGGGTGAGTTTTGTGTTCGAGCCGAGACACACACGGCTATATATAGGGACGCGATGGCTACAATGGCGGGAAAAATCGGCGGGAAGAGAAAGGCGGGAATTGAAAAGATGGGAAAGCAATCTTTGCCGTGTCGGCGGACAAAGGAACACGGCAAAGACAGACGTTTGCCGTGTGTCTTTGCGATCCACACGGCAAAGGTGCACATCGCCATGTTCTTTTCCTGTGCACACGGCAAAGATTAGCCGTTATAACGGCCCCGTCAAAAGAGGACACGAAAGCCACGTGTCACGAATTTTTGCCGTGCCGGTGAGCTTTGCCGTGTGCCACCTCCGAATTTGCCGTGCTTTTCTACTTTGCCGTGTGCCCTGTCTGTGTTTTGCCGTGTTCATGTCTTTGCCGTGTTCTTTATTTCGTCTTTGTCGTGTTCTCTATTTTCGCCGTGCTCTTTTTTGTACCTGCACGGCATAGACTGGCTTTGCCGTGTTCCGAGCTTCTGGGCACACGGCAAAGAGCGGCCCACACGGCAGCTCGTCGTTTTCCCGTAGTGAATCATGATTTTTTTTTGAAAAAATAAGTATACAATCAGGCATCATATATGATATATCACATATACTTGACATATACACATGTTCGAACATCAAAACCCGAGCACTAATCAGGTGTCCTAATTCAATAACCATGTTTTGCATTAATGCATCATATATATCAGAAACAAGAAGAAAGAATAAGGCAGAATGATGGTTTCGTATAACGGCTAAGCGGGCTAAATGACTTCAAATTTTGCGATATAGCTGGCTATTAGCGTCATTTTCAATTTAGCATTAAAAGTGCATAGCTTTAGCGGGAGAGCTCTCCATAAGATATAGCGGGCTATTTAAAACTTTGTTATAGAAGCTAATGCCTGGGGCGGAATAACCTGACTTGCGTGTGCCGGCGAGAGGGAGATCTTGAAGCCGTTGAGGCATGGACCACAGCCGTTGTCGTTTGTTCCAGCGGTGCATCGCCGGGAGTGGCAGGCACACAACACTCCAGAGGTGGGGGCGCCGTTGACGATGAAGCCGCCGCCGGTGCCACAGGGTCCGGGAAGCGAAGGAGAATGCTGAAGCACTTGAAGTCCCCGTACCTGGTGATGAGGGAGGCGACATCTCGATTTGCGACGGTGAAGGAGAAGCGTTATTCCTCTTCCATGGTCCCGTTGAAGCTTTGATAATCTCCCCCGAATAGATTGGCGAGGATGAGTGCCAGGAGTGTTGTGTCGACGGCGACCAGGAACTGAATGACTTGCACAATCATGCGACGGTCATGGCTTGTGCAGTTCGGCACGGGAGTGACGTAGGTACTCGGCCTAAGCCATGCAGCGATCTCAAAAGTGATGGCTAGGTCGTTTGGAATGCGAAGCATGTCGGGTAGGGTTTCGCAGTAGTGTGGTATTTGTGTTGGCGGCGGGCCGGTAGTAGTGGCAGCAAGTGGCGGCTGAGTGGGGTATGGCTGAAAGGAGAAGATGAAGTTTGGATGGCGTATGTCATCCTCTTGCAGTAGAATTTGGGCTATGGTGATGGAGGAAACATGGAAGCGGAAGTTTAGGTCGTCAAGCATCGCCACGAAGAACTCAGTAGCACAGCCGCCAATTGAAGCTTGTAGCAAGGCGGCAACTAGGCTGTAGTCTATGCGTTTCTTGGTGTGGGAGAAGGAGACGCACAGTGGATATGAGAGATGCAGGCAGGGGGAGGTGATCGGGATCCGGAGCTTGTTGGTGATTTGTTCCTCGAGGTTGAGGCCCATTGCATTTCCAACACCGAGGAAGCATCACAGGGCCACTTGGCCGGAGCGAACGTAGGCAGGTTCATCTGTTGAGGCGGGCAAGGCGGTGGGTTGGCTTTGTGGTTCGGGAGCTGGGGCGGGCGGTAGGTGGGCGGGGCTTGCTGGAGGAGCAGTGGGTGAAGGGGCCGGCAGTGGGCTGGGCGTCTCAGTGCGAGGGGAGGAGGCAGGGGCGGAGATAGGGGGGACGAGCGGGGCCAGGCCCAAAAATGCTACTCCTACGAAATTATTACGTATCTCACTTACGAACGTCATCTCCTTCCCTAATCCCCACTAATCTCCCCCTTGAATTTCAGGGTAGGGGCCTGTGCTATCCAATCAAACAAGGCCACATCACCATGTACGTAAATTTTGTAACCAACCTTCCCATAAGTGTAGCAAAGCTCAGCCAGCCCCCCCCCCCCCCCCCCCCCCTAACGATCGGCCACCGCCAACAAACCTACGTAGATACCAATACTAATTGTCCTAGATTTATGGCATGGCAATCAATTTTTATGGTCATTAGATTAGAAAGTGCCTTACTGCCCCATCCCCATGGCCCAAGCCCAAACAGGCACAATGGCTTAACTGCCCGCATGAACCTAATCAAATTCATTATATACAGTCTTGTGAGGCCTCAAGCGGTCAAACCCCTCGGCGATTCAATCCCAACGTCGCCGCCACCATCGTGATCAGCCACTGCTCGGAAGCGACAGATGCTAGCGATCGTTGTGTCTCCTCTGTGTCAAAACTAGGGTGAACGGTGATGCGGTGATGGCTGTGATGGCCGCGCTGATCGCCGTTGCTGGTTTGCCTCGAGCGTGTGCCATCTTCTAGGAACTCACTGTTAGATTGTTTCTTTAAGGTATAAACATACTGTTATTCTGCTTTGAGACGGTAGTGCCTAATGCATTTGTTAGTAGCAGTAATAGTTACATGTTCTTGCTAGATGATAGGTGGAGTTCAAATTTATCTTTTATTTCAGATTAACCATACTTATCTAGTAGATAAAAAGTAAACAGAAAGAATGGATTATATTATTTTTTCCAAGCCACTTGCTTTGAGCTCGAACCCTTCGCACTGAAAATCAGGATTTCGACTTGTTAATCATATGATCTTGTAGGTAATCATAGGGCTAAATTTGAACGGATAGTGCGTTATTTTATCATACACAAATTATAACATTTACAACTACTACAAAAGATATGTTGCGATGTGATTTTATGTGAGACTTGATATACATATTTTCGATGTGATAGTGATGTCCTTCGCCCTCCCTATGTTCAAATCCTGGCTCCGCCCCTGAGAGGAGGTAGGGCTGGCCGACGAGGAGGTCACCGGTGGGAAGAGGGGTGGGTGGGAGGATGGAGGAGGCGAGATAGGGAGAGCCATCTCGTTTCAGTGGATGGGTCGAGAGAGGTGCTTTGTTCATTTGGTCATGTCACTATTGTGAGGCTCATCAATTTGATCAAATTTAAAAAGTATGATTTAGAAAAAAAATAGAACAACAAATATTTTGACAGAAAGGAAGTTACATATATGACGGTACGGTATACAGATAACTACACAGCCAGGTTCGCAGATCGGGTCTCTTGTGCCCCGCAAGATCAAGAAAAATGTATGGTGCCAATGAGACATGAGTAAACAAACGACTGTTGTACCACATTTATTACATTTTTTTCTTCATGAATCATAAACTCACAGTAACACTTCAACCTGGAAGCTAGACAAATTTCTAGGACGCACTGACCTGTTGAAAGACAACGCTGACCATAAAAACATACACAAATCGCGGATGCTTCTTTATGCAAGCACACTGCACACAGCACATGCATGAAATTTAAAGTAAGTTCAGACCTCAGACCTATGTTGTTCACCTACACGCGCAGGTACATATCGATCTTGAGCACCGCGTTGAAGGTGGTAGCATTGGCGGAGTATGTCCGGAGCAGGCCGTACCCGGTCGCTCCGCGGAACGTGCCGGTGCCGCCTACGATTGGCAGTTCCCTGACGGTGTCGGAGGTGGCGTCCCTGGCGAGCACGGCAACAGCGCTGCCGTTGTGCCTCCCTGCTGTGAACACGAAGTTGGCGCTAAGCAGCAGCGCCCACTCGGTCATCGACGCCACCTGGTAGAACCCCTGTGCCCTGCCGACGGTGGGGGACGCCGCGTCCGGCCCCTCGGTGAGCAGGTCATCTATGACGAACATGTCGCCGAAGTGGGAGGTGGGGTCGTTGGGCAGCGGCACCACGCCCGTGACGACTTTCACCGCTGTCGCCGGACTCGACGGCCCCCCCGTGGCGATGTCATGCATGTAGAAACTGAGGTGAGTCGTCTCCGTTGCCACCGCCGATTCCGTAAGGATGGGTGCTAGGGCGAAGACCAAGGCCGGTAGGAGCTGCATGGTGTGCTTGATGGCCATGGCTTGTAGGATGTATAGGACAGATGTGCATGTGTTTACTCTATGTCTATCTGCTCTGCCTCGAACCCTTTATAGAGGTAAACTGGAGAGAACCCCGGCGGCTATGCACCATGATAAGTACATTCATTTTTACACAAAGGCATACACACAAAAAATACTACAATAATTGAATAATGCGACTAATACAACGAATGATGAGGTGGGTGGTGAATTAGAGCACAAACGACGAGGAGGCATCTAGGTTAGCGATGTGAAGTCAACTCTTAGACATGTCAACTAACTTGGGCAGCCAGGATGAGTTACGTCATGAAGAATGGGCAATAACTTTTTTTTAAAGGAATGGTGAATGGGCCTTAGAGCATCTACAACCGGAACCCCCAGTCTCCCCCTGTATGTCCAGGCGGATAGCCCGGAGAGGGCCCGGACAGGAAAGAAAAGAAAAATGCCCACCCAAACAGATGATATGGGCTGAGTTTGAGGGGTGCCGGACAGCCCCGGATACGTCCTCCACGAGTCAGCCCAAATTCCACCCATCCCACCTAGCCCCACCTGCAGCCACACGTCCTCTTTTCCCTTTCTCTGTACTCTCTCTCCCGTTTTCCTGGGCAGGAAGAGGATGGAGCTCATGCGCCCGCGTCCGGAGAGGAGCTCGCGCCCACGTCGGAGAGGAGCTCGCCCGCCGGCCGGAGAGGAGGTCGCGCGTCAGAGCCCGCGCCCCCGTCCAGGGCCACGGCGGCATGGGAGGAGGGCCGTGCCTGCGGCTGGCGGTGGTGGCAGTTGGGGGCCACGAAGGCAGGGGAGGAGGATCGTGCCAGCGAGCGAGGGGAGGAGGGCCGTGCCGGCGAGCGGGAGGGTGTGCCCGAGGCAACCGTCTCCTTGTACGCCTGCTCCATCAGCGTGCATGGGCAGACGGGCGTGCCGAGCTCGGTGCCGGCGAGCGAGAGGATGACCTGCAGGAAGGCGCTCGTCATGAGCTCGCGTGAGAACGCACCGGCGTCCACGTCGTTGGGGGACACGGCGGCAGGTGGAGGAAGGCCACGGCTGCAGGTGGAGGAGGACCGCGACAGTGGCTTGCTGCGATGTGGCTTGGAGGCCGCGTCTACGAGGCCACCCGAGCTCGCGCCCTCCCGGGCTGCGGGGGCTGATCCGGCATGCGCGCCTCTCCCATGCGGCCGTCGCAGCGTCCGGGCGTCCTCTGTGCATGCGCTGGCGGTGCCGCATGCGACCTGTTCAATGGAATGTGTGAAGTAGGGAGGGCAATTTAGTGGGTGTGGTTGTGTGCCAGGAAAAGTAGGGGTTCAAAGCGGACATGCCTGTCCAGGCATGTCCGCCGACATAAGGGGGCCAAGTTAGCCAATCGTGGTTGTAGATGCTCTTCGTGCCCGAATTTAATTGATTGAACTGGTGATGTCAACTTGATATGCAATGAGACGGTGGATCAGTGCAGGTGTGAAGCCGCCGTACGGGAGGACACATGTGGTGAGGCGCTAAGATGCTAAGGCACATGGCACAAGGACGCACCTAAGCCCACCAACGTCTGGCTCCACGGCCTCGACAATGATGGAAGTTCAAATTGAGCAACAGTATTGGGAATAGTGACATTGACACAACTTTTCTAGGTGATGTGCAATATTCATTTCTTGTTATGTTTTGTACGTAATAGTTTTATTTTTTTATGTTCTGCAAATTCTGTTACTCTATATAATATGCATAATCTTCTCAATGAAAATATTCATTTCTCGAGGAATTTTCCCACAAATGCTGACCATGGAGGTTGGAGTCAGGTGTGTGAGCGCAAAGGATGCACGGCCAGAGGCAGTCATGATGTGCAGCCACCGCATCCGGTGGGTGGCCAGGCGGAGCGTGCCACTTACCTCAAGTGGATGGATGGGCGATGCTTCCGTTGCCTCAGCCGCAAGCACTTTGCCGTTGCCTGCTGGCAGCCGCTCATGTGTTGGCGATGTTACGGCGATTTCCACCTTGAAAGCAAATGCTCTCTCTCCCACCGCGGATGTCCTCCTCGACATCGCCGTCCTCCTAACCTCGTCCTGCTGTTGAGGTTCCTCGTGTCGGGCCGATTGGCTCTACTTCAAGTCTGGCGCTGGTTTTGGTGGAGCCGCATGCTTCTCTAGAGGCCAGCGGGTTCGGCGAGACTGGCGCTTAGGTTGGGTCCCAAGCTGATGAGAGGTGTGCCGATGCTTGCATGACACAGGTCGATGCACCATCAATCTCGGTGCAGGAGTTTCTCAGTGAAGTCACTCGCATGTTAGCAAGGCCTCTTCCTGGGACCTCGACGCACGTGCGGGTGGCGACTGATGATGCCTCTAGCATTACCCGACGAAGCGGGCGTCTTGATAAGAAGAACAGAGAGTGTACTATCCCGATGGCCAAGCGTGCGGAATTTAGGTTGATGGAAGCCTTTGGGGAGTTGCCAGAGATGAACAAAGAGGAGCTCGCGAAGAACTAGATGCAATCTTACTTTGATATGTACAATAAGCCGCATTCTTCACAGGCGATCGCCGCGATCCGCGCTTTGGCGGGCATCAACGGAAAGGCGAAGATGGACCTTGCCAACATGGGTCATTCCGACGCCCTGGGTTGCTCTCTACTTGCTAATGTTAGTCCATGATTCTTGCATGGAGAGGCAGTGCCAAGTCTCGGGGAGGATGAGGTCTTTTCGGAGGGTGGTGGTCGTTTTGGTTGCACACGAGCTGCGTCAGCCGGTTTTGGGCCTCGGCGCTCTTGTGTCTGGCTCGATGATGTTCCCTGATGTTTGCGTGCGTGTTTATCTAAACCCTACCCGCAATCTCTACTTTTGTTTTTCTGTCATTAGTGTTTGTAATTCGGTTTTTGCCCGATTTTCCTCCAATTAACCGAGCAACTCTCTTCTTATATGAAATGGCAGAGCTCCTACCCTTGCCTCGGCAAGCATTTAAAAAAAGGAGATTGAAGTATGTAATAGAATGTACTTTAATGGTTTGGAAGCTATTAGTGACATGCTCTTTGTGATACTTTCATGAGAATGCTCAAAACATTTTCAATTTTATTTTGATTCATGATTGAAAGTAACAACTTTGTATAGTCAAAATATGCTAGATATTGTTTTCTTTGGTGATCAAATAATCATCTAGGTTTGTTCAAAAATTGAATACATGTATCAATGTCTTTGAATTGACTCATCCAGTGCTCATGTGTATGTCGTCTGTATGTCGAGCTGAGGGTGAACTTGCTGCGATGGTTATAGGCAGGGCTGACTTGAAGCTGAACAAGTGAAACCGATGTTGTAAAATGCGGGCAAACGAATGTTTTCATTGCATCATATTGTTTTATCCGTGCCTTCGTTAGGCGCCTTGCTCGATATACAAAGTTGTTCCGTGGTAACTCACGGGCAGTCACCTACAGTACTAAAGAAACTTACCCCTATGCGGGCTTGTATGTTGGGCCGATCTATCAAAGAATAGGATTAGGATGCAGAGATGGGAATGACGTAGGCGGCTGGATACGACAATGCACCTGGGCGTCATCAGTTCACCACCACCTCCACGTCTCCATCAGGTCCGGTGGTCATTATCTTTTCAACCCAACCAACTGGATGGCTGAAGCTATAGCCCATATGCATGGAGTAGATGCAAAGGTACGGTGCTCCATGTACAGATCGATCATTGACGATGCTACCCGGCCGTGATTTAAAAACGCGCCCCGATAAGCCATTAGTTTAAGCACACACTCTGATCTATCATAAATGCAGTTGCATCTTTTATGGATCCATGGGATGCTGACAGATATAAACCAAGTGTATATATATGTGTCACCTCATACATCAATAGAGGCTCTATGAGCCTATGTGCAGGTTCATTGTAAACACACCTTTACAGAGACTTGCTACTGTTAATGTAAGCTCGCTCTCTTACAATACAATGAACCTGCACATAGGCTCATAGTATACGCTTCCTTTATTCTTTCTCGTACGAAGCCTAGCAGGTAGTAGTCGCCGGCTGACAAAGTAATACAACTTAGTCAGCTGATTCTTAATCTAAACTCTTGGGACTCACAAATGAATTTGCAGCAACAACAGATGTAATGATATCCAGCCGGCTTGTTTGGCTATATGCGTCTTTGCTGCAGAGGGTGGACGTGGAACTCTTTCGTGGCTCTGTGACATAGATACATGGCAAAAATCAACAAGAGCCTCGATTTCCAATAAAAAAAAAGCAGGCTTGTGAATGATTATATCTCCGTTTATTTGATTTTCAATTAAGCAGCCAGGCGGAATGAGCTAGCTAGATTGCTTTTCTACAGGAATGCAGCTTTGGTGTTTGTAACCCAAGCACCGGTCTGCCAATTTTCACACCTTATCTCAAGTGTATGATATGGAACAGCCCAAAAATTCTGATGTGTAAATAAACAAAACAATAACAACACCAAGTTTGTAATATGATAACCCCAACAATTATAACCTCCTATTATGCACTACTTGAATTTCCAAGTTTGCCGAGTGCCGCCGAAAAACGCTCGGCAAAGTGTTTGCCGAGTTCCACACTCGGTGAGCACGACTCGGCTGGCCACTAGTCAGCAAAGGTAACTTTGCCGAGTTCGTTTTCACAGGCAGTTGGCAAACACGTACGAAAACCTTTGCTATGAGCCTATGTGCAGGTTCATTGTATACAATGAACCTGCACATAGGCTCATAGTATACGCTTCCTTTTTTTTTTTTTTTTTTGCGGGAAATACGCTTCCTTTATTCTTTCTCGTACGAAGCCTAGCAGGTAGTAGTCGCCGGCTGACAAAGTAATACAACTTAGTCAGCTGATTCTTAATCTAAACTCTTGGGACTCACAAATGATTTTGCAGCAACAACAGATGTAATGATATCCAGCCGGCTTGTTTGGCTATATGCGTCTTTGATGCAGAGGCTGGACGTGGCTCTTTCGTGGCTCTGTGACATAGATACATGGCAAATAATCAACAAGAGCCTCGATTTCCAATAAAAAAAAAGCAGGCTTGTGAATGATTATATCTCCGTTTATTTGATTTTCAATTAAGCAGCCAGGCGGAATGAGCTAGCTAGATTGCTTTTCTACAGGAATGCAGCCTGCCAATTTTCACACCTTATCTAAAGTGTATGATATGGAACAGCCCAAAAATTCTTATGTGTAAATAAACAAAAAAATAACAACACCAAGTTTGTAATATGACCACCCCAACAATTATAACCTCCTATTACGCACTACTTGAATTTCCAAGTTTGGTGAGTGCCGCCGAAAAATGCTCGGCAAAGTGTTTGCCGAGTTCCACACTCGGTGAGCACGACTCGGTTGGCCACTGGTCGTTAAAGGTAACTTTGCCGAGTTCGTTTTCATGGGCAGTTGGCAGACACGTACGTAAACCTTTGCCGAGTGGCACCTTGTTTGCCGAGTTCCTCGAGGTACGCTCTCAGCAAATCCTGACGAACGGGAGCATGCCATGTGTATAGGCAGCTTGCCGAGGGAGGACTCGGAGAATCCTAACGAACGAGAGGGAGACACGTGGTGGAGGCCACTGCCGAGTTAGAACTCGGCAAAGGTGGTGACCTAGAGCTACCAGCGTGTGCCACGTGGCGCCCTTTTCCGAGTACGACCTGGAGGAACTCAACAAATCTTGCCTGGAGTTACTAGCGTGCGCCACGTGGCACTTCTGCCGAGTGCAGTGCTCAGCAAAGATACCTTTACCCGAGTGTAACGCTCAGCAAAAGCTCCCACCAGTGTTTTTTTTAATTTAGTTTCTAAAAAGCCCTGCAGATGAAAGATATAGCAATGTAGCATACATACATATCACATCACAATATCCAGCATATATATATCAGATCACAAAGCATATGACATCATCAATTCAAACATACATATAACATCACAAGTTCACATCTGGTAGGAACAGCTAGGGTTCTACCGGGTCTAGGGCGGAGGTTGTAGGGGATGAAGCGGGGTTGGCGAGGGCTGGAGCGCGGCTGCCGGCGGCGGGGCGCCGTTGCGCGCGTGAGGGAGGCGGCGGCGGTGGAAGGCGGCGGCGCGGCTAGGGTTCCGGCTCCTCTGGGAGCCGGGCAATAGAGTTATGACTATATTGCTTAATTCCAAAAGAGTTGTTTACATCGGTTTATATAATCTCACGGCTGACTAAGATAACTTGGAAACTAAGATAACTAAGATAACTTGGGCTAAGCCCATAACTAATCCTGCCCATTGGGCCTCCTCCTTTGGTACGTAGTACCGGTCATAACAACATCACATTGTCACAACCAAAATCAAGTCTCGGCACAGAAGTTGAATATGGCATACATGGCCTCTAGGGTTGTGGAGGAGGAGGAGGAGGCGCCATAGCCGTCATACGGCCATAAAGCGCCTGCAGTTATTTTTGTTAGCATTGTAGCAAAGAATTTTATCTGATAATATTGTTGGCTATATATTATGGGAAGGACTAACCTTTAATTGCTCCTGGAGGTTCTTGTTCACCTCCTCCTGTGCCTTCCATGCGGCCCTTTGTTCCTCCTCATGTGCCTTCCATGCAGCCCTTTGTTCGTCCTCATGTGCCTTCCATGCGGCCCTTTGTTCCTCCTCATGTGCCTCTCGTGCGGCCCTTTCTGCCTCCAACTGGGCCTATAGTATGCCATCGCAATCTCAAATAAACGTTACAATGCAAGAATGTAAAGACAAGGGAGGATGAATGAAAGGTACAAACCTGGAGCTGTTCAATCACAGACGCACTAGCCGTCGGGCGACTCCGTATGGAAGTACTCGAGCTCGTGCTCTGCATCCGGAGCTGAGAAAGCTTGGCATGGGGGGATGTGGAGATTGATCCATCAAAAAGGTAGTGGCAGCCATTCTTCTTCCCTCCTCCTGCCTTCATGACCACCACCGGATCAACGGGAAGCTACAGAGGATCAGCCCTGGCCCCATGGCTCTCCCGGTACACATCACAGTATGTTTCCATCCTCTCCTTGGTCTTTTCACTGCAATACTCCTGGCCCTTCTTGTTTCCCCTATGGCTATGTATCCATGCTTGCATCTCACTGACCTGGCCACCAGGGTGTTGTCTCTCCTGCAAGAGAAAGCATGATGATTAATAAACATAGCTGAACCTAGAGACGAACTTGACGATGGTGTTGTACATACCATTTTTTGATGGAGAGCTGTCAGGTTGAGGCTGCCATGGACGTGTGCCGGGCACGGCATCAGCAGCCGGTCATCTCTCTTCCTAATGTGTTGCTCCTGCCATGCAGGGGTGCGGATGCACCGCATATCCGCCAACGTCTCCCAGCAGTCTGCTGGTATCCGTTTGTCCCTCATCTACATAGACAAAATACCTCATATGACAAAGAAAAGAAACAAGCGCTGGTCATCTAAGTAGTAGCAAGCAGTGATGCTACTTACTGACAAGTACTCGTCCCGGTCCAGATTTGTGTCGCAAGCAACCTTCTTCTCCATCTTCTTCCCATTTTCATCCCTGCCGTGATATCTGATCACGGCCTTGTAGCGCATATCATGTAGCATGTCGGAGAGAAGTTTCTTCGCAATTCTCTCCAGGTGCCGGCGCACGTCATCCTAGAACCCATCCTCGAAGGTAAAGTGATCCTACAATAATGCATATAGCAGTTAAATAATTATTTAGCTTCTCATATGGACCAACGTAGTGCGAAAGGTACTTACCTACAGATCTCGCTAGATCCGCTCGGCTTTGTTGCCACACTCGGGATCCTCGATGGCTTTATAGTGCTCCCATGTGAATCCTGGTTACTCCTTCTCTCTCACAGTGACCAAGCCTGGGAAGTGCGCCTTCAGAAAAGCGCCAATGACATGGTTAACCTGGCGGTTGTGCAAACTCACTCGAACAAGAACCCAAGTCCTTCATAATGAAAAGGAAAGTCATATGTCAGCGTTCAAATATTATATGCTAATAACTTGTAAGACCATCATTTACCTGTCTCCGTGTGGTCGAATGATAGGCCGACGTTCTAGAGGCATGGCACTCAGGAACCCCGACAGGCCATGCACAGAGCGCTTCCTTCTTGTAGAGCTGGAGGCAGACCCTTACTGGTCCTCATGCACCACCTCCCGCACCTCCTCCTCCTCATCCGAACTAGAGAACCGATCGTGCTCCTTCATGGCGGCGGGTACAGAACTACTCGAGGAAGAGTAGTCACTGCCGCTGCCGGAAAGCCTCACTGAATTTCCGAGTCATCTCATGCTTGAAGCACCGGCTATAAGAAAGACAAAACAAACAAAACACATATTAATGTCATCATCACAAAAACAAGGAAAATGAGCTGCCATGGCTGAAAAAATGATATGCCGTGGTAGCTCTATTTTGTTATGTTTACTAGGTATTGAACAACAAAAAATAATTCTCTTCTATTCGATTGGCATCAAAAAATGTTGCCCATACTGACTTCAGGATTGTTCTGTTCCTATTTTAGAAAGTCCAACATCATATACATTACCGTTAAGAGCTTGTAGCTTGACAGTTCCTGAGATTTTTCGTCCATAAAGGTTCACAAACCACTCTTGTATCACATGTTTGCTACAGGTGATACCGGAGTGGTTTGTGAACACGAAAAATCTAGGGAACAATCAAACTAGAAGCTCCTAATGGTAACACATATCATGTTGGACTTATGAACAAAACAATTCGGAACTCAGGGTGGACAACATTTATTGATGCCAATCAAATAGAAGATAATAGTTCATCATGTTTCGCTACGTAGGAAACCTTATTGCAAAGTTCTTCATTGCATAATTAAATAACGGTACCACATTAACATCATATATAGCTTAATTGAACAGTACATTACCTACTACACTCCATTACCTACTACATTAACACTACATTGACATCAAACTATCCATACTACTACTCGCTGGAGCTCTACTTCTAGTCGTCCTCGGAGAAGTCGGACAAGTTTGACTCACAGGAGATGGGGACACCGGGACATCGCTCCCCTCTGACTCGTAGAGGAGCTCATCGAGGTCATCGAAAAGCCCATGTTGCTCGGCATGGCAGCGGACGATCTCCTGGCGATTGCCCTCGATCTTCTGCTCGTCCTTGACGGACTCGAAGAGTGCGCGGTTCTCAGCTAGGAGCTGCGGGTTCTTCTGAAGGAGCGCGGCGATGCAGGCCTCAACGTCGCGCTCGGCCGTGACCTACGCCTCGGCCATGCGGTGCTCCTCCTCCTCGGCATGGGAGGCGACCCTAATGGGAGGGCCGATAGCAGCCGCGGCCACGGTGTCGTCGGGGAAGTTGAGCTTGGCCCGGCTCCCCAAGAGGCAGAGCACTTCGGTGTCGTAGGCAAGTGTCGCCTCCTCCGCGGTGGCGAACGTGCCAAGCCAAGCCGCCCAATAAAATTCAGTATAAGCAGTGCAATGTTACGTAGTGGCATTTGGATCTAGATCCTATATGTGTGTGGCTGTTTATCTTGTTGGAGGATGCTGTGGTATGCTTGCGGTGTTTTTGCAGTCATGTAGTACATGCTTGCTACATATAGTTGTTAATGTTTGCTGTTACCTATCATTAAATTTGCAGTGCTAGTTACTATCCAGATGCTTCAGGACGTAGCAGATGATAATTTCTGTTTCCTGGCTGATGTTTTGGACACTCTTCTCTTCTTGAATGGGCTGCATGCTTGAAGATGATGCTGATAGTGTTGGATGTCGAAAACGAGCCGAGAATCAGGAATTAACATATATCTTGTTCTAAATCATCCAAGTCACCACTCAAAAATGCATATGTTGTCTTTGTCAGTAGTAGCAACGATATTATGCATGCAGTTTCTGCTGTATCAACGGAAAGTCACAAGTAGTGCTCTATGCAATGGAGATTCCGCGAGTGTCAACCACTAAGTGCCTGTACATAATTATGTCAACATCCAACTTCACTCGTCATGTTGCAACCAGCGAGGGTTACTGCCAGCACAACTAGTCGTGAATTTGTCAACTCTGCTGTGTATAGATCGATCCCCCAAGCTGCTTCATCTATACGATCATGCATCTATTTTCAGTTTGAATCATTAAATAGTTTGGTTACAACAAACTTACGCTGACTTCGTCTATACATTTTGCTTCTATTAATTCACATTCAGCTGTGAATTAGATATATTGACAATTCTGCCGCCCAATCTTGCAAATGATTAGATATGTCCCATTTCTTGGGATATGCTGCACTAATTAGACAGCTGATATGATTAATGCAGCATATCTGATCGAGATAGGGTTGGCATCTAATAAATTGACCAGCACTAATTAAGACAACTCATGTAACTAAGCCAGAAGGTTAATGAATAAGAAGCCATGTCTTCTGGGTCAAGAAAGCTTGGCTTGAGCAACGTGGGGGAGCGTGCATTCGAACAGATCGATCCAGATGAATCATTGACTAGGATCAACTTGGTACCAAGACTTAAGTTAACTTAAATTAATGAACAGCTAAGCTTAGTTAACAATATCGAGACAGGATAACTTATCTTGAGCTAGCTAGCAACATGCAGGTGGTAAGACTTGGCAAGCATGTGGATTACTTATTTAATTAGGATGACTTAACCCAAAATAATTGTTTATCAGCGATGCAACTATATGGCTGGCGCGAGAGAACATGCATCCAGGCCACACTGCTTTTGCATCCATACACACAGAATTAACTGACTGAGCACTTACCGCACCCATGGAGGGGGTTCTTTTGAGTGCAGCGACGGGGGCCTTGGATGCTGTCCTGGGGAAGCTGGACACTCTGCTGGTCGACGAGTACAAGCTTCACAAGGGGGTGCACCGTGAGATCAGGTTCCTAACTGATGAGCTTGCTGATATGCACGCGTTTCTCCTGAAAATGTCGGAGGAGGAGGATCCTGACGTGCACGGTAAGGTATGGACGACCATAGTGCGGGAGCTCTCCTATGATATAGAGGACCCCATCGACGACTTCATGCAAGGTGTCGACGACAAAGACGCTAAGCCAGATGGCTTCATAAAGAAGATCAAACACATTCTAGGGAAGTTGGGGAAGAGGAAAGCTCACCATCAGATGTTACAAGATCTGAAGAAACAAATCATTGAGGTGGGCGAGAGGAATGAAATGTACATGACACGTCAGGTCTTCTCCAATACCAGAAATGCCACCATCGACCCTAGAACTCTTGCTATCTTTGAGCATGCGTCAAAGCTTGTGGGGATTGATGAACCAAAGGCTGAGCTAATCAAACTATTAACGGAAGAGGATGGATGTGTTTGAACGCAAGAGCAACTAAAGATGGTCGCCATTGTTGGATCTGTGGGGAATGGGCAAGACAACTGCTGCAAACCAAGTGTATCAAGAGCTCAAAGAGAATTTCACAAGGCTTTCGTATCAGTGTCGCAAAATCCAGACATGACGAATATCTTGAGAACCATTCTCAGTGAAGTTAACTGTCAAGATTATGCTCACACTGAAGCAGGGAGCATACAACAACTGATAAGTAAGATCAACGATTTCCTAGCGGAGAAAAGGTACTACTATATTCAATTTAATTCACTTGTCATCCATAAAAGTTGTATTAAGATTTGTCACATTAAATTACACTAGTAAATAAAATGAGAGAACAGACAGGCTGTCTCGGTCTTTCCAGGGTGCTACAGTAGAGAGAGGCAAAAAAGGGGAGAAGTGATTGCTGGTCTCCTTCGGCAGCGATTCCATCGCTCCCATCCACCTTCGACAACCGTTTCGGCGCTGGGAGGCTTGGTGTAGCGCTCATCTCTGCGCGGAGGGGCGATTTAGGCGCGTAGGTGCTAGGTTTAGGGTCTCTACCGGTGGTGTCCAGGCAAGGATGGCGCCGCCGTGGGGTATAATAAGAGGATCCCTCTGGCCTCTTCCTCGTGCTTCCGGCGACAGCTCCGTGGACGGTGGAGGGCCAGAGAGGGTGGAGCGCTGGCCCAGAAGGGCTTGGTTGTAATTTTCTCTCTTCTAGGGTTGTTTCCAGTGTGGTCTATGCGTGTATGTGTTGAGCTGTTTTGATCTGGAATGCACGTATGCTTTCTCAAAAAAAAAATACACTAGTAAATTTATCATCCAAATAGTTCCATAATCACATTTGAGGAGAAAAAGTAATGGTCAAATGTATGCAAGCACTTCTTTGCATGTACTTACCTAGTTAGGAAGGTTGTTGCATTTGGAGGAAAAGTAAGGGATGTGTAAGCTGTAAGCGCATATAACTAGCATAGGTCTTCGGTGTGTGTCCATTTCAGAATACATAGAACAAAAGATAACCTTTTCCATAATACAAAATTATCACCACTCTTCTGTCAAGCATGCATGCATGCTAAAAGATATGTACTACTCCAAATGCGTAGAGCTCTATTTTTCTTATATGACCTACCTAGGAAAAAGTATTTTCTTTTATAAGCACCCATTTAAATGTGTAGAGCTCTATTTTTTTTTTTGGCCTGGTCTCTCCGTTTAAGTTGCACAGAGGTCTCTTTTATAGGTTGTTAGTGGGAACATGTAAGTTTCTCTTTTTTCTTCCTTTGTTGTATACTTCATTTTAAGCTGCCATATTAAATAATATCACTCATAAAACCATGTGCAGGTATTTTATAGTGACTGATGATATATGGGATGTTAAAACATGAGACATTATTAAATATGCATTACCCATGACCTGATATGGCAACGTAATAATCACCACTACTCGTATGAGTTATGTCGCATGTTCATGCCGTTCATCAATCAATGGACATATTTACAATATAAGACCTATTAATATAGCGCACTCAAAACAGCTATTTCACAGAAGATTATTCAACTCCAAAGAAGATTGCCCTTTATCCCTTGAAAAAGTCACTATACCATGACAAAACTTACGGGTCAATATATCTGCCGGGAATGCTAGCCTATGGAGGCAGTTTAACTGTCGGGAATGCTTTTTGCCAGCAAAAAGCATCTGCCCTGGAAAGTCCTGTCGGGAAAAACAATTCCCGGCAATTACTACAATCCCCGACAGTTTATCTGACCTAGATGTTCAAACCTTTGCCAGCAGTTAGAACTATTCCCAGCATATACTTTTTCCCCGGCAGACTAATAATATAGGGCAGATAGAAGAGTCCCCGGTAGTTGTTCTGCCCTTAATCATGCACGCTGCCAGCATGCAAATCCACTCTAGTAGTTCAACATCTATCATTTATCTCCTCTCTATTTTGTGCCATAAGTACAATATATACATATAACACGCATGGAGAGTAATTAAAGTTGCATCAACTTACATAATATATCTTAGTAATCCATCATGTCTACATGCTTACAGGGATAAATAGGTTCACAAGTCTAGTATTACATCACAGCTAAAAGCATAACAATCCATCATGTCTACATGCATACATAGGCATACATTTGAAGGTTCGTAAGTCCAATATTAGATCACAGCCAAAAGCACAAAATATAACATCCTGTTTCAGTTAGAAACAGATCCCGGCAGAAGATTCTTTTGTTCACAAAACACACCTTTTGAAATTTGCGGATTCAAAACCATTATACCGGTGACCTGAAAAAAAGAAGTAGCCAATTAGATCATCTTACAATAACACATGTTCCAGAAAATGCATTTTGACAACCACTTCCAAGCAAGAGCAGGTCAGAGCTTATAAACCACTTGCAAGGAGGAGCAAGGCACACCGGATTCATACAAAGCACGTCTAACTAAGCATACATGTTATATATGCATGCAATAGGTCATGTCGCAGTTGTGCTGTGAAGTGCCATTCTATTGTTAATTTATAGAGCCGACTTTGAGAGTTGAGGCAACACTGAATTGCGAATGACCGAGCATTTTCAATATGGTCAATCATCGTGAACGTATCTACTATTTACATTATAAACTAAGATATATCAGTACAGAAAATTAGAACGAAATTGGGAACGTATAATAGCAAATTTCTGTGATGTCGCTTATCATCACAGTCTACATGTAACTTCACCACTGTTGAATTATGCACCCTTTATTTCATATAGAGCATCTCTTTCTACTCCAACCTGACCTTGTAATGTGCCAGGATTTATTTATATTCACAGTTCAAGTCTTGTACTCTTGTCTGAATACCTCAATGGAAACAAAACTTGATAGAGAGCAGCATATTTGATTTTAATTTCAATATAGCTACTAATTTCTGAGAAGTCTTAAGTAACATGGTGCCTCATTTGTATGAATCGCAAAAGTAAACGAATTAGTTACTCCTTATGCAGCATATTTTCATGGATGGTGGGAAATCAGCACATTGACCAAAAGAAATAAGAGTTGGCCCGGGTACACTGCTCCAGGAAAAGTAAGGTCTAATTTTAGGAAATTAGGTCGTAGACCCGCTTTATAGATAAAGAAAAGTAGCATCCACAAGATCCAAATGTACGAGGGAACCAGTTACAGTAAGGTCTAATGTTTGCAAGAGCTAGCTCATTATACTCATTGTTTAGATGATAATGAAAACAAAATTAGCATGTCTTTAGTCTAATATTCCAGAACTCTAAGAATCTATAATACCTTCTAGATGTCGGAACTGCTTCCGGCTGTGATGGTTGCTTTTGCATAACTTTAGGATTAACCTCCATCTGCATATATAAGATTGTCAAATAAAATGCAATTTGAGAAACCTATAACTACTGAAATATACATGATCACAAAAGAAGTTTTACATTATCTACGAGGCCATGCAATAGATCCCCTGATAGCATTGACCATGGTCCTCACATTCAGATAAGGGCGTTGCAAAATACCATCCCTTTTCAACACCAAGTTAACTACAACTTCATACGTGTATCATCATTATCTCTTTGTCCTCTGTTTGCCATTCTTTTTCGTAAAAAAAGTGTGATCTCAGAATTAGTAAAAGTTTTATGCAATCTGAAATAGAAGAACAAAGTGGTACTCTGCAGGAATACTTATATATAAAAGATAGAATTAGGAATGGTGTGTCTTATGCACAATCTGAAGTAGAGGGACATTACAAAATAGTAAAAGAGGTATTTAAGCTACATATCCCTCCTATCCCGAGGAACAATTGTTCCGTCTGTATCTTTTCTGATACGAGGTGCATCTTGAGCATCAAGCCGGAGATTTATATTAGCATCTAAACCAGAGAATGGAAACACAGGTTAATCAACCTTCTCAAAGTTTTCATTCCCTTTTCCAAAAATATCAGAAAGGATCCCGGCTTTGAATGAACAACACCTAATGAATCTTTGTCAATGGGATCTTGGCATAATACACTTGAGTTGCTTTCGAAGCAAAAATTAATTGTTCATCAGACAAGTTCTTACCAGAGTTAAATAAATGCTTAGAGTTCACATTTGTGATGCCAAATTTATCAACTTTTACCCACTTTGTGTGCCTACAATTATTTACTTGTCAAAAGATAAACATTTGATAATGTTAAAAAAGTGACAAATGTGTATGCTGCACAAAGCACATCCCATAACACATAACAGAACAAATTTTCTTCTACTGCCTAAGTGTGTATGACGGTGTACCACACCGGGGGTGGCTTCTCGGAGGGGAGCCCGGCGGCAAACCTGCCATGGGGTCCGGGGGACCACCAAGGATCTGGCGATAGGAAGGAGCCCGGAGCTTCGGGTGCGCATCCAGAGACCATCTTCGTCCTCAAGTCAATATGGCGGCGGCCAGATTGGATCTTCCTCATGTAAAACCATAGCCCCTATCATCTATATAAGGTGGGGACTAAGGGGCTCTCAATCCCATCTACATCCGTAGAAAGAAACTCTCGGTAGCAACTACATCTCCCCCATTGTAATCCCTCGCACAAGGTACTCCACCATGAATACAAACACAAAGCAGGATGTAGGGTATTACCCCTCCCCGGAGGCCCGAACCTGGGTAAAACCCTTGTGCGACCTCCGATTTGGTACTTCCGGCCATGTTCGCCACCCTACCGAGGGTACTGACGACTTTCCGCTCCGTCAGTGTAACATGCTAAGTCACCAGAACTGAGATTCAAATTTGGTTCGAAAAGCTCATGATCATTATTGCTTCATTCAGGTCATTCACTTTCCCATCAACATAAATCAGAACTTCAACATTGTTTTATGCATGTGCAAGAGCTAAATAGTAAACAGAGCATTTATAAAAATGTATCACACCGTATGTGTAGCTGTTACAACAGATGCAACATTGCTCCTGTCAAAATTTGGAAGCCCTGAAATGATCTAGAGGTGCAAAGGTCAATAATCGCTATCAGAGCTCAACGAGAAGAGTCCATCGAAGCAGTGATATTTTATTAATAAACAGTGAACTATAATTATCACTGACTAAAATCATGTTCTTGAAGATGTTTCTAATGTCCAAACTAGAGTTCACGCAAATTTATATTTGTTAAAATTTTGGTTAATGAGATTCATAGTTACATTATGGGTTCAATATCTCTAGGCATGCTAGAAGAATTAACTAGCATGCAGTCAATATCTCTAGGTATGAAGAAATAATTAACTAGCATGTAAATACTAGTATTCAGTAAGAATTAACTAGCATGCAGTCAATATTTATAGGCATAAACAGAGAATACTTTCTTTTAAGCAAGCATCAACACACATTTTAATCAGTTGTAGTACTATACTCTAAGAAGGCATGGCCCGCTTCCCTGTGTTTGCTTTGCTATCTGTCTCAATAATGCCATGAATAAAGAAGACGAAATGGTGCATAGCATGTAATTATATTGTGTTCTATTGTGCAATCTTCTCTATGCAATAATTGGTAATGCACACGAATATCATTGATACTTATATTTGCACAGATAAGAAAAAAGTATGGAAAGCACAGAAGAATAGGAGATGATGGTTGCAGCTCAGATATAAGTTTGACTTGCTGTCCTATATCTTCTAGGCACTGCATATGCCTCTATATCTTCTAGGCACTGCATATGCCTCAGATATGCAAAACACTGTCAATCCGAGATAAGTTCAATTATTTTCTGTCAGTAGCATTTGACATCTAAATCATGGAATGGTCCTGTGTAACTCTAATAGCCAACCTGAACTTCTTTTCTACTATAAGATATAAGCTCCCACTATAAGTGCAAAAAATTGAAATGTTTACAATTAAATTGCAATGAATGAACCAAATGAAAGCTATTAGTTGGGTCATGTATGGCATAGATCACATTTACATATATACTAGATTACATATATATGAGCATGGAGTCCAATTAAATCAGGTAGATGATTAGTGCTACATAATGACAATGCTTTCTGGAGATGTGTCAAACACATCATATGCATAAAATTTATGGTCCGCGCATCAGCACAGAACCTCAAGAAATATGCATATTTTTACATAAAGCACCAAGGATTATCTAATATATGAAGAGGGGATAAATTCAGACCATACTTGTACTCATGGAGGTTCATGAGCAAAAATCTATGTGAAACAAAATGGTAAATTTGACGCAACCAGGAATAAGAACATGTTAGCTTGCCATCCCAATTCATTTCTGTGGAGAAACTAGTAATTGAGTTTGGTAGGATTGGTACAGGTTGCAACCTCCGATCTTTCGTGCGGTGTTTTTCAATCACAGGGGAAAACCCACGACCCAACAATAGAGTATATAAGAGAAGAGGCATGGGGCCACGACACCCAATCACCAAAATCCCAAGCCATTGGCTGCACGAGGTGGAACATACAACAAGTTGAATCAGAGAAAGCCAACAAAAGACCAACGAATACAAGCGCGGGGATGCACCTAGTTGAACATAAGGATGTCGGAGCAGAAGCGGATGCGTTGTCCCTTGTCGATCCCAATGTCGTGGGGTACCCCACGCAGCACTGCGCCGCCCCTACCTAGTATGGAGCCGTCCCTTGCCCTGCCTCATCGAGGTCTACGAGCTATCGGCGGAGGTTGGTGAAGTGCAGCGGAAGTCAGGTGTGAGGTCGAGGCCCGCGACCAGCGCAGGCGCCACCTCCTCCCCCACCTCCATTCCCTCATTCCCTTCCCAAGGGTAGAGGGTTGGGTGGCGGCAGCAGCATCTCACCAAAAGAAGGCAGCAATGGAGCAACGTGGAGGCTCAGGGTGGAGATGGACGAGGCAGCGGTGAAGTGGGTGGATAGAGGAGGCGCTGGCCGCTGGGGACGTGAGAGGCTACGACGGGGCAGATTCTCAGAAGGGGATTAGGGTGGGTCGAAGCATGGGAGAAACGAGTTAGATCTAGGAATATGTTTTTTGAGGGAAAGATCTAAATATGTTCGCGCTCAACTCGGAAAAAATTCCTTTATCCCACGCGAGCCCGCCAGCGGCCCCGAAATATTTTTGGCCTCATGCCCAATCAACATCCCAGCAGATTTTGGGCCCTGTATGGTTTTCCAAGACAGAAGTACTGCACGAAGGATCGCCGACACCTGAAATGCCCCTCATTTTACATCTTTCCCGGCAGTTGTTATGCCTTGCACTATTTTTCCCGGCAGTTAAAATATTCTTGGCATATTAATTGCCCTTGTTCTCGTATTATTCCTGGCAGTTGATTGCCCTTATGTTTGGGTCATGGTGTAGTGAGTTTCTAACCAAATCTTGGAAAAATGTTATGGCTTGCCATTGGCAATCATTGCTATATCTGGCTTGTTGGCTAGTTATTATCACTTAGTTACTTTGATCTTCCTTCTCATCGAAGAACTTCTCTCTTGTATATGACTATATATCCATAAGATTCTATTATTGAGAAGAAGGGTCTCATAAGGAGATGGATTGCCGAAGGATTTGTTTACAAAGATTGCAGATATATATCATATGAGTTAGGAGAGAGGTATTTTAAAGAGCTCGTCAGTAGGAGTTTGATCCTACCTGTGAAGCTGGACAAATATGATTATCTGCTTTCTTGTTGAGTTCATGACACAATTCTTGATTTCATAGTATCCAAGTCCATTGAAGAGAACTTTGTTACTTTCGTTGGTGTCCCGAGTTTAACTATTGGGACACAAATCAGAGTTCACCGCCTGTCGATGCAAGTTAAAGGGGAAAGAAATTATGTCATGCCAACGAGCCTGGTACTGCCTCATGTCCGAGCACTTAATGTGTTTGGGAATATAGTGAAAATCCCTTCAATGATGGAGTACAGGCATTTGCGCACTATGGACTTTGGAGGATGCAACCCATTGAGCATTCCAGGATGCAGCCAATTAGAAAACCACCATCTTGCTAATGTAGGAAGGTGGTTTCAGCTAAGGTACCTCAACATTAGCGTGACAAGGGTAAGCGAGCTCCCGGAACAAATTCAACATCTAGGGTGCTTAGAGATGTTGGACATAAGGGAGACAGAGGTATCCGATTTACCAGCATGTATTGTCAATCTTGGAAAATTGGTACATTTACTTGTTGACAGAGGTGTTACGTTTCCCGATGGAATTGCGAATATGCAAGCACTGGAGACTTTAAAGAGGTGACCGTCGCCGACCAGTCATATAAATTTTTGCAAGGGCTTGAGCAGCTAAAGAATCTGAGGAAGTTGCACATTAATCATATAGACATTGAGTAAGATCAGCACAAGGAAGTTATTGCTTCCTCTCTCTGTAACCTATGCGCACAGAACCTTAGTTCTCACTATGTGGCATCTATGGTTGTGTGCATCATTTGATGCAGAGGCCGGGGTAATCCCCTTTTCGAAAAGAAATAAACTATGTGGCATCTTGATGAGGATGTCAACATCTTATTGAATAAATGGTGCACTTCGCCACCGCTTAACCTCCAAAAACATAAGAATGCTGATTGTGTCCTCCCAAAGGTTCTGGATTGGGTAGGATCGCTTCTCAATCTGTAGCGCTTATGCTTGGAAGTGGAAAGAATCAGGCATCAAGATCTCTATATCCTTGGATCCTTACCCGGTCTGCTCACTCTGGGTCTGAAAGGAATAGAAGATCAGTGTTGTGAAGATAGAAGGCTAACGGTCAGTGGTAAAGCTGGGTTCCAATGCCTGACGATTTTTACTTATTGGGCGCAGCCAGATGGGATGGATCTCATGTTTGCAGCAAGATGTATGCCCAAGTTAGAAAAACTCGAGATTATATTTTACGGTGGTGATGAAAATGAGTCTCTCAGCAGTCCTAGTGCTTTTGATTTCGGAATCGAAAATCTTTCCAGCCTCGTTACATGCAGATGCGAGTTAAGTTGCTGGGTTGTCACAGGGAGCACTGTTGACGTAGTAAACACTTCCCTGAAGAGAGTAGCCAGCGCACATCCCAATAACTACCTTAATCTAATCTTCATGAATTACGCTGTTCGGTTGTGAATTAAGACCAGGCGTACACGTATGTATGTACGTTACTTCTTCTCCTTCTCTAGATTTATTATTTATATATAGCTTACTTGTAAGTAAAGCTGTTGCCTTGTGATCATGGAGTCACGGGTTCGAGTCCTGGAAACAGCCTCTTGCAAAAATGAAGGAAAAGGCTTTGTACAAAAGGCCTAAAGTGGTCGGACCCTTCCCCGGACCGTGCGCAAGCGGGCGCTACATGCACCGGGCTGTCCTCTTTTATAGCTTACTTGTAAGTTGGAGTACTTACTAATAATCACTCTTTCTTGAACTGAACAGCTCAGAGTTTCTCATTTTCTCAACAATTTAGGTTGTACCTGTTATGCTTACCATTTTTGCACTGTAATGTACGCTTGCTAAGTTGCTAAGTTCCTAACCATTTGCAGTGCTACCTTCCAGATGCTTCGGTATCAGATTGGGTATTTCAGTGTCCTGGGTGATGTTGGACAGATACACTATCTCTCTTGTTGAATGGGCTCAAGATGCTGCTGCACTTCATGATGTGGTTCGATCTGTACATGCAAGCTAGGTCGCTCCCTTGAGGAGACGAGACATTTGTAACAAAGTTTCACCATCTGATCAGTTTAATTATAAGCATTGTACTAGCAGTGGAATGTCAAGGTAGATCTACGTATGCATGTGGGGTAACACTCCAAGAACCAGGAACATCACCAACAGGAAAAGTTCGGTGCTAGCTGCTCCTCCCCATCCGATTCTGAAGTTTTATCTGTTTCTACGCAATTTCCTTTTTCTCGGTGCACCAACAACAGTACAGTCGATCAGTACATATGTCTTAGCAAGAAGTCTTTGACCTGTAGTGAAAAGTCGGGTATATTTATGATATTTCTCTTTTCTGAATCATCCAATTAAGCTCGAGTTTCTTAATTTCAGTAGTGACTAGTTTAATGCCCGTGCGTTGCCACGGGATAAAAAAACATAGTGATGAAATAATTGCCCCAGTTCAGAAATTTTGTTGAACATGATGACATGTGGTTGTCATCAATAAACTGATTTTCTCGCGGTTCTGCCCCCCTCGACAATCGTCGTCTCTTTGCAACCATCTTCTCCTTACAAGAAGACAAAGCGATATCTAATCTTCTCCCTATCTCTCCTTTTGCCCCACCTTCATTTTTGATCTTGTACTTCTACGAATATATAATATTTATCGATTCAAAAGAATATTTTGATTTGTATTTCTGATTTGCGAGCAACGAAGGATGGACGCAGTGCAAAAAAATGTTTATCCCACCTTATTTTCAGACCACAACAAAGATAAGACTTGATTAACTGAAATGTCTCTTTGCCCCTATTTTTAAACTTGTCCCTAAGCAAATTTAACTTTTGCACATTGTTGGTACAAACCCACCATGTCCCATGGTTCCACCCGCTCACACGCTACGTTTACCATTCTCCCCATGGCCTCTCAACCAAGTCCATTTCCGACCATGAAAACAAACTACTGCTATCATAATCTAAATAGGTGTTGAAAAGCAAGCAACCATTAAAACCCATAATTTGTGTGAACGATCATACTGGATAAACCTAACTCAAGTTTTCTAGTCTAGCCATCTCATTATCTTGTTACCATGACTAAACTATCAAAATCTTTTATGCCACTTTCTGGGATGCACATCATTATGTCTAAAAGAAACGGCTGTAAGTAAGACTTGAGATTGTGCACAACAACAAACTACTCAAAGAGTATTAAGCTCAATCTAATCGAGATGAGCTTAACACATCAACACAAACATAGTAGAGGATCGCCAAATGATTTATGACAAGACTCGGTTGCAAGTTGCAAAAAAAATACCACTCAGGAATCTGGCTAAATGTTTTTTTATAGAACACACTCGATGCAAGTTTTATTCTAGGAAGCAGCACCGTTGAAATTCACAATTCAATACAGTAGTTCATGCACGTAAATAATTTACTAATGATGTAGCCTAACATTTATCACGTAATATTTCTAGGCTAATGGTGAATAACTTCACAATTCTTGGCAGAAGCCATCATTTTCCTAAGTCGTCAGAGGGTATTGGCCTGGAGGAGACCACCTCTTATCTGCAACACGACATCTTTGACGACTCCAGGACCATTTGGGATGAACAATGAAGACAAACTGGATGATGCCCCGATCCCTGTCATGATGTCGAAGTATTGGGTGACCAGAACCATGTCCATAATATACTTCGCAGTGGTACCAGGGACATTCTCGGAGAAGGTGAAGTCACTGTCTCTGACACTGCCTTGCAATGCAGACGCCAACCAAGTACTTGGACTCGGCTTCTCTTTCTGCTCTTTTGATCTGAAGTATCAACAAGGGCATGGTACTGGATAGAAGTGACAACAGTTACCAAGAAACTAAATAATTGTGGCATCTTCAGCATTTAGTTAAGATGGATAAGGTATACAAATTGATAAACTTGATCTCCTTGATTGATGCAAAATTTCACATCTCAGCTTAACTAAAAAGGTGCAGAGCAGAAGGGAACATACCATAACAAAGCTCTTTGTCCTAGGATCATTGTAACATGCAAGCAAACATCCTCGTTGAGGCTTCAACCCATCTTTGAGTAGCTTTGAGTGAGCTCCTTTTTCTTGACCATAGTTTCCACTTCTGGTCGCCCACGGAATGTTTTCGCTGCAGCAATGCCTCCTTCAACCTGTAGCAAGGTAGCTGCTTCTATATTTGGAGCTGGTAAACTGATTGAAAAGGGCTATTATTCGCAATAGAAGTAAGACCATAGAAATAACTAAAGAATATACTATTTCGTTTATTTATGATCTATAATGTCCAGGTTGTTAGTAGTTGAAATCACGCATTGCACAAGATACCTGTTCAAGACTTTGTGCGGATCGACAACAAGCAGGTCTGAAGACAAGTTTACCTCTCACATCTGCCAACATACATTGCCAAACAAGCAACCAATAGACATGAAACATCAGGATGCCGGATTTATCCATGTCAAGTCTGATTTTTTTTCTAGCTCATTTGCTGCTTCTTTATTTTACCAGATCAGTTGCTGATTTGATAATATAATCTTCACCAGACTTCTTTGTAACACCTACAAATATCATGCATGTCTGGATAAATGTCCTAAAACGAAGACAAATGCTCCAAGCAATTCTGCTCAGAGAAAAGGTTAAGTCTTGTGCAGACCTGATTTATATGTATATATACGAAACAATGGCAAGCGGGTGAATATTGCAAGAAAGCTCTAAATTCATTTATGCTATTTTCTTTCACCAGTTGGACATATATTAGTGTACCAATCTGCAGGAGAAAACACACATGAGTATGTATACTAACAGTGTATCAAGCTCAAGGGAGGAAACCAAATATTAGACGCTGACACTGCTCCCTTTTCAACTTTTTACAAGCTGAGATCATATTTGATAAAAATATATAACTACTTGTGTGTAACATCCAGGTCCAGTTTTTTGACCAATTATTGCAACATAAACATTATTGAGTACCCAAGGGGGCCTCTGAGTATTTGAAACTACGCAAGGGAGCCTAGTGACTATTTCAATTGACGACCAATGAAAAATCCAAATCATTGCTATGGTTGTGCCTCATGTTCATGCCAATAAATTTGATTGACAAAACATTATTTTTAAACCTACCCACTGTTCAAAACAGAGGGAAAGAATAAAACACGTACCTAGTATCATCTGCCATGGAGGTTGCAGCCCAACAAGGAACGATCTGTAGGCACACAAAACGTCAAATAACTCATAGTTAATCCTATTCATGCAACAGTTAGTATTGTGATTACATCTGTAGTTTTCCGTACACTTGTAGAGAATATGATTAGATGATTTTGTTAACACAGAACAAAAATGAAATGATTATCAAGCTCGTGAGTACAACCTTCTGTTCCCAACAGTACATGATCCCCTTCTGTTTCCGTACACTTGACAAACAGAAGGTTGTACTCGTTCGTCATCGCCAACAGTACATGTCATCACGACCACACCATGACCAAGGTGTACATGATCCCCTTCGTCATCGCCACGAACTCCCCATCATCGATTCGTCATCGCCACGTATACAGCTTCTGACTGCTATGCACCGTGTAAAGAAAAAAAAGTGGGAAAATTACCTTGATTGGCTAGGAGCGTGAGGGGCGGCAGGAGCAGGGGAGCCGGGTGGCGCTCCTGACGGGGTGGGACGCGGCTGGGAGGTAGCAGTGGGGGAAACTAATTTTTTGGGCGGGTGTTTGGGCTGAGCACAGACTGTTGGGCGGCGAGCAGCGGACGGAGGAAGAGCTGGTGACCGGTGACTTGGGGGTTGTTTGTACGGCCCCTCGGCGAGCAACGGATGGAGAGAGAGAGAGAGCTGGGGGCGGCGGCCTCCGATGGGATACCAGGTCTGGGTGGGGAAGCGAGGAAAGGAGGTGCGGCTCGTCGCAGGAGGTGGGTCTGGATTTGGGAGCTAGGGGTTGGGGGAGAAGGCGGGAGACGTGTGTTAGTGCGACGCGGTTGGTTTATCTTTTCTTTTTCTTTTTCTTTTTTTTCCGTTTTCTACGGTGATGGGAGGCAGGGGTGGCCTCGCTGGACGTAATTTTTTTACGAAGCGGGGGAAGGAGGAGGTCGAACCATGAGGACGACCGCAGGTTCTCTAATAGTAGAGACTAGGTAAGTGCCCGTCCGTTACAATGGGAGAACATACCTGTATGCATGGGTGATATATTCGGATGATGCTATCCAGAATCAACTCAACCAAAATCTTCATTCAGCTTTACTTGCTGTTTGTTATAACATCATACATGCAATACAACATCATACTTGAATTGCATTTGTTTAAATGCTATATAGATGGTATATAGTTGAACACCCATGTTTGTTCCACACTTAACCCCGGTGCCACCGAAGTACCAACTTAAACCTAGTTTACCTTGTTCTATATCTACTTACACACGGTCAAAAATAGTGCTTGCAAAAATATGGATAAAAACAATATTCTTGAACTCCTTACGCATGTTTGAGTGAGAAATTAGAACCGCAATAATTATCCAACTCAATGGCCAAGTAACATAATTTAGTTCACCGCATAATTGAACTCCTTATGCATGTTTTAGTGAGAATAGCTATGGTTATTGGTTAAAGCATGATACTGTGCAAAAACAGTTCAGCAATAGGAAAACATTCATAATGAATGTGTACATCATAAGAACCGATGAGAACCCAAAAGGCAAAAGGCCCCATACACACCCTTCCAGTTCCACCCCACTCGCTGCCACCAGGGCCTTACCCGAACGGCCGACTTGCCGCGCACCCATACCTAGCACTGCATCGTCAGGACCACCGCCTACACCATCATTACTACTGCTACTCTGTCGCGCTTCTTCTCCTCGGAGCCTTGGGCAACTCTAGCTGACCAACCAAAGCAAAGCAGTAAAGAAAGTGAATGTTGTGCGCACAGGTACTTATCCCCCATAAACACTCCAAACTTATATTTACAAGGGAACATATAACATTGTGATTAGCATGATGATATCTAACATGTACCATTGGTTTGCTTCTGATGTCAATTCGGCATCCTCCAACCCTACACAATGTGAAGAAAGAAAGAAAGAAATGTACATTTGTTAATAGAATATAACTGTAGCACATGGCATGATAGCAGTATCAACTTACTGATCAACTTTGAAAGAAAGAAACGCGAGTTCGGGGAGACGCGACTTCCGGTGAAAATCGCGCCGACTTCGGTCAGGGCGGACGATGGCGGCGTCTATGACGTCGTTCCCTTCTCGAGGCATCGTTGTTGCAGGTCGTGGCACCCCACTGGTGATGCTCCGGGGGAAACCCTAGATCTGGATCTACTGGATCGGACGATGGTGGCACCTTCGATGTCATTGTCCCTCCTGGGGGCATCGTTTTGGAGCAAATGCTGGCTGGACGGGACAAGCGGAGGAGCGGTGTCACATCCACCGCATGGCCGACGGCGGATCCCGGTGGCATGGCGCTGCGGAGGTTCGGCGACGGGCGCGTGTGGACGGATACGTGCAGGAGAGTGGAGTTATCTGGCGCCGTGGTGGCGTCGACGGCAGGCCAGGCAAGGTCGATGCGTCAGTTCCTGCTCTGGAGATGGGTGTAGGAGATATGCCCTAGAGGCAGTAATATCAGTTACTTTGTATCTCCGAGTTTGTAATGAATGTTTATGTTCCATGCTATAACTGCAATGATTCTCGAGTCTGCAATAACCACGAGGCTCAGAGGGAAACTCATGTGCACGTGTGGTATAATAAACGGTAAAATGTATTCCTAGTCTTGCCTCTAAGACTGGCTCAAGTATTGCATGACGATCCTGTTTTCCTGATCATGGGCATGTCTATGCCGGCAATTTTGAGGGCACAATGTTAGTAGAACACTTGTGTTGAATCGACCCGATTGATGTTATGCTATGAGATACATTCGTCATGAGTTAATGGTTAATAACACAAAGATAGTTAATGTTTGCATAATTCCTTAGACCATGAGAGTGTCGAGTTTCTTCATACTTGCTTCATGAACTTTGGGGTTTGTTAAACGTCATCCGTAAATGGATGGCTATTACGGCGGCTTACGGGTTCATGGAAAAGTATGTCAAGTAACTTGATAGCTCAAGATTGGGATTTGCTCCTCCGACGATGGAGAGATATTCTCGGGCCCTCTCGGTGTTACGGTATCCATCATCGTCTGGCCAGACACATTGTGATTTGATCACTGGGATGCCGGAACACGGAAACGAGTAAAGAGAACAAAACCGGTAACGAGGTAACTTGCATAGTGGACAAGTTGTTGATCCACGGGGATGCATAAATCTCACCTCGGGTATTTGTAATATATCGTGAAGCAACAGGAATAGCACACGGCAACTGGAGGTTCACTCGAATATTCATTCGTGTGGGTATAGGGGTCAATATGGGTGTCCACGGCTCCGATGTTGATCATTGATCGGAAAGAGTTCCGGGTCATGTCTATACTTCACCGAACCTATAGGGTCACACGCTTAAGGGTCATCTATCTGCTGAATACTAGACGGGGAGTCTGAGAGAAAATTACCGAAAAAGTTTCGAACGAAACGGAAACGTTCCGGAGAGAACATCGGAATAGTTCCGGTGAAACTGAAAAGTTGTTTCAGGGTATTCCATTAAGTCAAATTGGTTCTGGCACACGCCTGGAAATTCTTGGAGGATGCCAGAAGTGTTCTGGAAACTTCTGGGAATTTTCCGGGACAAAAACCGGAAATGTTCCGGAGCAGCCAGAACCGCTTTGGTTGCTTTTTGCTGAAGAAACATTGTTCCGAAATTGTTTCGGAATGCGTTCAAAATTGTTTTGGTGGGTGCTAGAATTATTCTAGGCACACAGAAATAATTTGGGTTTTAACGGACGCAGAAAAATGTCTTCGTGAATAGTGAAAAGCACTTTTTGGGCTGATTTGCAAATGGGGTTTTTCTTCTAGAAGAAAACCACTTTTGGTGTGTGAAAGGGAGGTGGAGCCCCCCAAGGGGGCCGCACAATTTCGGCCATGGCATGGGGGGGCCCTCCTTGAGGTGTCCTTCCACCTCATGGTGGATATGTTCTACACACCCTTATGTGGCATGTGGTGAAAAGATCCTAGGAAGGTCCTTTTGGTCTTTCCTCTACCCCTTGCTCCTCCTATAAATAGAGGTGGAGAGAGCTCTCCAAAATCAGATCATCCTTGCTCTCATACACATGCCATTTGACTTGTCTGGCTTCTCTCTCCCTCCCACGAAATAGTTTCGTAGAGCCGAAAGGCTGTCTGGGTTCCGGCAGGAACTAGCTCTGGACGGCGAAGCCCTGCCGGATAGCTGACACCGTATGTGTGCAACCCCGTAGAGAGATTGTAGTTTCGATCTTTTGCCCGAGGGGCTGTTTTTCGAGTGTCCTCCCGAAGGGCTGTCCGCGACATCGTCCGGGGGACTGTCCGACCGCCTCCCGAAGGGTTGTCCGGAGTGGGAGTACATCCTTGCGGTTGGGAGGTTGTAAATCCTAGCTGCAGGGATCTGCACCGACGATCTACACCGACTCTTCTTCCGCTGCGCTTCGAGTCGGTACGGATCAGATCAAACCTTGTATGCAGTCTCCATAGTGATCCTGGGCGTGCTTGCTGTACCGAAATTTTTTGTTTTCTGTCGCGTTCCCCTACAATGGGCCGGTGGAAGATGGCGGCGGCAGCCTCTGAGAGTGCGCCGGACCGGTATGGGACCCAGTCCCGGTGTGTGGCTGGGCTGGGGCATCCGGCTATAGATGTTAGAGTTTGGTGCGATGTCCGTTTGGTATTCGGCCCGAATATTCGGCCCACCTTCATCAAGGGGATAGGAGTAGCAACAGGTGATGGTGGCTTCAGGCTGACTGCTGTATTACTTTGTATGGTCTTTGTGAATAATTAATAAAATGGCTGCATGCATCGTCCAGATGCAGAGGCCGGGGGTTTATCCTCCTTTTCAAAATAAAAATAAAAATAGAACATAGTTCTGTTTGCTCTCGAAAGTGTGATGTCCGCTCTCCTAATGTTATTTAAGCGTTTTGGAACTAAAAAGACAAATAGTGGGTCGTCATTCTTCACCGACCATGCCTTGAAAACCTTGGACAATAGCAGTATCAACTTTGGGGGCAATCTGCAACGAACAACTTGCTCATGTGCTAATCTAACCCAATCAAAACACGAAAAAGTGCAACACCCTCCCCCCCCCCCCCCCCCCCCCCCCCCCCATCCTAAAGCTACTGTATTCGGCAAGAATCTTGCCAGTGAAGGATGTGGTGTCTATGTTGAGCAGTTGCTCCATCTTCTGCACGACCCTGAGTTTCATAAGTTCATAACTTTCACTGGATCTCAAACAAATGCTTCAAAAGGTGCACTTTGAAAACCAAAAACTGCAGTTAGCAACTGTAGTGGAGAAGTTTAACAGTGTCTTTTTTCAGAACATTACCTTTGAACTATGAACAATATGTTTTCCAAAGAACATTCAACTTAGTTGCATCTGCATAGCTGCATGTAAATGAATGCTCGTTCAAGACTCTGAAACGGAAAGATGCATGTTCTTTTCACAAAGTTGCGTTGCTAACTGTCAATTACATTGATAACTCTAGGGTCAAAATACAAACGTAGTGCTCATTCTTTTCACTAAGCTGCCGAGATACAAAATGTATCTACTGGTTCACCTTCACAGGAAGAGAAATTTTCCTATAGAATTATCTTTGGCTCTGCAACTCTATATATTTTATTAATTCAAGGATAGAAGAATACCTTATCATGTTGGAAAATTCTTTCTCATATGCCAATTAAGTCATCAAGAGATCATGAAATAGAGGGGAAACCTTGTCTAACAGCCAGACACATAGGAAGAGCCAACCATTAACACCGCTGTTCCAATGAGTATGACATAAGTAGCAGAAAAAAAATCAACTATTCATGTAACTATATATGCTAGTTTGTGACTCTTCCTTACAATAAGTTCAGATACCTTCTACTTAATTATCTTCTGGGAAATTCTATTCTCAAATAAGAAATAAAAAAGCAAGCCTGAATATTCTCTCCAGCGGTGGGGACGTGCGGCGGCGGTGGTCGGCGGTGGTCTCCGACGGCGATGCGCTGATGTGGCACTTCTTCGGAAAAGTATTGGAAGGGTCAAAATTTCCCAATATATTAGGGGAGATGGACTTGATTATTGGGACGTTCTAATAATTTATTGGAAAGGGAGGCTCTTGGAGATGCTCTAATAAATCAATTCCTGAAACCACGAGAGCATGTCGCTTAAGATCAAATATACTTCCATATATAATACATAATCTATTTTAAAATGACGGCAAAAACGTTACTCCAAAGACCATGTTAGCGTCATCAAAAACATATATCGTGGCGAACCAACCTGTGGTTGGATGGTTAGAGGGACAGTGGTATCCCGAGCCCACCAGGGTTCAAGTCCTGGTGCTCGCATTATTCCTGGATTTATTTCAGGATTTCCGGCGATGCGTTTTCAGTGGGAGGAGACGTTCCCGTCGACAACGAGGCGCCTACGGTGACTTCGTAAATCTCAAGATGATATGCCGGCTCAATCTCTCGAAGGTGCACATAGGGGTAGGGTGTGCGTGTGTGCGTTCATAGGGGTGAGTGTATGCGCGTATGTATGAGCGCTTGCGTCTGTACTGTGTTAAAAAAAAAACATATATCGTGAATTAGAGGGAGCAGACACTTTCCATCGTGGCAAGTGCTCAAGTATTTTTTTTTCCACGTCATAAAAGTGCTCAAGTATCTTTCCACCTATGTTTCATCTGGACTGCTGATAAGAAAAAAAAAAGGCGAGTCTTTTCTTACAAGAGCCTTACTCATAATATCAATGAAACTCAATGAAAAAGTTTCAGAATTTCGCAGATGATTAGATCACACCAGCAGGAAATCCAACACATTCTTTTGACCGAGAAGCAAACCAACGAGAGAGTCAGCCTGAGCAAATTTTAACCAACGGAAGTATTGAAAATAACAGGGCTCACTATCAATTTACAATTCAGACATATTTGGTGAATGGGGCACTTCCCTGGAGGACGTTGTCGGGGGCTCGGTCGGATGGAAACCGCCACAGATCTTGCATCATCTCCTCTGCACCCTCGCGATGAGAGACCTGTGCAGTTAGGACTTGGATCAGGATTGGGCCGCATACAACCGCGGAAGAGATGGTGCGGCCGAGGGGGTGGGGCATCCGGATGAAATGGTTGCCGCAGCCACCGTCGTACACTCCTTGGCTTCCTACAGGGCCATACACGCCGCCGCCTAGGAGACCTTCGGTGCGACGGATCCAAGCGAGGAAGATGGATTGGGAGGTAGATTTGAGGCGACCTGTGCGTATCAGATGAAGCAGTCATGGGGGAGAGAGGAGGACCTGAGGTGAGATTGATGGGAAATAAGTTCTTTGGCAAACTAGGCATCAAGGGAGCTTCGTGCCACGGCTACAGTTTCTCCAACTAAACTGTTGATAAGCTCTTCTCATCATCTCGAAAATTTGGATGGCTTAAGCTTACACTTTCTAGTTTAACATACGCTTTTCATCATGATCCGGATTTTTTTTCATGGTTCCAGGCGAGGATGTTATCGAGGCTGTCGGTTCTTTGAGATCTGGGCATAATATAGTGTTCTAATTAATACAAAAGACTTAAATGGGATATACCATAACTTATACAGCTGTGAATATAGGTGGCTACTGGATAAGGGATCATGAAAGCTAGCATTTATGACACACTCGCTACCATTTAAACACATAGTACGATGTGCATGCGCTCATACACAGGTTATGAACACCTATGTTACTACTTATGTTACTCCCACTACGACTAGCCTAATAGTATACTACAATAATCAATTATTGATTTATTGAGGTGATTGATGTTTGGTGCTAATTGGGTGTACTCGTAGATTTCATAGTACGATGTACGCACAAGGACAAACACTCCACGGTGGTGCCAACTGCCCTCTTAAATTTTGTGCATGCGCTCGTACAAATGTTATGAACAGCTAATAGCATAGTACTGGAATCCATTATTGATTTATTGAGGTGATGTTTGGTGCTAATTGGGTTTACAATCAGCTTGAAAATTTGAGATTTGAAACTGGTGAAGATTTGATAATAAAAATTAGTGTACAAAAATAAAAGGCATCGGGTAATACGTAAATTCCAAATTTTGGGACTTGAAACTTTGAAACACCCCATAATAATCTTTGGTAAATTATTTTTAAAAAGTCTAAAAATTATTTTGTTTTGGACTGTCTACCTACCGCGCAGGGTTTAGATCAGCGTGGAAGAGCGGGAAATAATTTAGCTAGACAGCTACTGTTTGGTACACGATTTAATTGCTGGCTAATAAACCCATATCCATCTTCCTCTCTTCTACTGGAGAACCGCTATCTATTAACATTAGTCTACCACACCCGCTACGAACCGCAACCTGAGTCTCCACTTCTTTTTATGACCGCTGCTACACATACGATCAAATGGGTACGATTTCTGTACGATATTTAATCACAGCCATCCATCTAATCATCTGTCTAGGTCCATAACCATTCATATCACCATCGTATAAAAATTGGATTCAATTGATCGTACGTGAAGTAATTCCATCTTTCTATTCTTGTGGTCATATCTAAACTTACGGACTTCACCATCTTGTTTGTTACTTCTTCTTGAAGCTAGCCCCGATCATGTATCCCTTGTTGGATTTATTTATTGACCCAGCAGAAGAGGAGGTGGCCACGTATTGTGTGGGAGAAATAAATGTGTGAACAAACAACTGAAAAACCGATGGATTGGAGAGGTTGCTATTTGCACTGTTCACAATTAACTGAGGCCCATGTGGAAATAAAACAAAACGACGACCCGAGATGAGTTTCCTCTACATTACTGTAGGTGATTAAATATCCAATACTCTTCTTCCTGTTTTGTTGATCACACTGACCGTGGGATACCTAGATCTTCTTTTTATCCTCTGATTTAACTAGCTATATATAGACCAGGCCACATATATGCACGTGAGCACTAGAACATCTACTTTACTATATTCAACATTAGCTTATGTAAAACAAACCGTCCTACAAATAATTAGTGCTTGTATAGGGTTTCTAGAATAGTATTAATTTGGCAGTAAACTAGCTAGGTATTATTGTGAAATCCATGAGCTTCTGTAATTATTCCGCAGGCCCCTGTCGATGTAGCCCGGATTGTATTTCTTCAAGAAAGTGAAGATGCCCTCCGTACACAGTAAGAACAGGTAGGGTGACATAGGATCACCCTGCCATAAGCCTCTTGTAGGGGAGAACGAAGACTAGAGTTCCTCATTCACCCGCACAGCAAAATGAGTAGACGTGACACAATTCATGATTAAACTGATAAAATCAGTTGTGAAGCCCAGTCGTTGCAACATGGCTTGTAAGTAGTGCCACTCAACTCGGTCATATGCTTTCAACATATCAAAGTTTCACTGCACAAAAACCCTTCTTACTTTGCATGCACACACTCATAAGCAACTAGAACATTGTCCGTAATGAGTTGCCCTGGCAAAAAGGAACTTTGCTCCTCACTGATCAAATCATCTAGAACCAACCTCATCTTGTTTGTACAAAACAGTGCAAAGAGAGATAGGGTGGAATTGCGAAGTAAACTATGGGTTTCATACCTTAGGAGTAAGTATAATGGGTGTGTTATTTAACTCCACATGAATCACACCTCCATTGAGAAAAGAAAGGACAGATGGTACCAATTCGCCCTTCACCAATTCGCACAGGCCCTGGAAGAAGCCCGTCATGAAACCATTGACACCCATCGGTTTGGACGGTGCCATCTAGAATAAGGTCGTCTTGACCTTCTCTTCTGTGAAGGCATGATCATCAAGGACCTCATGATCGGCTGGCCCAAGTCGCTCATCCACCAAGGTGAGGAGAGCACTCAAGTCTTTCTCCCCTTCTGAAGCATACAACAACTGATAAAAGGACTGGATATCAGCATGCATAGCCATTTCATCCTAGCACAACGAACCATCGCTATAGAGCAAACTGATGAAGTGATTAATACGCTTCCGCTGACTGGATTGTGGGTGAAAATATGTCGTATGATGATCCCCTTTGTGTAACAATTGAACACGAGACCATTGTCTCACCCAAACTTCCTCCTGATGCAACATTTCTCCCAGCTTTTGCATAATCTTCAACTCTTCCTGGATGGGTCCCTTGCGTGCCAAAAGTATACGGCAACGTTCATGTCGCTTCCGTAGCTTCCCAATAGTTCTTTTGAAATTTCCAAAGTTTCTCGCGCCCCAGCTTGAGAGGCCCTTCTGCATTGCTCCTAGCTTTGCCGCTGCCACACATTCTCATTCTCATATCTGAAATATTGTGCCCCTCATCTCAGCCCCCCCCCCCCCCCCCCCCACATAACTTTAGTATGGATTTCAGTCACCAGGAAACAGTGATCGGATTCCACCGAAACCACGTGTCGCACCGCACTTGGTAGGCAGGATTGAGTGAAGATATGATCTCCAAACACACTAACAATCCTATGCATGCATCTCCAATACTTAAACTAATGTAAGAAAAATACCACAAAAGACTTATAAAAATTAAAAAGGAAAGGTTCCTTGTGGTGGAACCAGCCCACCCGGGTTCAAGTCCTAGACTTGGCACGGGTGCTCGCATTTTCCTGGATTTATTCTAGGCTTTTCAGGGATGTTCGTTTAGTGGGAGACGACGTTCCCGTCGACTATGAGATGCCTGTGGTGACTCCGTCAATCTCAAGATTTGCCGGCTCAGTCTCTCGGAGGTGCGCATAGGTGTAGGGTGTGTATGCGTGCGTTTATTGGGATGAGTGTACATGCGTGTATGTGAGCGTCTACGTTAGTACTGTGTTTCTATAAAAAATAAGAAAAAACTATTTGTTCTACATAACTACGAAGTTGTATTATTTTTCTGCGTGCAATTTCAGGCTTTACAATGTACAGACTACCCAATTGCACATTTCTAAATCCAAAATTGTACACAAAAATTGTGTGAAATTTCAGGCTCCAAGATGTGCAAACTACCAAATTGCACATATCTAAACCCAAACTTGCACAATAAAATTATGAGGAAATTCAAGCTCCAAAAGGTGCAACTACCCAATTGTACATTTCTAAACCCCAAGTTGCACAAAACCAATTATGTGCAATTTGACGCTTCAAAATGTGCAACTACCTAATTCAGATTATATTTCTAAATCCAAAATTATATGAAGAAAATTGTGTGAAATTTTAGACTTCATTATGTGCCATTATCCAATTCCATAGTTCTAAACCCAAAAGTTGCACGCACAAAATTAGTGTAAATTTAGGTGTGAGAATGTGCAACTACTCAATTGCACATTTTTAAATCTGAATTTGTACATAATTTTTAATACAGGCAACCAAAAACTACCAATCACTAAACTTATGCCAAAATAATATATACAAAATGCACAAAATAGTAATTTTGCAATTTATATATAATTGGATCGATCCGGCCTGTGAGTTGGTAGTTTAAAAGAAAAAAAAATAAAGACGAAATAGACAAGTGGCTACCACAGGATGCTACATGAGCCTGGCCAAAAAAGACCCTCCAAACTGTAAAATAACAACACCCATCTTAACACAAATCTAGTGGTAGATTTTGTTTTTGCCTGAGATAGCAAAAGCATTGAATAAAAGCAATCTTGAAAGTCGTAAACTTATAAGTACTTTTTAGCTCGGCTTTCTGTGGAATTTTAGTGGTTCGAGTTTCAATGGAGTTTCATAGCTGCTCGAGTTTTATTCGGGTTACTGATGTATTTCCTATGTATTTTGGTGAGTTTTGATATGGTTTCATGCATCATAGCTTCAAGGTGGTGATGATGTATTCACCAAGATGGATCTTGTTGAATATGTATCAAATCTATGTGTACATATTGGTTACAAGTTGCTCTTGTTGATTGATGTTATAATATTGTATTAGGGTCCTACAAGTTAGTGTTGGTCAAACACGTATATCCCTAGGCCGGCCTCATATATAATGAGTGGCACCACATGTTGTAACCATGATGACATTATAGCAACAGGAACACAGGGGAAGCCAACAGCTTGTGCTGGTGCCTAGGCAACCGATGATGAAGATGTGTCTGCTAAACATTGTTAATAAATCTCGATGTTGTCACATGTTGTGATTGCTTGATCGTCGATGCATATTGAAGCATCTTCAATTTCTAATAGTTGTAGTGATAGCTTGATCCTTCTCTTTGTTATCTTATACCATAATGGTTTTGAGAGGCATGGTTGTCCATTGAATATCCTTTAGATTCCTTTACGAGATGGTTGTCATGCATTTTTTTTATAAGATATTGGACACATATATACTAATTCATAGCTTTTGCGTTGTCATGGTGATATATAGGTACTTCATTGTTATTGATGATATCTGAAATGTACAATCATGGGAAAAAATGAAATCCGCCTTGGTAGACAATAAATATGGAAGTAAGTAATCACAACTTCTTGGATTTTGACAGTCTCCGTAAAGGCAGGTGAAGTTTACATGCTAAAACCACTTTCCAATGAGCTTTCTTGAGAATTGTTCAATACAATATTATTCGATGCTAAAGAAAAAAGACCGATTGCTTTACCGGATGTATCTGAAGAAATTGTACGAAAATGTGGTGGTTTACCATTAGCAATCACTATAGTAACTAAGTTGTTGGCCGGTAAATCAAGTGATGAATGGTCTAAGATGTCCCTCTGTCTCAATTGTGGGTACGAATACAATGAAGACCTGGTGAACATGAGGACGATGCTTCTCTCTAGCTATTATGATTTGCCTTATTATCTGAGGACTTGTTTATTGTATCTACACATATTTCCGAAGGATCATGCAATCAAGAAAGAAACTTTGATATGGAAGTGGATTCCTGAAGGTTTTATTCCAGAGAAGCAAGATATATGATTGTTTGAGCTTGGAGAGAAATACTTCAACGAGCTAGTAGACAGAAGTTTGATCGTGCCCATAATGGACCAACCTCATGGAATGATTGTTGGTTGTTTGTCGGCGGGGGGAAGACTTTGTTACTGTATTGGATAGCCGGCAACACACCTCCTCTCAATACAAGGCTCGTAGGCTAGCTAGCCAAAACAGAGACGTGGAGCTGTATGAAGCTCTTGATAGCATGCCCATCTGGCAAATAAGGTCATTCAATGCTACTATGTGCAGAAGGCGCTATCACTTTTAAGGTTTGAAGTTCTGCGTGTCCTTGCAATGGAACAATGCACTTTTACAGAAGGTCGTCCTTATCACCTTGAGCATATTGGGCGGTTAATTGATTTGAGTAATCTTGGACTATACAACACGCACATTGACGAACTCCCAGCAGAAATATGACATCTAAGGTTTCTACAGACACTGGACTGGAGAGGGACCGGGGTAAGAGAACTACCACATAAGTTTGTCAGTTAAGCCAACTCAAGTGCCTGCGCGCTGATGATTTTAGCATAAGAGTGTCGGATTGTATGGGGGAGCTGACATCCCTTGAAGAGCTATGGCTGGACGATGTCGGAAATCCCCAAACTTTGTGAAAGAGCTGGGCAAGGTGACACAGCTGAGGGAGCTCGAAATTAGGATTGAAGGGTTCGACGAGAACTTGAACAAAGTTTTGGTGGAATCCATTGGTAATCTGCTGAAAATCCAAGTCCTAAGACTTACCATGAGTTTTTTGCCGGGCGAGGAGGCCAGTTGGGAAGGCTTTCTGCCGCCTCGGCAACTCCGTGATCTGCGCATGAGGATTGCATCCTCTAGACTGCTGGCGTGGATTAATTCCTCGCTTATTCATAATCTGACACATCTATCTATGAAAGAGAAGGCTGTGGAGGAGCAAGATTTGGAGAACCTTGGGACGTTGCCAGAGCTCATTAGTCTAGAGCTATTGACACCGTTGGACGTCTTCCCCAGCATCACGGGTTACGGTGCATTCCCCAAGTTGAGGTGCTTTCACATGCCTGCACTGGTCAGGTTTCTAGCAGGAGCTATGTCGTGCCTAGAATCCTTTCACTTCAAAGTCTACGCACCAGCCTTGATGGCTGCCAACTTTGACTTTGGTACATTGGGGTACCTCCCTTTGCTTCAAAAAGTAGAAGTTGAAATCATCTCCAAGGGTGCTCCCGACAGTGTCGATGCGATGTTTAAAGCGGTGAAGCTTTCAGTGGACAACCATCCGAACAGTCCCAACCTTGATGTCATCAAAACTGACCAGGTACTACCGTGTCTGCTCACCACATTAGCGTCTAGAGAACTTTCTTGTCGTTTAACACATAAGCATTTAAACGTTACAGATGATATACAAATACATGTCTGTTTTCTTTTCTAAACATGCATGATTCCTTACGTTTCGTAATGCATTGTTTCTTAGGTTGAGATTACTACATGGTGAAGACATCTATATCTGTAACCATGTCAGCGGCTGCAGAATCACCTCGTCACTCGTTGAGCTTCTTGTGAAAAAGGAAAAAACACAAAAAATGTCATAAGCCAAAAAGAAAAGAAAAATGTTTTTTATTATAGAATTCGAGCACTATGTTACCTATTTGCTAGGTCAAGAGAAAATGTTATATGTATTTACTAATAGGGTGATAGGTATTTATATGTTGCTTACTTATTTTCTAAAACAAAAAAATGTTTAAAAAAATAGTGTTTCCTTGTTGTGGAAAAATATGTTTAAATTACGTAGAGTTGCTTCATGGAGTCTAGAACTAGTAGTCCCTTGCTTTATTATTTGGTCAAGACAAAAGAGAAGGAGAAAAATAGCCAGCAAAAATATGTCTTCATTTCTATTTTTTTGCATGTGTGTCCTTTTCTTTTGGTGGTGTTTTGAGTTTGGGGTGTTGGTTGGTGAGCTCCGCCTATGACATTCTAAGGCGATACTTATTGTTGCATAGTCGGTTGCAAGCCCGGAGAAAGGAGGAGGGACCAACCATGTAATAGGTTTTTTTCTGGCAAGGGAACCTCGGTGAAAGAAGCACCTGCCGGCTGATGAGTTCGTCAAATTCAACCTCAAGCTGAGTGCAGAGAGGGAGGCTGGGGGTGCCGGGAGCCCGCAGACGCTATCTTTGCTCATCGAGGTGAGAAGAGATACGCCCTTCAAAAAAAAAAAAGAGGTGAGAAGAGATAGCTCAGCGACTAGTGCACTCTGGCGGAGATGAAACTGCCGGAGGACAGCGATCAACAGTAACGAGGACCCATAGCTGGGAGTGTCACCCCGTTCCCGTTGTGGGCGCATCATCTTGTTACGGGAGTTGCGCACCACTTCGTTAGGGGAGCATCACACCGTGGGAGTTGTACAATCCTCTGGGAGTATCACCATGTTACGGGAGTGTCACCTTCCTCTGGGAGTATCAAACCGTTCTTGTGAGTATCAGCTCGTTCAGGGAGTGTCACCTCGTCATGGGATGGGAGTACTAACTCGTTCTGGAAAAGTTGCTAGGCGCAAGTGGGTGACCCAGAACTGCATGAGCTACTGCCAGCCGAAGTCATGCAGCATCGTTGATATCTGATGAATCTCGCCTCGCTGAGCCGAAGACAGCGTCATGCCACTGTTACAGTTTCTTGAACTAAACAATTCATAAGCTCTTTGCATTTTCTCAACAATCTGGATGCTGTTATGCTTATATGGTGTTTTAGAGTTTACTATACGCGCGCTTGCCATCGCTGCTGCCTGCTGCTCATCCTGAGTCCGGTTATATATTATTCTCAAGTTCTAAGGGTTTTTAACTACACATATTTCTCTTTTTTTTATTGAACTCTGTCAGCACAAAGAGTCAATTCCGTTAAAATATATGAGTATGATATACAGTGTTTCTCTCTCCAAATACAACGTGGTTGCAGTGCAATGCTACTCTCCGGCCCAGTCCAGATGCTTGAATGGCAGATGGGTATTTCAGTGTCCTGGCTGATGACACACTCTCTCCCCGTGCTATTACCAGGCCCTCCCAGATCGATTAATTCCTGTCAACATATTTCCAGAACAGACCAGAGCATCTACGTGAGGAAGTAATGCAGCGCTAGCTTGAGGGCACAGGACATTTGTACAGAAGTATTATTGACTAATAATGACCACTGGCACTGGTAGTGGAATGTGCAACTGCCTTGCCTTGTGGGGAAACAAGCCAAGAATTAGGACATACATCACCAACCGGAGTGCTGCTGCTCCTCCTCCTGAGTCCGGTTATTATTTCTCAAGTTCTAAGAGTTTTTAGCTACACTTTTCTTTTAATTGAATTTTTCACCACAAAGGGTCAATTCCGTTAAAATTGATGATACACAATGTCTCTTTCTCTCCAAATACGACGTGCAAGGGCAGATCTACAACGTACCTCATACACTTGAAGTTGAATGCTGCTACCAGCAACGGAACCCAATTTTCACGTCGCCGCTGATTTTTGTCTAGTTTCTTTTTGACTTGTTCATTTATTATGGGTTCTCTAGTATTTTCCATCTTTTTTTCATTTGGTTGTGCTACATTAGAAATCTCCATGATACTCGCGCCTTTCGTAAAACAGATTTTGAACAAGATGAAGTCTCCCAGCATGCTAACGGTCAAAATGTATGGGCGGAGTGATGAACATAAGAAAAAGTACCACTTGGCGAAGTGGGATATCCTTTGTAGGCCAAAGGACCAAGGGGACCTAGGGATTGCAGACCTCGAAATTAAGAATAAATGCTTACTTAGCAAATCACTATATAAGGTTCTTCCGGAGGAGGAAGGAGTGTGGTTAGAGCTGTTACTCAATAAATACCTTTACTCCAAGACGTTATCTCAGGTGACGGCACAGCAGTCCGACTCCCCCTTTTGGAAGGGCTTGATGAGAGTAAAGTCTGCATTCACTACTGGAAAATCCATCTGTGCCGAGTACTTAGACTTTCGCCGAGTTCTGAAGCACGGGCTCTCGGCAAATACAATGTAAGCTGCGTACAGCACTCCGCAACCGCTGCGACTCGGCAGAGACGTGTCATTGCCGAGATCCAGACAGCTAAGACTTGGTAAATAAAAGAAACTCGCTTATATGACCTATGCCAAGGACTAGACAGATGGCACCCGGCAAAGTTAGTGTCACGTGGCGATCATGGCAGTTCCCGTATGCTCCGTCACGGCAGGCCACTTTTGCCGAGTGCCTGTATGAGGGGGCTCGGCATACTTTTCATCAGGCATTTTTTTTCTTTACACTACGTGGACATCTTGGCCGAGTTCCCTACAAAAAGAACTCGGCAAAGCCTTGATCCTTCCTCTCCGGCGTGATATAAAGTACAATACCCGCGTGCGCGGCTGGCTCAGCTGGGACCTAGCTAGAGCCGCTGCGCCGCTGGCACCTCCTCCTCCCCCGTCATGCCGCCTACACCTCCCCACCGCACCGCCGCGCCGCGCCGCCCCGTATCCCCCAGCCATCTCCTCCGTCGGTCACCCCGCTCCTCTTCGCCGGCGCTCCTCCTCCCGACGGTGCACTCCGGCAGAATCCCCGCGGCCCCGGACGACCTCGTCCTCCACCGGCTTCTCCTCCACCAACGGCCGGCAACAACCGAGGTGAGCTTTGATCTTCAACATTTTTCTTTTTTTTTCTTTTAGGTAAAAATGTGACATATTTAGTGGTTAATTGTTTAGTAATTAAGTTATTATAGTTAGTAGTTGTTATAGTATTGTTAGTTGCTAGCTATTTAGCTAGGTGAATATGGATTGGATGATATGGAAACATATATCAATGATGAAATTTGATATGTATGATATATATGGAAATCAATATGGATAAGTTGAGAGGATATGTGTGAATGCTTTGTATGATTGATAGTGTGAGAGGAGAGGAATATTGAGAGTTTAGCAATATTTATAAAAAAAAGAAAAAAAGGAAGGAGAAAGGAAATTAAAAAAGACAAAGGAGTTATTAGTAGTAAATAATTGCTATCTTTTGTTAAAATGTGGATATATGCGGTACTATTTGTAAATGCTATCTTTCATATGTGTGGTATAGAGTGCTATATGTTACATGTTGCTTTATTTTTTTTGGGATGAATAATGACATGCTCTTGTATAATTTAGTGCAGATGGCCGACGGAAGTGCGGGATGGAAGGGCATGTTTGAGGCGTACGCGGGAGGCGATGCCGTCAAGTTGGTATCCAGGTGTGAAGGAAATGGTGGATGGGGCGGGGGATGTGTACATACATGGTATGCCAACGGAGTAGCTGTGGATGATTCTCCCCGGTGGGACACCTACCATCGAAATCCTTCTCTGGGCAATGGATGAGGTAGAGTCAGAGAATCCCAGACAACGAGAGCGCTGGGCTAAGTACCGCTCTCGCTTTCCAGGGTTGGCGGGTGTGAAGGCTGATGCGGTGGGGGAAGGTCGCCTGGCCTGAGCCGGGAACCAGGCGTGCGCCGATTCTTCTGGATGATGACATGGAGATGGATGTTGATGCGGTGGAGATGGAGCAAGCCAATGAGGTGGAGATGGAGCAGGCCGATGAGGTAGAGATGATGGTCGATGTGCTTCAGCCGGGCTGCAGGACCATGCCGCTGGAGGTTGATGACTATGTGCGTCAAGGCTACCGGCGCTCAGCACGCCTCGCGCCTCGCCGCGCTGGAAGCCACTGAAGATGAGAGGAAGCTAAAGATCTTCTCATAGTATGTTATCGTAGTATGCTACTACTAGTCTTAATTTGAGGGTCCGTCTTGTGGATACCCAATTATACATGAACTACTGTTAATTTGGTTGTAAAACTTAATTGCAACATCTATCGATGCAATGGTTTCTGTGCTTGTACGTATCTGATATGTCTAGTACTTATGTAGTACTTGTATCGTCTAACAGTCACTCGACAAACATTACCATCTTTTTTGGCGCCCTTTCTATCCCCTTAATTTCCTGCTCTCTCTCTCTCTCTCTCTTTACCACCACTTTGCGGTTTCAAAGTTGTGCATTGACCACTAGTACAAAACAGGGCTTTGGTCCAGGCCAGATAAGAGCATCAATCCCGGTTCTGTTACGAACCAGGACAAATGGGTGCATCAGTCCCGGTTCGTGAGGCCAAGGCGCCGGCCGGGCCACGGCAGGCACCAGTCCCGGTTCGTCTGACCCCTTTGGTCCCGGTTCCAGACACGAACCGGGACTAAAGGGCCTCGCTCCTGGCGCAGCCCCTTTAGTCCCGGTTGGTGGCTGGAACCGGGACTAAATGTGTGTCTTCTGTCCCGGTTCTAGCCACGAACCGGGACTAAAGAGATGCCTATATATATGCTCTCCCCTGCCCGCTCACTCCTCTGTTTTTTGGCCGGCCGGTGTGGGAGGTGTGTGCTGCTCTGCTCTCACCTCCTATGCACATGAGGTGTTCGATGAAATGCCCAAGTCACACTTAAGCTTTCTCCTCTCCAAGCTCCATTTTCCCCAAGATTTGTCTAGGTTTGGCGGTGCACCAACTACACAAGTGTTCTAAAAGGTTAGCAACTTCATCGTTTCATCTCTCACTGCTAGTTTAGCTCATTTCAAATGCTGTAGAAGTAGAGTGGTTTGTGGGTTTTAGTGGAGGAGTGTATGTGGGAGTTCTTTTGATTTAGATGCACAATTTAAGCTGAAATTAACTTCTTAGAGTCTGAACATGTGTAGGGTGCCGTCCCCGTCCCCGTCCTCACCGCCGTCGATCGCCCGCGCCGATCTCGTCGCCGGCACCACAGTGGTGAGCCTCTTGTTCTTATCTTCTTGTTAAAAGAAAAAACATTCTTACTTGTATGATTTAGATAGACACTTGTATAATTTTCTTACTTTTATTATTGTTTGTTATTATATAGTGCCATGACAATGGTATCCGCCCCCGTCGGCCCTCGTCCTGTCTATGCTTCGGATGTGGTATATTATCTTTTATTATGATTTGTTTCATTTAGTGTTTATGACAATTATGCCGACCAACGTGACATAGATGTTTTTATCTAGGAGGTATGTGAACCGGAAATTCCAACCGACCCTCTTGTCGAGAGGTTGAATTTAGTTGAAAAAGAAAACAATTACTTGAAGGAAAAAATGATAAGAATTGAGGAGGAGAAGATGGAATTGGAGTTGCATGTTGCCGATGTCGTCGATGATCACAAGATCAAGATGGATGCAATGCGCTTGAAGATTAGAAAGATTAGAAAATATGCCATTCATAATGAGGCTTGGTATCATTATGCCGTTGGATCAATTGTTACCTTAGTTGCAATTATGATCGCATTTGTTGTTGCATTTAAATGTTTTTCATAGTTTCAATGTATCTTTTAATTAGATGCTCTAGAGAGCTATATGTTGTTCTATGAGAACTATATATGTATGAACTTTATGTATTTATTTTTTCAGTAATAACATTTGATCACTACTGTACTTTGGTTTTAATGTGATGATGAACTTGTATTAATTTGGTCACTTCTCTATTCATGATGTTCTGTAATGGTTTTTGATACACTTAATTATATAATGCACGCAGATGAACCGGCAATGGATGTACGGTGACCGACGCACCTCCAAGTATCTTGAGGGCCTGCATAAATTTCTCGAAGTGGCTGAGGCAAACAAGCAGAATGGTTTTATGTATTGTCCATGCCCTGTCTGTGAGAATACGAAGGATTACTCTAACTTGAAAACCCTTCACGTCCACCTGCTTGAGAAGGGTTTCATGCCACACTATAATGTTTGGACCAAGCACGGAGAAAGAGGGGTTATGATGGAAGACAACGAAGAAGAAGAGGATGATGACAATTATCCCCCTGAATACGGTGATACTGCAACGGGGGAAGCTGAAGATCAAGAGGAACCAGACGATGTGCCCGATGATGATCTTCGCCGGGTCATTGTTGATGCAAAGAGACAATGCCAAAGTGAAAGGGAGAAGTTGAAGTTCGATCGCATGTTAGAGGATCACAAAAAAGGGTTATACCCAAATTGCGAAGATGACAACACAAAGCTCGGTACCACACTAGAATTGCTGCAATGGAAGGCAGACAATGGTGTATCTGACAACGGATTTGGGAAGCTACTGAAAATAGTGAAGAAGAAGCTTCCAAAGGATAACGAATTTCCCGACAGTACGTACGAAGCAAAGAAGGTTCTATGCCCTCTAGGATTGGAGGTGCAGAAGATACATGCATGCCCTAATGACTGCATCCTCTACCGCGGTGAGTACGAGGATTTGAACGCATGCCCGGTATGCGGTGCGTTGCGGTATAAGATCAGACGAGATGACCCTGGTGATGTTGAGGGCGAGCGCCCCAGGAAGAGGGTTCCTGCCAAGGTGATGTGGTATGCTCCTATAATACCACGGCTGAAACGTCTGTTCAGAAACAAAGAGCATGCCAAGTTGATGCGATGGCACAAAGAAGACCGTAAGAAAGACGGGAAGTTGAGAGCACCCGCTGACGGGTCGCAATAGAGAAAAATCAAGAGAAGGTGAGGGGACTTTGGAGGTGACGCAAGGAACATATGGTTTGGGTTAAGCGCATATGGCATTAATCCTTTTGGGGAGCAGAGCAGCAATCATAGCACCTGGCCCGTGACTCTATGTATCTATAACCTTCCTCCTTGGTTGTGCATGAAGCGGAAATTCATTATGATGCCAGTGCTCATCCAAGGCCCTAAGCAACCCGGCAACGACATTGATGTGTACCTAAGGCCATTAGTTGAAGAACTTTTACAGCTCTGGAATGGAAAAGGTGTACGTGTGTGGGATGAGCACAAATAGCAGGAATTTGACCTACATGCGTTGCTGTTTGTAACCATCAATGATTGGCCTGCTCTCAGTAACCTTTCAGGACAGACAAACAATGGATACCACGCATGCACACACTGTCTAGATGACACCGAAAGTATATATTTGGAGAAATGCAGGAAGAATGTGTACCTGGGACATCGTCGATTTCTTCCGACCAACCATTAATGTCGAAAGAAAGGCAAGCATTTCAAAGGTGAGGCAGATCACCGGAAGAAGCCCGCCCTCCGTACTGGTGATCACATACTTGATATGGTCAAGGATTTACAAGTAATCTTTGGAAAGGGTCCTGGCGGACAATCTGTTCCGAATGACACTGAGGGACCCGCACCCATTTGGAAGAAGAAATCTATATATTGGTACCTACCCTATTGGAAAGACCTAGAGGTCCGCTCTGCAATCGACGTGATGCATGTGACGAAGAATCTTTGCGTGAACCTGCTAGGCTTCTTGGGAGTGTATGGAAAGACAAAAGATACACCGGAGGCACGGGAGGACCAGCAACGTGTGCACGAAAAAGACGGCATGCATCCAAAGCAGTATGAAGGTCCTGCCAGCTACGCTCTTACCAAAGAAGAGAAGGAAATCTTCTTTGAATGCCTGCTCAGTATGAAGGTCCCGTCTGGCTTCTCGTCCAATATAAAGGGAATAATAAATATCCCAGAGAAAAAGTTCCAGAACCTAAAGTCTCATGACTGCCACGTGATTATGACGCAACTGCTTCCGGTTGCATTGAGGGGGCTTCTACCGAAAAACGTTCGATTAGCCATTGTGAAGCTATGTGCATTCCTCAATGCAATCTCTCAGAAGGTAATCGATCCAGAAATCCTACCAAGGTTAAAGAATGATTTGGTGCAATGTCTTGTCAGTTTCGAGCTGGTGTTCCCACCATCCTTCTTCAATATCATGACGCACGTCCTAGTTCATCTAGTCGACGAGATTGCCATTCTGGGTCCTGTATTTCTACACAATATGTTCCCCTTTGAGAGGTTCATGGGAGTCTTAAAGAAATATGTCCGTAACCGTGCTAGGCCAGAAGGAAGCATCTCCATGGGCCATCAAATAGAGGAGGTTATTGGGTTTTGTGTTGACTTTATTCCTGACCTTAAGCCGATTGGTCTCCCTCAATCGCGGTATGAGGGGAGACTGACTGGAAAAGGCATGCTAGGAGCGGATTCAATAATATGTAGGGACGGGCATTCTTGGGCTCAAGCACACTACACAGTTCTACAGAATTCTACCTTGGTGACCCCATATGTCAATGAACACAAGAATTTTCTGCGCTCCAAACACCCGGAGCAGTCTGACAACTGGATTACATGTGAACACATCAGGACTTTCGGCAGTTGGTTGCAAACACATCTCATGGGTAGCAACATTATTGGAGATGAGCTGTACTCGTTGGCCAGGGCACCATCTTCGACTGTATTGACTTACCAAGGGTACGAGATAAATGGGAATACATTTTACACGATCGCCCAAGATTAAAAGAGCACCAACCAAAACAGTGGTGTCCGCTTTGATGCAGCAACCAACAGGGAAAATGACACATATTATGGTTACATAGTGGACATATGGGAACTTGACTATGGACATGATTTTAAGGTCCCTTTGTTTCGGTGCAATTGGGTCAATCTGTCAGGAGGCGGGGTACAGGTAGACCCGCAGTAGGGAATGACAACAGTGGATCTGAACAATCTTGGGTACACAGACGAACCATTCGTCCTAGCCAATGATGTGGCGCATGTTTTCTATGTGAAGGACATGTCTACCAAAACGAGAAAAAGAAAAGATAAAGAAGCGAATACATCATACGATGAGCCAAAGCGCCACATAGTTCTTTCAGGGAAAAGAGACATCGTGGGAGTGGAGGGCAAGACAAACATGTCTAAAGATTATGAAAAATTTCATGAAATTACTCCCTTCAAAGTGAAGGCTGACCCAAGCACCCTGTTAAACGATGAAGATTATCCATGGTTACGTCGCAATAAGCAAGGGACACACGCGAAGAAAAAGTGAAGACTTTCTCTCCACAACTATTCTGATGATGGCTTTGATCTAGAATATAACTGCAGTTACATGTCAAGAAATGAAATGCCTTTGTAACATATGAGTTTTCGTCCGAAACCGTGATACTTCGAAAGATATTGTCCATTTTGTACACAAAGTGCATCCAGTTTTTGCCGTAACCCTCTCAACTTTTTAGCACATGCTATGTGGGTGAAATGATGATACCATGCAAACTTTCAACCTTTTCAGAGTTCATTTGTACTGCTTTTCAATTTCAGGTTCATTTAGCTCAAAGAATGAATCAAAAAGCTTTTATAAAACTCTAATAGCAAAAAGAATGAACTAAAAGGCTTTCATAAAATTCTAATATCAAAAAGAATGAACTAAAAAGAATCAATTAAATATAAAACTTATGCAACTAAAATTATATAAAATTTATGCAACTAAAATTATATAAAATTTATGCAACTAAAATTATATAACTAAAAATAACATATGCAAAAAATAACATTAAAAATTTAAAAACATAACATAGCAAAAAGAATGAACTAAAAAGAATCAATTAAATATAATATTTTTCAATAGCAAAAAGAATCAACTAAAAATAATCAAAATAATATTAACTAAAATTATCAAAGCATTTATTTGTTAAAAACTTTAATAGTAAAAAGAATTTTCATAAAGTATTTTTTGTTACAAACTTTAATACAAAACTAAAAATCTTTTATAAAACTCTAATAGCAAAAGGAATCAACTAAAAAGAATCAATAAAAAATAAAACTTATGCAACTAAAATTATATAAAATTTATGCAACTAAAATTATATAACTAAAAATAACATATGCCAAAAATAACATTAAAAATTTAAAAACATAACATATGCAAAAAATAAAAAAAAAGGCCGACCTACTAGCCACCACGGCCTGCATACGACTAGAAACCCTACAAATGGGCAGGATGCAGGCCCGCAGTTCAAGCAGGCCCAACAGGGCGTGAGATAGGCATGTACTGCCCACGTTAGAGAGGAGCTCGAGAGGGCAGCGGCAGCAGCGCTTATAAACCACTCCGAGCCCCTCTCAACTAGCGAGGTGGGACTAAACTTTTGGCTGCGGCAGCACAGCGCTTTCGTCCCGGTTGGTGGCTCGAACCGGGACGAAAGGCCCCCCTTTCGTCCCGGTTGGAGCCACCAACCGGGACTAAAGGTCTCTGCTTCCCGCCCTTTGGGCTGCTGAAATTGACCTTTAGTCCCGGTTGGTGTCACCAACCGGGACGAAAGGGGGGCTATTCGTCCCGGTTGGTTACACCAACCGGGACCAATGCTTTTTGTATATAAGCAGCACTTAGCAGTTTCTCGAAAGATCAGTTCTTTCTTCCCCGACGCCCCCAGGCTGTTCCTCGTCGCCGTCGCTCCCGTCGCCGTCGCTCCCGTCACCGTCGAGCCCTGCCCCGCCGTCGCCGTCACCGCCCCCGAGCCCGCGCCACCCCCGAGCTCCCCCGAGCCCGCGCCGCCCGCGCCGCCCCCAAGCTCGCGCGCGCCGCCCCTGAGCTCCCCCGAGCCCGCGCCGCCCGCGCCACCCCCGAGCTCCCCCGAGCCCGCGCCGCCCCCGCTGTGAGCCGCCGCCGCTCCGGCCCGCTGTTTTTTTTTAATTATGTTTATGTATATATGTATGTATATGTTGATGTATATGTATGTATGATATGATGATAGATGATAGATGTATGTATGTATGTATATGTATGTATGTATATGTTTATTTTTATTTTTTTTGCGGGCATGTATATGTTTATTAATTATGTTTATGTTTATGTAGATGCTTAGTGTATATATAATGTAGATGTATATGTAGATGCTTAGTGTATATATAATGTAGATGTATATGTATGTATGTATGGATGGATGTACATACAAAATATTGGTAAAACTTTAGAAATTCGTACAAAATTAACCGTAACTCCGATGAAAATAATTTATATATGAAAATCGATCAGAAAAATATGACGAATCCGAATATGCCCTCCGTTCGTCTGTCACAAGCAGCTAGCATAGCGAACCTGGAACCGTCCCCCTCCGGTTCATCTGTCCGAAAATGCAGACTTCGGGAAAACATTCCCGGATGTTATCCCCCTTCACCTATATCGTGTAGTGCCGCGTTAGAACACACCTAACTCTCTCGGGAATTCAACATATCCCCGATAACTTCGACATGAGGGGGGGGGGGGTCCGCAAGTACCGTCGACGACCATGAGAGAGGCGGTCCGCAAAGTATCCTCTCTCGAAAGTATAACCCCCGATAACTTTGCATGATGTTTGCGACTAATCCATTGCTCATATATGCATATGATTCCTTGTTGTGATTCGTTAGGTCTATGTTTGCCAATAATCCATCTCTCATGGTTGTAATATTTGCAGAAACTATGGACAGACACTTAGAAAAAGAAGAGTTGTTGGGGGATATAATCCGCGACGGAGGTGATATCACCTTGTCATTTCTCAATGACACCGATGGTCAGGAAAGAGAGGATGACGGCTCCGGTGATCCAATGGAGGAGGAAGGAGATCATGATGGCTCCGGTGACCGAACGGAGGAGGAAGGAGATCATGACGGCTCCGGTGACCGAACGGAGGAGGGAGCCTTAACTGTTGCAAAGTCCGGCGAGGTATATATACATATATTAATTAAGCCTCTGCTGACTTGATGCATTAATTGTTTTGTATGTACATATATTAACGCTTCTTTCTTCTTTTAATTAGCCCTCCAGATCGAGCCAAACTTCCGTAAGGAGACGAGGCCCGAAGAAAAGGTTGCGCCAGGATGAAAGGTTCACGATCGAAGAAGTCGGTCGAGATGGCCAACCGATTGCTCCCAAGCGGAGCAGGGACACATTTATACATCAGTGCGGAGTGGTTGTTAGGGACAGCGTCCCGATCAGCATCCAAGAATGGAATAAGAAGAAGGACCCTGAAGTTTCTTATGTCCAGGATAGACAGAAAGATGATCTTTGGACCTCGCTGATGACAAATTTCAGCCTACCACCAGAGGCGGATCCGAATAAGGTCAAGGCGTTTGCTCTTAAGAAGATGGCCGAACTATTCAAGAACTGGAAGAATGATTTGAACAAAAAGTTTGTCGAGAAAGACAAGACTCCAGAATTCACTGGTCCATATGAGAAGATAAAAGAGCACTGGCCCGCATTTGTGGCCTACAAGAAATCGGACAAGGGCAAGCAAAGGTCTGCGACAAATAAGCTAAATGCTGCAAAGAAGATGTATCACCATGTTACGGGGTCAGGTGGCTACAGCAAAGCCTGGCCTACGTGGGACAAAGCTGAGCAAGACCTGCTTGCTAAAGGGGTCCAACCAGCGACATTGCACTGGCCAGATCGGTCAAGGACTTGGTTCTTCGGGGTTGGGGGAACTTTGGACCCAGACACAGGGGAGTGTGTTTGGACGAAAGCTCAACTTGCAATACCCGTCAAGAAGTTTGAGGAAGCAATCCAGGCAGCGCAGGAAGGGAGGTTACATCCCGACAGAGAGAATGACGAGCTGACTCAGGCCCTCGGGAATCCTGAACACCCTGGACGAACACGAGGCACATCAGGCTCCGTTCCGTGGGTGCATGGGTTTCCCGACAGCGATGGTTATAGAAGCCGAGAGAGAAAGAAGAAAGCGGAAGCAAGCGAAATGCAGAAGATCAATGCAAGATTAGCGAAACTAGAGGAACTTGAGAGCCAGCGAGCTACCGGCCAACCATCTCAGCGGCACGAAGATCCTTCCTTCGACACTGCCCCAGAAGCTACCCCACCATCTTAGCGGAGAAGCGGCGTGGCTTCCACGAAGCTCCTTCAGCCTGATATCACGGCTCCTCGCTACCCCGTGGATAGTATCACGGAGGCTGAACATTGTGTGCTAATGGCGAAATGCCAGAACCTGACCTTGAAGGCGGCGGTCGGCTCTGTTTTATCTCCTCAAGCTGAGGGAACTTTCCGTTGCCGTCCGATTCCACATGGCTATGCTATTGTCACGGTGGATGAAATAATGGAGGGATTTAAGGGGCTGGAGCTTGACTACCCTACAGGTGAAGGGGATAATCTTCTGGAAAATGCCTTAAGGAGTACCTGCCTATGGAGAAAGGAGAACATCAAGCTTCCAAACTGGACGCCGCCTCAGCAGACTCAGCCGGAGGAGGCCCCGCAGCAGACTCCGCTGCCTCATTCGTCTCCGGCGCGTCAGCTGTCTCCGCCGCGTCAGCTGTCTCCGTCGCGTCAGCCGACTCCGGCGGAGGAGGCCCCTCAGCAGAATCCTCCTTCGCCTCCTCCGCGGCGTCAGCGGACTCCGCCTCCTGCGCCGCGTCAGCGGACTCCGCCTCCTGCGCCGTGTCAGCGGACTCCGCCTCCTGCGCCGCGTCAGCGGACTCCGCCTCCTCCGCCGCGTCAGCGAACTCCGCCTCGTCAGCAACGGCAGAAGAGAGCCGCCGCCGCTCCGGCGGCTAGCAGTACAATAGGTGGTGGGAAGAAATTCAAATTTGGTCCAAGCCTCAAGCCTCTTGCCAAGTTACCATATGAGCTGACTGACAAGGAAACCGATGAGGTCATGGCTGCCGATTTGAAATGCCAATTTGCACGGAAAGTTCCACCTCCAAAGGAAAAAATAGATCCGGTAAAGGCGAATCGCACTCTGGATGCCCTTACGCGACCACCTCCGCCTCCGCCGCTATCAAACTATGACCGCATTATTGCAAAGACATATGACAAAGCTATGAGTCGGTCGAGAAGTAGCAGTACTGGTGCAAGAAGTGGGAAAACAATTCCCCAGCTCGGCGAACAAGAAAAGCAATCATGCCCCCCGCTCAAGGTGTTTACCGATACCCTGGGGGTAGCGGCTGTTGCTCCTGGTTTCAATCCTGGTGATTACCTAGGCGATGATGTACATTTTGAAATCGCTAAGCCGGTAGACACCTTTAAATACCAGCACGGGAAGCGTCTCGTCAGAAGTGATGATCTGGAACGAGATCTACCAACGATGATGCGAACATTACATAAATGGTACTTGGAAACCTGCAAGGATGGGACGGGCAGTATCTTGGTGGGAATTAAGGATGAGCACGACTTCGTTGGAGTCGACTCGATCTTCGTTGAATTTGACGAACTCTTTCAGTTATACAATCATGCCGCCCTCGACAAAAGTCTCGTGGCTTGTTATTGTCTGTAAGTATTATTTCTGTAATTAAGTATCTAGCTCAGCTCATTCATGGCATGTATATAATTATCCTCGCTATATTATGCAGATTGAAGACCGTCGAATTTAAAAGAGGACAAATCTATGACATTGGGTTCATTAACCCAAATATCGTAAATGAATGGTCGGTACAGAAGATCCCCGAGGAGACTGAGAAAATCTTGCTAATGGCGTTCCTTCGACACCAAAACAAAAGGGAAATACTCTTTCCTTACAACTTCAAGTGAGTGTTACTGTCTTCTGCATATTCTGTTTCGCTGACTCGAGGTTAAGTGTAATTGATGAGTTATGCGCGCGCAGGTTCCACTTTATTCTGCTAGCCATTCAGCTTGACGAGGGAGCAGTAACTGTCTTGGACTCGAGACGTAAAGAGGCTACGGAGTATGCGAACATGATTGAAATGCTCCAGAAGTAAGTTCAATCATTATCGCACTATATTGGCAACTTTCGTTCATTTCCTGATATCAAGTAATCATTTTCTTTGCCGGGCAGGGTTTGGAAAAAGTTCATCACGCGGGTTAAGGGTGAATGGAGACCGGAGCTGCGATTTAAACAACCCAGAGTAAGTAGTACTAGCTAGTTCCGCGCATCTCTCATTGATTCTAGTTTCAATACCATTATCATGGTTGATTATCGTTTTGATTGAACTCTATTCTCGTAAAGTGCATGTGGCAGGAACCCGGAAATGAGTTATGTGGATACTACGTTTGCGAGTTCATTCACCAAAAGATCACCGAGAGGGACTTCACTAAACAACAATTTGAAGTACGTAAACAATATTCATAATTTTATTTTATCACCATCAATTGTGTTGATTTCATTCATATATATATATATTTACCCCCCTTCTTTAAATTAGACCTGGCAGAAGTGGGACGTAATCCTACCAGCTGATCGCCTACGCGCAATTCAAGAGGAGTTGGCGGGATTCTTTGTTGACCACGTCATTCCTAAAGACGGAAAATGCCATCGGGAATTGCAAACCTGGTGAATAGATATATGCATCAACGTGTACTATCTGTAGTAGCGTCGAATAGATATACGAAAACTTGTTGTTCGACCAACAAGCACGGAGAAAGAGAGGTCACTTCTCTCTATATATTGATCATGCATGACGATGTTGTGTAATTAATGGTTCCTTCATTGCTTACTAGCTAGCGTCGAGTTCTCTCTATATGTAGTAGCTAGCGTCGACCAAGCACGGAGAAAGAGAGGTCACTTCTCTCTATTAGCTAGCTAACACAATATGAAACCCCTAAATCCTCCAAAACCCCTAAACCCCCCCCCCCCCTTTAAAAAAAACAAAAACCCCAGCGCCTGCGAGCTGCTGACGCGTGGCTGCCTTTTGGTCCCGGTTGGTGTTACCAACCGGGACTAAAGGTCCTCCTGCCTTTGTGCTGCGCAGCGGCCACGTGGAGACCCTTTAGTCCCGGTTGGTGTTACCAACCGGGACTAAAGGTCCTCCTGCCTTGGTACCCCACAGCGGCCACGTGGAGCTACTTTGGTCCCGGTTCGTAGGCCAACCGGGACTAAAGGTTTTAGGCATTTGTCCCGATCGTTTTGTCCCGGTTCCAGAACCGGGACTAAAGGCCCTCTGGAACCGGGACAGATGCCCTGTTTTCTACTAGTGGACCTTTCCCTCATCACACCACCCTTGCATACCCATGGTAGGACCACATGCAAAAGGGGGAGTGGTTCCGACACTTTCTTGGTCGATTTTGTGTGCCCCCTCTCTAGAGGGCCCCGCGGCGTCAACCCCTAGCTTTTCTTCGGAAGGGGCCACCCCTTCTGATTTTAACTCTTTGCTTGAGTTTGAGTGGGTCATAGGATCATGACAAAGCTAAAGAGAGGCCAACTCCTAGTATGAGTTGGATCAGCGGCACCAGAAGGGGAGAGGTTAGCACCGAAGCCCGGGATCTACCTGCGGGATGTTCCGGCTTGTGAAGGAGCTGCGGGGCCCGTTCCTCCTTTTTCCTCGAAACTTTTTCTATGCTCAACAGAGGCCATTCCATGATAGATGCCAGGTCCTGGCCTTTGTTGGGGGCCGTCTGCGATATTCAGGACATTTACTACATTTCTAGTGTTTTAATGCCGGAAATTCAAGATTTGAGCTGTGGCCACATCAAATCATGGCCAAAAATGGGCTGAAAGTTTCTACCTATGGTCCTTGGTCCATGACCTGGCCCTGTGCACCCAACGGAGAGGGAGGTCCCGGCACTGGTGGCCAAGGATAGGCCGCCGGCGTGCGGTTTGCTGCTGTTTAAATCCAGGGAAATTCACGGGAGGCCGGAAATTCATGGGACCCGGCATAGTGTCATCACACGGCCCCTGGAGAGTGTGGTAAACATTTGAGAGCGTTTCATAGAAGCCTTCATGGAGGTTGTGTGGAAACGGAACCTTCTCCCAGGAAGGATCTTGCTTTCAAGAGGGAACTCGTCCAGTTTGTCAAGGCGTTGTGGGCCCGTTCCACCATTGGCATCGAAACTTTTTCTGCGCACAACAGAGGCCATTCCATGACACATGCCAGGACCTGGCCTTTTTCGGGGCCGTCTGCCATATTCCAGATATTTACTGCATTTCTAGAGTTTTATTGCCGAAAATTCAAGATCTAAGCTGCGGCCACATCAAATCGTGGCCGAAAATGGGCTGAAAGTTTCTACCCGTGGTCTTTGGTCCATGACCAGGCCCTGTGCACCAAACGAAGAGGGAAGTCCCGGCACCGGGGGCCAAGGATAGGCCGCCGGCGTGCGGTTTGCTACCGTTTAAATCCACGGGAATTCACAGGAGTCCTGAAATTCACAGGACCTGGCACAGTGTCGTCACACAGCCCTTGGAGGGTATGGTAAAAATTCAAGAGCATTTCGCAAAAGCCTTCACGGAGATTGTGTGGAAATGGGACCTTCTCCTAGGAAGGATCTTGCTTTCGAGAAGGAACGTGTCTCGTTTGTCCAGGGAGTGCGGGGCCAGTTCCTCCGTTGGCATCGAAACTTTTTCTGTGCTCAACAGACGCCATTCCATGACACATCCCAGGTCCTAAAAAATTTCGGGGGCCGTCTACCATATTCCGAACATTTACTGCATATCTATTGTTTTAATGTGAAAAATTCAAGATGTGAGCTGTGGCCACATCAAATCATGGTCAGAAATGGGTCGAAAGTCCCTACCTGTGGTCTTTGGTCCATGACCCTACCCTGTGCACCTAACGGAGAGGGAGGGCCCGGTACCAGGGGCCAAGGATAGGTCGCCGGAGTGCGGTTTGTTGCCGTTTAAATCCACAGAAATTCACGGCAGGCCAGATATTCACGGGACCTGGCACAGTGTCATCACACGGCCCCTGGAGGGTGTGCTAAAAATTCAAGAGCATTTCGCAGAAGCCTTCATGGAGGTTGTGTGGAAACGGGACCTTCTCCTAGAGCAGATCTTGCTTTGAAGGGAGTGCGGGGCCCATTCCTCCGTTGGCCTCAAAACTTTTTTGTACTCAATAAAGGCCATTCCATAACACATGCCAGGTCCTGGCCTTTTTGGGGTCCGTCTGCCATATTCCGAACATTTACTGCATTTCTAGAGTTTTAATGCTGCAAATTCGAGATCTGAGCTGCGGCCACATTAAATCATGGCCGGAAAATGGCTGAAAGTCCCTACCTATGGTCTTTGGTCCATGACGAGGCCCTCTGCACCCAATGGAGAGGTAGGGCCCGGCACCAGGGGCCAAGGATAGGTAGCTGGCATGAGGTTTGCTGCCGTTTAAATCCACGGAAATTCATGGGATCTGGCACGGTGTCATCACCTGGCCCCTGGAAGGAGTTTCACGGGATCTGAGCTGCCATAAATATCTGAGGGCGTTTCGCAGAAGCCTGATGGGAGATGGCGTCGAAACTCGCACGGTGTATTTTCATTGTCTATTTGTTTCTTTATTTGCTTGAAATGTTAAAAAAAGTAATAAAGAAAGATACAAAACAAGAAACTAAGTTGCAAAAGAAAATTAAGAGGAAGATAAAAAGAATGGGAAAAAACAAAAACGTTTCTTTGACCTAGTGCCCGTGTTTTGGTACTCAGCAAAATTCGCGCGGGGATGACTTAGCGAAAACGCTCGCATGCTTCCTCCCCAAAACCCCACGGCGCCGTCGCCTCCCTCCCCAAAATCCCCCATCCCACACCCACGGCGCCGTTGCCCCCGGTCCCATCGCCCAGATCTGCCCTACCGCCATCGATCCCCTCCACCCGACGCCGAGCCAACGCCGTTGTCCCCCTCTACCCTGGCCGTCGACCGCCTCCATCGACGTCGACGCCAAGCAGCACCACCGTCGCGGCGTCCCGCCTCCACTTGATGTCGACGCCGAGCAGTAAGACCACCCCGACATCGCCGCCCCCCTGCTCCACCTCTATTTTTTTATTATAGGGGTAATTAATTTGCTATAGGAATTTGCTATAGTTTCCTAGAGGTTAATTAATTTTTTATAGGAATTTTGTTAGAGGTTAATTAATTTGCTATAGGTTAATTTTGTTATAGATTAATTAGTTTCCTATAGGTAGTTTAATTTATTTTATTTATAAGAATTTTTCTATATCAACTGTGTTATAGGTTAATGAATTCTGTTATAGGTTAATTGCATAGGAATTTTGCTGCATATATCATTTTTGTTATAGTTTAATTGCATAGGGATTTTTCTACATGAATTTTGTTATAGGTTAATTGCATACGAATTGTGCTACATGAATTTTGTTATAGGTTAATTGCATAGGACTTCTGCTATATGAACTTTGTTACAGGTTAATTGCATACGAATTTTGCTATATGAATTTTGTTATAGGTTAATTGTGTAGGAATTTTGCTACATATATCATATTGTATAGTTTAGCAATGTTGGTGAAAGAAATGAAACAAAACAAAAAAATAAAAGAAATCTCAGAAATGTTTTATGATTAAGATTGTACTACTTGGCCGCGCTCGTTCAGGCGAACCCGTTGCTCTGCTGCGTCGAGGATGCCGCCGCACCAACCACTGCCGCCGCCTCCGCGTTACCACGGGGTTCAAGTCCTGGTGCTCGCATTATTCCTGGATTTATTTCAGGATTTCCGGCGATGCGTTTTCAGTGGGAGGAGACGTTCCCGTCGACAACGAGGCGCCTACGGTGACTTCGTAAATCTCAAGATGATATGCCGGCTCAATCTCTCGAAGGTGCACATAGGGGTAGGGTGTGCGTGTGTGCGTTCATAGGGGTGAGTGTATGCGCGTATGTATGAGCGCTTGCGTCTGTACTGTGTTAAAAAAAAAACATATATCGTGAATTAGAGGGAGCAGACACTTTCCATCGTGGCAAGTGCTCAAGTATTTTTTTTTCCACGTCATAAAAGTGCTCAAGTATCTTTCCACCTATGTTTCATCTGGACTGCTGATAAGAAAAAAAAAGGCGAGTCTTTTCTTACAAGAGCCTTACTCATAATATCAATGAAACTCAATGAAAAAGTTTCAGAATTTCGCAGATGATTAGATCACACCAGCAGGAAATCCAACACATTCTTTTGACCGAGAAGCAAACCAACGAGAGAGTCAGCCTGAGCAAATTTTAACCAACGGAAGTATTGAAAATAACAGGGCTCACTATCAATTTACAATTCAGACATATTTGGTGAATGGGGCACTTCCCTGGAGGACGTTGTCGGGGGCTCGGTCGGATGGAAACCGCCACAGATCTTGCATCATCTCCTCTGCACCCTCGCGATGAGAGACCTGTGCAGTTAGGACTTGGATCAGGATTGGGCCGCATACAACCGCGGAAGAGATGGTGCGGCCGAGGGGGTGGGGCATCCGGATGAAATGGTTGCCGCAGCCACCGTCGTACACTCCTTGGCTTCCTACAGGGCCATACACGCCGCCGCCTAGGAGACCTTCGGTGCGACGGATCCAAGCGAGGAAGATGGATTGGGAGGTAGATTTGAGGCGACCTGTGCGTATCAGATGAAGCAGTCATGGGGGAGAGAGGAGGACCTGAGGTGAGATTGATGGGAAATAAGTTCTTTGGCAAACTAGGCATCAAGGGAGCTTCGTGCCACGGCTACAGTTTCTCCAACTAAACTGTTGATAAGCTCTTCTCATCATCTCGAAAATTTGGATGGCTTAAGCTTACACTTTCTAGTTTAACATACGCTTTTCATCATGATCCGGATTTTTTTTCATGGTTCCAGGCGAGGATGTTATCGAGGCTGTCGGTTCTTTGAGATCTGGGCATAATATAGTGTTCTAATTAATACAAAAGACTTAAATGGGATATACCATAACTTATACAGCTGTGAATATAGGTGGCTACTGGATAAGGGATCATGAAAGCTAGCATTTATGACACACTCGCTACCATTTAAACACATAGTACGATGTGCATGCGCTCATACACAGGTTATGAACACCTATGTTACTACTTATGTTACTCCCACTACGACTAGCCTAATAGTATACTACAATAATCAATTATTGATTTATTGAGGTGATTGATGTTTGGTGCTAATTGGGTGTACTCGTAGATTTCATAGTACGATGTACGCACAAGGACAAACACTCCACGGTGGTGCCAACTGCCCTCTTAAATTTTGTGCATGCGCTCGTACAAATGTTATGAACAGCTAATAGCATAGTACTGGAATCCATTATTGATTTATTGAGGTGATGTTTGGTGCTAATTGGGTTTACAATCAGCTTGAAAATTTGAGATTTGAAACTGGTGAAGATTTGATAATAAAAATTAGTGTACAAAAATAAAAGGCATCGGGTAATACGTAAATTCCAAATTTTGGGACTTGAAACTTTGAAACACCCCATAATAATCTTTGGTAAATTATTTTTAAAAAGTCTAAAAATTATTTTGTTTTGGACTGTCTACCTACCGCGCAGGGTTTAGATCAGCGTGGAAGAGCGGGAAATAATTTAGCTAGACAGCTACTGTTTGGTACACGATTTAATTGCTGGCTAATAAACCCATATCCATCTTCCTCTCTTCTACTGGAGAACCGCTATCTATTAACATTAGTCTACCACACCCGCTACGAACCGCAACCTGAGTCTCCACTTCTTTTTATGACCGCTGCTACACATACGATCAAATGGGTACGATTTCTGTACGATATTTAATCACAGCCATCCATCTAATCATCTGTCTAGGTCCATAACCATTCATATCACCATCGTATAAAAATTGGATTCAATTGATCGTACGTGAAGTAATTCCATCTTTCTATTCTTGTGGTCATATCTAAACTTACGGACTTCACCATCTTGTTTGTTACTTCTTCTTGAAGCTAGCCCCGATCATGTATCCCTTGTTGGATTTATTTATTGACCCAGCAGAAGAGGAGGTGGCCACGTATTGTGTGGGAGAAATAAATGTGTGAACAAACAACTGAAAAACCGATGGATTGGAGAGGTTGCTATTTGCACTGTTCACAATTAACTGAGGCCCATGTGGAAATAAAACAAAACGACGACCCGAGATGAGTTTCCTCTACATTACTGTAGGTGATTAAATATCCAATACTCTTCTTCCTGTTTTGTTGATCACACTGACCGTGGGATACCTAGATCTTCTTTTTATCCTCTGATTTAACTAGCTATATATAGACCAGGCCACATATATGCACGTGAGCACTAGAACATCTACTTTACTATATTCAACATTAGCTTATGTAAAACAAACCGTCCTACAAATAATTAGTGCTTGTATAGGGTTTCTAGAATAGTATTAATTTGGCAGTAAACTAGCTAGGTATTATTGTGAAATCCATGAGCTTCTGTAATTATTCCGCAGGCCCCTGTCGATGTAGCCCGGATTGTATTTCTTCAAGAAAGTGAAGATGCCCTCCGTACACAGTAAGAACAGGTAGGGTGACATAGGATCACCCTGCCATAAGCCTCTTGTAGGGGAGAACGAAGACTAGAGTTCCTCATTCACCCGCACAGCAAAATGAGTAGACGTGACACAATTCATGATTAAACTGATAAAATCAGTTGTGAAGCCCAGTCGTTGCAACATGGCTTGTAAGTAGTGCCACTCAACTCGGTCATATGCTTTCAACATATCAAAGTTTCACTGCACAAAAACCCTTCTTACTTTGCATGCACACACTCATAAGCAACTAGAACATTGTCCGTAATGAGTTGCCCTGGCAAAAAGGAACTTTGCTCCTCACTGATCAAATCATCTAGAACCAACCTCATCTTGTTTGTACAAAACAGTGCAAAGAGAGATAGGGTGGAATTGCGAAGTAAACTATGGGTTTCATACCTTAGGAGTAAGTATAATGGGTGTGTTATTTAACTCCACATGAATCACACCTCCATTGAGAAAAGAAAGGACAGATGGTACCAATTCGCCCTTCACCAATTCGCACAGGCCCTGGAAGAAGCCCGTCATGAAACCATTGACACCCATCGGTTTGGACGGTGCCATCTAGAATAAGGTCGTCTTGACCTTCTCTTCTGTGAAGGCATGATCATCAAGGACCTCATGATCGGCTGGCCCAAGTCGCTCATCCACCAAGGTGAGGAGAGCACTCAAGTCTTTCTCCCCTTCTGAAGCATACAACAACTGATAAAAGGACTGGATATCAGCATGCATAGCCATTTCATCCTAGCACAACGAACCATCGCTATAGAGCAAACTGATGAAGTGATTAATACGCTTCCGCTGACTGGATTGTGGGTGAAAATATGTCGTATGATGATCCCCTTTGTGTAACAATTGAACACGAGACCATTGTCTCACCCAAACTTCCTCCTGATGCAACATTTCTCCCAGCTTTTGCATAATCTTCAACTCTTCCTGGATGGGTCCCTTGCGTGCCAAAAGTATACGGCAACGTTCATGTCGCTTCCGTAGCTTCCCAATAGTTCTTTTGAAATTTCCAAAGTTTCTCGCGCCCCAGCTTGAGAGGCCCTTCTGCATTGCTCCTAGCTTTGCCGCTGCCACACATTCTCATTCTCATATCTGAAATATTGTGCCCCTCATCTCAGCCCCCCCCCCCCCCCCACATAACTTTAGTATGGATTTCAGTCACCAGGAAACAGTGATCGGATTCCACCGAAACCACGTGTCGCACTGCACTTGGTAGGCAGGATTGAGTGAAGATATGATCTCCAAACACACTAACAATCCTATGCATGCATCTCCAATACTTAAACTAATGTAAGAAAAATACCACAAAAGACTTATAAAAATTAAAAAGGAAAGGTTCCTTGTGGTGGAACCAGCCCACCCGGGTTCAAGTCCTAGACTTGGCACGGGTGCTCGCATTTTCCTGGATTTATTCTAGGCTTTTCAGGGATGTTCGTTTAGTGGGAGACGACGTTCCCGTCGACTATGAGATGCCTGTGGTGACTCCGTCAATCTCAAGATTTGCCGGCTCAGTCTCTCGGAGGTGCGCATAGGTGTAGGGTGTGTATGCGTGCGTTTATTGGGATGAGTGTACATGCGTGTATGTGAGCGTCTACGTTAGTACTGTGTTTCTATAAAAAATAAGAAAAAACTATTTGTTCTACATAACTACGAAGTTGTATTATTTTTCTGCGTGCAATTTCAGGCTTTACAATGTACAGACTACCCAATTGCACATTTCTAAATCCAAAATTGTACACAAAAATTGTGTGAAATTTCAGGCTCCAAGATGTGCAAACTACCAAATTGCACATATCTAAACCCAAACTTGCACAATAAAATTATGAGGAAATTCAAGCTCCAAAAGGTGCAACTACCCAATTGTACATTTCTAAACCCCAAGTTGCACAAAACCAATTATGTGCAATTTGACGCTTCAAAATGTGCAACTACCTAATTCAGATTATATTTCTAAATCCAAAATTATATGAAGAAAATTGTGTGAAATTTTAGACTTCATTATGTGCCATTATCCAATTCCATAGTTCTAAACCCAAAAGTTGCACGCACAAAATTAGTGTAAATTTAGGTGTGAGAATGTGCAACTACTCAATTGCACATTTTTAAATCTGAATTTGTACATAATTTTTAATACAGGCAACCAAAAACTACCAATCACTAAACTTATGCCAAAATAATATATACAAAATGCACAAAATAGTAATTTTGCAATTTATATATAATTGGATCGATCCGGCCTGTGAGTTGGTAGTTTAAAAGAAAAAAAAATAAAGACGAAATAGACAAGTGGCTACCACAGGATGCTACATGAGCCTGGCCAAAAAAGACCCTCCAAACTGTAAAATAACAACACCCATCTTAACACAAATCTAGTGGTAGATTTTGTTTTTGCCTGAGATAGCAAAAGCATTGAATAAAAGCAATCTTGAAAGTCGTAAACTTATAAGTACTTTTTAGCTCGGCTTTCTGTGGAATTTTAGTGGTTCGAGTTTCAATGGAGTTTCATAGCTGCTCGAGTTTTATTCGGGTTACTGATGTATTTCCTATGTATTTTGGTGAGTTTTGATATGGTTTCATGCATCATAGCTTCAAGGTGGTGATGATGTATTCACCAAGATGGATCTTGTTGAATATGTATCAAATCTATGTGTACATATTGGTTACAAGTTGCTCTTGTTGATTGATGTTATAATATTGTATTAGGGTCCTACAAGTTAGTGTTGGTCAAACACGTATATCCCTAGGCCGGCCTCATATATAATGAGTGGCACCACATGTTGTAACCATGATGACATTATAGCAACAGGAACACAGGGGAAGCCAACAGCTTGTGCTGGTGCCTAGGCAACCGATGATGAAGATGTGTCTGCTAAACATTGTTAATAAATCTCGATGTTGTCACATGTTGTGATTGCTTGATCGTCGATGCATATTGAAGCATCTTCAATTTCTAATAGTTGTAGTGATAGCTTGATCCTTCTCTTTGTTATCTTATACCATAATGGTTTTGAGAGGCATGGTTGTCCATTGAATATCCTTTAGATTCCTTTACGAGATGGTTGTCATGCATTTTTTTTATAAGATATTGGACACATATATACTAATTCATAGCTTTTGCGTTGTCATGGTGATATATAGGTACTTCATTGTTATTGATGATATCTGAAATGTACAATCATGGGAAAAAATGAAATCCGCCTTGGTAGACAATAAATATGGAAGTAAGTAATCACAACTTCTTGGATTTTGACAGTCTCCGTAAAGGCAGGTGAAGTTTACATGCTAAAACCACTTTCCAATGAGCTTTCTTGAGAATTGTTCAATACAATATTATTCGATGCTAAAGAAAAAAGACCGATTGCTTTACCGGATGTATCTGAAGAAATTGTACGAAAATGTGGTGGTTTACCATTAGCAATCACTATAGTAACTAAGTTGTTGGCCGGTAAATCAAGTGATGAATGGTCTAAGATGTCCCTCTGTCTCAATTGTGGGTACGAATACAATGAAGACCTGGTGAACATGAGGACGATGCTTCTCTCTAGCTATTATGATTTGCCTTATTATCTGAGGACTTGTTTATTGTATCTACACATATTTCCGAAGGATCATGCAATCAAGAAAGAAACTTTGATATGGAAGTGGATTCCTGAAGGTTTTATTCCAGAGAAGCAAGATATATGATTGTTTGAGCTTGGAGAGAAATACTTCAACGAGCTAGTAGACAGAAGTTTGATCGTGCCCATAATGGACCAACCTCATGGAATGATTGTTGGTTGTTTGTCGGCGGGGGGAAGACTTTGTTACTGTATTGGATAGCCGGCAACACACCTCCTCTCAATACAAGGCTCGTAGGCTAGCTAGCCAAAACAGAGACGTGGAGCTGTATGAAGCTCTTGATAGCATGCCCATCTGGCAAATAAGGTCATTCAATGCTACTATGTGCAGAAGGCGCTATCACTTTTAAGGTTTGAAGTTCTGCGTGTCCTTGCAATGGAACAATGCACTTTTACAGAAGGTCGTCCTTATCACCTTGAGCATATTGGGCGGTTAATTGATTTGAGTAATCTTGGACTATACAACACGCACATTGACGAACTCCCAGCAGAAATATGACATCTAAGGTTTCTACAGACACTGGACTGGAGAGGGACCGGGGTAAGAGAACTACCACATAAGTTTGTCAGTTAAGCCAACTCAAGTGCCTGCGCGCTGATGATTTTAGCATAAGAGTGTCGGATTGTATGGGGGAGCTGACATCCCTTGAAGAGCTATGGCTGGACGATGTCGGAAATCCCCAAACTTTGTGAAAGAGCTGGGCAAGGTGACACAGCTGAGGGAGCTCGAAATTAGGATTGAAGGGTTCGACGAGAACTTGAACAAAGTTTTGGTGGAATCCATTGGTAATCTGCTGAAAATCCAAGTCCTAAGACTTACCATGAGTTTTTTGCCGGGCGAGGAGGCCAGTTGGGAAGGCTTTCTGCCGCCTCGGCAACTCCGTGATCTGCGCATGAGGATTGCATCCTCTAGACTGCTGGCGTGGATTAATTCCTCGCTTATTCATAATCTGACACATCTATCTATGAAAGAGAAGGCTGTGGAGGAGCAAGATTTGGAGAACCTTGGGACGTTGCCAGAGCTCATTAGTCTAGAGCTATTGACACCGTTGGACGTCTTCCCCAGCATCACGGGTTACGGTGCATTCCCCAAGTTGAGGTGCTTTCACATGCCTGCACTGGTCAGGTTTCTAGCAGGAGCTATGTCGTGCCTAGAATCCTTTCACTTCAAAGTCTACGCACCAGCCTTGATGGCTGCCAACTTTGACTTTGGTACATTGGGGTACCTCCCTTTGCTTCAAAAAGTAGAAGTTGAAATCATCTCCAAGGGTGCTCCCGACAGTGTCGATGCGATGTTTAAAGCGGTGAAGCTTTCAGTGGACAACCATCCGAACAGTCCCAACCTTGATGTCATCAAAACTGACCAGGTACTACCGTGTCTGCTCACCACATTAGCGTCTAGAGAACTTTCTTGTCGTTTAACACATAAGCATTTAAACGTTACAGATGATATACAAATACATGTCTGTTTTCTTTTCTAAACATGCATGATTCCTTACGTTTCGTAATGCATTGTTTCTTAGGTTGAGATTACTACATGGTGAAGACATCTATATCTGTAACCATGTCAGCGGCTGCAGAATCACCTCGTCACTCGTTGAGCTTCTTGTGAAAAAGGAAAAAACACAAAAAATGTCATAAGCCAAAAAGAAAAGAAAAATGTTTTTTATTATAGAATTCGAGCACTATGTTACCTATTTGCTAGGTCAAGAGAAAATGTTATATGTATTTACTAATAGGGTGATAGGTATTTATATGTTGCTTACTTATTTTCTAAAACAAAAAAATGTTTAAAAAAATAGTGTTTCCTTGTTGTGGAAAAATATGTTTAAATTACGTAGAGTTGCTTCATGGAGTCTAGAACTAGTAGTCCCTTGCTTTATTATTTGGTCAAGACAAAAGAGAAGGAGAAAAATAGCCAGCAAAAATATGTCTTCATTTCTATTTTTTTGCATGTGTGTCCTTTTCTTTTGGTGGTGTTTTGAGTTTGGGGTGTTGGTTGGTGAGCTCCGCCTATGACATTCTAAGGCGATACTTATTGTTGCATAGTCGGTTGCAAGCCCGGAGAAAGGAGGAGGGACCAACCATGTAATAGGTTTTTTTCTGGCAAGGGAACCACGGTGAAAGAAGCACCTGCCGGCTGATGAGTTCGTCAAATTCAACCTCAAGCTGAGTGCAGAGAGGGAGGCTGGGGGTGCCGGGAGCCCGCAGACGCTATCTTTGCTCATCGAGGTGAGAAGAGATACGCCCTTCAAAAAAAAAAAAGAGGTGAGAAGAGATAGCTCAGCGACTAGTGCACTCTGGCGGAGATGAAACTGCCGGAGGACAGCGATCAACAGTAACGAGGACCCATAGCTGGGAGTGTCACCCCGTTCCCGTTGTGGGCGCATCATCTTGTTACGGGAGTTGCGCACCACTTCGTTAGGGGAGCATCACACCGTGGGAGTTGTACAATCCTCTGGGAGTATCACCATGTTACGGGAGTGTCACCTTCCTCTGGGAGTATCAAACCGTTCTTGTGAGTATCAGCTCGTTCAGGGAGTGTCACCTCGTCATGGGATGGGAGTACTAACTCGTTCTGGAAAAGTTGCTAGGCGCAAGTGGGTGACCCAGAACTGCATGAGCTACTGCCAGCCGAAGTCATGCAGCATCGTTGATATCTGATGAATCTCGCCTCGCTGAGCCGAAGACAGCGTCATGCCACTGTTACAGTTTCTTGAACTAAACAATTCATAAGCTCTTTGCATTTTCTCAACAATCTGGATGCTGTTATGCTTATATGGTGTTTTAGAGTTTACTATACGCGCGCTTGCCATCGCTGCTGCCTGCTGCTCATCCTGAGTCCGGTTATATATTATTCTCAAGTTCTAAGGGTTTTTAACTACACATATTTCTCTTTTTTTTATTGAACTCTGTCAGCACAAAGAGTCAATTCCGTTAAAATATATGAGTATGATATACAGTGTTTCTCTCTCCAAATACAACGTGGTTGCAGTGCAATGCTACTCTCCGGCCCAGTCCAGATGCTTGAATGGCAGATGGGTATTTCAGTGTCCTGGCTGATGACACACTCTCTCCCCGTGCTATTACCAGGCCCTCCCAGATCGATTAATTCCTGTCAACATATTTCCAGAACAGACCAGAGCATCTACGTGAGGAAGTAATGCAGCGCTAGCTTGAGGGCACAGGACATTTGTACAGAAGTATTATTGACTAATAATGACCACTGGCACTGGTAGTGGAATGTGCAACTGCCTTGCCTTGTGGGGAAACAAGCCAAGAATTAGGACATACATCACCAACCGGAGTGCTGCTGCTCCTCCTCCTGAGTCCGGTTATTATTTCTCAAGTTCTAAGAGTTTTTAGCTACACTTTTCTTTTAATTGAATTTTTCACCACAAAGGGTCAATTCCGTTAAAATTGATGATACACAATGTCTCTTTCTCTCCAAATACGACGTGCAAGGGCAGATCTACAACGTACCTCATACACTTGAAGTTGAATGCTGCTACCAGCAACGGAACCCAATTTTCACGTCGCCGCTGATTTTTGTCTAGTTTCTTTTTGACTTGTTCATTTATTATGGGTTCTCTAGTATTTTCCATCTTTTTTTCATTTGGTTGTGCTACATTAGAAATCTCCATGATACTCGCGCCTTTCGTAAAACAGATTTTGAACAAGATGAAGTCTCCCAGCATGCTAACGGTCAAAATGTATGGGCGGAGTGATGAACATAAGAAAAAGTACCACTTGGCGAAGTGGGATATCCTTTGTAGGCCAAAGGACCAAGGGGACCTAGGGATTGCAGACCTCGAAATTAAGAATAAATGCTTACTTAGCAAATCACTATATAAGGTTCTTCCGGAGGAGGAAGGAGTGTGGTTAGAGCTGTTACTCAATAAATACCTTTACTCCAAGACGTTATCTCAGGTGACGGCACAGCAGTCCGACTCCCCCTTTTGGAAGGGCTTGATGAGAGTAAAGTCTGCATTCACTACTGGAAAATCCATCTGTGCCGAGTACTTAGACTTTCGCCGAGTTCCGAAGCACGGGCTCTCGGCAAATACAATGTAAGCTGCGTACAGCACTCCGCAACCGCTGCGACTCGGCAGAGACGTGTCATTGCCGAGATCCAGACAGCTAAGACTTGGTAAATAAAAGAAACTCGCTTATATGACCTATGCCAAGGACTAGACAGATGGCACCCGGCAAAGTTAGTGTCACGTGGCGATCATGGCAGTTCCCGTATGCTCCGTCACGGCAGGCCACTTTTGCCGAGTGCCTGTATGAGGGGGCTCGGCATACTTTTCATCAGGCATTTTTTTTCTTTACACTACGTGGACATCTTGGCCGAGTTCCCTACAAAAAGAACTCGGCAAAGCCTTGATCCTTCCTCTCCGGCGTGATATAAAGTACAATACCCGCGTGCGCGGCTGGCTCAGCTGGGACCTAGCTAGAGCCGCTGCGCCGCTGGCACCTCCTCCTCCCCCGTCATGCCGCCTACACCTCCCCACCGCACCGCCGCGCCGCGCCGCCCCGTATCCCCCAGCCATCTCCTCCGTCGGTCACCCCGCTCCTCTTCGCCGGCGCTCCTCCTCCCGACGGTGCACTCCGGCAGAATCCCCGCGGCCCCGGACGACCTCGTCCTCCACCGGTTTCTCCTCCACCAACGGCCGGCAACAACCGAGGTGAGCTTTGATCTTCAACATTTTTCTTTTTTTTTCTTTTAGGTAAAAATGTGACATATTTAGTGGTTAATTGTTTAGTAATTAAGTTATTATAGTTAGTAGTTGTTATAGTATTGTTAGTTGCTAGCTATTTAGCTAGGTGAATATGGATTGGATGATATGGAAACATATATCAATGATGAAATTTGATATGTATGATATATATGGAAATCAATATGGATAAGTTGAGAGGATATGTGTGAATGCTTTGTATGATTGATAGTGTGAGAGGAGAGGAATATTGAGAGTTTAGCAATATTTATAAAAAAAAGAAAAAAAGGAAGGAGAAAGGAAATTAAAAAAGACAAAGGAGTTATTAGTAGTAAATAATTGCTATCTTTTGTTAAAATGTGGATATATGCGGTACTATTTGTAAATGCTATCTTTCATATGTGTGGTATAGAGTGCTATATGTTACATGTTGCTTTATTTTTTTTGGGATGAATAATGACATGCTCTTGTATAATTTAGTGCAGATGGCCGACGGAAGTGCGGGATGGAAGGGCATGTTTGAGGCGTACGCGGGAGGCGATGCCGTCAAGTTGGTATCCAGGTGTGAAGGAAATGGTGGATGGGGCGGGGGATGTGTACATACATGGTATGCCAACGGAGTAGCTGTGGATGATTCTCCCCGGTGGGACACCTACCATCGAAATCCTTCTCTGGGCAATCGATGAGGTAGAGTCAGAGAATCCCAGACAACGAGAGCGCTGGGCTAAGTACCGCTCTCGCTTTCCAGGGTTGGCGGGTGTGAAGGCTGATGCGGTGGGGGAAGGTCGCCTGGCCTGAGCCGGGAACCAGGCGTGCGCCGATTCTTCTGGATGATGACATGGAGATGGATGTTGATGCGGTGGAGATGGAGCAAGCCAATGAGGTGGAGATGGAGCAGGCCGATGAGGTAGAGATGATGGTCGATGTGCCTCAGCCGGGCTGCAGGACCATGCCGCTGGAGGTTGATGACTATGTGCGTCAAGGCTACCGGCGCTCAGCACGCCTCGCGCCTCGCCGCGCTGGAAGCCACTGAAGATGAGAGGAAGCTAAAGATCTTCTCATAGTATGTTATCGTAGTATGCTACTACTAGTCTTAATTTGAGGGTCCGTCTTGTGGATACCCAATTATACATGAACTACTGTTAATTTGGTTGTAAAACTTAATTGCAACATCTATCGATGCAATGGTTTCTGTGCTTGTACGTGTCTGATATGTCTAGTACTTATGTAGTACTTGTATCGTCTAACAGTCACTCGACAAACATTACCATCTTTTTTGGCGCCCTTTCTATCCCCTTAATTTCCTGCTCTCTCTCTCTCTCTCTCTCTCTTTACCGCCACTTTGCGGTTTCAAAGTTGTGCATTGACCAGTAGTACAAAACAGGGCTTTGGTCCAGGCCAGATAAGAGCATCAATCCCGGTTCTGTTACGAACCAGGACAAATGGGTGCATCAGTCCCGGTTCGTGAGGCCAAGGCGCCGGCCAGGCCACGGCAGGCACCAGTCCCGGTTCGTCTGACCCCTTTGGTCCCGGTTCCAGACACGAACCGGGACTAAAGGGCCTCGCTCCTGGCGCAGCCCCTTTAGTCCCGGTTGGTGGCTGGAACCGGGACTAAATGTGTGTCTTCTGTCCCGGTTCTAGCCACGAACCGGGACTAAAGAGATGCCTATATATATGCTCTCCCCTGCCCGCTCACTCCTCTGTTTTTTGGCCGGCCGGTGTGGGAGGTGTGTGCTGCTCTGCTCTCACCTCCTATGCACATGAGGTGTTCGATGAAATGCCCAAGTCACACTTAAGCTTTCTCCTCTCCAAGCTCCATTTTCCCCAAGATTTGTCTAGGTTTGGCGGTGCACCAACTACACAAGTGTTCTAAAAGGTTAGCAACTTCATCGTTTCATCTCTCACTGCTAGTTTAGCTCATTTCAAATGCTGTAGAAGTAGAGTGGTTTGTGGGTTTTAGTGGAGGAGTGTATGTGGGAGTTCTTTTGATTTAGATGCACAATTTAAGCTGAAATTAACTTCTTAGAGTCTGAACATGTGTAGGGTGCCGTCCCCGTCCCCGTCCTCACCGCCGTCGATCGCCCGCGCCGATCTCGTCGCCGGCACCACAGTGGTGAGCCTCTGGTTCTTATCTTCTTGTTAAAAGAAAAAACATTCTTACTTGTATGATTTAGATAGACACTTGTATAATTTTCTTACTTTTATTATTGTTTGTTATTATATAGTGCCATGACAATGGTATCCGCCCCCATCGGCCCTCGTCCTGTCTATGCTTCGGATGTGGTATATTATCTTTTATTATGATTTGTTTCATTTAGTGTTTATGACAATTATGCCGACCAACGTGACATAGATGTTTTTATCTAGGAGGTATGTGAACCGGAAATTCCAACCGACCCTCTTGTCGAGAGGTTGAATTTAGTTGAAAAAGAAAACAATTACTTGAAGGAAAAAATGATAAGAATTGAGGAGGAGAAGATGGAATTGGAGTTGCATGTTGCCGATGTCATCGATGATCACAAGATCAAGATGGATGCAATGCGCTTGAAGATTAGAAAGATTAGAAAATATGCCATTCATAATGAGGCTTGGTATCATTATGCCGTTGGATCAATTGTTACCTTAGTTGCAATTATGATCGCATTTGTTGTTGCATTTAAATGTTTTTCATAGTTTCAATGTATCTTTTAATTAGATGCTCTAGAGAGCTATATGTTGTTCTATGAGAACTATATATGTATGAACTTTATGTATTTATTTTTTCAGTAATAACATTTGATCACTACTGTACTTTGGTTTTAATGTGATGATGAACTTGTATTAATTTGGTCACTTCTCTATTCATGATGTTCTGTAATGGTTTTTGATACACTTAATTATATAATGCACGCAGATGAACCGGCAATGGATGTACGGTGACCGACGCACCTCCAAGTATCTTGAGGGCCTGCATAAATTTCTCGAAGTGGCTGAGGCAAACAAGCAGAATGGTTTTATGTATTGTCCATGCCCTGTCTGTGAGAATACGAAGGATTACTCTAACTTGAAAACCCTTCACGTCCACCTGCTTGAGAAGGGTTTCATGCCACACTATAATGTTTGGACCAAGCACGGAGAAAGAGGGGTTATGATGGAAGACAACGAAGAAGAAGAGGATGATGACAATTATCCCCCTGAATACGGTGATACTGCAACGGGGGAAGCTGAAGATCAAGAGGAACCAGACGATGTGCCCGATGATGATCTTCGCCGGGTCATTGTTGATGCAAAGAGACAATGCCAAAGTGAAAGGGAGAAGTTGAAGTTCGATCGCATGTTAGAGGATCACAAAAAAGGGTTATACCCAAATTGCGAAGATGACAACACAAAGCTCGGTACCACACTAGAATTGCTGCAATGGAAGGCAGACAATGGTGTATCTGACAACGGATTTGGGAAGCTACTGAAAATAGTGAAGAAGAAGCTTCCAAAGGATAACGAATTTCCCGACAGTACGTACGAAGCAAAGAAGGTTCTATGCCCTCTAGGATTGGAGGTGCAGAAGATACATGCATGCCCTAATGACTGCATCCTCTACCGCGGTGAGTACGAGGATTTGAACGCATGCCCGGTATGCGGTGCGTTGCGGTATAAGATCAGACGAGATGACCCTGGTGATGTTGAGGGCGAGCGCCCCAGGAAGAGGGTTCCTGCCAAGGTGATGTGGTATGCTCCTATAATACCACGGCTGAAACGTCTGTTCAGAAACAAAGAGCATGCCAAGTTGATGCGATGGCACAAAGAAGACCGTAAGAAAGACGGGAAGTTGAGAGCACCCGCTGACGGGTCGCAATAGAGAAAAATCAAGAGAAGGTGAGGGGACTTTGGAGGTGACGCAAGGAACATATGGTTTGGGTTAAGCGCATATGGCATTAATCCTTTTGGGGAGCAGAGCAGCAATCATAGCACCTGGCCCGTGACTCTATGTATCTATAACCTTCCTCCTTGGTTGTGCATGAAGCGGAAATTCATTATGATGCCAGTGCTCATCCAAGGCCCTAAGCAACCCGGCAACGACATTGATGTGTACCTAAGGCCATTAGTTGAAGAACTTTTACAGCTCTGGAATGGAAAAGGTGTACGTGTGTGGGATGAGCACAAATAGCAGGAATTTGACCTACATGCGTTGCTGTTTGTAACCATCAATGATTGGCCTGCTCTCAGTAACCTTTCAGGACAGACAAACAATGGATACCACGCATGCACACACTGTCTAGATGACACCGAAAGTATATATTTGGAGAAATACAGGAAGAATGTGTACCTGGGACATCGTCGATTTCTTCCGACCAACCATTAATGTCGAAAGAAAGGCAAGCATTTCAAAGGTGAGGCAGATCACCGGAAGAAGCCCGCCCTCCGTACTGGTGATCACATACTTGATATGGTCAAGGATTTACAAGTAATCTTTGGAAAGGGTCCTGGCGGACAATCTGTTCCGAATGACACTGAGGGACGCGCACCCATTTGGAAGAAGAAATCTATATATTGGTACCTACCCTATTGGAAAGACCTAGAGGTCCGCTCTGCAATCGACGTGATGCATGTGACGAAGAATCTTTGCGTGAACCTGCTAGGCTTCTTGGGAGTGTATGGAAAGACAAAAGATACACCGGAGGCACGGGAGGACCAGCAACGTGTGCACGAAAAAGACGGCATGCATCCAAAGCAGTATGAAGGTCCTGCCAGCTACGCTCTTACCAAAGAAGAGAAGGAAATCTTCTTTGAATGCCTGCTCAGTATGAAGGTCCCGTCTGGCTTCTCGTCCAATATAAAGGGAATAATAAATATCCCAGAGAAAAAGTTCCAGAACCTAAAGTCTCATGACTGCCACGTGATTATGACGCAACTGCTTCCGGTTGCATTGAGGGGGCTTCTACCGAAAAACGTTCGATTAGCCATTGTGAAGCTATGTGCATTCCTCAATGCAATCTCTCAGAAGGTAATCGATCCAGAAATCCTACCAAGGTTAAAGAATGATTTGGTGCAATGTCTTGTCAGTTTCGAGCTGGTGTTCCCACCATCCTTCTTCAATATCATGACGCACGTCCTAGTTCATCTAGTCGACGAGATTGCCATTCTGGGTCCTGTATTTCTACACAATATGTTCCCCTTTGAGAGGTTCATGGGAGTCTTAAAGAAATATGTCCGTAACCGTGCTAGGCCAGAAGGAAGCATCTCCATGGGCCATCAAATAGAGGAGGTTATTGGGTTTTGTGTTGACTTTATTCCTGACCTTAAGCCGATTGGTCTCCCTCAATCGCGGTATGAGGGGAGACTGACTGGAAAAGGCATGCTAGGAGCGGATTCAATAATATGTAGGGACGGGCATTCTTGGGCTCAAGCACACTACACAGTTCTACAGAATTCTACCTTGGTGACCCCATATGTCAATGAACACAAGAATTTTCTGCGCTCCAAACACCCGGAGCAGTCTGACAACTGGATTACATGTGAACACATCAGGACTTTCGGCAGTTGGTTGCAAACACATCTCATGGGTAGCAACATTATTGGAGATGAGCTGTACTCGTTGGCCAGGGCACCATCTTCGACTGTATTGACTTACCAAGGGTACGAGATAAATGGGAATACATTTTACACGATCGCCCAAGATTAAAAGAGCACCAACCAAAACAGTGGTGTCCGCTTTGATGCAGCAACCAACAGGGAAAATGACACATATTATGGTTACATAGTGGACATATGGGAACTTGACTATGGACATGATTTTAAGGTCCCTTTGTTTCGGTGCAATTGGGTCAATCTGTCAGGAGGCGGGGTACAGGTAGACCCGCAGTAGGGAATGACAACAGTGGATCTGAACAATCTTGGGTACACAGACGAACCATTCGTCCTAGCCAATGATGTGGCGCATGTTTTCTATGTGAAGGACATGTCTACCAAAACGAGAAAAAGAAAAGATAAAGAAGCGAATACATCATACGATGAGCCAAAGCGCCACATAGTTCTTTCAGGGAAAAGAGACATCGTGGGAGTGGAGGGCAAGACAAACATGTCTAAAGATTATGAAAAATTTCATGAAATTACTCCCTTCAAAGTGAAGGCTGACCCAAGCACCCTGTTAAACGATGAAGATTATCCATGGTTACGTCGCAATAAGCAAGGGACACACGCGAAGAAAAAGTGAAGACTTTCTCTCCACAACTATTCTGATGATGGCTTTGATCTAGAATATAACTGCAGTTACATGTCAAGAAATGAAATGCCTTTGTAACATATGAGTTTTCGTCCGAAACCGTGATACTTCGAAAGATATTGTCCATTTTGTACACAAAGTGCATCCAGTTTTTGCCGTAACCCTCTCAACTTTTTAGCACATGCTATGTGGGTGAAATGATGATACCATGCCAACTTTCAACCTTTTCAGAGTTCATTTGTACTGCTTTTCAATTTCAGGTTCATTTAGCTCAAAGAATGAATCAAAAAGCTTTTATAAAACTCTAATAGCAAAAAGAATGAACTAAAAAGCTTTCATAAAATTCTAATATCAAAAAGAATGAACTAAAAAGAATCAATTAAATATAAAACTTATGCAACTAAAATTATATAAAATTTATCCAACTAAAATTATATAAAATTTATGCAACTAAAATTATATAACTAAAAATAACATATGCAAAAAATAACATTAAAAATTTAAAAACATAACATAGCAAAAAGAATGAACTAAAAAGAATCAATTAAATATAATATTTTTCAATAGCAAAAAGAATCAACTAAAAATAATCAAAATAATATTAACTAAAATTATCAAAGCATTTATTTGTTAAAAACTTTAATAGTAAAAAGAATTTTCATAAAGTATTTTTTGTTACAAACTTTAATACAAAACTAAAAATCTTTTATAAAACTCTAATAGCAAAAGGAATCAACTAAAAAGAATCAATAAAAAATAAAACTTATGCAACTAAAATTATATAAAATTTATGCAACTAAAATTATATAACTAAAAATAACATATGCCAAAAATAACATTAAAAATTTAAAAACATAACATATGCAAAAAATAAAAAAAAAGGCCCACCTACTAGCCACCACGGCCTGCATACGACTAGAAACCCTACAAATGGGCAGGATGCAGGCCCGCAGTTCAAGCAGGCCCAACAGGGCGTGAGATAGGCATGTACTGCCCACGTTAGAGAGGAGCTCGAGAGGGCAGCGGCAGCAGCGCTTATAAACCACTCCGAGCCCCTCTCAACTAGCGAGGTGGGACTAAACTTTTGGCTGCGGCAGCACAGCGCTTTCGTCCCGGTTGGTGGCTCGAACCGGGACGAAAGGCCCCCCTTTCGTCCCGGTTGGAGCCACCAACCGGGACTAAAGGTCTCTGCTTCCCGCCCTTTGGGCTGCTGAAATTGACCTTTAGTCCCGGTTGGTGTCACCAACCGGGACGAAAGGGGGGCTATTCGTCCCGGTTGGTTACACCAACCGGGACCAATGCTTTTTGTATATAAGCAGCACTTAGCAGTTTCTCGAAAGATCAGTTCTTTCTTCCCCGACGCCCCCAGGCTGTTCCTCGTCGCCGTCGCTCCCGTCGCCGTCGCTCCCGTCACCGTCGAGCCCTGCCCCGCCGTCGCCGTCACCGCCCCCGAGCCCGCGCCACCCCCGAGCTCCCCCGAGCCCGCGCCGCCCGCGCCGCCCCCAAGCTCGCGCGCGCCGCCCCTGAGCTCCCCCGAGCCCGCGCCGCCCGCGCCACCCCCGAGCTCCCCCGAGCCCGCGCCGCCCCCGCTGTGAGCCGCCGCCGCTCCGGCCCGCTGTTTTTTTTTAATTATGTTTATGTATATATGTATGTATATGTTGATGTATATGTATGTATGATATGATGATAGATGATAGATGTATGTATGTATGTATATGTATGTATGTATATGTTTATTTTTATTTTTTTTGCGGGCATGTATATGTTTATTAATTATGTTTATGTTTATGTAGATGCTTAGTGTATATATAATGTAGATGTATATGTAGATGCTTAGTGTATATATAATGTAGATGTATATGTATGTATGTATGGATGGATGTACATACAAAATATTGGTAAAACTTTAGAAATTCGTACAAAATTAACCGTAACTCCGATGAAAATAATTTATATATGAAAATCGATCAGAAAAATATGACGAATCCGAATATGCCCTCCGTTCGTCTGTCACAAGCAGCTAGCATAGCGAACCTGGAACCGTCCCCCTCCGGTTCATCTGTCCGAAAATGCAGACTTCGGGAAAACATTCCCGGATGTTATCCCCCTTCACCTATATCGTGTAGTGCCGCGTTAGAACACACCTAACTCTCTCGGGAATTCAACATATCCCCGATAACTTCGACATGAGGGGGGGGGGGGGTCCGCAAGTACCGTCGACGACCATGAGAGAGGCGGTCCGCAAAGTATCCTCTCTCGAAAGTATAACCCCCGATAACTTTGCATGATGTTTGCGACTAATCCATTGCTCATATATGCATATGATTCCTTGTTGTGATTCGTTAGGTCTATGTTTGCCAATAATCCATCTCTCATGGTTGTAATATTTGCAGAAACTATGGACAGACACTTAGAAAAAGAAGAGTTGTTGGGGGATATAATCCGCGACGGAGGTGATATCACCTTGTCATTTCTCAACGACACCGATGGTCAGGAAAGAGAGGATGACGGCTCCGGTGATCCAATGGAGGAGGAAGGAGATCATGATGGCTCCGGTGACCGAACGGAGGAGGAAGGAGATCATGACGGCTCCGGTGACCGAACGGAGGAGGGAGCCTTAACTGTTGCAAAGTCCGGCGAGGTATATATACATATATTAATTAAGCCTCTGCTGACTTGATGCATTAATTGTTTTGTATGTACATATATTAACGCTTCTTTCTTCTTTTAATTAGCCCTCCAGATCGAGCCAAACTTCCGTAAGGAGACGAGGCCCGAAGAAAAGGTTGCGCCAGGATGAAAGGTTCACGATCGAAGAAGTCGGTCGAGATGGCCAACCGATTGCTCCCAAGCGGAGCAGGGACACATTTATACATCAGTGCGGAGTGGTTGTTAGGGACAGCGTCCCGATCAGCATCCAAGAATGGAATAAGAAGAAGGACCCTGAAGTTTCTTATGTCCAGGATAGACAGAAAGATGATCTTTGGACCTCGCTGATGACAAATTTCAGCCTACCACCAGAGGCGGATCCGAATAAGGTCAAGGCGTTTGCTCTTAAGAAGATGGCCGAACTATTCAAGAACTGGAAGAATGATTTGAACAAAAAGTTTGTCGAGAAAGACAAGACTCCAGAATTCACTGGTCCATATGAGAAGATAAAAGAGCACTGGCCCGCACTTGTGGCCTACAAGAAATCGGACAAGGGCAAGCAAAGGTCTGCGACAAATAAGCTAAATGCTGCAAAGAAGATGTATCACCATGTTACGGGGTCAGGTGGCTACAGCAAAGCCTGGCCTACGTGGGACAAAGCTGAGCAAGACCTGCTTGCTAAAGGGGTCCAACCAGCGACATTGCACTGGCCAGATCGGTCAAGGACTTGGTTCTTCGGGGTTGGGGGAACTTTGGACCCAGACACAGGGGAGTGTGTTTGGACGAAAGCTCAACTTGCAATACCCGTCAAGAAGTTTGAGGAAGCAATCCAGGCAGCGCAGGAAGGGAGGTTACATCCCGACAGAGAGAATGACGAGCTGACTCAGGCCCTCGGGAATCCTGAACACCCTGGACGAACACGAGGCACATCAGGCTCCGTTCCGTGGGTGCATGGGTTTCCCGACAGCGATGGTTATAGAAGCCGAGAGAGAAAGAAGAAAGCGGAAGCAAGCGAAATGCAGAAGATCAATGCAAGATTAGCGAAACTAGAGGAACTTGAGAGCCAGCGAGCTACCGGCCAACCATCTCAGCGGCACGAAGATCCTTCCTTCGACACTGCCCCAGAAGCTACCCCACCATCTTAGCGGAGAAGCGGCGTGGCTTCCACGAAGCTCCTTCAGCCTGATATCACGGCTCCTCGCTACCCCGTGGATAGTATCACGGAGGCTGAACATTGTGTGCTAATGGCGAAATGCCAGAACCTGACCTTGAAGGCGGCGGTCGGCTCTGTTTTATCTCCTCAAGCTGAGGGAACTTTCCGTTGCCGTCCGATTCCACATGGCTATGCTATTGTCACGGTGGATGAAATAATGGAGGGATTTAAGGGGCTGGAGCTTGACTACCCTACAGGTGAAGGGGATAATCTTCTGGAAAATGCCTTAAGGAGTACCTGCCTATGGAGAAAGGAGAACATCAAGCTTCCAAACTGGACGCCGCCTCAGCAGACTCAGCCGGAGGAGGCCCCGCAGCAGACTCCGCTGCCTCATTCGTCTCCGGCGCGTCAGCTGTCTCCGCCGCGTCAGCTGTCTCCGTCGCGTCAGCCGACTCCGGCGGAGGAGGCCCCTCAGCAGAATCCTCCTTCGCCTCCTCCGCGGCGTCAGCGGACTCCGCCTCCTGCGCCGCGTCAGCGGACTCCGCCTCCTGCGCCGTGTCAGCGGACTCCGCCTCCTGCGCCGCGTCAGCGGACTCCGCCTCCTCCGCCGCGTCAGCGAACTCCGCCTCGTCAGCAACGGCAGAAGAGAGCCGCCGCCGCTCCGGCGGCTAGCAGTACAATAGGTGGTGGGAAGAAATTCAAATTTGGTCCAAGCCTCAAGCCTCTTGCCAAGTTACCATATGAGCTGACTGACAAGGAAACCGATGAGGTCATGGCTGCCGATTTGAAATGCCAATTTGCACGGAAAGTTCCACCTCCAAAGGAAAAAATAGATCCGGTAAAGGCGAATCGCACTCTGGATGCCCTTACGCGACCACCTCCGCCTCCGCCGCTATCAAACTATGACCGCATTATTGCAAAGACATATGACAAAGCTATGAGTCGGTCGAGAAGTAGCAGTACTGGTGCAAGAAGTGGGAAAACAATTCCCCAGCTCGGCGAACAAGAAAAGCAATCATGCCCCCCTCTCAAGGTGTTTACCGATACCCTGGGGGTAGCGGCTGTTGCTCCTGGTTTCAATCCTGGTGATTACCTAGGCGATGATGTACATTTTGAAATCGCTAAGCCGGTAGACACCTTTAAATACCAGCACGGGAAGCGTCTCGTCAGAAGTGATGATCTGGAACGAGATCTACCAACGATGATGCGAACATTACATAAATGGTACTTGGAAACCTGCAAGGATGGGACGGGCAGTATCTTGGTGGGAATTAAGGATGAGCACGACTTCGTTGGAGTCGACTCGATCTTCGTTGAATTTGACGAACTCTTTCAGTTATACAATCATGCCGCCCTCGACAAAAGTCTCGTGGCTTGTTATTGTCTGTAAGTATTATTTCTGTAATTAAGTATCTAGCTCAGCTCATTCATGGCATGTATATAATTATCCTCGCTATATTATGCAGATTGAAGACCGTCGAATTTAAAAGAGGACAAATCTATGACATTGGGTTCATTAACCCAAATATCGTAAATGAATGGTCGGTACAGAAGATCCCCGAGGAGACTGAGAAAATCTTGCTAATGGCGTTCCTTCGACACCAAAACAAAAGGGAAATACTCTTTCCTTACAACTTCAAGTGAGTGTTACTGTCTTCTGCATATTCTGTTTCGCTGACTCGAGGTTAAGTGTAATTGATGAGTTATGCGCGCGCAGGTTCCACTTTATTCTGCTAGCCATTCAGCTTGACGAGGGAGCAGTAACTGTCTTGGACTCGAGACGTAAAGAGGCTACGGAGTATGCGAACATGATTGAAATGCTCCAGAAGTAAGTTCAATCATTATCGCACTATATTGGCAACTTTCGTTCATTTCCTGATATCAAGTAATCATTTTCTTTGCCGGGCAGGGTTTGGAAAAAGTTCATCACGCGGGTTAAGGGTGAATGGAGACCGGAGCTGCGATTTAAACAACCCAGAGTAAGTAGTACTAGCTAGTTCCGCGCATCTCTCATTGATTCTAGTTTCAATACCATTATCATGGTTGATTATCGTTTTGATTGAACTCTATTCTCGTAAAGTGCATGTGGCAGGAACCCGGAAATGAGTTATGTGGATACTACGTTTGCGAGTTCATTCACCAAAAGATCACCGAGAGGGACTTCACTAAACAACAATTTGAAGTACGTAAACAATATTCATAATTTTATTTTATCACCATCAATTGTGTTGATTTCATTCATATATATATATATATTTACCCCCCTTCTTTAAATTAGACCTGGCAGAAGTGGGACGTAATCCTACCAGCTGATCGCCTACGCGCAATTCAAGAGGAGTTGGCGGGATTCTTTGTTGACCACGTCATTCCTAAAGACGGAAAATGCCATCGGGAATTGCAAACCTGGTGAATAGATATATGCATCAACGTGTACTATCTGTAGTAGCGTCGAATAGATATACGAAAACTTGTTGTTCGACCAACAAGCACGGAGAAAGAGAGGTCACTTCTCTCTATATATTGATCATGCATGACGATGTTGTGTAATTAATGGTTCCTTCATATGTAGTACTAGCTTACTAGCTAGCGTCGAGTTCTCTCTATATGTAGTAGCTAGCGTCGACCAAGCACGGAGAAAGAGAGGTCACTTCTCTCTATTAGCTAGCTAACACAATATGAAACCCCTAAATCCTCCAAAACCCCTAAACCCCCCCCCTTTAAAAAAAACAAAAACCCCAGCGCCTGCGAGCTGCTGACGCGTGGCTGCCTTTTGGTCCCGGTTGGTGTTACCAACCGGGACTAAAGGTCCTCCTGCCTTTGTGCTGCGCAGCGGCCACGTGGAGACCCTTTAGTCCCGGTTGGTGTTACCAACCGGGACTAAAGGTCCTCCTGCCTTGGTACCCCACAGCGGCCACGTGGAGCTACTTTGGTCCCGGTTCGTAGGCCAACCGGGACTAAAGGTTTTAGGCATTTGTCCCGATCGTTTTGTCCCGGTTCCAGAACCGGGACTAAAGGCCCTCTGGAACCGGGACAGATGCCCTGTTTTCTACTAGTGGACCTTTCCCTCATCACACCACCCTTGCATACCCATGGTAGGACCACATGCAAAAGGGGGAGTGGTTCCGACACTTTCTTGGTCGATTTTGTGTGCCCCCTCTCTAGAGGGCCCCGCGGCGTCAACCCCTAGCTTTTCTTCGGAAGGGGCCACCCCTTCTGATTTTTACTCTTTGCTTGAATTTGAGTGGGTCATAGGATCATGACAAAGCTAAAGAGAGGCCAACTCCTAGTATGAGTTGGATCAACGGCACCAGAAGGGGAGAGGTTAGCACCGAAGCCCGGGATCTACCTGCGGGATGTTCCGGCTTGTGAAGGAGCTGCGGGGCCCGTTCCTCCTTTTTCCTCGAAACTTTTTCTATGCTCAACAGAGGCCATTCCATGATAGATGCCAGGTCCTGGCCTTTGTTGGGGGCCGTCTGCCATATTCAGGACATTTACTACATTTCTAGTGTTTTAATGCCGGAAATTCAAGATTTGAGCTGTGGCCACATCAAATCATGGCCAAAAATGGGCTGAAAGTTTCTACCTATGGTCCTTGGTCCATGACCTGGCCCTGTGCACCCAACGGAGAGGGAGGTCCCGGCACTGGTGGCCAAGGATAGGCCGCCGGCGTGCGGTTTGCTGCTGTTTAAATCCAGGGAAATTCACGGGAGGCCGGAAATTCATGGGACCCGGCATAGTGTCATCACACGGCCCCTGGAGAGTGTGGTAAACATTTGAGAGCGTTTCATAGAAGCCTTCATGGAGGTTGTGTGGAAACGGAACCTTCTCCCAGGAAGGATCTTGCTTTCAAGAGGGAACTCGTCCAGTTTGTCAAGGCGTTGTGGGCCCGTTCCACCATTGGCATCGAAACTTTTTCTGCGCACAACAGAGGCCATTCCATGACACATGCCAGGACCTGGCCTTTTTCGGGGCCGTCTGCCATATTCCAGATATTTACTGCATTTCTAGAGTTTTATTGCCGAAAATTCAAGATCTAAGCTGCGGCCACATCAAATCGTGGCCGAAAATGGGCTGAAAGTTTCTACCCGTGGTCTTTGGTCCATGACCAGGCCCTGTGCACCAAACGAAGAGGGAAGTCCCGGCACCGGGGGCCAAGGATAGGCCGCCGGCGTGCGGTTTGCTACCGTTTAAATCCACGGGAATTCACAGGAGTCCTGAAATTCACAGGACCTGGCACAGTGTCGTCACACAGCCCTTGGAGGGTATGGTAAAAATTCAAGAGCATTTCGCAAAAGCCTTCACGGAGATTGTGTGGAAATGGGACCTTCTCCTAGGAAGGATCTTGCTTTCGAGAAGGAACGTGTCTCGTTTGTCCAGGGAGTGCGGGGCCAGTTCCTCCGTTGGCATCGAAACTTTTTCTGTGCTCAACAGACGCCATTCCATGACACATCCCAGGTCCTAAAAAATTTCGGGGGCCGTCTACCATATTCCGAACATTTACTGCATATCTATTGTTTTAATGTGAAAAATTCAAGATGTGAGCTGTGGCCACATCAAATCATGGTCAGAAATGGGTCGAAAGTCCCTACCTGTGGTCTTTGGTCCATGACCCTACCCTGTGCACCTAACGGAGAGGGAGGGCCCGGTACCAGGGGCCAAGGATAGGTCGCCGGAGTGCGGTTTGTTGCCGTTTAAATCCACAGAAATTCACGGCAGGCCAGATATTCACGGGACCTGGCACAGTGTCATCACACGGCCCCTGGAGGGTGTGCTAAAAATTCAAGAGCATTTCGCAGAAGCCTTCATGGAGGTTGTGTGGAAACGGGACCTTCTCCTAGAGCAGATCTTGCTTTGAAGGGAGTGCGGGGCCCATTCCTCCGTTGGCCTCAAAACTTTTTTGTACTCAATAAAGGCCATTCCATAACACATGCCAGGTCCTGGCCTTTTTGGGGTCCGTCTGCCATATTCCGAACATTTACTGCATTTCTAGAGTTTTAATGCTGCAAATTCGAGATCTGAGCTGCGGCCACATTAAATCATGGCCGGAAAATGGCTGAAAGTCCCTACCTATGGTCTTTGGTCCATGACGAGGCCCTCTGCACCCAATGGAGAGGTAGGGCCCGGCACCAGGGGCCAAGGATAGGTAGCTGGCATGAGGTTTGCTGCCGTTTAAATCCACGGAAATTCATGGGATCTGGCACGGTGTCATCACCTGGCCCCTGGAAGGAGTTTCACGGGATCTGAGCTGCCATAAATATCTGAGGGCGTTTCGCAGAAGCCTGATGGGAGATGGCGTCGAAACTCGCACGGTGTATTTTCATTGTCTATTTGTTTCTTTATTTGCTTGAAATGTTAAAAAAAGTAATAAAGAAAGATACAAAACAAGAAACTAAGTTGCAAAAGAAAATTAAGAGGAAGATAAAAAGAATGGGAAAAAACAAAAACGTTTCTTTGACCTAGTGCCCGTGTTTTGGTACTCAGCAAAATTCGCGCGGGGATGACTTAGCGAAAACGCTCGCATGCTTCCTCCCCAAAACCCCACGGCGCCGTCGCCTCCCTCCCCAAAATCCCCCATCCCACACCCACGGCGCCGTTGCCCCCGGTCCCATCGCCCAGATCTGCCCTACCGCCATCGATCCCCTCCACCCGACGCCGAGCCAACGCCGTTGTCCCCCTCTACCCTGGCCGTCGACCGCCTCCATCGACGTCGACGCCAAGCAGCACCACCGTCGCGGCGTCCCGCCTCCACTTGATGTCGACGCCGAGCAGTAAGACCACCCCGACATCGCCGCCCCCCTGCTCCACCTCTATTTTTTTATTATAGGGGTAATTAATTTGCTATAGGAATTTGCTATAGTTTCCTAGAGGTTAATTAATTTTTTATAGGAATTTTGTTAGAGGTTAATTAATTTGCTATAGGTTAATTTTGTTATAGATTAATTAGTTTCCTATAGGTAGTTTAATTTATTTTATTTATAAGAATTTTTCTATATCAACTGTGTTATAGGTTAATGAATTCTGTTATAGGTTAATTGCATAGGAATTTTGCTGCATATATCATTTTTGTTATAGTTTAATTGCATAGGGATTTTTCTACATGAATTTTGTTATAGGTTAATTGCATACGAATTGTGCTACATGAATTTTGTTATAGGTTAATTGCATAGGACTTCTGCTATATGAACTTTGTTACAGGTTAATTGCATACGAATTTTGCTATATGAATTTTGTTATAGGTTAATTGTGTAGGAATTTTGCTACATATATCATATTGTATAGTTTAGCAATGTTGGTGAAAGAAATGAAACAAAACAAAAAAATAAAAGAAATCTCAGAAATGTTTTATGATTAAGATTGTACTACTTGGCCGCGCTCGTTCAGGCGAACCCGTTGCTCTGCTGCGTCGAGGATGCCGCCGCACCAACCACTGCCGCCGCCTCCGCGTTACCACGGGGTTCGACACCGGGAGTCGGGCAGCTACGCCGCCGAGATCTCATGTAATGGTGATCGGGTGTGGCTCGGCACTTTTGATACCCCCAGCTCTCCGCGGGGACGTACGACGCGGTGGCATATAGGTATGGCCGGAGTGGGGCTGACCTCAACTTCCCCGACATGCCCAATGTCGTGAAGGCAGAGTTCGTCGCCCCTACTTACCGAATTTTTTTCCTGTGAGGAGGAGAAGGCACGCCGCCGGGCCGAGGCACATCGCCAGACACGGGAGATGTATGAGGTGGCCATGGCGAAGTTCGCCAAGGCCAATCCCCGCCTCATGGTGGAGGAGCTTCGGTTCTATACAAATAAGGAATAGGAGCAGATGAAGAAGGAGTACCCAGAGATGGATCGGAAAATTTCCGACAAGGTCGACTGGATGTTCGACGAGCTCGAGATGGAGGGCATACTTGACTCCTCCTCCGAGGAGGAGGTGAAGCCATCTACCGGCAATGACGGCGAGGCAGGGCTTCCCACACCAATGCGGGGAACCTCGGCTCGGACGGCGACAACTTCGACTTTGACTCGGATGATGATTAGTAGTATTGATCTATGTAGTAGTAGTGTTGAACTATGTAGTAGTAGTGTATTATTATTATCGTAGTTGTGTTGAACTATGTAGTCGTTTAATGTTGAACATTTCGTATGAGTGTTTAATTATGTCGTAGTGGTGATGTTCTATGTAGTGTTTAATTATTTTGAGTCATCACGATCATTACTCGATCTGTGTGTTGACTTTCAGTCCGATGGGGTCGACGGACTAAAAGTCAACCCACATGCCAGCGAGGGAGTGCCCGCCATTCAACCACTTGAGAGATGAGTGTTGTTAAAGGGCAAACATTCTCCATTCCTAACACATAGCGGTTTTGCTACGATCGAAGAAGAGACAGCTACTTGTTAGGCTTCAAGTTCTTCACGATCCTACTCTCAAATTCCTTGAAGATAGATGAAGGGAAACAAAGGGATCCAGTACCAGACCAAGGGGTTCCGTTAGGCATCTCTTCATTTCCCATCATCTACCTTCAAGGAATTTCGGAGTAGGATCGTGAAGAACTCGAAGCCTGACATGTCTCTTCTTCAATCGCAGCAAAACCCCTGTGTGGCAGGAATGCAGATTGTTCGACTTGGACATAAAGCTTATGTTATGAAGAGAGCCTCGATGGACTGAAAGTCGATGGACAACGCAACAAAATTATTCTTTGTTGTTCGATACTTATGTTATATTTTGTTTGTGACACATTTTTGGTTAATGAACTCAAGGTTGTTAGCACCGACCTCGTGGTCATGGCGTCGCCCGACGCCGCCGCTCCCTTTTGGGTCGACTCCCCGACCGAGGATGAGGCAGACCGCGTGGCGGAGGTCGCGGCCGAGCGCACCAGTGAGGCTGACTTGGCGGCGCTCGTTCAAGCGAACCCACAGCTCCTCGCTGAGAACCACGCAATCTACCTGTCCGTCAAGGACAAGAGGAAGGCCGAGGGCATCTGCCAGATGATGGTCCGCCTCAGTGCCGAGCAGTAGAAGTTTTTTGACGAGCTGGCCAAGAAAGATGTGCCGCCTGAGGAGAGCGATGACCCGATGCCATTGAGTCCGCCGACCGCCAGTGCCGACGATGCTGGCTCTTCCACTGGGGGGGAGATCCCCACCTACTCCGACTCCACGATGACCGGCTTCACCGATTACCACTCGGAGTATAACCCCATTCTCAGAGTACTGTAGCTAGATAGTTGGACGTTGATGTAGGGTTGTAGTTATGTAGCTGGTGATGTCGACTCGGAGTAGAACTTGTGATGCTTTTAGGTATATGAATCATGAATGCTTATGTTGCTTATGTTCCATGTGTTCTTCTCAATCAGTGTTGCTTGTTGAAATCTTGTTCTTCTTTCTTTGTAGATAAAGTGGTATGTGGTGTACTTAGGTAGATATCCAGGAGTCTACGATATGGCAGACATGCCATGAACAAGTGATTGGTTACAAAGACAGTTGCTACAAAGGGCTTAATACTAGGGAGGAGGCAAAGGATGATTACTCCAAGTATGTGCTCAAAGAGAAGAGGAATCATGAAGTAGGCAAGGGTGCAGGTCATATCGGGTTGAGTGGGCTGAAGAACTTGATAATCTTCGTCCAGTTCATCCTAATTGTGGTGTTGCTTATATCATCTGGTCGTATGTAACATGCATTGGCCACGATCTTATTGTCTCATGTGCTTACAGCTTAATCCATCGTCTGGGTCGAACAATGTGCTGGTAGCTGCATCTTCTGGAGTTGGGCAAGCAAGCCCAATGACTACTCGTGATGGTCCCACTCCGAACTCCAAAACCATGTGAACTCCGAGTTATGTTGATGAACTTCGTGCTTGTGAACTTCTTATGCCTGTACTTGTACTTGTGAACTTCCTATGCCTCGACTTGTGCTTGTGTGCTTGAGAACTTTGTGTTTGTGTGCTTGAGAACATAGTCTTGCTATGTATGTTGTGGAATGCTGGTTTGGCTATAATGTGGTACTAGTTGTGATATGTGGGAAGTGATATAATTGCTATATATGTGGGATATTATTTCTATATGTGTTTTGTTATAGGGCTAATTGAAAAATAAATTTAAAAAACTGCTGACAGAGGCTTTGTCGAGTTCCGTACTTGGCAAAAGTCAAAATGCCGAGAGCCAAACTCGGTAAAGATGCCACACTTCATGCTCTGGTCACTCGATAGAGGATTTGTCGAGTACCCAACAATAGATCTCGGCAAAGTGGAGCACTGGGGGCGCTGCGGTCGACGGTACGCCGAGCTTCGGCTCTCGGCAAAGCTGGCTACATAGCAAACCTTCTTTGTCGAGAGCCATAAGGACGAACTCGGTGAACTGGGTTGGACACGTGGCGGCCTCTTGGGTGTAGGGCTTTGCTGAGTTTTGAGGGAAGAATCTCGGCAAAAAGGGAGCTCGGTGAACTGGATGGGACACGTGGCTGCCTCTTGGGCGTAGGATGTTTCTGAGCTCCGCGGGGCGCAACTTGGCAAAAATAGGAACTCGGCAAACCCATTTGCCACATGGCAAGCGCCGTCTCTTCCCGGCCTGTCATGTGCCTTTATTCTGCCAAGTACCCTGTCTGCCTCTCGGCAAAGAGTTTGTCGAGTCCCCGACGGACGGAACTCGGGGAACTCGCCTTTGCTTGAAGGGTGTAAGCAGAGTACCCTTCGCCAAGAGCTGAACTCGACAAAGCCTTTGCCGAGTTTTAAGTAGCCTTTGCCGAGTTTTCGGAGCACTCGGCAAATAAGATAATTCTAGTAGTAGTTCTTTAATAGAGGTGGTTTTAAGGTAGGTGATGGACATACTACGAGATTTTGGGAGGTTTCATGGCTAGGGGACATGCCATTAGCCTTACAATACCCCAGCCTTTATAATATTGCGCAACGGAAAGAGGTTTATGTTCTCACAGTATTAGGGACAAGTCCGTTGAATGTACAGTTTCGACGAACCTTGGTTGGTTGATGTCCATCAACTTAACTAATGAGCCGGATTCATTCCAATGGCGATTGCATCCCTCTGGTGTATTCTCCATTAAATCCATGTATGCGGGCCTTATTAATATTGGACCTATCTTCCATAGGCATTACATTTGGAAACTAAGGTTTCGCTCAAGATAAAAAAAAATTATGTGGTTTCTATACAGAGGAGTCATCTTAATGAAGGATAACATCGCAAAACGTAGGTGGCAGGGAAGTAAAAAAACGTTGTTTATGTGATCAAGAGAACTAAATCATCATCTTTTTATTACATGTCCGTTTGCCGCTCTTATCTGGCATACAATTCATGTAGCCTTTAACCTATGACCACCCACTAGTATAGCGAATTTGTTCGGTAACTGATTGGGTGGGATTAGTCCCAAGTTTAAGGCACATATTCGTGTGGGAGTGTGTGCTTTTCTTTAAACATTATGGAACTGCCGTAATGACTATGTTTTTAACCGAACAAAGATTCACAATTTTTTGCAGGTCAGTTTCAGAGCTACAGGATGGATCCGTATGTGGTCATCACTTCAGCGTGCGGAAGTGTAGGCGCATATGACATTTGGGTGCAACCGATGGGAAACAGTAGCACGGAATAGGTTTAACCGGTTTGGATGGCGGTCCAATAATAGATTATATGTGTATAGGCATATTTTCCTATTATACGCCAATTGTGGCTTCTTTCTCCCTCGTCTGTTCGCGTTGTACTGGATAATGCTGCTCGTACTTTTTAATAAATATGGCTGCGTGCATCACAAAGATGTAGAGGTCGGGGGTTATGTCCTCCTTTTCTAAAAAAAATATTAATACAAAGTTATAAAATTATGGTATTATGAATGACAAATCCATTAGACAAATTTAAATATCCGTTTTGCTAATCCTAAGTCGTCTGAGATTTTCTTATGTCTAAGTCGAATATGAAAACTGCAACTTTAGTTTAGTTAAAGGATCGTCCATCCAATCCAATGAACTGTTTCCTGGGCAGATTTCGTGTCACCGTCACCTCTGATTTGTCATCGTCGGTATTTCAATTTGCTCCGTGTGGTTGCCGGCGAAGGCGTCATGGGGAGTTGCTTGCAAGTTAGGCCTTGTTAGCTGGCGCGTGAGCGGAGGGTTTTTCCTTAATCTACATTAGTAGGTCCCGTTTATTCAAACCACGCTTATCCACGTCGCGTTGCAAGTTGCAAATTCGTCAACTTGTAGTCCTGGATAGCATGCACGTATTGAACGGAAAGCTGCTCACTGAAAGCAATCGATAACCAGCTAGCCCAACTACCAGCAGAAACTAATTAATTAATTAGGCAACAACAGTACTAGTAGTACATATTTAGCAGCAACGTAGCGTCGTTCATCCTCCCCGAGCTCGATCCATCGATCGTTGAGCCATGACGAACGGGTACCTGTTCCGGGAGTACATAGGCGCGCAGTTCACCGGCGTCCGTTTCTCCGACGTGCCCGTCAACCCCGGCCTGAACTTCAACTTCATCCTCTCCTTCGCCATCGACTACACGCCGGTGGGCCAGCAGGCGACGCCTGCGCCGACCAACGGTGTGTTCAGCCCGTTCTGGGACACGGCCAACCTGTCCCGTGCCGACGTGACCGCCATCAAAGCCGCGCACCCCAACGTGAGCGTCATGGTCGGACTCGGCGGCGACAGCGTGCAGGACATCGTCAAGGTCTCCTTCAAGCCGGCGTCCGTCGACTCGTGGGTGGCCAACGCCGTGGCGTCCCTCTCGGACCTCATCAACCAGTATGGCCTCGACGGGGTGGATGTCGACTACGAGCGCTTCGCCGACGGCGTGGGCGTCGACACGTTCGTCGAGTGCATTGGCCGGCTGCTCACCCAGCTCAAGGCCAGGTTCCCCAACATCACCACCTCCATCGCGCCGTTCGAGCACCCAGTGGTGCAGAGCTACTACCAACCTCTGTGGAGCAAGTACTCCGGCGTCATCGACTACGTCAACTTCCAGTTCTACGGCTACGGCGACAACACCGACGTCCCCACCTACGTGATGTTCTATGACCAGCAGGCGCGCGACTACACCGGCGGGAAGGTCCTGGCCAGCTTCAAGACCGGCGACGTCACCGGGCTGCTCTCGCCTGAACAAGGCATCAGCGCCGCCATGGAGCTTCAGCGGCAGGACAAGCTGCCGGGGCTCTTCATCTGGTCGGCGGACAGCTCCAAGGTCAGCACCTACGGGTTTGACTATGAGACCAGGGCGCAGGAGATCGTCGCTAACCATTGATCTCTGAACGGACGGTTCAGAGTATCAATTAATTAATACGGTGTTGGCTTGCTAATTAAGAATAAGCGCGCAGGTACTTGTAATATTTGCAGGAAGAACCGTATACATATATCTTTACAAATTTCTGTATGGAGCACGGTGTTTCTCAAATAAACTTTTCTTTGGATGATGCAGTCGGTTCCAATTTGGTTACTACTTGACGAATTAATAAGGCGTCACGGCAGAGATCGAAGCATGAAACTTTTCTTTTTAGGGTAACATAAAATCTTTTTTTTACGGGGAGGGTTACATCAAACTTAGTTTGGACTATGCACAAATTTCCAACTTAGTTTCGTGTAAACGCAAAATGATATGCACCAATTGTATGTCTTAGAATGATGTATCAGTTACACCTTAATATACTTTTTTGAACACCACACATATATATAGATTAGCCAACATTCATACAACCATTGTGTTCAAAAAAAAAAAAAAAAAAAAAAAAAAAACATTCATACAACCATTTTCGTCTAGGTTCGACAAGCATGAAGGAACACTAGCTACTATGGAATACGTTACAGTAGACGGGTCACCACTGACGGGCCCAGGTCAAATCGCGAGCGGTGAAACCTCACATTGACGGGTTGTCAGCGGTGACACAACAGATGATTGCGCTGATGAGTCACCACTAACAGGCCGCTAGATGACCTGTCAGCAATGAGTGGAGCGGCCACCTTCAGGTGGCACACAGCTGATGACAGGTCCGTCTGGTGGCCCATCAGCGGTGAGGGTGTCAATACTGATGGGCCCAAAGGATGGCCGTCAGCGGTGACTTCCTGATACCTGACGCTTTGGGTGCTCAGTTACTGATGGCGGCCTGCTAAATATTGTGAAAGAATGAAAGCAAATGATCAAACAGTATTTCTCATTGATTGAAGACCGTGTATTTATACCCTCGTTACAAGGCAGTTAGAATTACAATGTCGGTAACTACAACCGACTTAAGCATTGATTATCAGGATTAAATTAATCCTTAACACTCCCCCTAATCTATGTTAGTCTAATACGCATCATCTTGATATAGACTCCTCCCAGTATGTGTTTGCCTTGAGAATGTTCATCGTCTTCATTTTGAGAAAGACTCCTCCAAAAACCCTGTGGGAAAAATATGAGGAGAAATGTATTTGATATGTTGCTAAAACTCCTTTAAACCCAGTGAAAAAATAAGGAGAAAATGATGCAACATATAATGATTATTGTCTATTAATAACCCATATGAGAAAAACCTTTGATAAAGGATAAAACTCATTATTGGGTTTAGAGAACAATAAATATGTCTTGAGTACTTCCTTTAAAAATCCCGGTAGGGAAAATAGAAAGTATGACATATGATCTTTGAGAAGATATTGCCTCATTAAAAACCGTTATGAGAAACTTTGAGAGAAAACTCACAAGGGAAAAGAGTGCGATTATATATGCCATTGAAAACTCCTTTAAAACCCAGTGGGAAAAATATAAGGAAAAAATGATATGACATATACAAACACTTGTGTTTATACCGTCTCGTGAAAAACCTTTTATGAGAAACCATTAGGGAAAAACTGATGAAGGAAAAAAGAGTACAATATATGCAACTGATGATTGTTAACTGGTTATAGTTTGGGAGATTACTCCCCCTGAACTTTGCAAATCTGGTGGATGTGTCATACCAATTCCATTGACATGATCATGACATTGTGAAAAGTCTGTAGGATTTTCACAGTATTTTATTTGCAAATTATTTCCTCACTTTTCTATAGTTCGTGAGGATAAGTAATTTCGAGCAATGTGCTTTTATGATATTGCTCTTCATTTAACCTGTAGGTACTGAGTAACACAAGTGGTAGCATCTTGGTAAACCGCGTTATGTGATTCTGATGAATTTCATCTACATGATTTTGAGTGTGGTTAATCATTCTGTTGAGCCATGCATGTTTAGCAATGCTTTTAGATAAAGCAATTATGTCATAATAATAAGTGGAAGTAGTCGTTAAAGTCTTTTTAGATGACTTCCATGAGAAGGCTATTCCAGCAAATTCAGTCATTGATATGGCATTGTTGGGATCAAATAAAGAGCCAATATCATATATCATATCATGGTCATATCTTGATTTTCCTGATGGAATGGTCCAAAATTTATTCTGAACTTGAGATATAAGCTAATATTCCTCATATCGACCATATACCTTTTGTTGGTATGATATATCCACATTGAACTTGTTATATATGTTTTGGATATATGTAGACTGATGTGTATTGTTGAGAGAATGCTCAAGTTGTAAACTTAAGCTAAATTCGGTTTAATCCAAATTTTCCGTCTTGAGATGATTTTGTGCATGTTTAGGTCTTGTATAGACATTGATGATGAAGTCATCAATATACACTAAGTAATATAAGGAAATCAAATTTGGGATTCCTTTATTAACACATAAACAATCATCATTCTTTGAGTAATTCTTTTGAAGAAAGAACTCATTTAGTCGGTAGTACCATATGATTTCCGACTATTTTAAGTCATGGAGTGACTTCTGAAGGTTTACACGATACATGTTGCGATTTGTTTTTGGATTCGAAACTACAAGCCATTCAGGGACTTCAATATAGATTTCCGAAATGAGTGACTCATATGAGTATGTAGCCACTGCATCCATCAACTGCATGGATATTATTTCTATTTTTATTGCCAATGATATTTAGTATCGAAACATAATTCCACTCATACCAAGAGGGTATGTTACATCGTAATCGATGTCGGGTCTCTGCGTGAACCCTTTTGCTACAAGCCTCGCTTTCTCACCACCTCATTGACTTTGTCTATAAATGAGAAGTTTTTAGTCTTCCATACGGAAGATACTTATGAGGAGTAGGTATTACTGCGGTAAATACCACTCGTTTGCAGAGCGAGTGCTATTCTTCATTACTTGCTTCCTTTTATGTGAACCAATATGAGTGCAAGAGGCACTCTACCATGGATTTTGGTTCAGGGCCCAAAAAGTTTTAGCAATTTGAGAAGAAATATATGTCGACAAATGTAGTCTTTAGTTTATATGATTCTGATGGAATCATTGAAGTTTGTGGATAATCTATTTATTTCTTTTTTAACTCCTTGTGATTTCATACAACAAATGGAGTCAAGGTGTTTCGATGTCCTGGCACCAAAACATTTGTGCACATTTATGCCGGGCTTTGGATGATGAGCATCCAGTGAGGTGTCTTTCAACTTGATGTTGAATACATTTACTGGTTGAGGATTTGATTTCCTCTGTTTCCGCGGAAGCATATGCGAGATTATATCTCGTGTGGTCAGATTTCTCCCCCTCTTGCTCTCATTTCGGGAGAAGAGTGGTTTATCAGGTACCTCCACTCTTTCTGACACTTTACTGCAGGAATATAAAATTTAGTGACACCTTTGTCATCAGTAAATGTATGTGGCAGATTTGCAATGTGTTGCAAATATATGATTCTCTAAACTTCTAGTTCAGATTCTTTGAGTACGTGAATATAAGGATTGATTGCCATTAACATTTCTAATTTATTTCTCGGCATTCTTTATGGTACTTATCTCCCCCTAATGCCGGAAATGTCCTTATTGCTGATGCAATCAGCATACAGGCTATGCATAATTTTGATTGACGGATAAATTTTTATTCCTCACATAGATCCCTAATTCTGTGAGGGCCCATTGATGTACGCTGGAGTGGTGATATCGGTATGTGACCGAATTATCGCAGATAGGAAATACTTTATTGATTTCCACGTACTTTCTACAAGGGGGAGGTAGTAATGATATGCAGTTGGTATGATTTAGATCATACTTACGGTGTGTAAGGCCATATGTGTCCAGCAGGAGGCTGGTATATTACAATTCTATAAATTGTTCATGTAATTAATTTCACTATCTTTGATAAGATATTTACCTAAAGCATTCTGGGTATGTACATAAGTACTATATATAATCAGACATTGCTCATGAAATGAGTTCAACGAAGTTGTCCATTCGAATGAATTTGTCCTTTGTTTAGAAGAATTTTCTCTTACTTTGATAAGTTGAGCAATTACTTTAGTAAGATCATGCATTGTTGTGTGTGACAAGAGACACACTTGAAATCATTTTATAAATGTTTCTATGAGTACCATGTATCTAAATAATCCTACGTAATGATTAAGTGATCAACATATATCTTTTGAATGTGTTCAAGGAAGAATGATCGATTCCCTATTAAGTGGTAATTCTGTCTTTGGTTGTCTTTTAGCCCCCACTTTACTTTGAATTCCTCATGGTTATATTTTGTGACTACTAACTTGCTTAGTATTCTCAGTACTACCAAGAATTTTAAATAATGGCATAGCACCCATTGGGTGAATCTGATGATTTTAAGAAATTTTATGTTTCTTTACCATGGAAAATGGTAGTACCATATGAGGATATAAAGTGTATTAAGGGCTTTTCAACCGAATCTGCATATGAAAAAAATTTGATCACAAAATCTCAACTTGGAGTTGATTTTATAATTAAGTGACAGAATTTTAAACTTCAATGGACTTGAAATCTTGAAAAACAAATGAGTGACCATTCGCATTGTGCTCATGGCAACATATTTATCTTAAGGAAAAAAAATAGGGTAAATATATATTCATCCACTGTATGCTTAGTTTGAGAACTAAGTGAAGTTGATGACATATAAAATGCATATGTACCATGTGTTCCATGAATTTTTCATGCATTTATTTAGTTAACTTATGAGAGTAAAAATATATGGATGAAATTATCTAATTGAGTACAATCATGGCTAAAGTGATCCTTAGTGAACATGGGTGTAGCCTTCAATATAGGGCATGCGATGAAATCGTTGCTAATGTTTTGGACTTCATTCTTAAGAAAAAATGCGACTTTAGAGTCACGGCCAAAACATAGGCTTTGAAAGTTTAACATTAGTTAGGTACTATGAAAATAACAACCACAATGTGATGTGGATCTTGCAATAGTGTTTGAGACACTCGATCGTTGCTATAAATTATGGTCTCCGTCTTGATAGATGGACGACACAATAATCACAAATAGTGACATACACTCCACTGCCATGCATTTTACCAATGTAATAGAAGGTAATCACCAGTATATGCAAACATTTGCATACTTTTCTATGACTAATTCAAACAAAGTGAGGCTTGGTATTTGAATTTAGCACAAAATACCATTTCAGCATATAGTAATTGTGCATGAATAATATTTATCTACTATGACAGTAAATAATTTTAGTGAACAACAACAACAACTGCTTCAGAGGAGCAAATTTTAGAATAGCTGATGCCTTATAACCATATGTGTAGACCTCAGTTTATATAGGATAACACCTTGAAGATAATCACCATTATGGTGTAGATCTCGCAGTAATAGAAAACATAATCTGACTTATGTCAGTAGATGTTCATAATTCTATTACCTTATGTTATGCTAAATGTATGAAATCACTTTGAAGGTAATCATCTGTCAGAGTGACATGGTGTAGACTTTGCAGTAATAGTGGATAGTCTGAACTTTTTTGCAGTAGATGCCAGTATTACCTTATGATATCTTGAGGTAGTCACATCTAATATTAATATTTGGAAGAGCATGTTGAAGGTAGTCATCTTGTCAACGTGGCAAGACGTAGACCTCACAGTATTGGTGGATAATCTGCAAATTGTGCAGTAGATGCCACCATTACCTTGTGATTTACAAACAAATGTGGGTAGTCATATTGAGTATGACACTTCATAATTCATGTTTGAATTACAATTAGATTTGCAATAGAAAAAAATCAATTGCAAAAATTATAGTTGTTCTCCTAAAACGTATGCCTTAGCAAATGTTTGCGGCAAAGACATATATAATGTCTTAAATTCCGAAGGAATAAATTTACGCAAAACATTCTTTTGCATTAGTATTACTGTGGTAATACATATAGATGCAAAAGTTAATAATTTACTTATTTATGTAATATATGAAGACATGAGGCTTCAAATGATATTTTACAAGATGTAAAATGGTGCATAATTATATTTTTATGCCATTTGGAAAGAACCTATGGTCTAGTCCAAACGTGTGTTGAAAAACCGAGACTTAACAAGTGAATAATAGTAACTTGAAGGTTAAAACCTTGAAAATAGTAAGCTTGAGGGCTGAATCATAATTTATAGGGATTTATAAGTAGTTAGGATAAAGTCTAAGGACTAAACTGAAAAATAGCCAAAGGGATAAGATTCCCCAATTTCTCGAGTGGCTTAGGGATTTGCCGTCGCCGTTGCCTTGAGAAGGACGCCATGGCGTGCTGGACGCCGGGAGGTGCGAACCACCGCCGGGCCGAACGCCATGGACGTCATGCCGCTGGAGGGCATCGCGGCCGCGGCCGCCTGTGGGGCCGTAGCCACGGGCAGCCACGCCGGAGGGCGCTGCTGTGCCGCGCGTCGCGCGCCGAAGAGTGCTTCGCCGGATGGCCTCGGGCGCTCAAGGCCGCGTTCGCGCCGGATCTGAGGACCACGGCCGATGGCTGAGATCGCCGCATCTGGAGGCAGCGTGTAGAAGTGCATGTTCTATCCAATGCAACCAAAAGACCGATCTGATGAAAGAGACTAGGCAATACATTTATACGTCAACACAGCGCCGGCCGCATCGGGCTGCAGAGTCTGGATTGGCCTCTGCCTCGCGCTGGTTGTGCGGGGATCATCATATGCAGCGTTGGTAAGTGCTAGTAGCTATTTGCAAGAAGAAAAATCGGAAAAGAACACCTGAGAAGATGCGATTTTGGATACTAATCTTTATCTTGTCTCAACACTTCCTTTCATCTTGCCTTGATCTCTATGTTTGGAGATTTTCTGTCCGGAGTGATGTCGTTCTCGCCTCTCGGAAGAGGCGTGCTTCTCCTGACCTTTTCTGGTACAAAGCAATTCGCGTGAGTGCATACATGTACATAGAAAATAATTAATTGATTGATTACGGGATGATAAGATGAGTAAATTCTTGATTTATTTCCCTTCTTATCAGACGCGGAATTGCTTTGAGCGTTCGGTGCTGCGTCTTGCAGCCGACGGCTGGTAGCAGCGCTACGAGCGCGCGGGAGGGCGAATCCGCCCAGGGACGGGAGCCGTCGCGCGCTGGGAGTCACCGGACCGATGGGGAACCGTCGTCCTGCCTTGCGCCTCCTCGGTTTGGCACCGCCGTTCCGCAAGGAGACGTGGTCGAGTGCCACCACGCAACCGCTTATTTCTCCACGGCCCGGAAAGCATGGCCGGCGGCGCTGGATGGAACTGCCGTGGAGGCCCTTCTCTCTTTTTTCCCTGTGCGGCCAAGTCGCTCTCGGTTACGAGCGTGCTGATAACGTGTGAAAGAATGAAAGCAAATGATCAAACAGTATTTCTCATTGATTGAAGACCGGGTATTTATACCCTCATTACAAGGCAGTTAGAATTACAATGTCGGTAACTACAACCGACTTAAGCATTCCCGTCAGTGATCTGCACCTCTCTGTGCACCTTTTGAGCCAGCTATAGAGGAGGTGAGCTCCCTGCCACCCAAGCTGCGGCTGCTGAGCTCCGTAGATCCGTTCCCTGGCCCGGAAACCCTCTCCTAAGTCCATCTTTCCCTCTCGAAGTTCCTCGGCCTCCTCTCCTCTCCTAAGTTGTGGTAGTTGAGTGAAGGCAAAATTAAGAAGGGTGTAGTTAAGGTTTAATAGGCTACATAAATTTACCACTTAACCACAACTTGTCTAATTTTAGAAATCAAACTAAAATCAAGTGCAAGCCTTCAACTAGAATTGTCCTCTTCAATCTTCATGGTGCGTTAGAAAGTTTACGAGAGTAGTAGTATCATTAAATTTGTAGTCCGGGTAGCAACGAAATGCAGGAGAAACTACATAAAATAGATGGACCAATTCCAAGTTCAAATTTTTACGGTACTGCTACAGAAGCCTGCTCCTTTTCATCCTAACCCAATCTTGGCAACAAGTCATATCGGTACTCATTGACTAGGGGCTGTTTGATTGCCAGTCACACTTTGCCACTAGTAGCGACACAAATTTTGCCACACTCACCTAAGGTGAGGTACTGAGGTGTACAAAATTCTTGCCGCGCTTTGCCATTACTAGGAATCTTGCTACACTTTTTCACTCTATGACATGTGGAGCCCAAAAGAATCGTGCCTAAGCATAGTTGCCAACTTGGTCATACTTTCCCGCAAAAAAAGAACCTTGTCAAACTTTCCTAGGATGAAGTGTGGCAAAGTGTGGCTCGGAACCAAACGCCAGTGGCCAAACAAATGGTGTGTGAACACCTTCACATGGCATTCTCTTGGATTTTTTAAAAATCTTAGTTTTAATTATAAAAAAATCAGTAATGTTGTCCTGCAATTTTAATTTTAAAATCTAGCACCCCGTCATTCTTACTGGAAATGATTACTAGGCTATCGTCCCTTGCAAGGACGATTGGGGCCTTCTCGTTTGTAGCGGGGATGACGTGCGCCTGTCACTCATAGTGAAAATGATATGCTCCCCACCAACTACCACAAACTGCCAGTAATTATGCCGTTGCTCACAGCGCGAACGATAGGAGCCCATAACGTGAGCATCGAGCAGCCTCCTCTCCCCTTCGTCTACATCTGTCCAAATCCAGAAAGAAAGAGTAGAAGTGGAGGTCTCCCCCACGCACTGGCTGGATCTGCGAGAGAGGAAGAGAGGAGGGCCGCCGCAGGAGGGAGAGAGTGGTGGGGCCACGAGGTAGCGGCGGCGGCGGTGCTCTGGAGTGGGAGGGGCGGCGGTGGAGACATCCGGGCGGAACTAGGGCGGGGTGGGGAAGTTCACCTGACGCTATCGATCACGATTGTTGGGCCTACACCTACGGCGGTTCAACATGTATTAGCATGACCTGATATGCCAGAGTCAACCACTGCCGCTCACGCAGGAGACACAGACAAAGGTTGCCAAGGACTTGCGTTGCGCCTCTTGCCAAAGTTTTCTGTTCTCCACCGCCTTTTCCTCAAGCATAGCCGTGTCAAAAATTTCGCATGACCATGCCAAAGCATGCTCATTGTCGCGTTTCGTACAATCTTGTTGCTTTTGTCAATCCATTGATAATATGCACAAAAATGCGGAGGAGACTACAAAATAAAAATTAATATAATGATGGTTATTCGTATGTAAGGGAACATAAAACTTATCTCATCGGTGTTTAAACATACCGGTAGACGGTCGTAGACGTCGTGCTTAGGGGGTGGATCATGACCATAATTGGCACACATGAAAAACCTTTTACCTTTAGTGCCCGAAATGTCCATGGACTACTTCACCTTGCAAATATCACCGCAACAACACCTAGGAACTTACATCCGAAAGCATCATAGGAACACAAATCAATATGACAAGAAAATTTTCCACGGCAAATAATAAGAAACTAATAGAGTAGAATACTTCTCTCATTTTCCACACTTAGTCGCTAAATGCTCGGATGATAATTTTTCCTCCGATGCAACACAGAGTGAGAGGGGGGGGGGGGGGGGGGGGTTATAGGCATGGAGACAAAAAAAAAGAACGGGAGAAATAGGTGGGAAAAAATAGGCGGGGAAAAATTGGCTGGGAAAATAGCGGGAGAAATAGGCGGGAACAAAGGGAGGATGAAAAATGTGGGGAAGGGGGGGGGGGGTGAAATCCACCTGTTGGTGTCGGTTGGAACCACAGAGAGGTCCTTGTCGTCAATACCGTGGACGACATGCATCGTGAAAATGTACGAAAATGGCCCTTTTGCGAAACTTCAACACAAAATGGCCCCAATCTGAAAATATTTCATAAACTGGCCCTTTTGCATGACGCCCGGGGCTAGGGCGCCATGCTAGATAGCATGACGCCCCGGGCTAGGGCGCCATGCTTAGCATGGCGCCCTAGCCCGGGACGCCATGCTACATGTCGCTACCATGACGCCCCGGGCCAGAGCGTCATGCTATCTAGCATGGCGCCCCAGCCCCGGGCGTCATGCAAAAAGGGGCCAGTTTGTGAAATATTTTCAGATTGGGGTCATTTTGTGTTGAAGTTTCAGAAAAGGGCCAGTTTCGTACATTTTCACACATGCATCAATCGTCCACACAGAAACCGACATGCAGCTAAAAAGGGTGATTACGGACGTGGTTGTCCGACACCTGTCGTTACTCGCTAGGGACGACTTCTGGTTTATCGTTTTTAATGATATATGACGGGGTGATATTTCTGAAATTTATAAGATCAGGATAAAATTACTGTGATTCGTATAATTAAAATAATATTTGAAAAAAAATTCCGTTCACTGCATCCAGAGTGAACTGCAAGACTAGTCTGGAGACCATGACACATGTGCGCCCCCAACAGACGAACGGAATCAAATCCAATCATCAGTGATCTAATCATAGTAGTATACTAAGAGCATCTCCAATAGCTTGTATGTTAGCTTGTTTGTAAAAATAGCCATGTCATCAACCAACAACTTATCATATAACTACTCCAATAGAGTGTATTTAGTTTTCCCAATAGGAGGTGAGAGTGTGTATAAGGTTGCTCTCTCATTTCACCTTGGAGCTTGTGCATGGGTTGTTGGTTCATGTACATACAACCTTCCTCTCTCTCTCCTTATTTATTCTATGCCACATCATCAAAAAATTCTACGTCACAAATTCTACCAACAGCTATCTCACAACTATTGTAGATTCCCTAATGTCGATCTGCTGCAAAGGCGGACTGTAGTAAAATTTTCCTGTAATGACGTGGAAGCGCACCCCTGGGGTCACATCACCCGCTGATGTTGCTTAGTCGTCACACTCCTTGGGTCCCTTGTTTCCTGTTCAGACACGAAGACGAAGGAAGATAAACTTGTCTTTTATTTGAGAGGTTTTATTTATTCTCCGTAAACACCCTAGTACAGAATTGCTTACTAGCGGCGGGCCAAAAATGCCTACCAGTGGTAGGCCTAATTGGTTACCAGTGTCGGGCTTGAGGCCCGCCACTGGTATTTAAGTTACCAGTGGCGGGTGTGACTTTGAGCCCGCCAATGATAACAGGAATACCAGTGACGGGCTATTTCTGCTGCCCGCCACTGATGACCACACGTTCTAGTGGCAAGCTGCTTCTCCCGCCCACCACTAGTATCATTTTCAGAAAACAAAAAAAATATGCCACCGGAGCACGCACGTAGACTCGCTGCGCGAGTGCGTCGTTGATGGCCTCCGCCTCGCGCGATGCCTGGATGGCCTACCAGTACACGTCGATGCAGGACGTGGAACGCAGAGCCCCGCCTGAAGCATTTCATCGAACAGGTCAAGGGTGGTGGCATCGATGCGGCGGACGACGGCCGCGTGAGCTGCAGGTCGGTGGAGCAGCGAGTTGTGCGGCTCACGCCTGTCAATATGGTCGGTGCGGACGTGATGCCCTTTGAGATCCGATTTGGATAGCGAAGGTTTCCCTGCCTTTTTCCCAAGGAGTGACACTAAGTTTATCGAACCCACGAGAGGATGTGTACTACGACAGAGGCCCTACCAAGTCTTTGCGAGAGAATTAAATTCCAGTTTTTGTAACCGGACCTTAACAACCTTAGGGTGCAAACACTTTGAATTAAAACAGGCATGGGTATGAGGATTTGTTTCTTACAACCATATATTTGTGATTAGGATCATCATGATCTTAATTTGTGCTCTGTAAGACACCCGTTAAGATGTGCTTGCAACAAGATGAAGTGGGGGATGTGTCCAAATTACACCTTGACCGATTCACGACCTGCATCAAGAGTCAGTTGTCCAACCGCAGGCCCTTACCGCCGCGCAGAGTTACCTCGGTTATTAAGAATAAATCAGACAAAAGCATTGAATATTTAATGACTACACCTAATGTATCCCTAAGGATTGGCTTTCTGCTACCGTACTAAACCTTTCTGTCACTGGTGTTCAGAACAACGTTCTGCTTCCTCCCTGCTCCTAACCTCCTTCTTGATCAAGCTCCGGGATCCTGGGTACTTGTAGGGTCAAAGAACGAGAAAGAGACAAGAGACAACCATGATGCAATTGTAACATATACATGACATTAATTCAAAGTCAATTCCACCGATCCCTCATGCAAATACATCTGGTTGCAAGGCTATGCCTCAATCCATTGCCTTACCGAATTACTCACACATGGCGATTGGATCACAAAAAGAAATCATTGGGGAAGACATAAAGATGAATGCTTTATTGATAATATGTCTTACAATGGTTGCCGGATGCGATACTCGATTACAAGTATGGCTAACTTGGAGGTGGTTTGCTGCGGTGATGGTGATGGTGGTGACTATGGAGATGAGATGGGAAATGGTGGCAGCTAGGGTTGATGAATGGCTTTCGGTTCACGAATGGTGGTTTTCGACGATGCTCCTTCGGGATTCTGGTGCTGGCCTCTTTATAAAAGTGGTTGGGTTGGATGCCACGGAGCCGTTGGCACCTTGGTCGAGCGCTGGTACGAGCGCGTACCTAACGCCGTCTTGCGCTCTAGATTGAATGATGCGCCTCCAATTTCCTTCCTCCTTTCTTCATTTTGCTTGTTTCCATATAAATGATGATTTTTATCCATGTATGGCCCCTTTTCCTGTGGAAACAAAATAAACAAAGGATTTCACGATCTCTCGCATTAATTAGTTCTTAGTGGCAATATCGAAGTGATTTGCTCATAATTTCTAAGATTATCCAGTATAAACAACGGTGTGATAAGCATAAAAATATCGCTCATCAAACCCCCCCCCCCCAAGCTTAAACCTTGATCGTCCTCGAGCAACAAAGATAGAAACCCAACCGTAAGGAACTTAGTTGTTTAAACCTAAATAACGAGAATGTTTTGGTTCACTTACGATCGGTACGCCTAGATAGCCCTCTGCTTCTTCACCTGAAAACTTAGTATGGCCGTAGCGGTGGCATGGTTATTATGCAAGTGTTAGTGAAGCAAAGATAATCAACACAAAACTCTTGTTAGTCTAGACAAAATAACAAAGTAGCTTTTATTCTATTTCCTCTAGTTAACACTTGCTTGCCAGGAACACACGGAAGAGAATTTTCTTCCTTGAACAATGAAAACATTTATTACGTGAGTGAAAGGTATGTAATGACAACATGATACTAGAGTAACTCGCTAACACCCACGACTGTCTCCTCGTCAAGGCTCGCAAACACTTCTTTCAATCATTGCTTGCTGAAACGTTCGTTGTCTAGTGACGGGATTATGCCAAAGAAATGATACATGTATAGAGTTTCACTATGGCTTATGTTTAAGTACTATAGACCAACCAATATGTTGTCTCTTTCGAGCTCTTGTGGTCATACTTTTTTATTACCACATACACACACTCTTCAAGAGAAAGCCGAATAATATTCGTTGTTGTGTTGCCACTACGAATGATAACAAACTCATAGCCGAAATCCAAGCTGAAACTCAGGTGGATCATTCATTGGCGAGTGGAGGTCTTAGCATAACATCAAGAGAGGTGATGAAATCATGTTTACGCGCGTAAAGCAACATATAGTGACAAGGCCATGGCACCAACGAGAAGCTGAAGCACCATGTAAAGGAAATGCAAAACAGCTTTTGGCATAATCTCGATCACCTTTCAACCGGGTTCCTGTGGACAATTTTATCCACAAGTGCTATTGAGTCTATCAAAATTAACACTATAGGGTTGAGTACTACTAATATCATCTTCTCTATAGATTTTTCTCAATACCCAAGCGTTTCTAGAGACTTTCTCATATGCATGGTTATTCTTTGTTTACATCACTTTCTTTTAAAAACAAGTCCCACGGCAAGTCTTGGTTATCTAGATTAAACCGAACAAATATTACTAAATTATTTTACCTACAAGAACAAAACCTTTGTTTTAACCATCAAGACTGACCCCCACTTGAAGATTTCACACATACTACTATTACAACTATTCTAAGCAATTCAAGTGCAAAAGACGGGAGTCGTAGGACATACCTTCACGATCATGAATTTCCATGCTTCTCTTCCTTAAGGGTGCGTTCCTCGCTGCCCGGTGTAGATCAACTCCGCTGTGAAAATATTAACGAGAATGTGATCAGAAATCCAGGGCAAAAGGAAAAGAGCAAAGCGAAAAGAAAACCTTATTCTATTTTTCTGGTTTTTGAAAGCTAACTTGCAAAAGAAATTGCAAATGGCAAAGAGAAAACAAACAAAAAACAAAACCAAATAGAAAGCAAAGTGTTGCGACAAACCAACACGAGTGTTTGAAACTCAACGAGCTGAAGTACAACCTCATTACAACTTAAATAAAAATACCGCCACATCTTGATGTAGACATGGTAGTAACCTCCCCAAGCTTAGACTTTTGCAAGCCCAACCTGGTGAGATCATTGTGGCGGACGGTAGTTCGGAGCTTATCCTTGGCTCCACTCGGAGAAGTTGTTGGCCATGTAAGCGGACGTGTCTCAAAGGGACTCAGCGAGGTTGCTCATGTTGTTGATGGAACTCTGGAGGTTGTAGATGTCGGCGTAGGTGGTGTAGGGCACATATTCCGGTGCATCTTCTTGGGGTTGCTCTTCCTCCTCATCCGTGGCAAGTTCATCCTCGTCCACTTGTTCCGGTTCGGGCGCCGCTTGGTCAAACGCTGCATCTCCTTCATGTGGCACATAATGCAAAATTTCTTTCTCTATTGAGAAATGGTAAGGCATAGGAGTAGGGAACAAGTGTCCCACTCCAGGAATTCAAATGCAATGATGACCTCAGCAGGATACTACCATCCCCGCACTTGTAAGAACATTAATATTGACAAGGATGTTACCGACAATTGGTCGGAACTTGGTGAAGTTCAAGCCAAGGGAGTTGGCCAACGTGGTGATCACTCTGCCACAAAGCGATGTCTCCTTGCGCGCAATTTTCTTGGTGTCCAAGGTGGAACAAAAGTATTGCCCCTAAGTTGGGTGTGTACGGGATGTCGAGGTTCGCGGCCGTCCTGAGAATGAGCATATTCTCTTCATTAACTTTAGAAACTTCTCCTTATGCCTGCAACGAGTTAGTGATAACATAGTAGAAATATCGAATAGCAGGACACTCAATGCAACTTGCCCTATGCTTGTAGCCTTGGTAACTCATTTTAGCAAATGATTCAGTTGGATGTGGGTCGAGGTAATCGTAGACGTAGCAGATGTGTTCATCGTTGTTGGGAAGCCAAAGTAGTTACACCACTCCACGAGGGTGATGTAGAAGCATGGTCCACGAGGTAGAAAGTGATCCGTTCATCTTCTCCTCCTAGGTTTAACCCAACGGTGTGCGAGAGAGTACTAAGAAACTCAAGCGTCGACCGATGATACGTCGCATGTCCCTGATACACAAAATGTTGCAATCCAGCATTAGCACATAATAAATTAAAATCATTACCGATAACCAGCTTGGCTATCATGGACGAACACGCCCACTTGGTGGTTTTCATCTTCCTCTCGTGAAGCATATGGTATTTCTTCTTGGCCTCATGATCGATGAAGTTGATCCCCTAAAAATAAATGTGTTGCTTGCGTGCGGCCTCTTCGGACGCACTCATGGCCTCACCATGAGTGATACGGGCGGACCTCCTCGTATTCATTGTAGATTGATCATGTGGACGTGTTTGAACTGAAATCGAGTAGGGATAGAGATCCGATGAATGTTTGGTAGGGTTTGGAGAGGCTTGGGAGGAAGAAGAAGAAGAAAGAAAGAAGATGGGGAAGGAATACCTCCTGCTCGGGCCATTTTGGCATTGACACCATGAAGTACGAGCTCTAGTACGAGCGCTTGCGCGCATACCAGACGCCATCAAACGTTCTGGACAACTGCACTGTTCTGCTCATACCTAGTACGACCGCCGGTATGAGCGGTCGCGCTCAAACCAGGCGCCGTCTCCGTTTTTTAAGGTTTCTATTGCTGTGCTGTGGATGTGGTACGAGCGCTGGTACCAACGCTCCTGGTTGTATTGGATGCCGTCTTGGTTTTCTGGAGTTGTTGTAAGTTGTGATCGAAGCATGGTATGAGCATCCGAGCTCATACCAGACACCGTCGTTCGCTCTAGACCTTTCTGTTGGTCCTCGCCTCCGCTGGTACGACCGCCTGGACGACCAAAATGGTCGTACTAGACACCCTCTTTGCCTCTGTTTCACCTTAAACTTAATTTTTCTTCGGGCCTTTTCCGGTGAGGTTAGTTCCAACATAATATAGGCATAATTTCTAGACTTTCGACGTTAGCACAGTACATAGCAACACACTTATAATTTTGGCATAAATAGCAATTCTTTTTCTCTTCTTTTCCTCCACACACATAAGAACTTCAACACTCTCATTGAAATGACAAAAACAAAAAATTACTTACTTCATCTACCTTATTTGCGTGGGTTACCTCCCACTAAGCGCTTCATTTTTGGTCGGGGAGCTCGATCGTCGTGACGATTACTTCGGTGCAATGATGCCATACCCATATCTTCTGGCATTGATGATGATGCCATCTCCAGCATACATTTTCATCTACTTTTTCCTAGGGAAATGTCTAACAAAAGGATCTTTCGATGGGAGGTCAAATCTCAGATTTCCTTCAAAGACATTGATAGCAGCTTTTATAGTTCATAAAAATGGCCTACTTAGAATGATAGGTGCAATGGGATCTTCTGCATATCAACTATAACAAGATCAATCATAACGGGACAATCATTAATTTGAATGATCACACCGTGCTTAATCCCTACTGCTTGTGTAATGGTAGAACTGGCCATGTTCAATTTAATTCTGCTATCAACAAAAGGACCAAGAGTGAAACTATCATATATGAACTTAGGGATAGTAGAGACACTAGCACCTAGATCACATAAAGCATTGAACTTATTTAAACCAATCTCAATTTCAATGGTTGGTTCAAATATATACTCTTGTTTAGCGATTAGCTTACCATATAGCTTCTTTCGTTCATCATCCAACTCACGTACCTTAATTGCAACTTGATCAACGAAACATTTATATGCCTCATCATTCGATACTTCAGGTAGTGGATGCTTTAGTGTCAACATCTTCACGAAATCTGCAACAGAGTAAGTTTGTTCGGGTATATAGCTCCTATCGAGCTCTTCTGCAGTTTCTTCGCTACTTCTCATCATTTTGATACTCTCAACCGGATTAGGTTCTGGTTTTCCAGCTAACTTTGCTACAATCAAGGTTTGACTCTCTTCAATTTTAGCAACATGTGCTTCCATGCTCTTAGTTCTTCCTTCCAGAGCCTGCACATCATTAGCCAGTCCAGCAATCTTACCGGTCAATTGACCAAGTAAGTTGTCATGATTCAAGATATTAGTAACCGTGGCATTTTGTTCGCTTTGGCTAGTAATAAAAGTTTTCACAGTTTCATCCAAAGCGGTTCTATTACCGTTGCTCATTCCATTAAAATTATTGGGGGCTCCATTATTATTAGGATATGGTAGTCTAGGAGCGAACACATTATTTTTCCAATTGGGATTATAGCTATTACGAGCAATGAAGTAAACATCATTAACATCTTCTTCAGTAATTGCATTAACGTTTACCTCTTCCTTACCTTTCATAGCATCGAGGAGTTCATCGAGTTTTGCGGTCAGCTCTCCGTTCTTCTCCTCGGAGACAACATTGACCCTTTGTGTGGTAGACCATTCTATGGGCCATTTGGCATGGTTCTATTGCATATCATCGAGCAGCTTCTTAGCTTGAGCGATAGGTCTCCCCATAATAGTTCCTCCTGTAGCAGTGTCAAGCTTAGTTTTCAACATGGGAGTTAAAGCATTATAAAACATATGAAGGATTAACCATTCTTCCATCCTGTGATTGGGACAATTTCTTATAGCTTCCTTCATATGATTCCACACAAGAGCTAGTGGCTCACATTCTTCCAGCTTAAAACTTGTTATCTGTGAACGCAATTGCATAATTTTTTCAGGGGGACAAAACTTAGATAAAAACTTGCTGCAGCATTCAGCCCATGAAGTTATACCGCCTCTAGGCAAAGCTAGAAGCCATTCTTTAGCTCTTCCTCTCAAAGAGAAAGGAAATAGACGCAACTTCAAAGCATCAGGTTCATAGTCTTTAATGCGTGTCATGTTGCATAATTCAGAAAAATTGTGCAAGTGCATATAGGCATCTTTAGAAGCAGAGCCTCCAAATTGGTCTTGTTGAACCATAGAGACTAAATTGGGTGTAATTTCATATTGCTCGGGAGCGACATCAGGTTGTGCAATTGGTGCACACATAAAGTTCTCACTTGGAGAAGCAAAGTCTCCAAGAGCTTTCGAGCCATAGATTTTTTTTTTGGGTTTTCAGTGACAACACTAGAAACAAAATAAAAACCAGAACAAGAACAAAAAACTGAAAATAAAAACTAAAATAAAGACTCCAACAAAAACCCTAACACACTGACTAGTAACATGATGCCTCCCCGGCAACGGCGCCAGAAAAGGTTGTTGATGCCCTTTGAGGATCCGGTTTGGATAGCGAAGGTTTCCTTGCCTATTCCCCAAGGAGTGACCCTGAGTTTATTGAACCCACGAGAGGATGTGTACTATGACATAGGATCTACCAATTCTTTGTGGGAGAATTAACTTCCAGTTTTTGTAATCGGGCCTTAACAACCTTAGGGTGCAAACACTGAGAATTAAAATAGGCATGGGTACGAGGACTAGTTTCTTACAACCATATATTTGTGATCGGGATTTAATTTGTGCTCTGGAAGACGCCCGTTAAGATGTGCTTGCAACGAGACAAAGTGGGGGATGTGTCCAAATTACATCTTGACCGGTTCGCGACCTGCATCAAGAGTCAGTTCTCCAACCGCAGGCCCTTCCTATCACGCAGGGTTACCTCAGTTATTAAGAATAAATCAGACAAGAGCATTGGGCCTTTAATGACTACACCTCATGTATCCCCAAGGATTGGTTTTCCGCTACCGTACTAAACCTTTCTGTCACTGGTCTTCAGAATACCATTCCGCTTCCTCCCTGCGCCTAACCTCCTCCTTGATCGAACTCCGAGATCCTCGGTACCTGCAGGGTCAAAGAACAAGAAAGAGACAAGGGACAACCATGATGCAAGTCTAACACATACATGACGTTAATTCAAAGTAAATTCCATTGATCCCTCACACAAATACAAGGGGTTACAAGTCTATGCCTCAACCCATTGCCTTACCGAATTGCTCACACATGGCAATCAGATCGCAAGTAGAAATCATTGGGGAAGACATAAAGGTGAATGCTTTATTGATAATATGTCTTACAATGGTTGCCGGATGCGATACACAATTACAAGTATGCTTAACTTGGAGGTGGTTTGCTATGCTGATGGTGATGGTGGTGGCTATGGAGATGAGATGGGAAATGGCGGCGGCTAGGGTTGAAGAATGGCTTCTAGTTCGCGGATGGTGGTTTTTCATGAAGCTCCTTCGGGATTTAGGTGTTGGCACCTTTATAAAAGTGGTTGGGTTAGATGCCACGGAGCTACTAGCAACTGGTACGAGCGCTCGTGCTCGTACCAGACGCCGTCTTGCGCTCTGTATTGAATGTTGCACCTCCAATTTCCTTCCTTCTTTCTCCATTTTCCTTGTTTCCATATAAATGATGATTTTTATCCATGTATGGCCTCTTTTCTTGTGGAAATAAAATAAACAAAGGATTTCACGATCTCTCGCATTCATTAGTCATTATTGGCAATATCGAAGTGTTTTTCTCAGAATTTCTAAGATTATCCGGTTTAAACATTGGTGTGATGAGCGTAAAAATATCGCTCATCAGGACGCAACCCACCACGTCGAATGGCAGCTTGCCGATGTAGGCCGGGGAAGGCAGGGGCTCTGGCTTGACTTGCCGATGTAGGCCGGGGAAGGCAGGGGCTCTGGGTTGACATCGAAGGAGATGTCGAGGAGCCAGCCATAGGAGAAGGTGTCATGAAGCATGCCATAGATGACCATGTCATCGGAGTCGTCAGCGTGGAATGGGAGGTACACGCGGAAGAGGGGCACATGCATGGTAGCGAGGAATAGGAGAAGACCAGAGGGCATGGTGAAGAGGAGAAGAGGAGAATACCTGAGGGGTGGCGATTGGTAGGAGGGTGGCATCGACTAATCAGGATGCACCACTTTGACCATGCATGACCAGCATCGCCCGGTTCGCCATCACACCCTTAATTGCAGCGACAACCAAGTGCTCTTCGCTCTGCTGCTCCGGAAGAGTGGTCCCGGTGTTCAATTCAACGGGCCCAAGGGTTTGGACTATAGCGGCCGCCGTGGCAGGTGGCGTAACAGCCGCGGTGGGAGGAAAGGGAGCTGACACCGGCTCCGGCACGGGTGCTGCCTCTGAACCATTCGGTTGCGGAGGCGTCGGCCTAGCTGGCTCCACATCATTGGCTGCCGGCACAGCATCCATAGAGCTAGTGGCTGGCACCATATCCTTCATAGATATTGAGGCCACGGCTGGCTCCGCGCCTTTCGTGGCCAGCTCTACATCCTTCATGGCCGACTCCACATCCTTCGTGGCCGCCACCAAGTCGGCAGCCAGTTCCAGCGTCATCCCCATGATGGCCGACTTCGCCTACATGGTCGTGGGTGGTGGTAGGCTGCGAATGGGTGTTACCTCTAGCACTGCTCCCGTTGGCCCCTACGTGGTGGCCAGCGGTGTGCAAGATGATGGCGAGACTAGTCCTTGCCCCGCCGAACGCGCAGCCATTTCTACCTGAGGCCTTAGCGGCAGCGCGGGAGGATTCCCCCCTGCCTAGGCACTAGGCTGACCGGCTCCTTCCCCAGCCAGATTCCTATGGGGCCAGGAGAGTGTCACCAAAAGTAAGGGAAGGGCCGAATCCAAACTTCAACTACTAAACCAAAACCGCGCAAAGGTGCAGGTCCAAGGAACATACCTGTTGCCCACAAGAAGGGGCTTGGCGGCATCTCGTTTCCTGCCCACTGTCGTGGGCGCGATGGGTGCAGAAGCCCACACCGGATTTCTGTGAATCGCCCTGTGAGTTGGCATCGGGATTATAGCTGCACCGGTGGTGGCTCCACTCTACAGCCTCTTCTGAGTCGTCTCCACGCGAGCTAGCGCCCTTGAGCCAGACGCCTCCTCGTCACACCCTCTCTTCCTGGCCCACGGAATGCACAGTGAGATGTTGTTATCATCATGATCGTCGTCGTCGTCATCGTCCACTGTCTGTCTCCCGGCCAGGTTTGTGGCAGAATCAGTGAAGGACTCCTCTTTATCTTCCTCGTCCCTGCCGGAGCCGGTATAGAGCAGCGCCTGCATATTAGGCGCCACCATGTGTTCGTGGCGTAGAGGCATGGACACGAGTTCTTTGAAGCTGTTAGGACCGAGAGTATATCGACCAGAGGGGGGGTGAATGGGAGATTCAAAAATTCTTGCGAATGTTTTGAACTGATCCCAAACACAGCAGCGGAAATAAGGTTCGGTAGACAAGCACTTAAACAAACATACTGCAGAGGATCATATCTATCGATGTATAAAGCACTAACTGACCAAGCGAAGAATATCACAGGTTTGACAGGTACGAAGGTAATGCGAAATGTGAACAGAGGCAATGTCACGAGGGAAAACTAGATGTAAGCTGAGATGGAAAACACACGGGAAATGACAACGAGGTGAATGGATACCGTGCTGAATGAAATTATGCTGACATGCAGACGAACGAAAATAAATGAGACGGGGATGATTGGAATGAATGATATGAATGCGACAGAAAAGTAACAAGCTATGACTGATCAGATAAATCTATCGACACAGAGCACGAATGTAAACTGCTGAAGGAAATGCAGTAAAGTAGAATGAACCAGTGGTGCTCGATGGCGACAGATGAATTTGGTAGACCAGTTCGCCCTTCTGCCAAAGGACTACGTCTGGTTGGAGAGGTTGTGATTTAACACAGAAGATAAACTCTCTTCGCCCTATTCTCCTTCAACTCGGAGCTGATCAGATTCCAGTTGATTTCACTCGTGGTAGATACTTGTAGGCGATCTCCAAACCTTCGACAGACTTCTTCGCGAACCACAATTACTCTTGGTTGCTGAAGATCTTGCTCGGTGAAGACAATTACTCTTCGACACTCGAACCGACACCTATCCGTCTAGAGAGTGCGCAGCTCTCAAGAGTAATAGGTACAAGAACTCTAACTCAGAACTCCTTCACGTCATTCTTCTCGTCTACAAGTCTTCAAGGGATGTAGCTCGTTCTTCTCTGCGGTGCAGATATTCTTCGGTGAAGTCACTCGAACTGGACACCGAAGACAACATTCTCTTCAGTACTGTATGGACTATTTCTCTCTGTGTGCACTAGCAAACAAATCAGTCCATGCCTGTTTCTGTCAACAATCTCCAAAACAAAAGGGGGCCAAATATTGCACCAACAGAAGCCCTACAAGATTTGGAGGCGGATTCAATAATAGAAGCAAAGCAAAAAATTGAATAGGAGGAGTCGGCCCCAGTTACTCACGTTCATTGGCGGATTTGCGAGGGAATACGGCTCCACGCTGGGTCTCGTTGGGACGTCCTTCGCCTTTGCCATCACCAGGTGGGCCGCCATATCCTGGAGTGTCCCCAGCTCCAGGTAGTCCACGTCCGGCCGAGTTTCGCCCTCGGGCCAACGAACTCGTACATGGGATGCGCCCTCGCCCGGATAGGTTGGATCCACCTGTCCAACCAGGCCACAAGGATCTCTAAATGGGTTAGCCCGGCATTGATGAGCCTCTGCACTTCTTTGTGGAGCATCTCCACGCAGAGCAGCTCGACGCTGAATGGCTTCATGCCCCAGGTCCAGCGCTGGAATGGGGGAGCTGCTGAGTACGGGGAAAGCCCCTCCTGGTAGGTGGCCATCAGGATGTCGGGGCAGTAGAACCAGTATTGCTTCCATTTCTTTACGGAGTAAGGCAACTCCACCTTGAAGTACATGGCATTTGGCTTCAATTGGATGCCGGCTCCACCACACTATTAGAGCTCATCACCGTTGTTTTGCGCCTTCACCTGGAAGTATTTCTTCCGCATGCCAAAGTGGCTGGGTCCACAAGAAGCACTCGCACATTGCAATGAAAACAAGGGACTTGGAGCACTCCATTGGGGGTAAGGTGGTGTAGCTGGACACAAGTCAGGCAGGGGGCAGCGATAGCCCCCGCAGCATGAACAGCATCAGCAGAACTCATTCATGCAGTTGTGGCGCTAGCGTAAATTCCATCACCGGGGCATCTTCCATGACCGGGGTCATCCAGTTGACATCCACCCGTGATGAGAGAAAGTCGAACTCTGCGAGCCCCTCCAGCTACCTATCTATCACGATAGAGGGCATCCACCGCCCCTTATGACTGTTGGTCACAGTGTTGCCTCTGGTGGCAATACCACCTTGGGTAGTGGCTCCTCCTCTCCGGCTCCCGCCTCCGCAGGCCATTGGCGCCGATTGGGTGCTAGGTGCATGGAAAGGGGAGAAAGAAGACATATGCGCAAGTTCCGTTAGCAACAATGGCGAAGTGAGCGCAAGGAAGAAGAAGACTGGGAAGGCAGAGAAAGGAGTCCCATCCCCCCCGGGTAGCCCTGCCTTTTATAGCCGGGTGGAAATCGTAACGGCGCCCCTGCACATCGTGCCACGTGACTGCAATCCTCTGCTCACCATACGCACGTCCCGCACTGGACGCGAGGCGTGATGATGACGGTCCAGCCGTCCAAGCATTCGTCATGCTGTCCGCTCGCATTAAATGCGGCAGGTGATGGGACAGGACGTGACTAGAGCCTGCATTGTTTTGCACTCCCGTTTGACTGAACTTGACCCGAGGAGATGGACTCGGCATACCCCTCTTGGCAACCGAGCCGTACCAGACCAGACCCCTATCAGGTACGACATCAGGGGTGAGTTCACCAAGATTCACGACACTTCAGGTTCCTGCAAGCTGGCGCCAATCAAGTTTGGTCGGATCAGGCTCAAGTGGGGTGCCCCTTGCGACCGCTGGGAGTCGGCTATGAGCGAGTTGGCCCCTGCTACTACTAAGATATGACAAAGGAGTCGGCTGATGGGTGCACCTTGCGTTTTCGGAGCCGGCCTCGTCATTGGGTGTTCGCACCCGGCTGAACCCGCTGTTCCTGCCCTTTGGGTGAATGGTGCTGGGTCCTTTTCTTTTCAGGAATTTTGTGAGTCCATCAAGACCTTATTGTACAATCTAGAATGGCGTGCTCAGTTCGAGTTCGACCTGGACGACCGAGATCATGACGGGCTCGGGGGCTACTAACGATGCTATGCCCCCGAGATGTGCCAGCGGGCCGGGAGTCAGCCCGTTCACTATGGGATGACCCGAGCCCACGACCCAGCCCACGTTGCACACCAAGGCTCATCATCAACTTGACATACAAGACAACCATCCCGGAGATCTAGGACGATCCAAACAGGATAGCATAGATCATAACTGACCCGGGAAACATGTAAACCCTAGCTTTGTCCCCCTCTATAAGGCAAGGTTGGGCCCCCTCTCGAGACATCTCTACTCTTACCTACGGGATCCTTGCAATCTTACCATTGTACACGAAACCCTAACTCTCGTACTAGGCTAGTCATATACTATACATCAAAGCAGGAGTAAGGTGTTACCTCGATCATGAGAGCCCGAACCTGGGTAAATTGGTCTCATGTGAATCTCATCTGGTGATCCAGCTATGTGCCTCACCCCATATGATTACTGCCAGGATCTTGAACCGACAAGGAGCAGGAGGGGTGGTGAGGACGATTAGGTTTTTCTGCCTGAGCCACCCCTCAGAGTGACGCGAGCTGGTTCGTTCCACCGAGGTAGCATGTACAGGGATTAATTGCTGATGCCAACAACATGAGACTCTCCGGTATTATCCTGCAGAACTGCAGTAGTATCTTGGGCCCATTCACCAAGAGACTAGTGTGCCTATCCAACACTAGCCAGAACACTGAAATACTCAATCTGCTCTCAAAATGTTCGGAGAGAAGCACTACAAATGATTGGGACATATAGAATCTATAATACTAATAGCAAGCGTATATTACTGTGAAAATTTGAACTGAAAGCATAACAGGTAGTAGAACCTAAATTGTTGAAAACAAAGAGAAGACTATGAACTGTTCAGGTCAGGAAACGATAGTAACAATAGCATGAGGCAAACTATGAAACAGTGATTACTAGTAAGTACTACACCACAACGAAGAGAAAAAGAAGAAGCAACATACCTACACATACGCATGATCTTAATTCAATAGAAAATCGGGATGATTGAAGATTAGAGGATGGAATGATTGAAGAACACAGTAATGTGGTTCTTGGGATGTGTGCTGACTACTCTTTGTAGGGAAGCCTTTATGTTGTACCAAGTGCTGTACGTGATACCTATACAATTTTTGTCACATCTGAAAGTAACGAGCTTCGAGAGGTTTTCGATCCTGAAATTGAAAGCACCAGGACTGTTGAGAGACCCATTTTCATCACGGCGTGCAAAATGATCTCCTATTTTTCTAGCTTGGGCATACATCTTGCTACAAATATGAGATCCATCCAATCTCCCTTTGTCACATAAGTAAACATCCTCAGGCATCAGAACCCAGCTTCATTAGTGACTACCAACCTTCTTTCTTTACAAGAAGATTGTTTATCTACTCTCAGACCCAAAGTGGGTCGAGAGGGTAAGGCTCCAAGGATGCAGAGATCTTCATCCCTGATTCTCTCCACTTCCAAGCGTAACTTTTGCAGGTTGGCTAGCGATCATACCCAATGCGGAACCTTTGGGAGCTCACAATACGAGATCATAAGTTGTTGGATGTTACGCGGTGGAGAAGTGCACCATGTATTCTGTAAGATGTTACCAACATCATTCCAAATAGTTAGAGAACTATGGTTGTGTGTACATAGGTCACACAGAGAAGAACCAATAACTTCCTTGTGCTTTTGTACGACATACTTATGATTAAGGTGTAGCTTCCTCATATTCTTTAGCTGCTCAAGCTCTTGCAAAAAGTTATATGAATGCTTGCGAGCATCCACCCATTTCAACGTATCCAATTCCGTCGGGAAACCTGACACCTTCATCAACAAGTAAATGTGCCAATTTTCCAAGATTGACAATACCTACTGGTAAATTGTGTACGTGTGTGCACCTTATGTCCAACATCTCAAAGCACCGTAGGTATCCGATTTGTTCCGGGAGCTCGCTTACGCTTGTCTCACAAATGTTGAGTTACCTTAGCTTAAATAGCTTCCCTACATTTCCAAGATGGTGGTTGTCCAATTGACAGCATCCTTGAAAGTCCATAGAGCGCAAATGACTGAACTCTTTCATTGAAGGGATTTTCACTGTGACCACAAACACATATAGTCATCGGATATGAGACAATACCAGGCTCATTGGAATGGCATAATTTCCTTTCCCTACAACTTGTATGGAGAGCCGGTAAACTCTACTTTGTGAGCCGATAGTTAAACTGGGGACACCAACGAAAGTAACGAAGTTCTCTTCAATGGACTTCGATACTATAAAATCAAGAATTGTGTCATGAACTCGACAAGTATAAATCTTACCATATTTTCCAGCCTCGAGGGTTGGATCAAACTCCTATTGATGAGCTCATTAAATCACCTCTCCTCGAACTCATAGGTCATATATCTGCCTTCTTTGTAAACTAATCCTTCGACAATCCATCTCCTTATCAGACCCTTCTTGTCAATAAAAGAATCTTCTGGAAATATACTTAGATACATGAAACAACCTTTTAAATGAGGAGGCAGATCAAAGTAACTAAGTAACAATATCTTTATCATGCCTTCAACACTAGGATTCCTTTTGAGTGCACGACCAATTGAATCTTTCACTTAGTTCCATAGATGCTCTGTTGTTCCTGTGTTAACCAACAAACCAGATATAGCAATGATCACGAAAGGCAAGCCATCACCTTTTTTTTCAAGATTTGGCTAGAACATTTTTCAAGGAATGAAGGGTAATCTTCTTTGGAGTTGAATAACCTTCTGTGAAATAGCTGTCTCGAGTGCTCCATATTAAAATGTCTTATATTGTAGATATGGCCACCAATTGAGGAATGGCACGAACATGCGACATCACTCATACCAGTGGTGATTATTATACTATGACATCTGGTCACTGGGAATGCGTACTTAATAACATCCCATGTTTTAACTTCCCATATATCATCAATCACTATAAAATACATGCACATGATTTTATGAGTGATATTAGTTAATATGGCACCTTAAAATGAACTGTACAAACAAAAGAAGAAGAAAGAGAAACTTTCATGTTCCCATTGACAACTTGCAAAAGATAAATGGGAGAGCTCAATTCTACTTAAACAGGTAGAACAGGCCAGAAAACACCAATAGTGCTCTACACATTAAAATATGTGCTTATTAAACAAAATATGTTTTCCTAGGTAAGTAATATAAGACCAACAGAGCTCTGCGCCTATATTTGGAGTAGTACATATCTTGTAGCATACATGCTTGATTGAAAATTGGTGCTAATTGTATTGCGGAAAAGGTTATCTTCTAGTCTGCATTCTGAGATGCGCACACACTGATGACCTATACTAATTGTACGTGCTTACTGCTTATATATGCCTTAGTTTACCTCCAAATGCAACAACCTAGTTAACTAGTTAAGTGCATGCAAAGAAGTGCATGCATACATTTGACCAGTACTTTTTCTCCTAAAACCACACAACAATAAAAACTAGAAAATTATTTTGATGATAAATTTACTAGTTTAATTTTATATGAGAAATCTTAATAAAACTTTTATGGATTGCAAGTGAATTAAAATAAATAAAGTGGTACATTTTCTCTGCTAGGTAATTGCTAATCTTGCTTATTAGTTGTTGTATGCTCCCTGCTTTAATGTGAGCGTAATCTTGACGCCTAACTTCACTGAGAATGGTTCTCAAGATATTCATCATGTCTGGGTTTCGCGACACTGATATGAAAGCTTTACACTTGAATTTGTCTTTGAGTTCTTGATACACTTCGATTGCAAGAGTTGTTTGGCCATTACTCCAAACCCAACGATGGAGACCATCTTCAACATTTTTTTTGAACAATCACTGGGGGGGGGGGGGGGGGATCCCCACCTAAATACATTACTCAAAGGTGCCAATCATGGCAAGTTTTACATAGGTGCGCTAGCGCGCGAAGAGAGGTATTGGCACCAAGGTATCTTCACTTGTTGTTGTTGTTGTTGTGTTGATGCAACTCCATCTTCTTTAGTCAACAACTTGATTAGCTCGGCCTTGGGTTCATCAATTCCGATGAGCTTTAATGCATGCTAAAATATAGCAAGAGCTCTAGGGTCAATGGTGGCATTTCGGTGTTGGAGAAGACCTCTCGAGTCTTGTACCTTGCATTCCTCTCGCCCATCTCAAAGATTTGATTCTTCGAATCTTGGATCTCGTTGCCAGTACGATGACGAGCCTTCATCTTCCTTAGTGAGCTCTTGATCTTCTCCATGAAGCCATCTGGCTTAGTATCCTTGTCAGTAACACACAACATGAAGTCGTCGATGGCATCCTCCATGTCGTAGGAGAGCTCTTGTACCTCATTCATCCAAACCTTATCCTGCACATTAGGATCCTCCTCCTCAGACATCTTCAAAAGAAAAGCCTCCATGGCCGCGAGCTCATGAGTGGAGGACGACCTCCTTGCGCACCCCCTTGAAACGCTTGTACTCATCACCCAACATAGTGCCCAGCTTCCCAAGGACGGGCTTTAGGACCCCCGTCGTCACACTCACCAGAGCCACCTCCATGGTTCGGTGTGGTGGTGCTAGCAAGCTTAGTGCTCGCAAAGCTAATGTTGTGTGGACGATTGGTTTCGGTAGCAGCGTAGGTCGAATGGGTGCTCCCAGCATCAGCCTTATAGTTGGACCAGCTGCCAATTAGTCCTTCATCGTCACGCTAATTAAATTACTAATCTCCGGCCACCCGATTAGTGCTCCCGAGACCGCTATTTTTTTTTTGAGAGACTGCTATTTCTATATAGCACAAGTCGTACTTTTCTATTGATATGGTAGAACAAGTTGTAGGCATAACAACGGACGCTCGATCCCAACCTCAGGCTTATCGTCCGGCCAGTTGCATTGCTGCCAGTAGGCTCTTATTAAACTAGTGCTACCAGTAACAATTCACTGCTTTCCAAGAATCACCATGTTTCGTCCCACGTTGCTCAAGCAGAAGTTCACTACTTTCCTTGCCTTGCATGTATAATTAAGTTCAAAAGGACTGAAATGTACTTTTCTATTGATATGGTAGAACAAGTTGTGCAATTATTGGCTAGTAAAATAAAATCGAGTGCGTGAGCACTAGAAATGAAATCCTTGTTATCGACGAAAGGAAGAAGCCAACAGTAGTTACTTGGTTATTTCTCAGCTCTAGATATGCATGCCAAAGGAAGCCAGCTAGCTAGCTAGTATTTGCTAGGTGTTGGCGTTAGGTAGACCGTAGACGTACGTGACTGGTGCATAGTACTATTTACCCGCTGCATCACTAACATTCATCTACTATTGAAAGCAGAAAACTATATTTGAATAATAAAAAGGGCATGGCAGTGGCAATTATTGGTGGTACTAGGTAGAGTTTTTCTGGCTTAATTTATACACACTAGGCAAACCTTGACTCACCCACAGGCTGTCATTAACTATATATACTTTCACTTTTGGCCAGAATCCGTTGCTGTAATAAACATTATCATGCCCAAGAATAAAATGATATCCTCGGATGCTGCAACAGCACCAGCTGTGCTGAAATTTTCCTCCAGTTTTCGAAGCAAGCAGGCGGGAGTTTCATGGATAAACCAGTGTTTTAAATAGCAGGATATGCCAAAAAGCGGTTGTCCTTCAAATCAGCTATAGCGGGGCTATATCCGGCTATTTCATAACTTTTAGCGGCATCCTGTTCAAACCGCTATAGCGGGGCTATAGACGGCTATTTAAAACTTTAGGATAAACTGGATTCACGTGCATCTCCACCAATTGTCCAGATGTTAACCTCACACTTCAATTTAACTACAGGTCTACGGATCACAGTAGAATCTTAATTCGGTTACAAGGAAGAAGATAATTTTTGCCATGGTGATCGAAGTAACTTCTCGAATGTTGTCCAACGAGAAGCAACAACATAGTGTCGTTTAAGCTACAATTTATTGTCAACACATACTGCACAATATATTGGTGTATCACTACTGGAATCTGTATAATTGCCGAGTGCCCAGGAAACTCGGCAGAGGCCAGTTAACACTCGGCAACGACATTGCCGAGTGTAGCTCATGGCAAAGGGCACTCGGCATACACCCTTCAGGCAAAGCAAGGTTTGCCGAGTTCCCTCTGTCGGGGATTCGGCGAAAATGTTGCCGAGAGCCAAAAGAGGGTACTCGGTACAATAAAGTGCCTTGACGGACGATGGACGGATACGGCGCTTGCCACGTGGCACCCATCGTTGCCGAGTACCTCAGATCGACACCCGGCAAAACTCAGCAGCATCCTCGCAGGTAGCTGTGCGACCCACAAACATTGCCGAGTTCTGGCTCTCGGTAAAGATGCTTGATGTTTGCTGAGTACCCCAATTTGCCGAGTCTCAGCCTCTCGGCGACGGCAAGTACACAGAGGACGACGCATGTCCCCCAACTTTGCCGTGCGCCAGACTATTGCCGAGAGCCGTCGCTCGGCAAAGGCACATGCTCTTTGCTGAGAGCCGGCTACTTGGCGTACTTATCAGCCACCACGCACCCATCGCGTGCCACATGGCCACTTTGCCCAGAGCTGGCCACGCATACTCGGCAAACACGCTGCCGAGCTTACCAGAACGCGCCATGTGGCACCTTTACCGCGCGCAGCTCTCGGCATATGTATCTTTGCCAAGTGTAGCACTCGAAAAACCCTCTGTCAGCATTTTTAAAAATTTGTTTTTCAATTAGCCCATCAACAAAACATATATAGCAATAATATCCGACATATATAGCAATTATATCACATCCCACATATCACAAGCAGTACAACATTAGCCAAATCACCATTCCGCAACATACATAGCAATAATATGTTCTCAAGCAGACAAGCTCTCAAGCACACAAGCACAAGTTCTCAAGCAGACAAGCACAAGTTCTCACGCACACAAGCACGAAGTTCATCAACATAACTCGGAGTTTACATGGTTTTGGAGTTCAGAGTGGGACCATCACGAGGCATCATTGGGCTTGCTTGTCCAACTTCAGATGCAGCTAACGGCACATTGTTCGACCCAGACGATGGATTGAGCTGTAAGCATATGAGACAATAAGATGAATGGTAAGGACGGAAATGGTGATTGAAAAAGTTCGAATAAAACTCACAAAGTTCAAGCCAAGAGCCTGCGGACGAGGGGTTGGTATCTCTGGCAAAGGTCTGCCCTGGATAACAAAAAGTTCGGCCACCATCACTCGCAATGACTGCACATCAACATCCTGTGCCTCAATCCGCTGACGGTCTTCATCCCGCGATCTCTCGACCTCCTCCTGCAGTCTACTTTCTTCATCCAGCCGAGCCAACATTTTGTCAACGCAATGTCATCAGCGTTGCAATGCAAACATGCAGGACCATGGAGGATCAATGAAGAAGAATTAACGTCAAATTCCACAAACATGACCACGAAATGCTCTGGGTGAAGATCTATGCGTGCACTTGAGCTCGTACTACTAGCTCGGATCTTGGAGAGTCTGGGAACATTGGAGGTATCGACGGAATCGACATGAACCCCTATCCAGCCACCCGGCCTACTGCCTTCCGAGAGCAGAGCCATCTCAGTGTCAAAGTCCCCCTTGAGCGGATCAGATTGGGCCCCGTGCAGCTCCTAGTACTTGTCGGTGTATCGCTTCGCCCACTTCTGGGCTTAAGGGCAAATCCAGTCATTCTCTGGGCGGAGAGGGTCCTTGTCCTTGTCCTTTTTCATCCGTTTCAAGCTCCACGCGTGAAAGAAAGAGATGGCAATGCCTGTTATTTTTCCTACAAAAGAAAGCGATAAAAACCATGAAGGGGACGTTCTCGCATGAAGGAGAACTTGATGGGAAGAAACGGAAGTTGTTGCTTACATGTTTGTCGATGACACAAGTGATGGTGAGATTGCCTTGATGGTGTACTGGAGCACCCATCAACCGGCGCCGCTTCGCTACTACCTCGTGTTCATACTGCCACTCTTTACTTGTCCACTTGGCGCTGATCTGCTCCCAGCACGGAATTATGTCAGCGCACCACCGAGGAATCACCTAAGTAAACGAGTACAACTTATGAAGGAAACTAAGTTGCGGTCATCTAGGGAATAATAAGCAACCATCACTTACCTTGAAGCACTGGTCACGTTTAAGATGCTTATGTCCAGCATCCTTTTTCTTCAAGCTTTTCCTCGAGTTGTTCCGCGTGAAACTTGACCACGCACGTGACGCACCCCTCATAGTGCATATCATGGACAAGCTTCTTGGCAATATTCTACACAATCACATTTGTGTGATCCTTCTAACCCTCAGCGCAGGTAAACAAATCTTACAATTCTGCATACAAGCGCAAAGGATAAAGTCATGAGTACAACAATTTTCAAGCTTTTAGTATTGGCCTTGCGTGTTCCAAAGGAACTTACCCAGAAATTGTTGATCACCCGCATGGTGGCGTTGTCGTACACCATCTTTTTTGTGTCCAGGAAATCTAGAGCGTCTTTATAGTGCTTCCTTGACCAAGCTGGCTCACTAGTATTGTTCAGCAAAGTGACCAGGCCAGGGTAATATGACCTACACAGAAGGCCAATGATGCCGCTCGGCAGGCGTGGAGAGGCGTGTCTCCAACATATGTGAAGCTCCTGCATAATGGAAAGCCAAGTCATTCTATATGTGATGAAATAGTCAAGGTACGAAAGCTACTAATTCGTAAGAGTCGATAGAACCACTTACTTGTCTCCAACTAGTTTAATCACCACGTGTTTATGCGCATATGGTTGCCCGGGCAGCTTTGAATGCTCACACAACCACACTTTCGTCGTCGTAGTGGTGGCAATGAACCGCCCTGCTCGACATCCTCCACCTCATTGTCCTCCTCCACCTGCTCGTCGTCCTCCCTGTCATCCTCCTCATCAGCCACCACTCTTGAGGGCCCATCCCCACCCTGCAGATCCTGTCGAACAACAAGCTGCCGCTTATCCTCTGCCTCCTCGTCCCTATCCTCCTCCTCCTCCAGCCGCCGCACATCCTCCTCACCCTCCTCATCAGGCTCACCACCCACTGGGGCAGAGGATATAAGAGAAGGAGACCGAGCACGTGGTCTTCCCTGGCCTCGTTTCCCCTGTCCTTTCTGTGTGGATGGTTCTGCAGCCACCGCCCTTTTGGCCTTCTTGGGGGCAATAGCATCGTGTAAAGTGGGGCCTTTATGTGTGGATGGTTCTACAGCTGCCGCCCCTTCTTCGGGGCCATGCCAACCGGTGGAGGAGCAACCACGGGAGTAGTATCGTATAGGGTGATCATGCTTCTCTGCACATTCTTGCCAAGGCCCCTGTTGCCACCGCCTAGCATGTTTGAATTACCTGATATGAGAAAGAGTAAACTAATTTGTACGGATGATACAACTGGATGTAAATAGATGAATCATAATAAAACAAAAGAGTAAAACAATAATGCATAAGCAACAATACAGTTTAATAAAGAAGCATGCCCCTAATAAATCAATATACAACGAATCTAGACTCCTTAACATATATAATGGCATATCACATATCGCAAACATTCAAAGTCTACATAGAGTTGTTGCACGAATACATGGAGTTGTTACACACATGAATACATGGAGTTGTCACACGAGTACATAGTTGTTAGAAATAGTCATCATTATTGGGATCATCACGTGGATCAGGAGTGTCATCATTGCTATCATGCCTGTTCATACATTCATCCTGGAAGCTTGGAGCTGGACTGGCATCATCATTTTCTAGGCCCAGTTGTAGTCGGGTATGTAATTCCAAGTCTGCAGAGTCTTCAACCTCCTAATCATTGTCTTGCGCATTGTCGGTTTCCATGCCCTCATCTTCGTCTTGCGCATTGTCGGCTTCCATGTCCTCATCTTCCTCTACCATACCCTCATCTTCGTCTTTCATGCCCTCATCTTCATCTTCTTCATGCCCTCATCTTCATCTTCTTCATTGCCGGCTTCTTGAAAGAACTTTTTCTCGTATGTGTTGGGGTTTAAGTGGTAATCTTCATCGTTTGGGGTAGCTACTTTTCTATGCGGTGGTACCTTCAACACAACATCCCATTTCTTGAGATTGATATGCTTCATAGATGTTCACGGGTATGAGAGAAAAAACACTTGCCTGGCATGCACAACCATAATATAGACATCCTCTCTTGCATTGATGGATGCTCGTTCAATTTTGACCTAGCCAATATCAGGGGTCCATCTCACTTTGTCTGGATCAAGCCAACTGCATCTGAATATGACGGGCTTCAAATGCTCGATCCCACTGTAATTCAGTTCGTATATTCCCTTGACTCTTCCATAGTAGTCACACCCATCTGTCCCTGGACAACCAAAGTCACCTGTGAAATCCTTGAAAGTCCCCGCGGATCAAAGTGCCTGATGGGCAAACTTGCACTAGTATAGGACCCCCTTATTAGCGTCATGCCTATGTGACTACTAGCAGCGTTCCTTTGGCAAGCCGCTAGTATCGCTCCGCTCGTAAGTTCTTACTAGCGGCATGCGACCCGAACGCCGCTAGTAAAGGAATATACCAGCAGCGTGTGGGTCGCACACCGCTAATAGGAGTTAGATCAGTGGCATGCACGTTTGCGACGCACTGCTAGTACATTAAACATCAGCGGGGTGCATTTCTCTTGCACGCCATTAATGACAGAACTAGTTACCGGCATTTGTCCTTAGTCGCACGCCGCTGGTATGAATTACCCACATAAAAAATTATAAATTATGAAATTAATTTATTAAATTTGGTTGCATTTTGTACCAAATTATGCTACCATGGCATATTTTATGAGCCAAAGGCTTCCAAATGGTGCCATGGCAGCAAAAATGGGTCAAAATGATGCCATGCAACAATTTGTAGCCCAAAATGGTTCAAAAAAGCTGCCATGGCTCCATTTTGGGCTACCAAAAACTAATGTGAAGTTAAACACTTGAGCCAACAATTACTACCATTCATAACCTAAACACCCAATGTTCTAAACACATGTTCACCATGCTTAACAACCAAAAGTACACCATAGCATGCAATTCCAAAGACGGTACTTAACAACAATTCCAAACTTCAGCACTTAACAAGGTATTGAAAGGCTATTTAAATACTCCCAACAAACCTACTCACCAGCCTCCTTATCTATGGTATGTAGGAAGAGGACCGGGCCTGCATGTCCATGTTGCAGCACGACGATGATCTTGTCTCCAACTTCTACATCGTAGACATCAAAGAGATCTTTCCACCCATTGATGACGAGGTGTCCATCTTCTGGCGACGTCGAGTAGGTGGATGATATGCTCGTCTCATCAAAGACAATGACTCTGATGTCACCACTACGTTGAGCCTGCATTTGCTCAGGCACCACATGTCTTGGGAGTTTCGATTGCAAGAACACAATTGGTAACAAATACATATATGTAGTAAGCACTCTATTCAATTTGCAAATAACACATGAATAATTTGGCATTGAATAAAATTCTTACTAGGAGTGGCTTCTTAACATTGCTCTTGTTCAAGTTGTGCACAAATGGCACAAATGAACCATCGTCGGGGCCAACATTGCACTCGTCAATAAGCCAATCAATGTTATCTACAAAACCTACCAGCTGGTCCATCTCTTGCCAAGAAAGGGTAGTGCTTGTAGTGACATGCCTCCTGTCTACAATCCTACGAGTTTCTTCACGTCCGATGAAGTAAGCTGTCCAAATTATATGTAAGCAAGATTAGTTATAGCAAACAATATAAATGTTACTCAAATATATATATGGTCATAAAAACTTACACAGGGGAAGCACTGAACTATTAGGCAAGTGCACCATGATATCAAGATCTGGTTGGCCAAGGATGTACATCTCGATCTTCATCCCGACCTCAAGCACGTATGCCTTCGCCAATCCTCTCCAACCAGGGCAATCCTGAAAGGTTTCGTCTCCTTCATTTTTTATCATAACCGTGAAGTTCAATCCATCTCTTGTTTCAAATTGGGCCTCAACAATCATATGCTGATGGATTGGAACCATCAGCATCTTGAGGAGTTCAAGCCTTGCAAAGCAAGGGATGATCTGAACAAAGTTAAAGGGAAATAAAATCAGACATTTCTTGTCTAAACGTACATACGTGCATTCCATTTACCGAACATTTTTCCCCATCCCCCACCCACATGTAAGAACAACTAGCTTCAACATCTTCTGAAGACATACCATCTTGCGTCTGAAGTCCTCTCCAAGCACAAGGGAGAAGCGATTGTTCATCATCCAAGTAACCCCCTGTTCGACCACCATCATGCACCTTCCAACACGGCTATCGCCACACCGGGGCCACACCAGATCCATTTGCTGCATTCACAACCATTCCAATGTTAAATTGTAAGATAAATGATAAAGAAACTATAACTAGAACAATTTATAATTTTATTTAAAAATCCAGCATGACCTTTGCTAAAAGTGGAACAAATAGAGTGCCAGAAATTTGACGAAACATTGACGAATCAACATTTCGCAAAACATTGGCACTCATATATATTTCCCTGAAAAACAAACAATTGCACTCACAAGTTTTTCCTCGGCTCTATGGCCGGTAACACATGATATGCACACACTTACATCATCATGCATATACATATGCAAAAATATATATACATATATAGGCACAATATCAAAATTTATCATCTTAGGCTTTACTATGCATGTACACTGTTCAAGAATTCACCCGATTAATCAGTTAACGGGCCAGTTAATCGCTACTCATAGCATGGCCGAATCGAATAGCACCTATTCATCGCGTTAACTTGTCAGGCCGATTAATTGGCCAGTTAGACCGATTAATCAATTGTCAGGCCGATTAATCCCTGGTGGCCCATTAACGGGTGGGTAAAGAAAGCCCAAATTTTTGGCCCGTAACCCCTTCCAGCCCCATCCCGCTCCTTAATACCTAGGATTAATAATTTTACCTCCTCTCTATGCTTATTATATGTGTACGTCAACATGTTTTGGTATATTACATTGTTGGGAGCATGGGAGTATGGTATAATACATAAAAAAACTAGATATATATTGGCAGGTTCCTATTCAATCTACCGATTAATTGTCGACCGATTAATCCAGTTAATAGGCCGATTCACCGATTAATCGCTACTCCTAAACCGACCGAGCAGCTACCAGTTAACGATTTCTTGAACATTGTGCATGTATATGACCATATCAAATTCTCTCTTCTTTTTTTCCCTCTTTTATCTTCTCTCTAATTACCTTCTAATTCTCTCTTCTATTTTAATCATCTTTTCTTCCTCTCTTTCTCTCCTTATCTATTCTCTCTTAGTTCTCTTCTTTCTCTCTTCTCTCTAATTATCTTGTTCTTTCTTCTCTCCATTCTTAATTTATGGTAACAACTTTCTCTATTCTTCTCTCTATCTTCTATATTTCTTCGTAATTTAGTTGTGTAAGCACTAATTAACAACTAACAACATCCTAATTAATTCATTAACCTAGCTACACACTATCCAAACTAACCTATACTACTACCAAATTGACCTAACACTACAAACTAATTAAGCTAGCTAGAAACCTACATTGAATTGGATCGGTTGCAATAGAGGAAATGTAGCTTACCGACGTTCGAGAGGAGGTAGTGGAGCAGAGGAGGCGGCCGGGGGAGTGGCAGTGACGGCAAGAATGGCCGGGGCAGGGGCGGTGGCGAAGACGGCGTAACGCTTGGACGTCGCGTCGGCCGAGGCAGGGGAGCTGCCGCACCGATCGATAATGGTGAGGGGCAGGGGGACGACGAGGGGCAGGGGCGACGACGAGAACGGCCAGGGATTGGAGGGAGGCGGTGAGGACGTAGCGCGGGTGGGGTGAAAGAGATGAACTATTTGGGAATATTTCCCCAAGCCCGCGCGCGACGGTTTGTATACTGCATAGCGGTGTGCTAGGAAATTCTGTGCGCCACTATTATACAACAACTAGCGGCGTGCCTACGCAACATACACGCCGCTACTATATGCATATAGTTCACAATTAGAATATTCAAAATGGAAGTATATTGTTTCTTTTTAGAGGTAGGATTATGATATAAATTTTTTATTCAAACTTGCTGCATGTATTTTTTTTACATTACTTTGGTTTGTTTTCGTAAATTTCATATTACTTACCAGCGGTGTTTCCAGAATATCTGATGCCGCAAATACATATACTACCGGTGTGCGAAGCCAATTGCGCGCTGCTAATAAGTGGGAAGGGGGAGGTGTTCAAAATCTTATTTGAATTTAAAGAAAATGTAAATATGCTCTGAAAACAATGAAACTATACATGTATGGTGTGCTTAAATTTTTAATTTGTAAAACATAAGTTTTTATATGCATTGGTACTTACAAACTGAATTAGGATGTATTGTCTTTATTTGTTTCAGAATATCATAGTTTGGCGGAGTGCATGTTTCAGAGAGAGTTGGTAGTTTATAAATTTATTTGACTTTGAATTTTTCTATACATTTAATATAGCCCATTTATAGTTCAATGTATATATACTTTTGGGATTTTATAAAAACTTTTGACCAATAGTTGGCATAAAAAAGTAGATCTAGGGGGATCAATAGATATATCAAGAACTACTGCTGGAGCTGATCGAGAGTACATAATAGTTCAATACTAATAATTAAACAATAACTGGTAATTATTCCTCTAGCAAATTGGCTAAATTAAAAACATCATCAATGCAATGACTGCCACTAGAAGAACTACTGCTACTGATCCAGCTGGGAGTATGAATCAAATCATCACAACAACTAGTAGTGCAAATTGAAGCTTCTTAAAGTTCCTTATCTGCGCTCGCATTTCAATGTTTTGGGTGTTCATCTCATTAATTTGGACTTGAGTCTTATCAATCTTGACTTGCTTCTCTCGTGCGCCTGTCAACGCATTATCTTGCTGGGCTATCAGTGATCAAGTACGATATTCAAGCAACTGGTTTACGTAACCCATCACGAGATCGACTATCATTGTGTTGCAAAAGAATAGTTTCTGCATTTGTGTACATACGTATATGAGCAACAAGAGTTGCATGCCAAATTGCTAATAATTAGTTTACGAATACAGTGTTTTTGTTACACCTTGGTTCCCTTGCCTTCACACATGAAGAATTGTCGCTTTAGATTCCAGGGTGTGTTTGAGGTCCTCTTCACAATAGGGCATTCGCAGGTGCAAAGGAGCACGGGTGGGCCCCCCGGATTTTGGGGGGTTCGCCACTGGTTGTGTATGATATGCCGTCGGATCTGATAGACGACGTGCTGTTGCAATGCGATGATTGGCTGGACACCGGCTGCATAGGCCATGAAGGGTAGCTCATGGCCGAGACAACGGGAGCGACAGGGAGCTTGGGCACGACGGCGGTGAAGAAGTCCGATTCTGGCGCCCTCGATCAACGACAGCTAGTGCGCAGTGCTCCTACCGCATCTCTAAGCTCTGATGGCTCCATTCCCGGCCACATAAGGGCACCCAGCCGGTGATAAGAGAAGAAAAACTGTAATAGAAACTAAGGGGGAGAGGGGAAATATGGAGCATAATTGGTTTGGTGACAAAAATTGGCGTGCCAATGTTTGGTATTGTGCCAAATATTGGCTACTAATTGGTTGGTTACCAAATTGTCTTGCTTATCTCACATAAAGTTGTCTATATTTGGCAAGTATTGGTATTGCCAATATTTGGCAATGCCAACAGTTGGCTAGCCAAATATTGGGAGCAAACCAATCATGCTCATGGTGAAGGGGGAAGGAGGAATGATAGAAAGGAACCGAAGAGGGGAAATCTAGATAGCTAGTGAGATGTAAGTGGAAAGAGAGAGAGAGGGGGTGGAGGGGAAGAAGGTAGAGGAGAGGAAGAAGAGAATGAAGTGAGAGGAGAAGGAAGATGAAATGTGGGTGAAATAGAGAAAAGAGCTCGGGTCAATGATTGTGCTCTCATATTAGCGGCGTGTGCTCCTACGTGCATGTTGCTAGTACCTGAAACGTTAGCAGTGTACCCGCGCACCTACACGCCACCCATAGCAACAAATCGTGCTAGAGGTGCGTGGTTAACCTCCCACGCCTCTAATATGTATCTACATACGAGTCCATACACAGCTGGCACAGTAACATGGCCAGCCACACCGTCACATCCCCCGGGACCCTTTCATGTTCGTCCGTCGACGGGCGCTACTACCGCTTAAGTTTCTTTAGTGCACTACTCCGATGAGCTAAGCTCTTGCGCCTGCTCTCTCCAGCGGCATGATTTCTGTGCGTGACGCACACGGCTGCCTTTCGACGTGACTTCAATGGAGAGGTACCGGCCACCCCGGCTGGCAGGCACCATCCATTGGCGTCACGCCAGGAGGTCATCGCCCTAAATGCGACGGCTCATCGGCGTTAGTCCGGCCGGCCAGTGTTGGGGAACGCGACAGAAAACACAAATTTTCCGCACTACAAAGATGCCCTGGATCACTATGAAGATGCATACAAGGTTTTGATCAGATCATTACCGACTCTTAGTGCAGCGGAAGTAGAGTCGATGAAGATCGTTAGTGCAAATCCCCACAGCTAGGATTTTACATCCTCACAACCGCGAGGATGTACTCCCTCATCAGCTCCTCGGACGGTCCCTCGGACAGCCCCTCGGATGGTCTCTCGGACAGCCCTTTGGGAGGACCCTCGAACAGCCCCTCGGGCAGAAGATCAAACCTACGACCTCTCTATGGGGTTGCACACATACGGTGTCAGCTATCCGGCAGGGCTTCACCGTCCAGAACTAGTTCCTACCGGAACCCAGACAGCCTTTCGGCTCTACGAACGTAACTTGTGTGAGGGAGAGAAGAAAGCTAGATAATGCATGGCATGTGTTTGAGAGAACTTGAGTGAGTTGGAGAGCTCCTCTCCACCTCTATTTATAAGGGAGAGGAGGGAGTGGTGGTGGCTAAAAATTTTAGCCAAAAAGCCACCCACCAAAGGTGGGTGGGGGCTTTTCCACCCATGGCACCACACTTTTGTCCCCCTACATGGGGGGCCACACCTCCCACCAAACACTCCCCCACAAAAGGGGAATGTTCCCCTTACAAAAAGCCACCAAAAGGGGGCTGTCCCCTAAAGGGGTGCCCCCAACAAAACAGCCCATGATTTGTGAGATCTTGTCCCCTCACGCTAGGACAAGATGTTTTCCGTGACCGTTTCTTCCAAAAAATTCCAGAATGTCTCAGAACATTTCCAGCACCCTCTAAAATTATTCTGGGTACGTTCCGAAACATTTTCGGTATGCTGGTTTTATTCCAAAACATTTTCGTTTTCTCTGAAACAATTCCGGTAGCTCCGAAACCCTTCCGGTTTTCTCTCCGGAACTTTTCCGTCGTCTCCGAAACTTTTCCGGTGACTTTCTCTCAGACTCCCTGTCAAGTATTCAGCAGATAGATGACGCTTAAGCATGTGACCCTATAGGTTCAGTGAAGTATAGACATGACTGGAACCCCTTCCGATCAATGATCAATAGTAGAACCGTGGACATCCATATTGACCCCTATACCCACACGAATAAATATTCGAGTGAACCTATAGTTGCCGTATGCCATTCCTGTTGCTTCGCGATATGTTACAAACCAGAGGTGAGATTTATCGGCATCCCCGTGAATCAACAACTTGTCCACTACGCCAGTTACCTCGTTACTGGTTTTGTTGTATTTTCTCATTCCCGCGTTCTAGCATCCCTGTGATCAAATTATAGTGTGTCTGGACAGACGATGATGGATACCATAATGCCGAGAGGGCCCCAAGAATATCTCTCCATCGTCGGAGGAGCAAATCCCAATCATGAGCTATCAAGTTCCTTGTCATACTGTTACGTGAACCCATAAGCCGCTGTAATAGCCACCCTGTTACAGATGACGTTTAACAAACCCCAAAGTTCACGAAGCAAGCATGAAGGAACTCGATACTCTCATGGTCTAAGGAATTATGCAAACGTTGACTTCCTCTGTGTTATTAACCATTAACTTCTGACGGATGTATCTCATAGCATAACAACAATTTCGGGTCGATTCAACACAAGTGTTCTTCTAACACTTTGTCCTCAAAGTTGACGGCATAGTCATCATGCAACACTTGAGCTAGTCTTAGAGGCACGACTAGGAATACATTTCACTGTTTATTATTCCACACATGCACATGAGTTTCCCTCCGAGCCTCGTGGTTATTGCAGACTCGAGAATCATTGCAGTTATAGCATGAAACATAAACCTTAATTACAAACTTGAAGATACAAAATAATTATTATCGTTGCCCCTAGGGCATATCTCCTACAGCCGGCACCTCGCGCATTACTTTTTTTTTCAATCTCAAAACATATTAGAGGCATGCTAGCACTTTTGCTTGCCGCTAAGGTAGAGAGAATCGGTGGCATGTGCCAGACATGCACACTGCTAATAGATAGCGGTTGTCCCTCGTCTGGTGGGCGCTGAATTAGCGTCGTATTAATCTGCCTGAATGCCGCTGATGGTGTACATATTAGCGGTGTGCCCTTATTTGGCGCGCGCCTCTGGTACTCTGTCAGGTTAGCAGTGGCATTCGGTTTTCCTTGCACGCCGCTAGTAGCAAAATCCTATAAGAAGTTTCTGTACTAGTGTTGGAATTGATCTGAACCCAATCTTGGAACCAACTCGTTTGAAGAACAGCAGCCACTACTAGAAAAAAGGCTATTAGTGGCGCACCTGTTTTTGCTATTAATGGCGCACTACAGGTGCGCCACTATTAACACGCCATTAGTAACAAATAGTAATGGCGCACCTCTGGTGCGCCATTAGTAATCCAAATACTAGTGGCGCATCACCTGGTGCGCCATTAATAACACTTCAGGTGCGCCATTACTAGTTTTAACTAGTAATGGCGCACCACACCACGGTGCGCCACTAGTAAATTTTTTTTTTTCAAAATTTTTTTTTTTTGAAAAATAAAAAAAAAAATTCAAAAATAAAAATTTGTTAGTAGTGGCGCACCGTGGGTGTGGTGCGCCACTACTAACAAAAAAAAATTTCAAAAAAAAAAAATTTCGAAATTTTTTTTTTCAAATTTTTTTAAAATTTTTTATCCCTGCAAAATGTAACAAAATAAGCAGAAAGACAAACAAACTATTTATAACATATAATATATATATAAAAAATTAAAAATAAAACAAACTAATTAGAAATTAAAAAAAATAAAATTCATCAATTCCATTTTATGCATACAAATTATAGTACACACACATAAAATATATATATATATATATTTTTTTCATCCATACATACAAATTCATACATTTAATAAACATAATTTGTTCGAATCAACAAGTCACACAATCAAAATACATACACCGCTACTAGTAGTCAATGGCATCAAGTAATGACATGTTACATCAGCATTCTCATGATTTACAAAGAGAGAGAGAAGCAGGTTCGAGGGGAGAAGAGAGCAAGATCAGTTGTTTGAGGAAATCTGCAAAAGAAACAAATGACCAGATGATGATTAAATTAAATGAATGTTTAAAAACACTCCAGGTAGCTGGTACTGCACAAGATGATTGCATTTGCATAGATGATGGAAACTGAGAAATTGGCAAGCTACACTAAATGAACAAGCTACACTAAAATTAGTTGCTAGATGTACAATCTACACTAAATGAAAAAATTACTAATGAAGTAGATGTGCTACTGTATATAAAGAGCAAGATACTTGTGCGTGTATATTTCTAGACATTGGCAAGATACTTGAAACTACCAAGCAACCAGGACATGAAAAGAATTAGAAAAAAGGAACAATCTAATGTACTGCTTTAGTATGTACAGGCGGTTGCCATGTCATGTTTGGTTGAGTTACAATCACGTTATTTGAGGGTTATTAAGTTGACAAGCATCAGCTTGGATTGAAACCGAAACTTCTGTGTGCATACTCACATCCTAGTCCTAGCACGAGCTTTCTGAAACCTCATGAGACAGACTAAACTACAGAACGACACCCAGGTGACCGTGGCGCATCTATACAATGAGCCTGTGGAGAGGGAGAAAGTAGGCAAATAAGCACCAGATTTTCTTTACAAGAGATCAAACAACAACAGGATGTTACTAAAGGAGTAAAGGTGAACTTAGTTTAGACCTCATCAATAGCAACGAGACCAAGAAGACCTCTGTTGTAGAGCTTTGTTAACTCTGCCTTGAAGCCAGATGTTGCAACTAACTCAGGAGTGACATATAACAATTTTAAAGAAGGATTACCAGAATCGAGATCTTCATGTATCTGAGGAAAGAGCGTATATGTTTAATAAAACTTTGAAGTCAAAAGGAAAAGTAAGCATGCAGAAGTTGTTCACTCTTTAGATCCTAGACACCATGATCTAGTTCATGAATTCCAATTCTCAGAGAATTAATACTTCCTCCGATCCATATTATTTGTCCCTGATTTAGTACAGAGTACAACTTGTGCACCACCGGCTAGTGTATGAATTCATAGGGTCAAAATGTCAGTTGGGACAGTTAAAAGATACACCGAAAGCAATGCAAGAACTGAGCATGTCTCACGAGAGCCTTATATCGCAGTGTGTAAAGACCCTTACCTTGTTTTTGTTAGCAGTTGTTTGTGTCGAAGAGAGAAATTCAGCTGGAATTCCTTTACTTTTCAAGCTGCTAACCTGATTCTCCTGTAAATTTTGCAGACCAAATGACTTTCAAAGCTATCCCAAGATTTAAGGGTAACAGAGAAAAAGTGGAAGGGTGGATAGTTAAACTTACCATTAGCGCTGATCAGCAGATTTTACATACAAGAAATCAAGAAACTGTTAGTATAAATCAAAAAGTATGTACATACATTCTTTTCAAGTAGTAGAACTTGTGAAACTAAAAGTATGGAAACTTGATGGGTCAATTCACCTATGAAGGGTGAGATGACAAGAACAACGCCTGCCTTCACTAGAGCAGGGATCTGGTAGCATATTGACTTGCCACCTCCAGTTGGCATCAAACAGAAGCAATCCCTTCCTGCAAATTTGTTGTTTGACAGATTAAACAAAGTAAATATTTGAAGTACTAATCTCATCGACATTCAGGGGGTTAAACACGAAAACAGAACACGAATGTGGAAACAGGGGCAGAGTGAGGACCTGAAAGAACAGCCTCTATGGCCTCTAGCTGCCTTCCTCGGAACTCCGAGTACCCAAAATACTGCTTCAAGACGCTCTCCAGCTCCTTGGGAGATTTCGTTCCATGCCTCGAGCCTGCCGACCCGCCTTTTAGGGGAAGTGCCTTCTTCATTTTCAGCTGTACCACCTAAAGCATCAGACTATCAGTATCAGAGGATCCATGAATGTGGCCTGATCATTTGGAGCATTTTAACTGCTGTAGCACACTGTGCTTAAACGCCCTTTGGTATAACAAAAATGATGATTTATATAGTCCTATCGGCAGGAAAATAACAATAGAGCAGAAAACCATAAGATGATTGACCCATTGCAAGGATACTTAGAAAAGCATACTGTGTTGTTTGTTGTCACACTGTTGATGTTCCCCCAAATAATCTCCAGAATGGTATGAAGATGCTATTAACAATTTCTCAATAATCCAATTTCTCAGTTACATAGGCTTAGTTATCCAGGAACATGTATAGATGATATCATCCAAATCACTGCGCTCAAGTACTCTCCAGAGTTGTCTCCAGATATCAAGATTCTTCTCAAAAGGCGTAAGGACAAGTTCTTCATTCTCTTGCAATCTGCAGAACATTTCTTTTATAATTGACTTTTGTAGAACAAACAACATAGTAGCAAATTTAAAATTAACTTAGATGGACTGCATGCTCAGACATTGAAAAGAGTAGTCAGGAATATGTACATTGCTTCCATTCAAGCTGAAGAAACCAATTAAAAGCTTCTATAGCTCTATGTGCTTTGTTTATATACTGTTCAATTTGAATACTTAAATTAGTACTTTACATTTTCATTGCCCAGAAAGAATGAACCAGCTTCAGAATTTAGCACGAATATTCAGAACAAGTCCAGGTATGATTTCTAACATAAGATTCCAAAGATACCCAAGTCTAAGGTCATAGTTGCAGAAAACCTGGGGTTTTATGGCTACAACACATGACCTGGGTTTTACATTGATATATCGACATAGTTTCATAAACAAACAACACCCTAACCAACTACTGCTGAAGTATTTTGTAGCAAGTAGTGTTACTTAAATTGTTAACATGCCAAGGTGGGGAGTTAGTTAGGTGAGTTTTCCAAAATGGTATGAATACAAAATCGGGAGATTTCCTGCAACTAAGAGCATAAACCCGATATTTCCTGAAATACACTCGACAACCGTTTCCTGTACAAAGGAGCAATGTAACTTTTGAACAACGGCACTACTAGAAACACAGCAGAGAAGTGCACCAACCTGGCGAGGTTCCTCCGCCACTCCAGGAAGGCCCGCTTCTCGTTGGTGTCGAGCTCCTCGGTCGTCATCTGGGCAGTCCACGGGGGCCTGAAAACATTCCGATTCCGTTCAACCATGCACAGCTCATCCCACTCCAGACGACCAAAGAAGAAAGAAACGACGGTGCCGAGCACTCACCGGCGGGGCACCCTGAGGCTGTCGGCGTGCAGGGCCTCCTGCTCCTCCCGCAGAAGCCGCCTCTCCTCCTCCGTGTCCCCCGTCCCATCCCTGCAACGCAAAATAACCGCAGCACCCGTGTCAGAGGCAATTCGTCGAACACCTGCGGGGAGCCAAAACAGAACCGGGCGCTTACAGATCGATGAGGCCGGAGCCGAGCGTGGCGGAGAGAGCGGCGGCGCCCTCCGCGTCGTCTCCGTGGAGGAGTTCCTCCTCGGCGGCTCGCTGGAGGACGGCGTCGATGTCGCTGACCTCGATGACGGACTCGAGCGGCAGCGCCTGCTGCGCGCGGCGGGAGATAACGAGCTGCTGGCCCCTCTCCTTGGCGGCCAAGGCCTGCTTGGTAAACGTGGCGCGCGGTGGGACCGAGGGAGGCCGGAGGAGAGGTCGGGGAGGCCGGGGACAGGCGGCGGCGCACGGATCTGGTCGCGGGGAGGCCGCCGGCTGGCGGGCTCCAGGGGCGGCGCGGGGCTCGGCCGAGCTCGAGCTCGAGCCTTGGCCATGGCGGGCTCCTGCACGGGGAGAGAGAGGGAGGTGAGAGGAGGAGAGGAAGGAGAAGGGGCGCGGGGAGAGCCGGCGCGGGGGGTCGGCGCGGCGGCTGGCGGCGGTGGGCTGGGGGGGGGGGATGTGTGTGTGGGGGACTGGGGGGGGGGGCATGTGGTGGGTGGTGGCTGCGACATGAACAGTGCATATCAATGGCGCACTTCGTGTAGGTGCGCCATTGTTACCTAAAATAGCAATGGCGCATCTATACGTAATGCGCCATTGTTACCTGAAATAACAATGGCGCATCTATACGTAGTGCGCCATTGATATGTCTAGGGGATGGGTCAAACCTTGGTCAAACTTAGTAGTGGCGCACTGTGGGTGTGGTGCGCCATTACTAGTTAAAACTAGTAATGGCGCACTTTTCCCTGGTGCGCCATTGCTAAGTCTGGGGAGGGGTGTGGGGCCAGGACAAAACTAGTAATGACGCACCACACACCAGGTGCACCATTAGTAATATAAACATTAATGGCGCACCAATATCTGGTGCGCCACTGATATATAGCAGTGGCGCACCACATACATGGTGCGTCATTAATGTCCATATTAGCTATAGCCGTTTTTCTAGTAGTGAGCCAACCACCCTAGAGTTCTGACTCTTACTGAGCAACAGAGATGCCGCCCTGGCTCGGAACAACTGGATGCATCGCGTCGGATCCCACGAGCTGTGAACGATTCGCAACGCACGTGCCTTCAACTCTTCCAGCACCACCGAATGCATGACAAGGCAGCCCAATTGTGACATCTCGGCTTAATAGTAATGATAGACTACTCATATCATATCATCAAGGAATTTCTTCTTTTCCGGAAGCCTATTCGCAAGGGACCTTAAAGTTAAGTGTGATTGGCTTGGAGCAATTTGAGGATGGGTGACCGACTGGGAAGTTAATCCCAGGTGCGCACTAGTGAGGACAAAGTGCGCAGGAAAGACTAGAGTTGGTCTGTGGGACCAATCTAGATCCTAGGTGGTAGGCAGATGCAATGGCCAGGAACCGGTGGGTGAACTGGTGGGTTTGTCCGGGGCTTTACACCAAGTCACCAATCTAGGTCCAAATTCTCTTCCAAAAAGCAGTGCAGTGGTTCTTGATGAAGAGATCAAATGAAGAGGTGCCTGGAGCTCGGCACTGAAGACGGGGAGTAAGACTGCTAGTGCTGGGCGAAGTGAGCTAAGCTGCAGAGAAGCGCATCGACTCTGGACCGATGGTGCTGAGGCATGAAGAAGACAGAAGACGACGGAGGCCATCAACTAGCCGAGGAGCAACGGAACCGTGGTACAGAGAGGAGAAAGCGGCTAGCTAACACAGGGGGAGAAGAGGTTCAACGGCAGAGGAGAGCCCGTGATGGATCTGGCTGGGGAGAGCAAAACCGGCCAGGAATTCGGCTGCAGAGAGGAACGAGAAAAAGGGGATCGGGGTGGGGGTGGGTGCAGGGGATGCAGATAGGGGAGCAGGGAGGTGGACCGGGGGATCCAGGAGGAATCAGGGGATGGAAGGAGATCAGAGGAAGAAGGGGAACATCAGCACGAAGGAAGGAGACGACATGACGCCAGTGGCCGGACACTCACCGGAAGTCGCCTCGGAGGCAGTCAACGCACGCATTTGTTATCCTCAGGTCTTTCTCTAGGATATGGAATTGTCCTGGTGGAGATATTAAGAAGGGCTCCATAGGTTTGCATCCAGCTTTATCCTCAGGATGACATCGATTGATTCTAGCAAGTTAGGAGATCAACCGGAGATATGTTAACACCTGAATCTAAGCTCTCCTAAAAAAATGCATCTAAAACTCTAAGCTCCCTTGACGGGGAGGCTCCTGGTTGATCGAGGGGTGTGGCCTGCAGGGTGGGGCCTCTTTGTAAGTGTATTGCTCGCAGGTGTCGCTCGGTCGGTTCGCGCGTGTACTCGTGGCGCCTGTGTACGCGTCGTGGGTCATGTAGCGTTCTTTTCTTTTACTGTAGGGGCTGCGGTCCTTCCTTTTCTCCTGGTTTGGGTGAGACGGCGCTGGTTCCTTTTGTGAGAAGGTGTGGTGGCAGCGGTCTTTCCGGTGAGCATGGTGTGCGCCCGTCTTCGGCTACGGGTTCGGTGTCTGCCTCTTCCTGGGGGGTGGGGGGGTCCGGTGGCTGCCTCTTCGCCGGGGATCAGATCTGTTGATGCTAGCTTCTTCTTCCTCTGTATCGGTTTCTTTGGAGGGAGGCTGTGAGGTGCGTCGCTGGTGGATTTGTGTCTCCTGCGTCCTTCTTCTGGTTGCTCGGAGGTTTGAGATTTCTGTGGTTCTTTTCTATTCTTGCTGCTGTATTATTCGTGTAGATTTACGCTGCTGTGAGTTTGTGGATTGGGGCTTGGAGGATGTCTGCCTGGTCGAGTGGGTCGCATTGGTGGTCTGTGTGGTGGATGCAGCCATTGCGTCACTGCTTTTTTGTTATTTGCCTTCTGTTGTTCTTTCTGCTTCGGTTTGTGATTGGATTTTGACATGCGCCTATTATGGTTTGGGGCGATTCTACGTTTGGGTGAGTTTGGTGGACTGGGACATGGGATTGATGCCTTCTTGGTGATTCGGTCAGAAATTGGGATTGCTGCACTAGTGGAGAAACGGCCTTTAGTCCCGGTTGGAAAGGGCCTTTAGTCTCGGTTCACCAACCGGGACTAATAAATCGGGACTAAAGGCCCCCACCCTTTAGTCCCGGTTGGCCACGACCCGGGACTATATTCCTGCCACGTGGCCTGCAGCGCGCGCCGGGGGCTGGGGACCTTTAGTCCCGGTTGGTGACACCAACCGGGACTAAATCCCTGCCACGTGGCCGCGGAGGCTGGGGACCTTTTAGTCCCGGTTGGTGACACCAACCGGGACAAAAGGTTTAGGGGTTTAGGGTTTATTGTTTATTTTTCCTTTTCATTTTGTGTTTTCCATTTAATTCTTTTTCATTTCAAACATATTTTAAGCTACTACATAATGTACACGTTATGCATATATAATAGAATTTCTCGTAGAACCAATCATATATCATATAATTTCTCGTACGACCATGCATACACATATATATATACAATTTGGTATATACAATTTCTCCTACAATTTGCAGATCATTACATGCAGGCATTAGGAGAAATGGTATTCTCCGTCGCGCCATTTCCTCTTGAAGTGCTCGTATGCGGTCTTTTCGTAGGAGCCTATCCCGCATCTCCACCATCTTTAAAGAAAGAGATCAATATGAATATATTAGTTGTGTGTATATATATTAGATCATGATAAAAAAAATTATGAATAGTGTTTATGTACCCAAAGATGTCTTGCATCTCTGCTCCTTTCGGTCATAAAGCGAATGTTCTCGCAAACGTAGTATGCACATAAATTAGTCCCCTTTTCCTGCCTCATACACTTTACGAGAATAGAAATCAATCAGATAATAATCAAGCATGATAATGGTATTGAAACTAGAATTAAAGAAATGCGCGGACGTAACTAGTACTACTTAATTACCTTGGACCGTCGCCATTTCAGCTGTGGTTTTCATTGACCGACAACCTCTTTGATGAACTTTTTCCAAACCCTGTCCGGCAAAGAAAATGAATAAAGGAGTTATTAATTACTTGATATCAGGAAATGAACTAAAAAGGCCGACATAGTGCGATAATGATTGAAATTACCTGTCGAGCATCCAAAACAGGCTTCTGTATTCTTCAGGGTCTTTACCTAGTGAGTCCAGTACTTCAACAGTTTCCTCGTCAACTCTAATTATTAGTAGGATCCAATGGAATCTGCGCACACGTTTGTATAAGCGGGCATGCATAACTCATCAACTACACTTAACATCGAGTAAGGAAAAATAGAATTTGTAGTACAAGACAGTAAGACTCACCTGAAGTTGTAAGGAAAAAGTATTTCTGGTCTGGTATTTAGTTCCTTAAAAAACATTAGCAAGCTATTCTCTGTGTCTTTGGGGTAGTCTTGTATCATATTTTCATTAACGGTATTTGGGTCAATGAACCCAATGCCATAGACTCCATCTCTGTTCATTTCAAAAATCTTCATTCTGCATAATACCATAGAAAAGAATATAGTGAGGATAATTACAGGCAATGAACGAGCTGAGCTAGAGACTTAAATTACAGAAAGAAATCACTTACAGACAATAGCAACTGACGAGACATTTGTCGAGTGCGTCTTGATTGAATAAATGAAAAATTTCTGGAAATTCAATCCACACATCTTTTCCATGGAAGTAATGCTTTGGCTTGACTTTCACCATGAGGCTCTCTCGCCCGGCCTTTATTTCTCTCAGGTACCAGTCATGCAATCTGCGCATTTGTGTTGGTAGAAACTCCTCCTCGTCAGGCCTGATCAGAGGGTTCCCGGGGACATATTTCCATGCTAGTTCCTTCGGATCCATCGTGGGGAATTCCTCGATGCCTAGGAGTTGTTCAACAGTGACACCCATCTCTCTAGAGATCTCTCTATCAGCGTCGGTTACCGCCTTATCGGTACTCATCTTGAGCGGGGGGATCGATTGCACTTCCTGTTCTCCGAGCTGAGGAACAGTTTTCCCGCTTTTATTACTACCTATAAGGCTCGACTACTGATTTTTTTTGTTTATAATATGACTGGATAATAGAGCGTTCATAGTCTGATCGCCTTTTCTCCACAGCCGGTTTAGCAAGATCCACAAAGTGTTGTACGACTTTCTCAGGTATTTTCTCCTTTGGCGGCGGGGGCGGTTTCGGTGCAAAATGGGCCTGCACTTCGGAAGCCACTTGGGCTTTGGTTTCGTCCTTAGTCATCTCGTAAGCCAACTTCTTTTTGGCAGGAGGCTCGGGTTTCTTCTTTGGTGCTCCCTTCCGCTTTGTAGTCGGCTGACGCGGCAGAGATCGATATCGCGTACTTGCGCTGGGCTCCGTCTCGAGGTGGGGTGGATTCGGCTGACGCGGCGGAGATCGATATGGTGGCGGACTCGCGCTGCGCTCCGTCTCGAGGTGGGTTGGAGTTGGCTGACGTGGTGGACTTGGAGGAGGAGTCGGTGCCCTTGGCGTCGAGTTTGGAAAGACGATGCGATCCTTTCTCCATACAATGATACCACGTATGGCTTCTCCCAGTGTCTGCTCCCCTTGACCTCCAGGAAAGTCAAGCTGTAGTGAGTCATATGCCGACAGAACTTCATCCACCCCGACACGAGCATAGCCAGGTGGAATCGGATTGCCGTGGAAGGTTGCTTCAGGGAGATTTGGTAAAGCATAGCCGTCCGCCACCTTCATGGATATGTTCTTCACTTTCATGTGTAGCTCACAACTTGTCGTCTCTTCGATATCATCCACGGGGTAGCGAGCCAACAGTGCATCATCGGCTGGGACCCCCGTGGAACCCACGCTGCTTTTCGGCATAGATGGGACGGTGCTATCCAATGCTGGATCTGCTTGCTGCTGCCGCTGAGACGCCCTTTCCAGGCTAAGTGTGTCGATCTGCTCCTGCTGCCGCAAGAAAGCGCGTTCCAACTCCGCATGCTTTGATTCCATCTCAGACAGCCGGTCTGCATCCTGCTTCTTCTTGACTTCCTCCTGCTTCTTCTTTCTCGCACGGCTTCTGTAACTGACGGTCCAGTCCGCAAACCCCTCAACCCACGGAACAACGCCTTTGCCTCGTGTTCGTCCCGAGTGTTCAGGATTCCCGAGGGCGCGTGTAAGCTCGTGGTTCTCTCTCTTGGGCTGGAACACCCCCGTTCGAGCCGCTTCTATTGCAACAAGTAAAGCGTCCGAGGCTTCTTTAAGACTTGCCTGCACCATAATCTCCCCTGTCTTTGGGTCCAACTTTCCCCCATGCGCATAATACCAAGTCCTGCACCTGTCGGGCCAACCCAATGTTTACCCCTGCAGCAATCATCTTTTCCTCAGATTCATCCCACTTAGGCCGACCAGTCTTGTAGCCACCTGGCCCTAGAACATGGTGAAACTGTTTCTTCTCAGCATTGATCTTGTTTTTCCTCGACCGTTCCTTAGCTGCTTCCGATTCCTTGAACTCCACAAATAAGTCCCAGTGATCTTTTGCCTTCTCCAGTGCTCCAGTGAATTCTGGAGTCTGCTTTCCTGCTTCGACGTAGCAGGCCCATAATCTTTTCTTGTGGTTGCAGAATTGTGTGGCCATCTTCTGAAGAGCACTCTTCTTGACTTTCTCCCGTTCTGCATCTGTTAAATGCTCTGGTAGGGTGAAATGTGACATGAGCGTTTCCCAAAGCAGATCTTTTGCTCTTTCGTTGACAAAACTAACTCCTCGATCTCCCTTTGGCTTATTCCATTCTTGAACGGAGATCAGGATTTGGTCCCTAACAATAACTCCGCACTGACGAGTAAATTTGTCCGCATTATTTTTAGGAGCAAGCGGTTCGCCATTTGGTTTGATCTCATCGATGTTGTACTTTATGCCAGCCTGCAACTTTTTGGCCGGGCCTCGTACTGCCCTGCTTGTAGAAGATTTGCTTGATCCGGAGGGCTAAAAGAAGAAAGATTCGTTAATATATATATACAAATCAATTAATACATGTAATGATCACCAGAGGCCTTATATATACCTCGCCGGTCTTTGTTAATTGAAGATCATTTCCTTCGCCATCATTGTTTGTGTGGCCTTCGTCTGTTGGTTCTTCCTCAAATATTCCCTCAAAGGAATTGTTCAGATATTGTGAGCCGTCATCTTCAGGTTCACCCTTTGGGTTTCGGATCATGTCGAACATGATATGCTCTTGATCATGGTCGTCTCTACCGCTAGCGTCCACAGCTTAACTAATCCAGAAGAAAGATAAAACAATTTAGTATTCAAATTAGAATGCATCTCGAATATTATCACTAATACATCTCGAATAATCCAGTTAATGAATCATCGAATATTATCGAATATAATCTCGAATACATCTCGAGTATTATCACTAATACATCTCGAATATTATCATATAAAATCACTAGCTAATACAGATCGAATACTATCGAATAATCCAGTTGACTCGCGGTTCCTGAGGCGCGGGCGGTGGACACCCAAAGAGAAGGAACCATCACAGGATCATAGCTCGGGTGAGATCCCTGAAGAACCTGCCAGGTATTGGAGAACCTGACGTCCAATGCAACCATGTAGCGACGGACGTGCTCATCCTCCTCCCTGACACGGCGACGTACCACCTCCTCGGGGGCCGGCTGCCTCCGCACCGATAGTGGCCCACGCGACCGCCACCAAACAAGCTCCGGGTCGACGATGGGAGCCCGGTTCCTCACCAAGCTGCGCGCCCCGGAAGGTAGCACCTCCCAGTGCCAGCCAGGCGGAGCCCAGTCCCGGACATGGCGCCTCTCAAGCAGGTTGTCGCCACCGAGTCAACGACGAGGATGCAGGCCGGGCATCGTCGACGCCAAAAATGTTTCTATGCAAATTTAACATTTTTTATATGCTTGATTATGATTTTTATAATTCTTGTTCACTTGATTTTGCAAGTACATGACAAACTTTTGCAAATACAACATTAAGATATTAACATTTTCCAAATAAGATATTAAAATGTTTTTGATCAATATTTTTAAGATACAACATTAAAATATTTTTAATACATGGTTAACTTTTTTCTATGCAAATTTTTTCTATACTATACATGATACAACATTAAAAGTATAAAAAACTAAAAAACAGAAAAAAAACTAGCTAGTGAAAAAAAACAATCTATGCAAATTCCACCGTTCATCTACATACATACATACATTGTGTACATACATACATATACTAAGCATCTACAACATCTAGTGAAAAAAAAACAATCTATGAAAAAAAAAGATGAACAAAATTAAGGAGGGAGGCTCACCGGCCGGGATCGTCGGGGCGGAGGGAGGCGGGGAGGACGCCGGAGACGTAGGAGGATGCCGGAGGCGGGGAGGAGCGGCGCCGGCGCGGGCTCGGGCCGTGGCGGGTTGTGGAGGAGCGGTCGTCGATCGCGAGGCGGGCACGCGCGGAAGAGCGGCGGCGGCGGGCAGCGTGGCGGCGCCGGCGCGGGCTCGGGCGACGCTTGGGAGCAGAGCGGCCGGACGGCGACGTCGAGGTCCGGCAGCCTGATGGCGTCGTGGTCTTCGGCGCCGTCGGGGGAAACTAGATGAGTTTGACAATTTTGCTAACTGTTGCTTATATACGGAGACGTTTAGTCCCGGTTGGTGGCTCCAACCGGGACTAAAGGCCCCCCTTTAGTCCCGGTGCGAGCCACCAACCGGGACTAAAGGTGAATTTCACCAGGCCGAGTGGCGGGAAGCCCAGGCCTTTAGTGCCGGTTGGTGGCTCGCACCGGGACTAAAGGTGGTCCTTTAGTCCTGGTTGGTGGCTCCAACCGGGACTAAAGGGTTGGTCCTGGCGTGGTGGAAGTTTAGTCCCACCTCGCCAAGCGAGAGGCACTCGCACCTGTTTATAAGCCCCGCTGCGATATCCGTCCCGAGCTCCTCTCTAAAGCAGGCAGTACATGCCTAACGTTCCTCTCTGCCATCCGGGGCCTACTTGCCCTGCGGGCCTGCATCCTGGCCCATATATAGTTGGGTTTCTAGTCGTATGCAAGCCGTGGTGGCCTAGTAGGCGGGCATTTTTTTATTTTTTGCATATTCTATGTCAATTTTTTAGTCCCGGTTGGTGGCTCCAACCGGGACTAAAGGTCTTTTCTAGTTTTTTTTGTTTTTTGCTTTTTTTTTCTTTTGTTTCTACTTACAACCAAATATTTAGAGTTTTTGAGTGAATCTTTTTGGTTTAGGTCACAAAAATTATAAACTTTCTGTTAGTGCTAGTAGTTTTCAAATTTGAATAGTTTAAATTTGAATTCTTTAAAATTTGTGTGAATAACTAGTTTGTGAATAACTTTACTTTAAAATAGATTTTTGAGTGATTCTTTTTCCTGCTGTTTAATATTAGTGTGTTTTATCAGTATGTTCAATTTGGTAATTTTTAGGCTATTTTAAATAGATGTTTTAATCAAAAATAGATTTTGTTTAGCTCTTTTAGTTTTATAGCTCAAAAAATCATTAAATGCATGAAAAATAGCAAATGAAGTCAGAAAGGGTTGAAAATTGATGATGTGGCTTTGAATGGTGCATGTTGAATGCAAAAAAAGTCTGGAGTTAAAATAAGTTTAAAAAAATGAAATGCCTTTGTAACAGATGAGTTTTCGTCCGAAACCCTGATACTTCGAAAGAGATTGTCCAGTTTGTACACGAAGTGCATCCAGTTTTTGCCGTAATCCTCTCAACTTTTTAGCACATGCTATGTGGGTGAAATGATGATACCATGCCAAGTTTCAACCTTTTCAGAGTTCATTTGTAGTGCTTTTCAATTTCAGGGTCATTTAGCTCAAAAAATCAATAAATGCATGAAAAATAGCAAATGAAGTCAGAAAGTGTTGAAAATTGATGACGTGGCTTTGAATGGTGCATATTGAATGCACAAAAAGTCTGGAGTTAAAATAAGTTTATAAAAATAAAATGCCTTTGTAACAGATGAGTTTTCGTCCGAAACCCTGATACTTCGAAAGAGATTGTCCAGTTTGTACACGAAGTGCATCCAGTTTTTGCCGTAACCCTCTCAACATTTTAGCACATGCTATCTGGGTGAAATGATGATACCATGCCAAGTTTCAACCTTTTTAGAGTTCATTTGTAGTGCTTTTCAATTTCAGGGTCATTTAGCTCAAAAAAATCAATAAATGCATGAAAAATAGCGTTCCTTCGCGTTTCAAATGCCGAAACACATATATACCCTAACTATTACAAAGATTCCTTCCGGTTTGTCCGAAGTGGGACTTTCCAGATAAGTCCGGAAACTCACTAGAGAAGAAAGTGATGACGGTGAAGCCGGTCACATCCCAGAGTGGGATCTTGGGGTATAAAACTTTTTCTTCGCGTGTGTCCCTTTGCGCCGTAACCATGGACAATCTTCATCATTTAACAGGATGCTTGGGTCAGTCTTCACTGTGAATGGATCAATTTCATGAAACTTTTCATAATCTTCTGACATGTCTGTCTTGTCCTCCACTCCCACGATGTTTCTTTTCCCTGAAAGAACTATGTGGCGCTTTGGCTCATCGTATGATGTATTCGCTTCCTTATCTTTTCTTTTTCTCGGCTTGGTAGACATGTCCTTTACATAGAAAACCTGCGCCACATCATTGGCTAGGACGAATGGTTCGTCTGTGTACCCAAGATTGTTGAGATCCACTGTTGTCATTCCGTACCGCGGGTCTTCCTTTACCCCGCCTCCAGTCAGATTGACCCATTTGCACCGAAACAAAGGGACCTTCAAATCACGTCCATAGTCAAGTTCCCATATCTCCTCTATGTAACCATAATATGTGTCCTTTGGCCTATTGGTGTTTGCTGCATCAAAGCGGACACCACTGTTTTGGTTGGTGCTCTTTTTATCTTGGGCGATCGTGTAAAATGTATTCCCATTTATCTTGTACCCTTTGAAAGTCGATATAGTCGAAGATGGTGACTTGGCCAGCAAGTACAGCTCATCTCCAACAGTGTCGTCATGCATGAGACGTGTTTGCAACCAACCGCCGAATGACGCCATGTGTGTACGTTTAATCCAGGGCTCAGACTGCTCCGGGTTCTTGGAGCGTACACTATCCAGGTGTTCCTCGATATACGAAGCCACCAAGCTGGAATTTTGTAGAACTGTGTAGTGTGCTTGCGCCTAAGAATGCCCGTCCATACATATTACCGAATCCTTTCCTAGCGTGCCTTTTCCACCCAGTCTGCCCTCATGCCGCGATTCGGGAACACCAATCGACTTAAGGTCAGTAATAAAGTCAACACAAAACTCAATGACCTCCTCTGTTTCATGGCCCTTGGAGATGCTTCCTTCTGGCCTAGCACGGTTATGAACATATTTCTTTAAGACTCCCATGAACCTCTCAAAGGGGAACATATTGTGTAGAAATACAGGACCCAGAATGGCAATCTCGTCGACTAGGTGAACCAGGACGTGCGTCATGATATTGAAGAAGGATGGTGGGAACACCAACTCGAAACTGACAAGACATTGCACCAAATCATTCTGTAACCTTGGTAGGATTTCTGGATCGATTACCTTCTGAGAGATTGCATTGAGGAATGTACATAGCTTCACAATGGCTAATCGAACGTTGTCCAGTAGAAGCCCCCTCAATGCAAACGGAAGCAATTGCGTCATAATCACGTGGCAGTCATGAGACTTTAGGTTCTGGAACTTTTTCTCTGCCATATTTATTATTCCCTTTATATTCGACGAGAAGCCAGACGGGACCTTCATACTGAGCAGGCATTCAAAGAAGATTTCCTTCTCTTCTTTGGTAAGAGCGTAGCTGGCAGGACCTTGATACTGCTTTGGATGCATGCCGTCTTTTCCGTGCATACGTTGCTGGTCCTCCCGTGCCTCCGGTGTATCTTTTGTCTTCCCATACACGCCCAAGAAGCCTAGCAGGTTCACACAAAGATTCTTCGTCACGTGCATCATGTCGATTGCAGAGCGGACCTCTAGGTCTTTCCAATAGGGTAGGTCCCGAAATATAGATTTCTTCTTCCACATGGGTGCGTGTCCGTCAGCGTCATTCGGAACAGATTGTCAGCCAGGACCCTTTCCAAAGATTACTTTTAAATCCTTGACCATATCAAGTATATCATCACCAGTACGGTGGCGAGGCTTCTTCCGGTGATCTGCCTCACCTTTGAAATGCTTGATCGGAAGAAATCGACGATGTCCCAGGTACACATTCTTCTTACATTTATCCAAATATATACTTTCGGTATCATCTAAACAGTGCGTGCATGCGTGGTATCCCTTGTTTGTATGTCCTGAAAGGTTACTAAGAGCAGGGCAATCATTGATGGTTACAAACAGCAACGCTCGTAGGTCAAATTCCTGCTGTTTGTGCTCATCCCACACACGTACACCTTTTATGTCCCACAGCTGTAAAAGTTCTTCAACTAATGGCCTTAGGTACACATCAATGTTGTTGCCGGGTTGCTTGGGGCCTTGGATGGGCACTGGCATCATAATGAACTTCCACTTCATGCACAACCAAGGAGGAAGGTTATAGATACATAGAGTCACAGGCCAGGTGCTATGATTGCTGCTCTGCTCCCCAAAAGGATTAATGCCATCTGCACTTATACCAAACCATAAGTTCCTAGCGTCACCTGCAAACTCCGGCCACTTTCTCTCGATTTTTCTCCACTGCGACCCGTCAGCGGGTACTCTCAACTTCCCGTCTTTCTTACGGTCTTCTTTGTGCCATCGCAACAACTTGGCATGCTCTTTGTTTTGGAACAAACGTTTCAACCGTGGTATTATAGGAGCATACCACATCACCTTGGCAGGAATCCTCTTCCTGGGGCGCTCGCCCTCAACATCATCACCAGGGTCATCGCGGCTGATCTTATAGCGCAATGCACCGCATACCGGGCATGCATTCAAATTCTCGTACTCCTCACCGCGGTAGAGGTTGCAGTCATTAGGGCATGCATGTATCTTCTGCACCTCTAATCCTAGAGGGCAGACAGCCTTCTTTGCTTCGTACGTACTGTCGGGCAATTCGTTGTCCTTTGGAAGCATCTTCTTTAACATTTTCAGCAACTTTTCAAATCCCTTGTCAGATACACCATTCTCTGCCTTCCATTGCAGCAATTCCAGTGTGGTACCCAGCTTTTTCTTGTCATCTTCACAATTTGGATACAACAATTTTTTGTGATCCTCTAACATGCGCTGCAACTTCAACTTCTCCTTTTCACTTTCGCAGTTTCTCTTTGCATCGGCAATGGTCCGACCAAAATCATCAGCGGGCTCATCTGATGCCTCTTCTTCAGCTTCTTCTTCTTCATTCTCTGCCCCCATTGTAGTACCATCGTATTCAGGGAACTCAGGATAGTTGTCATCATCCTCTTCTTCTTCATTCTCTTCCATTAGAACCCCTCTGTCTCCGTGCTTGGTCCAACAGTTATAGCCGGACATGAAACCGGACGTAAACAGGTGGACAACCCATAAAACCATTCCGCTTGTTTGCCTCAGCCGCATGCAGAAAACTATGCACGCCATTAATGAACTGGGGAGAGCGTCGGTCATCGTACATCCATTGCCGACTCATCTTCATTACACAACACCGAAAAGACCAAATTAATACAAGTTCATACATAAAGTTCATACACACTTATTATCATAAAACAACTTAAAACTATCTAGCTAAAGCATTTAAATGCAACAACAAATGCGATCAAAATCGCAACTAAGGTAATAATTGATCCAACAGCATAATGATAACAAGCCTCTTTATTAACGGCATATTTTCTAATCTTTCTAATCTTCAAGCGCATTGCATCCATCTTGATCTTGTGATAATCGACGACATCGGCAACATACAACTCCAATTTCATCTTCTCTTCTTCAATTCTTTTCAATTTTTCTTTCAAATACTCGTTTTCGTTTTCAACTAAATTTAACTTCTCGACAAGAGGGTCGGTTGCAATTTCCGGTTCACATACCTCCTAGATAAAAATATCTATGTCAACTTGATGGGCATAATTGTCATAAACACGAAATGCAACAAACTGTTATAAAAGAGAATATACCACATCCGAATCATAAACCAGACGAGGGCCAACGGGGACGGATATCAAAGTCATGGCAGTATGTATAACAAACAATCATACAAGTAAGAAAATTATACAAGTAACTATCTAAATCATACAAATAAGATTTTTTTTATAAAAAAGATTAGAACAAGAGGCTCACCAAGGTGGTGCCGGCGACGGGACGGTGCGGGCGATCGACGGTGGTTAGGACGGGGACGGGAAGGCACTAAGTAAACCACACCTACACATATGCAAACTAAGAAGTTAATTTGAGCTCAAATTGCATATAAATCAAATAAACTCCCACATAATTACTCCCAAACTAAAACCCACAAATCACTATACTTATAGAGCATTGCACGAGCTAATCTAGCAATGAGAGATGAAAGGACAAAGTTGCTAACCTTTGTGAACACTTGGATAAATGGGGTGCCTTCAAATCTTGACAAATCTTTGGCAAAAATGGAGGATGAGCTCGAGCAAGGGGAAGAACAGAGGAGAGAAAGGGGAAAACAGAGAGAATGGGCTCGGGCTGGACGAAGGGTTTATATAGGGACGTCTTTAGTCCCAGTTGGTTATACAAACCGGGACTAAAGGTCCACCTCTAGTCCTGGTTTGTGATACAAACCGGGACTAAAGGGGCTCGTGGGGCCCCAGCCTGACACCAGCCTGCCACCACCCCTTTAGTCCCGGTTTGTATCACAAACCGGGACTATAGATAGAAAATGAACCGGGACTAATGATGCCCGTGCCCCCGACCGCTCCTAGCCGTTGGAACCGGGACTAATGGTCACATTAGTCCCGGGCCGTAATCAAACAGGGACTAAAGGGGCGGACGAAAGGTCTGTTTTCTACTAGTGCTGCTTTCAGGGCTCGGTGAGTGTTTTCATGTAAAGGGAACATTGAAGATGATTAGACTGCCGTGCTTGCATCTGGGTGCTCACGAAGTGAAATTTGTTGAGTTTATTCAACTCATATGGTCAATTCATTAGTGTTATTGGAAGAAGTTTAGAGCTGTTGTTCGGATGGCCATGGACTGTAATATTTTAAGTTTTTTTGTGTATCATTAGATTTTGCGGATTGTACTTCTTTTTATTTGTGTGGTTTGGTTTCTGTTTTCTTGGGGCTATGCTGTTCTAGGGCTAGCCATTTGTGCTCCTGAGCACAGTTTGTTGACTCTCTACTTGGTTTGATGATGGTTGGCTGTGTGAATGTTGGTTATAGATGGTCGATGCTTCACCTGCGGTTGGGCATCGCAAGTGTCCTTATATTTATTTTACTGGACAGTTGTTCTTTCCTTCCCCTCGGCCCCTATTGCCAGATGCATAACAAAGATATGTCTCAGTTTACCATGATGTGTTAAAAGGAAAGAGACTACAAGCTGACTGTAGTACTTAGTCACAACTATACTTCTACATGTGCATTATTAAGTTCCCCTCATTTGTTTGCTTACTTAAAACACTTCAGATTCATCTATATTTCACCTGAAGACACCATGATATGATGGTCTAGAAGGTTATAGTAACTGACTGTGTTTTATGATTCACTAAGTTGCCATGAAAACAACAGAGTTTAAGGAAAATAAACCTTGCTGATTGCTTTCTCTAGGATTGTCATCTCATCCACATGGTAGATGTCTTATGTGCGGAGCGATGGTCATTAAGCTGGTACCATTAATCTTGAATGAGTGAAATTCTGTTCCATCAACCTGCCACACTTCACAACATGTGTGCCCGTCTGTCGCTAATCTTTTTAGCTATTCTACGCTTATATTGTACATTTTCATCTCTATTTGATCAAATCAAATATACATAGTAGAATACACGACAGAGCTCCTTCCTCCTGCCCCCGCGTCGTCCCCCAGGGGCGACATGGGCGGACCCCCCAGTCTCGCCGCCGCCGGCTCCCCTCTCCCTCGCCCCTTCCCTCGCTGCCGCCGGTAGTCCCTGTCGGGCGAAGCCTCGGCGTTGGTTGGTAGCGGCGGGGCCGCTCCACTTCTCCTTCCCCTCCCTCTCTCCCCACTCTGCTCCTCCTGAACCCTAGCTCCTTAGATGCGCCACCGCCGATGGTCCCTACTCTCCTTCGTCCGGCTCGGGTGGCCGCCGGCCTGGAGCTCGCTGTCCGTGGCGAGGTAGGCTTGCATCTGTTTCACCCTGCCCGTGGTGCGGGGCCGCCATCCCTCGAGCTTGCCTCTGGCCAGATCCGGCTGGAGTTCAGGGTCGTTGACCCAGAGAGGCTGCGGCTAGGGGGGATGCTGTCCTCTTTCTGCTCTAGGGATGGGGCTCCTTCGCGGGTGCTGCCCGTCCCGGGGGGATGGGGCTGGTTGTCGGCGGACCTGTTCTTGGTCAGATCTAACAAGACCCTGGGTTGGTGTCGTTCAAGGTTCTCCGATGGTGTCATCGTGGCTCTAACCTATGGCCGAAACTCTTTGAAGACCTGTGGTGGTGCAGGAGTTTGGGTTGTCGGGTGCCGGGGCGGCGGTCCGCCTTGTTGTCTCTGCAGGCATCTTGGCGGCGATGATGGAGGCATCTTTTGGTCGTGGGTGGCAGAGGATGTAGCTTTGGGTGATCCTCGTGTCGGTGGTGCCTCGGCAGTGGCGATTCCCAGATCGTTCTCTGGAGGTCTTGTTTGGTGGCGGCATGTCTTTCCTAGGGGTGGGCAGGTGCTCGGGACTCCTCGGTGTGGCGTGGGTGAGAGGATCCAGGCGAAAGCCTTGTGCTCCGGCGCCAGTTGCGGTGATGCCTGTGGGTGTCATGTCCCTCTTGGCGGTGTCGCTGTGGCCCTCTTGCCGAGCCAGGGCCCCGGGTGAAAACCCTTGACTGTCTCCTCGGTCTCGGCCATGGCGACGCATTGCTTTGTTCCCCTCCTGAGGGCATCATCACGGTGCCTAGGTTTCTTTCGGCGCGCAGTGCCGTCATCGGCGGACGTTTTCAGATCCTGGCTTAGAGCTCCCTCGGCTCTGGCATGGGCGGATTCACTTGCCTCCTATTCTTTTACACGGGTTCTCGTTGGTTCCAGTCGCGACCCTCGTTTTCCGCAGGCTGGATCGGGCTCCACGATCCGGAGCGGGAGGGCAGGGGGTCCTCTCTGGTGGAAACTTGGTGTGAGCGGCGAAACGAGGTCTGGCGATTTCCCTTGGCAGCGAATCTCCTTGTCGGTAGTCTAGGTTGCCTTGTGGTAGGGTGTGGTCTCTCCTGTATTCATGTTTTTTTTTCTTTGATCTGCTTTGTAAGAGGATCTCCTCATCACCATATATCAGTTTGGTTGTGTTGCTTTATATATAAGGCGGGCGGAAGCCTTTTTCGGTAAATCAAATATACTTCCTTTAATCAGACAAAAGATTTTTTGAGATAGAATTCCAATAATTACTTCTTTTATTATGCATGAAGCATTATTGTATAGTTAGCTTGATTATGGCTTTGTAGATTGTTAAATTCAAGTATCAGAATTTAACCATATATGTGACGCCTCTGATAAGATGGTTGAATACTTGCTGCTGTTATTTTTACTAATTTTGATGAGTACTTATGGTCTTGCCATTGTAATACCACCTAGTAGTGATACGGATATATATGATCAACCTGTTTTTCCTATCTAATGTGTTTGCTTCCTTTGTGCCTAATCAGCTACTCCATCCGTAAAGAAATATAAGAGCGTTTAGATCACTAAAGTAGTGATCTAAACGCTCTTATATTTCTTTACAGAGGGAGTACCTGTTAACATTCATGATAAATGCATAGTTGAATGGTCCCGGACACCCAAAGAAGACCTAGAATAATTGCCAATAAAAAGGAAAAATGCCAAAAAGAAGACTCGGTGCAGCAAAGCGCGCATATCCCGCTAGTTGCTTTACTGGGGAAGTGGGGAAGGTGGCTGTTTCAGCTAGGAGTGTTTGCGGATGGACAAGGAGGTGAGTGAAATGAACTGTTCAGTACTCTCCTCTTTAGTTTCGCCAATTAGGAATTTATTGATATGGTAAGCATTGTTAGATTGGTTTGCGATGAAATGATGGTAATAGCTAAATTCATGATTGGTTAGAGTGGGGGTAAAAAGGGTTGCGGTGGTCTTGTAGGATGGTGAATTTTCTCCATGTAGTCTTGTAGCCTTCATTTATGTCTGAAATCAGTTTTTCTTTTAGGTTTGATAGTACATATTTCTTTGTTTTAGAAATTAAAGCAGTTCACATTATCCATGTGTTTTACTTCTTCTCTGCACTCTACCCTTTGGGATGATCAGTATACATTACCCTTTGGGATGTCAAACCACTGTTGGAAAGTTTCATAAAGAAACCTAAAACTGTAACAGGTGGTCACCCAAAAATTGTTTGGCATATGTAATGAGTGTTTTGCCGCATGTTACAAAACATAACTAGTTGTTAGTCGTTTATCAGTCCATTTTTCTCATGGGCATATATAATTAGCTCTTAGCTGTTGGTCGATTATATATGTTTTTTATTTTCCACCCATGCGTTTTTGCAATATGTGTTCATTCAATCTCCAGAAGGTTTGTTCTCCCGCTGTAGCACTAACCTTCCAATTTTTTTAGTGAGATTTTTAACTTTTGGTCACGTGAATGGTTAGGCTATGGTGCTGCACAATGCTACTAGGTTATGCTATGTCCACGGACATGCTTATGTGATGTGGTGCATCTGTTTTTTTACTTCAACATGGATTCGCCGGTGCCGAAGGCGTGCCTCGCTTATATGAACTGCGGCGGCACCAACCCTCTCGATGAAGCCCTGGGAGCTGTTGTGTTTAGCAGGTCCGTTGACCTGAAGGATGACCAAGGCATCACTTGTGCAACCTATTGCCGCTAAGCCATGGGTACTCAGGGCCATCCATCATACACTGCCTCAACTAACGTCGAACTATAGACGATGGTATATGTATGTTTTCACTATTTCCCCAGTTAGTCTTTTTTGTTTTCATGGTTTTCTAATTGGGGTTCTCACGCATTTTTTTGAGTGTACATTATGGGGCATTCAGAAAATTCCAAAAGAAGTTGCCTCTCGTTTGGACATCCCGAAGCACGGGTTGGCGCACGACAATGTATACGTCCGTGTCCTTGCCATCTACGTGTACGTGTGTGTCCGTGTTAGGTTCAAAGTCATCACCGATTTGGTATAGCAGAGCAGCCCCACGCCGCGCCACCTCGCTGCCACCCCCGTGACCCAGAGAAGGCGGCGCATTTGCCGGACCCCCGCCACAGGACGACGGCCCGCCTCCCCATCAGATCCGGGCGCGAGGGCCCCGTATCAACGAGGGAGGTGCACGTCGTCGCTGCCGCGTCCTGGGGCCGCCGCCCCAGCTTCCCATCGCCGGCGAGCCAACCGCTGCCTTCCCAGCTGAAGCAGAAGCAGCCGACACAAGAAGAAACCTCGCCACCACCTTAGGAAGCGAGGTCTGCCGCCACCGCGGCGACAGGCCGGCGGCAGTGGCTGAGGGAAAGGGCAAGAAATGGAAGTCACTGGCGGCGCGAGGGTTTCTCCACCGGTGCCATCCTGTGAGGCGACACGGGGGGGGGGGGGGGGGGCGAGGGGAGAGAAGTGTAATAACTTGCGCTTGATTATACAGTTTTTCTCGAAGAAGCATATGACCTCTACAAACTTGTATTGCTTGGATATTGGTTTTGGTGTTCGGTACGCAAAGAGCAGGCTAAATGTGCACAGAAAAAAAATGCATGCAAGAGATAGTATGCGGATGCACGGTAAAATTTTGTGGTCATGAACACTCGGGGTTGATGTGCAGCCATGAGCTCAAGGTGGGTCTATATTAAATGTTGTGCTTGTTCAGTGTTGTGCTTATTTTATAAAAGTGCTACTGCCGAGCAATGTAATGATCCTCAAAAAGGATTTCCCTTTATCGATTTGTTTGATGACATCAGAATCTGCAATCAACACAACATGTTTTGACCTGCTGGTATTTATGCGCAGGTGGTGGTTCATCTGGAGCTGAGTAAAATACCACCAAGGCATATAATTAAGTACTGAAATAAGGATGGTAGGGATATCCTACCTTTGGAGTTGAAGAAATGCCAATTAGACCATGGACCTCCACAAACAAAGACATACTGGCATTCAAAATTACGCAAGCAAGCACTTGACATTGTCAGGCTAGGTGATGCAAACGTTGACAACTATAATGTAGCTATGCGGAAGATGCTAGAAACATGCTAGATGTTGAAGCTGCAAGCAAGGTTAGGGATGGCATGGCCTTAGAACACAGGGAAGCGGCTGCTGTGGCAGATACAGCAGTACATATGACACCCATACAGTGATTTGGTAGTTCATGCATGTTCAGAGCAGTATGAATGATGTTATTCAATTCGGTGATCCAAACAGGAAACGGCCAGCTAGTAGGCCCAACTACAAGCCGCGACAAGCCTCCATATGATCAACCAACCAAGAGGTCGCGGTTTTGTTCAATTTGCCGAAAGAAGGGCCACAAAAGCACTACTTGTCCAGAGAGGGGCAATATTCCAAAGGCAACTAGGAAGACACCGAGGTGCTCAACATGTGTGCTGCCAGGCCACCGAAAGAACACTTGTGGGAAATCTATGGACGACGAAGAAGACCGTCGATGGCTATCACATCTCTGAAGATTCTAGAATCCCAATAAATCATGGTGTACAACGACAAAAACTAGTTTATTTAGCTTCTGTAATATGTTGTTGCTGGTTTGATCATGTGGGATATTGATAATTTACGTTGACGTTGAGTTGTATGGACCTATATGTCTGTTGTTTTTTGGAATCCAACCTCATTTTGAGCATTGTATTGAAGCGATGAAAGTTATTCTGGTCTAAATTGCATCAAGTGGCAGTGTTCAACTGGGTTAGGGTTGAATAGTGATTACATTCGTTTATATAAATAGTGAGCTAATTGCGTTCCAGATGACAAATTTGGTTCTGGCTGCTGTGATGCAAAACCACTAGTTTTTCCCTTTTAGGAGATCTTGCGTAGACACTAGGTTTTATTTTAGTGTATCATAGACATTAGATTTTATTTTAGGCTAAATATACTCCACTTTATTACTCAATAACAATGTTCGCACCGCCTCCGATGGCCTCTGGGCCGTGGAGGTGCGGAGGACCCCGGCCCCTCGCTGGCAGGAGGGAACCCCTTCTCCTTCTTGTTTGGTTCAGCGTCTCGATTGGGGCTGTGTGGCGGCAATGATGTCTCCTAGTAGGAATAATGTCTCCCACGTCCGATCCCCGTTCCGACGGTGTGTCTAGCGTCGTCGGAGGGCATGTGGTCTTGTGTCTCCATCGGATCTCGCGGGATTCGGTCGGTGCTGGTCTTCGGTGGATCTGTTTGGATCTAGTCTTCGGTCGTGTGTCTATAGGTTTGATCCTTCTGATCTACTCTTCTCTTCATCGCCGACGATTGTTGTTCTGGTACGCTGGCCATGTCGGGTCTTAGCACGATGACTTCCCGACTGTCTACTACAACAAATTTTGCCCTGCTCCAGCGAGGGAGGGGCGATGGCAGCGGCGCGCCTTCAGCTCGCTCCAGTGCTTGTAGTCGTCGCTAGGTGGTCCACGGACATGGTAGTAATTTTTGTTACTTCTGGTGTTCTCTGTACTGTCGTGACAGATGATGAATAGATTGGAAGTTTCTCCTGCCAAAAATAAAAAAATAAAAGAACACTTGGTGGCCACGCTTATATAGAGCTCGACGCAAACCCCACAACGGCCTCGCAGAAGAGAGAAGCACATGTCGAACATGCACACCGTTTTAGTGAAAACGGCTAGTTAGGCCCTTGGTGCTGACAAGTGGCGCACCGCATGTGCGCCACTTGTCACAACCTGGAGATTTCCCTTTTTCATAGATTCGTTTTTTCAAAACGTTTTATTTTTTAAACCGTGCGTCCAAATCACGAACCGTTTTCACCGTTGAATTTCTCGCGTCGAGATCTTCAAAACTAGATCCCATGTTAATAGGTTTCGACGAACTATTTTTTTAACAAAAAAAAGGAATAAAAAAAGAAAAAAAGAAAAATAAAAAATAACATTAAAAAAAACCGAAAACCAGAAGAAAAAAAACGGACCTGGAAGCATAGTTGCTCTTTTTCACTTTTTTTTGGAAGCACAAACTGTGCTTTTTCCTTTTCGAGCTATGCTTCTCTTAGAAGCACAGGCTGTGCTTTTCCCTTTTTTCGGGGAAGCACAGGCTGTGCTTCTCACTTTTTCGGGAAGCACAGGCTGTCCTTTCTCGCCGAAGCGCAACCTGTGCTTCTGTGAGAAGCACAGTCTTTTCCTTTTTCCTGGAAGCACAGTCTGTGCTTTTTTTCGAGAAGCACAGCTTTGCAAAAAAAAAAAATTCCACCAAATCCTAAGGAAACCAGGCAAAAATTCCACCAAATCCTAAGGAAACCAGGCAAATTCCACCAAAAAATAAAAATAAAAAACACGAAAACAGGTGCAGGAAACGAAAAAGAAAACCGTGCTCCCGCGGGGAGCGCCAGCGCGTGACTTTCACCATAACCTTGGGAAAACCAGGCAAAAGCCAAAAAGTCGAAAAAAATATCCAAAAACGTGCGCCAGCGCGTGACACGTGGCGCACTGGGGTGGTGTCAGCTGCGGAGGGTACCCGCTAGTTAGTGTGTCCCCTACAGTTCACTGGCGATCACTAGTAGAAAATGGGACATTAGTCCCGGTTCGTAAGGGCCTTTAGTCCCGGTTGGGCAACCGGGACTAAGGAATCGGGACTAAAGGCCCCCGTTTTTAGTCCGGTTGTGTTACGAACAGGGACTAAAGGGGCTCCACGTGGCCGCTGTGGAGTGCTCAGGCAGGTCACCAACCGGGACTAAAGGCCTCCACGTGTCAGGCACTGCCAAGCCCTGAGGTTTAGGGTTTTGGAGGGTTTAGGGGTTTCATTTTGTATTTCTCTTTTTTTTTGTGTATACCATTCAATTCTTTTTCATTTAGGGATTTCATTTTTATTTTATGTTTTCCATTCAACTCGACGCTACTACATATAGCAATGAAGGAACCATTACACAACATCGTCATGAATATAGAGAAGTGACCTCTTTCTCCGTGCTTGGTCGAACAACAAGTTTTCATATATATATTCGACGCTACTATATATAGTACACGTTTATGCATATATACAATATAATATCTCTTACGATCACTAATATCTAATTACCAAAATTCCCTACCAATTCCCGATGGTATTCTCCGGTTTTAGATATGACCTCTTCAAGTAAGAATCCCACCAATTCCTCTTGAATTGTCTTTACGCAATCCTTTGGTAGGAGATCGTCCCGCATCCGTTCGATCTAATTTAAAGAAGGGGGTCAATATATATGAATGAAACTCAACACAATTGATGGTAATAAAATAAAATTGTGAATATTGTTTACGTACTTCAAGTTTTTCTAAAATTCTGCCCTTCTCACAGGTCGACTGGCGAATGAACTCGCAAACGTAGTATCCACATAAATTATTCCCATCTCCCTGCCTCAAGCACTTTACGAGAATATAGTTCAATCAAAATAATAATCAAGCATGATAATGGTATTGAAACTAGAATCAAAGAGATGCGCGGACCTAGCTAGTACTACTTACATTGAGTTGTCGAAATTGCAGCTCCTTTTTCCATTCACCCCTAACCTTCTTGGTGAACCGTTTTCAAACCCTGCCCGGCAAAGAAAATGAATAAAGGAGTTATTAATTACTTGATATCAGGAAATGAACGAAAGTTGCCGATATAGTGCAATAATGATTGAAATTACCTCTGGAGCAGTTCACTCAGGTCCGCCCACATCTTAGGGTCTTTACGTTTCGAGTCCATGACAAGTACTACTCCTACGTCAACCTGAATGACTAGCAGAATAAAGTGGAACCTGCGCACGCATAACTCATCAATTACACTTAAAATCGAGTAAGCGAAACAGAATGTGTACAAGACAGTAACACTCACCTGAAGTTGTAAGGAAATAGTATTTCCCTGCTGGTTTGTTGTTTAATTAACGCCGTTAGCAAGTTATCCTCTGTGTCCTCGGCGTGGTTTTTTACCGTATATTCATGTATGTTATTTGGGTTAATGAACCCAATGTCATAGATTTGTCCTCTTTTGCATTCGAGAATCTTCAGTCTGCATAATATAGTGAGGATAATTATACATGCAATGAATGAGCTGAGCTAGAGACTTAATTACAGAAATAGTACTTACAGACAATAGCAACTGACGATAGATTTGTCGATGACATCTTGATTGTATAACTGAAATAATTCTTCAAATTCAATGTTTATCTCCTCGTTTCCACTAAAGTAATGCTCATCTCTAATTCCCACCATGAGCCAGTTGCTCCCTTCCTTTGAGGCTTCCATGTACCACTCATGCAATCTTCGCATTTGTGTTGGTAGAAGCCGGACCTCCTCAGGTCTGACGAAAGGCTTCCCGTGCTGGTATCTGTATGCTAAATCTGCCGTGGGGAACTCTACGTCGCCTAAGTATTGACCAAGAGTGAAACCAAGATCACAGGCCGCTACCTCCGGAACATAATTGATATCGGAAAACACTTTGAGCGGGGGGGGGGGGGGGGGGGGGAACGATTCGTTTTTCTGTTCTCTGAGCTGGGGAATTGTTTTCCCCCTTGCACTACTACTTCCCGACCGCTGCCGATGTTCTTTATGTGACTTCATAATAGAGCGGTCATAGTTTGATGGCAGCGAAGGCGGTGGTCGCGTAAGGGTTTCCAGAAACTGCTTTGCTTTTGTTGGATCTATTTTCTCCTTTGGCTCGGGCCGTTTCGGTGCAAGCTGGCGTTTCACATCGGCATCCACGACCTTCTTGGTTCCCTCATCAGTCAGTTCGTATGGTAACTTGGTAGGAGCCTCCTTGACGCTGTTCCTTGTACCTGCTCTGGATTTCTTCGCAGTTGTAGTACTAGGCGCCGGAGCTGCGGTTCTCTTCCGTATATCCACCCTGGGCTGAGGCGGCAGAGTCTGCTGACGCGGCGGAGACGGCTAAGGCGGCGGGGGCGGCTGAGGCGGCGGAGACGGCTGAGGCGGCAAAGATAGAGCTGGATTGCTATTCCGAGGAGTCGATAGCCTTGGCGTCCAATGTGGAAGCACGATGTGTTCCTTTTTCCATAGAATGGTACTTTTTCTGGCATCTCCCAGTTCAGTCTCCCCTTCACCTGTAGGGAAGTCAAGCTCCAGCTGCTCAAATCCCTTGATAACTTCATCCACCCCGACAACAGCATAGCAATCTGGAATCGGAGAGCAATGGTAAGTTCCATTACGTACAGGAGATAAGGTAAAGCCGACCGCCACCTTCACGGATATGTTCATGCATTTCACATGTAGCTCACAATTTTCCCTCTACGTGATATCATCCACGGGGTAGCGAGGAGCCGTGATATCATCTATGGGCCGAACGAGCTCCGTGGAAGCCACGCTGCTTTTCCGCTGAGATGGTGGGCCGGCAGTATCGAATGCAGGATCTTCGTGCCGCTGAGATGGGCCGGTAGCTTGCTGGCTGGTAAGTGTCTCTATTTGCTTCTGCAGCCACGCTAATTTTTCTTCTATCTGCTGCAGCCGGTCTGCATGTTGTTTCTTTTTTCTCCCTCGGCTTCTATAAGTGTCACTGCAGTCGGGAAACCCAATCTTCCACGGAACGGAGCCTGATGTGCCTCGTGTTCGTCCACTGTGTTCAGCATTCCCGAGGGCGCGTGTCAGCTGGTCGTTCTCTCTGTCGGGATTGAACTTCCCGTCTTGCATGTCCTTCATTGCAGCTTTAAGGGCATTGAGGGGTGTTGCAAGTTGATCTTTTGTAAAAATACACTTCCCTGTTTCTGGGTCCAACTTTCCCCCATGCCCGTAGAACCAAGCCTTTGCCCGTTCGGCCCACTCCAATGTCTCTGGATCGATTCCTTTATCAATCAGGTCGTTCTCAGTTTTCTCCCACTTAGGCCTGGCAACCTTGTAGCCACCTGACCCCATAACATGGTGATATTTCTTCTTTGCAGCATTTTGCTTATTTATTTTTGACCTTCTCTTAGCTTCATCCGATGTCTTGTACTCCACAAATGCGTCCCAGTGATCTTTTATCTTCTCATATGCTCCGGTGAATGTTGGAGTCTTGTTTTCAAGGACATAGTCTTGGTGCAATATTTTCTTCCAGTTGCAGAATTGTGCTAGTCTTGGTGCAATATTTTCTTCCAGTTGCAGAATTGTGCGGCCATCTTCTTAAGAGTCCACGCCTTGACTTTTCGCTCTATAACTTTGTTATTTGGATCCACCTCTGGCGGTAGGGTGAAATTTGTCATGAGCGTATTCCAAAGCATTTCTTTGGATCTATCGTCGACATAAGTAATTCCATCCGCATTTGGATTATTCCATTCTCGAATGGTGATCGGGATGCTGTCCCTAACAATAACTCTGCACTGACATACAAATGCTTTTGCGTTCTGCGCGGGACCAATCGGTTTGCCATCTTCAGCGACTTCTTCGATCTTGAACCTTTCATTATCGCCCAACCTTTTTTTCGGGCCTCGTTTCTTTATAGAAGTTTGGCTCGATCCGGAGGGCTAAAAGAAGAAACAAGCGTTAATATATGTATATACAAATCTATTAATGCATCTAGTCAGCAGAGGCTTAATTAATATACCTCGCCGGACTTTGTAATAATTAAGGTTCCAACACCGGAGCCGTCATCTTCTCCCTCCATTCCCTTATCGGAGTCGTTCAGAAACTGTGAGGTGATATCATCTCCGTCGCGGATTATTTCCCCCAACATGTCTTCTTGTTCTTCGTCTCTGCCGTGTTCCATAGTTTCTGCAAAGACTTGCAAGTTATTTCAATGCTATAAACAAATTATTAAAACAAATTCACATTTCCATGTCTATTTGCATCTCGATTAAAAAGTTCACATTATTAAAACAAATTCACATAATATCACTAATACATCTCGAATAATCCAGTTGCAACAATAATATTATCATATAATATCACTAATACATCTCGAATAATCCAGTTAACGCAACAATAATATCACATAATATCACTAATACATCTCGCCCAATCAAACTGGATGTCGACTCGCGGTTCCTGAGCCGCGGGCGGTGAACATCCAAAGAGAAGGAACCATCACAGGATGATAGCTCGGGTGAGATCCCTGAAGAAACTGCCAGGTATTGGAGAACCTAACGTCCAACGCAACCATGTAGCGACGGACGTGCTCGTCCTCCTCCCTGACAAGGCGACGTACCACCTCCTCGGGGGCCGGCTCCCTCTGCACCGATAGTGGCCTACGCGACCGCCACCAAAGAAGCTCCGGGTCGACGACGAGACCCCGATTCCTCACCAAGCTGCGAGTCCCGGAAGGTAGCACCTCCCAGTGCCAGCGCCTCTCAAACTGGTTGTCGCCGCCGAGTCGACGACGAGGATGCGGGCCGGGCATCGTCGCCGAGAACAAATTCCTATGAAAACAAATCAGGTCTATTTCTCATTCATTGTGAGACGTTGCTCCGGCTCGCCTTTATTTCATTGTTTGCATCAGATTTCTTTAATTTTTCTTTTTTTCTCTCACCACATGTATATATTTTTTATACACCTATCAAATACGCGATTCACATTTTTTATAATATATGTTTTAATACCAATTTTTATTCATACACATTGTACATTTTTGTATACATCTAAAACATTTTATACACATCTAAGTGATTAATTTTTTGAAATAAATATCATTGAATTTTTTTTGAATGCTTGTTAGACATTTTTCAAATACACATTAAATGTTTTATTCAAAAGATATAAAATATATTCTTTAAATTATGCAAAAAATTGTATATAACATTTTTTAAGGTCACAATTATTTTCTGAAATGCGTGAAGATTTTGTTTAAATGTAGCATTCGTTTTTTAAATGTTATGAAACATATATTTATAGAATTACACAAACATTTTTTATGATGTAAACTTTTTATGAAATGTTACCTAGGGCGCGCGTGGAGGAGCGGCGGGCTCGGGCGGCGCATGGACGTCGAGGAGCGGCACGGGGACCACCAACGTAACACTAAGGACCACCAACGATGTTGCACGACTGGTCCGCCCATTGCGAATCAACGACCGCCCACCACAGTGGAAAAAATGGAGTCCTAAGAAAATGCAGTTACAGAGTGTTAAATTTAAGAATACAACCACAAGCATATACTGTAAAATCTAGATAACCATTTTTTTAGATGAAGGGTACTGTTCTTTAGTTGCAATAGGAGCTTCAGGGAAAAGATGTGCAAATTAGCACAGTCGGATCAGAGATTGCATTTCAGATAAGGGAAGCTGAACCTTATGCAAAAGAGGAGGAGACGCCTAGGTTACGTGATATGATGTGAAAATGTAATCTAGTGACATGAAAAAAAGCAGAGGAGGAGATGAATTTGTAGCTCACCCATGGCTGTAGAGGAAGTAGTCGAATAGCGGAGGGATGATCGGGGACCAATAGCTCCGACGACAATCACTCCAGGGAGATGCCACACTAGAAAGCCTATAAATTCCATGGAGTGAAAATTTTAGACCATCACATCTCACATAGCAATGTTTGATGACAAAATGATAATGACATGAAAATAATGCCAGGTGGGGAACTAACAAAGCAACACAAGTTTAAAAAACATAGAACTAGGAACTATTAAGTATGATCAAGTTACCACTCAGGTGTCACATTATTTGACAATTCACATTATCGATAGCAAGATCATCATCAAATTTCAAATCCTAAATTTTCTCGAGTGTCAAATTTTTTTCTTCACATTTTTCCAGCAAGATCATCATAATGCACTTTATCCATAGCAATATTATCACGATGAAGTAACCACTCAAGTGTCAAAAACAAATTCGTCGCATTTTTCCCTATTCCATTTCATCCATCCATCTATCTGTCTATCTAACAACAAAAGGAACTACACAAAACCTATTAAAAAATTGGATCTATCCATCTATCCATTTTTTTGCATTTTTGCAAATGAAACCAAATGCATCAAATAAACCATCAATCTAACCAGATCCATGATGCATCTATCCATCTAACCATCCATCTATACATATCTATCAACAAAAAAATTAAAAAAATAAACCTAAACCTACAGAGAGGGAGAGGGATTGGCTCACCGTGGGCAGGGCCGGCGAGGAAGAACTGGGCGCGGGCGAGCCGGAGAGGGTGCGCGCGGGGGAGGGCAGCCGCGCACGGGGGAGGGCCGATCGGCACGAGAGGAAGGGACAGCAAGGGAGGCCGGCGCGCCCGGCGGAGGGCCGGCGCGGGGGCGGCCCGCGCGCGCAGCGGAGGTCCTAGCAGGGGCGGGACGGCAGCCGCGCCCAGGGCCGAGCAGGTGAGCGCGGGGGCGGGCCGGCACGTTTACCGAGCAGGGGCGGGACGAGGTCGGCGCGTCGATGGCGGCGTTGAGCGTGGCGGCGCGGGTGCAGGTAGGCGGCGGTGTGCGCGGCATGAATGGAGGAAGATTGGGGGAGGGAGAAGTTAAATACCGCGAGGCCTTTAATCCCGGTTGGATCCACCAACCGGGACGAAAGGGTGTTTAGTCCCAGTTGGTGGCTCCAACCGGGACTAAAGGTAGGCCTTTAGTCCCGGTTGGAGCCACCAAACGGGACTAAAGCTATTCTTGGCCGCGGCCAGGGCGCAAAAGGTTAGGCCTTTAGTCCCGGTTGGAACCACGAACCGGGACTAAAGGTCTCTTTTTGGCGGCCCAAATTCTGCGCGGGAGAAGGAACCTTTAGTCCCGGCTGGTGGTTGCAACCGGGACTAAAGGTGTCTTTTTAAAGTGATTCTTTTTGTGTACAAAACTTTAGGTAAAACTCTTAGAATATTTTGAGTTTTTGAGTGAATCTTTTTGCTTTAGGTCACAAAAATTATGAACTTTCTATTAGTGCCAGTAGTTTTCAAATTTGAATAGTTTAAATTTGAATTCTTTGAAATTTGTGTGAATCACTAGTTTGTGAATAACTTTAGTTTAAAAATAGATTTTTGAGTGATTCTTTTTCCTGCGGTTTAATATTAGTGTGTTTTATCATTATGTTCAATTTGGGAATTTTTAGGATATTTTAAATAGGTGTTTTAATAAAAAACAGATTCTGTTTAGCTCTTTTAGTTTTGTACCTTTTTCCTTTGTTTTAATTATTTTAGTTTATGTTTTCTTGTTATTCTTTTTCCAAATTATATTATATTTCTATTAGTCAACATGCGGAGTTTTAATTTTCATTTTGAAGAAATTATTTGACAGATTCAATTTGTCCATATATAAGAGTTTCAACACATGGTCATGTTCAAAATATTGGTCAAAACCCCCAGTTACCCTTTCTGGATATTTCAAGCTTTTGAAATATTTACAAAGGAAATATTCACCATAAGTTCCAAGAAAAGTCTAGCATATCACAAATGCCATATTTGATGATATTGCCAAGTCTCATGTCTTGGAGAACAAGATAACATCATCAAATTCCCTCAAAACCATCTCTGTCCATTTTCTAGTTTGAGCAACTTTACATTGCTAAACATGTCCAAATGAGCTCAAACTTGGTACACCTGCTAAAATGGTCTAAATATTCATCTAGGCCAAGTGGTGCATCAAGGATTCTCCTTTAGCTCAATTTTTTACCACAGCTCACCCTAGTCATATTCTACCTCCAGTAACTCTCTCTCTTCCATAGCTCAATAATTGAGGGGTGAAAACCCTCACTTTACCTCTCTGGACAGCCTTTATAATTAAAGTACTAAAAGGACAGGAATAGTTGAAAATTCATAACTTAATAAATAATTATTCAAAAATCATGTTTCAAATGCCAAAATGCCCTAGCTTTTTGGTTGGATTCCGACGCTCCGGAGTCCACCTAGGAACACCCAAAACACATATATACCCTAACTCTTACAAAGATTCCCTCCAGTTTGTCCGAAGTGGGACTTTCCAGCTATAAGTCCGGAAACTCACTAGAGAGAAAGTGATGACGGTGAAGCCGGTCACATCCTAGAGTGGGATCTTGGGGTATAAAACTTTTTCTTCGCTTGTGTCCCTTGCTTATGATTGCGCCGTAACCATGGAGAATCTTCATCATTTAACAGGATGCTTGGGTCAGTCTTCACTGTGAAGGGAGGAATTTCATCAAACTTTTCATAATCTTCTGACATGTTTGTCTTGTCCTCCACTCCCACGATGTTTCTTTTCCCTGAAAGAACTATGTGGCGCTTTGGCTCATCGTATGATGTATTCGCTTACTTATCTTTTCTTTTTCTCAGTTTGGTAGACATGTCCTTCACATAGAAAACCTGCGCCACATCATTGGCTAGGACGAATGGTTCGTCTGTGTACCCAAGATCGTTGAGATCCACTGTTGTCATTCCGTACTGCGGGTCTACCTTTACCCCGCCTCCTGTCAGTTTGACCCATTTGCACCGATACAAAGGGACCTTAAAAGAAGGTCCATAGTCAAGTTCCCATATCTCCTCTATGTAACCATAATATGTGTCCTTTTCCCTATTGGTGTTTGTTGCATCAAAGCGGACACCACTATTTTGGTTGGTGCTCTTTTTATCTTGGGCGATCGTGTAAAATGTATTCCCATTTATCTCGTACCCTTGGACAGTCAATACAGTCGAAGATGGTGTCCTAGCCAACAAGTACAGCTGATCGCCAACAGTGGTGTTATTCGTGAGATGTGTTTGCAACCAACCGCCGAAAGTCGCCATGTGTGCACGTGTAATCCAGTCGTCAGACTGCCCCGGGTGTTGGGAGAGTACAATATTCTTATGTTCATTGATATACGGGGCCACCAAGGTAGAACTTTGTATAACTGCGTAGTGTGCTTGAATGAAAGAATGCCCGTCCCTACATATTACTGAATTCTTTCCTAGCGTGCCTTTTCCACTCAGTCTCCCCTCATGCCGCGATTGAGGAACACCAATCGGCTTAAGGTCAGGAATAAAGTCAACACAAAACTCAATAACCTCCACTGTTTCATGGCCCTTGGAGATGCTTCCTTCTGGCCTAGCACGGTTATGAACATATTTCTTTTAAGACTCCCATGAACCTCTCAAAGGGCAACATATTGTGTAGAAATACAGGACCCAGAATGGCAATCTCTTCGACTAGGTGAACTAGGACGTGCGTCATAATATTGAAGAAGGATGGTGGGAACAGCAACTCGAAACTGACAAGACATTGGAACAAATCATTATGTAACCTTGGTAGGATTTCTGGATCGATTACCTTCTGAGAAATTGCATTGAGGAATGCACATAGCTTCACAATGGCTAATCGAACATTTTCTGATAGAAGCCCCGTCAATGCAACCGGAAGCAATTGCGTCATAATCACGTGGCAGTCATGAGACTTTAGGTTTTGGAATTTTTTCTCTGCCATATTTATTATTCCCTTTATATTCGACGAGAAGCCAGACGTGACCTTGATACTGCTCAGGCTTTCACAAAAGATTTCCTTCTCTGCTTTGGTAAGAGCGAAGCTGGCAGGACCTTGATACTACTTTGGATGCATGCCGTCTTTTTCGTTCATACGTTGCTGGTCCTGCCGTGCCTCCGGTGTATCTTTTGTCTTCCCATACACGCCCAAGAACCCTAGCAGGTTCACACAAAGATTCTTCGTCACGTGCATCACGTCGATTGCAGAGCGGATCTCTAGGACTTTCCAATAGGGTAGCTCCCAAAATATAGATTTCTTCTTTCACATGGGTGCGTGTCCGTTAGCGTCATTCGGAACAGATTGTCCCCCAGGACCCTTTCCAAAGATTACTTTCAAATCCTTGACCATATTAAATATATCATCACCAGTACGGTGGGCAGGCTTCTTCCAGTGATCTGCCTCACCTTTGAAATGCTTGCCTTTCTTTCTTAAGGGATGCCTGGTCGGAAGAAATTGACGATGTCCCGGATACACATTCTTCTTACATTTATCCAAATATATACTTTCAGTCTCATCTAAACAGTGCATGCATGCATTGTATCCCTTATTTGTCTGTCCTGAAAGGTTACTAAGAGCAGGCCAATCATTGATGGTTACAAACAGCAACGCTCGTAGGTCAAATTCCTCCTGTTTGTGCTCATCCCACACACGTACACCTTTTATATCCCACAACTGTAAAAGTTCTTCAACTAATGGCCTTAGGTACACATCAATGTCGTTGCCGGGTTGCTTAGGGCCTTGGATGAGCACTGGCATCATAATGAACTTCCGCTTCATGCACAACCAAGGAGGAAGGTTATAAATACATAGAGTCACAAGCCAGGTGCTATGACTGCTGCTCTGCTCCCCAAAAGGATTCATGCCATCTGTACTTATACCAAACCATAAGTTCCTTGCGTCATCTGTAAACTCCAGCCACTCTCTCTCGATTTTTCTCCACTGCGACCCATCAGCGGGTACTCTCAACATCGCGTCTTTCTTACGGTCTTCTTTGTGCCATCGCAACAACTTGGCATGCTCTTTGTTTCTGAATAGACGTTTCAACCGTGGTATTATAGGAGCATACCACATCACCTTGGCAGGAACCCTCTTCCTGGGGCACTCGCCCTCAACATCACCAGGGTCATCTCGTCTGTTCTTATACCGCAATGCACCGCATACCGGGCATGCATTCAAATTCTCGTACTCCTCACTGCGGTAGAGGATGCAGTCATTAGGGCATGCATGTATCTTCTGCACCTCTAATCCTAGAGGGCAGAGAACCTTCTTTGCTTCATACGTACTGTCAGGCAATTCGTTATCCTTTGGAAGCTTCTTCTTCATTATTTTCAGTAACTTCTCAAATCCCTTGTTAGATAAACCATTCTCTGCCTTCCATTGCAGCAATTCGAGTGTGGTACCGAGCTTTGTGTTGCCTTCTTCGTAATTTGGGTACAACAATTTTTTGTGATCCTCTAACATGCGCTACAACTTCAACTTCTCCTTTTCACTTTTGCATTCTCTCTGTGCATCAACAATGGCCCGGCGAAGATCATCAGCGGGCACATCTGGTGCCTCTTGATCTTCAACTTCCCCCGTTGCAGTATCACCGTATTCAGGGAACATAGTATAGTTGTCATCATACTCTTCTTCTTCATTGTCTTCCATCATAACCCCTCTTTCTCCGTGCTTGGTCCAACAATTATAGCTGGGCATGAAACCGGACTTAAGCAGGTGGGTGTGAAGGATTTTCGAGGAAGAGTAATCCTTGTCATTCCGACAGTCAACACATGGACAACACATAAAATAATTCAGACTGTTTGCCTGAGCCACACCGATAAAATTATGTAGGCCCATAATGTACTCGGCAGTGCGTCGGTCACCGTACATCCATTGCCGGTTCATCTACATTATATAATTAAGTATATCAAAAACCATTACAGAACATCATGAATAGAGAAATGACCAAATTAATACAAGTTCATCACATTAAAACCAAAGTACAGTAGTGATCAAATGTTATTACTGCAAAAATAAATACATAAAGTTCATACATAGTTCTCATAAAACGACATACAATTATTTAGAGCATCTAAAATATACATTGAAACTAACATACAACTATGTAAAACATTTAAACGCAACAACAAATGCGATCAAAATCGCAACTAAGGTAACAATTGATCCAACAGCATAATGATACCAAGCCTCTTTATCAATGGCATATTTTCTAATCTTTCTAATTTTCAAGCGCATTGCATCCATCTGGATCTTGTGTAGATCGACGACATCGGCAACATGCAACTCCAATTTCATCTTCTCTTCTTCAATTCTTTTTAATTTTTCTTTCAAATAAGTGATTTCTTTTTCAACTAAATTTAACATCTCGACAAGAGGGTCGGTTTGAATATCTGGTTCACATACCTCTTAGATAAAAATATCTATGTCAAGTTGGTCGGCATAATTGTCATAAACACTAAATGAAACAAATAGTTATAAAAGATAATATATCATATCCGAATCATAGACCGGACGAGAGCCGACGGGGGCGGATATCAAAACCATGGCACTATATTATAACAAACAATAATACAAGTAAGAAAATTATACAAGTAACTATCTAAATCATACAAGTAAGAATTTTTTTTTAAAAAAAAAGATAAGAACAAGAGGCTCACCACGGTGGTGCCGGCGACGAGATCGGTGCGGGCGCTCGACGGCGGTGAGGACGGGGACGGGGACGGGACGGCACCCTACACATGTGCAAACTAAGAAGTTAATTTGAGCTCAAATTGCATCTAAATCAAATAAACTCCCACATACACTCCTCCAACAAAACCCACAAATCACTCTACTTCTAGATCATGAAATGAGCTAAATTAGCAATGAGAGATGAAAGGATGAATTTGCGAACCTTTTAGAACACTTGGATAGTTGGTGCACCGTCAAATCTAGATAAATCTTGGGGAAAATGGAGCCTAGAGGTCGAGCTTGGAGGAAAAACAGAGGAGAGGAATGCATTGTGTGGCTCGGGCAAGAAAGGGGAGAAAGCTTAAGTGTGGCTCGGGCATCTCATATCATGTTTGTTTTGTGTGAACTCAAGTGGCATCATGCTCTCAGGCATTTCATCGAACACCTCTTGTGCATAGGAAGGGAAAACAAAGTAGCACACACCTCCCATCTTCTATGAGGAAAAAACAGAGGAGAGGGCGGGCAAGGGCGAGGATATATATAGGCAAATTTTTAGTCCCGGTTGGTGTCTAAAACCGGGACTGAAGATAGACCTTTAGTCCCGGTTGGAGGCACCAACCGGGACGAAAGGGTATCGCGCCTGCCGCAACCCCTTTAGTCCCGGTTGGTGTCTGCAACCGGGACTAAAGGTACCATTCGAACCGGGACTGATACCTGCCGAGCCCCGTCCGGCGTCCTAGCCGCTCGAACCGGGACTGATGCTCACATTAGTCCCGGTTCGTAACGCGACCGGGACTATTGCTCCGATCCGGCTAGAACGAAAGTCCTGTTTTCTACTAGTGGATGTGCCACGTCCAGGGCCATGTGTGAATTATTAAATCTGAGATACAGATGAATACGATGGCGTCCATCGAAATACAGGCCCTGCCTGGCTAGTGGTTCTCAATCGCGATGCTGGACGAAGGCGCCAACGGCATTTTCGTAGCATGATTGGATTTTTATGTAATTAACTTTTGAGTTTTTCTTATGCTCATCGTGATGAACAAGTCAACTTCTAAAACCTTGTCGGGAAGAGCTTGTAAATGCACAAGTATGTATGACATGATGCATGGTCGTCCTATACTTTTTTTGTCTGATGAATATTGCCAACACATAAGAACGTGGCAATTAATGTTGAATTTACCGTTCGGCATGAATGGTGAGCTACATCAAAAACATAGAATTTCGGTGGCACAAATACGTACTCCCTGTATATACTAGTCGTATGCTACGTTTGCTATTACGTGCGCAAAGTTAGCGTACGTGCAGATTTTTTTTTTCACGGCCCAACCCAACAAGCATCACCACCCACTATAGGACATGTGTTTATCGCTACATGGACAACGCTTCATATGTCGCAAGCAAATCGCCTCACGGGGCATCCCTAGGTAAACGCAGCTTACACCTCGCGCTCCTCTCGAGTCTCTTCTTGTTGCTGCGTGTGTGGGCGAGAGAGAGGGAGAGGCCATGCGCCCACGCCAACTCCGCCCCGCGCGACGGCTTTCTCCGGCGGCTTGAATTGTTTCTGTTTTTTCCGTAGCCATGGCGGTGGGACCTAGCTAGGATGATTCATTCGTTGATTACTCTCCATTCTCCAATCTCCATTATGAGTAAAGAAATCACGCCTTCAAGCGGAAGAGGAGGGAGAGCCGGAGACGTGATCTCGCTGTCCATCTATCATCGCCTCATGGCCCCGCAGCAACTCATGACGTACGCTGCGACGCCATGACTCCAAGGCCTAGGGCTCCATATGCTCCAGGCAACCAGGGACTCCACAGCGGCCCGATAGGTACGTCTATATGCTCCATGACCAAAGTAGTGACTTTCTCTGCATACTCAGACACGGATCCGGATTGTTTGATATGAAATGATTGCCGCATTAGAAGCTCTTGATGCTCACGGCCAAAACCCTCAATAAGTAGGCGACCAAATTCAGTCCAGGAAACAAAGCGCAAGGGAGACTCAACAGTTTGGAGTCATCTAGCAGTGGGACCAGAGAAATGTATTGTTGCAACGCAAATCCAGATGGATGACTCAACTCGGTACATATCGAAATAATCCTCACATCTAGATAGCCAAAGCCTAGGATTATCACCATCAAATTGGGGAAAGTGTAGCTTGGGCAATCTACCAGTAATCTGAGCGGCGTGAATAGAACTACCCCAACGACCAGAGTAAGGAGGATCAGGAGGAGGAAAGTTGAGTTCGGGACTGGGTTGGGGATGGGAAAAATCGTATGCACCCCAGATCGGGTGATGGGATAGAGTTGTCGATGCGTACCCATCATCCTGGTGGTAGTTGTCGACGCGGTGCCCAGCGGGGCTGTTGGCAGTGAACTCCGGAGCAGATGGGCGCTCGGACGCTGACTTGGGGTTAGGGATGACGCCGAGATCGGATGTAGATTTCTCAAGGATCGATCGATCCCAGTGGCACGTCAACTTCCTGAGCTCGAGCTATACCTCGTCGACCATGGCTTCGATCCGGGGACGCCAGTTCTCGAACACCGCCTCTGCCGCCTCGAGGTGGTCGACACGCTCGGAGTACTGCTGCTCGAACGCCTAGAAGCGGGACTCCCACTTGACGTCACTTATGGTGAAATGCCATTGCAGCTCGTCAAGGATCAACTTGGTGTTTGGATCCATGATGCCGGCACGCTTCTGAGCTCGAGTGAAATGAGGATGAAGGGGATTGGAATCCAGGATAGTGTCTCAGATATCAGGATGTTAGCAACATATCAAAGTAGAACTTGGAAGAAGAAGAAGCAAGATCAGGGAATGGTAGCAAGAATGCTGGCAGATTGTATTATGAAAGAGTTCAAATCATTCTTATAGTTGTTGTCTCTCTCATCTGCTATCATATCTGTTAAGTGGCGTTTGATTTGAGGGCAAGGCTGGGTTGGTTGAGGATATCGCTAACCACATGGTTAGGGATAGCCGTTTTTGTTGTTTGGTTTGGTGGGGTTGAAAGGATGAGAGGTGGGTAGTGATAGCCATTTGTATGTTTGGTTGAGAGGATGAGGGGTGGATGATTGTTGTGGTGATCTCTTTGGTTGAGGTGATGAGATTACTGTCACAGCCCTAAATAATGGTAATGTATTAGAGTAGCTCTAAGCATTGCATGCATCATATTTATTTTTTCTGAAATATGAAATTGAGGATAATCCCAAACCTCAAGTTAATTAAAGGGCAAAAACCCTATTTTTCCCAATAAATCCAAAATGCCTTTCTTAAACACCTAAGGTTTAGGCATGAGCTCATATGTGACCATGTGGGCCTAACCCTAATTTTTTGGGATTTTTAAGGGAATTATTTTTGGGCTTTGGAATTAAATTATAATGTATTTGAATTGGGTTTATATTGTTATAAAATAGAAATATAATCCCAAAATTCCTAAAAATAATTGTGCGAGCTTGGATTGGTCCATAGTTGGCACATGAAAATTTTGAGTCTAAAATCACTGTTTCGGTTCCCAAAAGAATTGCAAAATTGTAGCAAAATAAAGAAAACAGAAGAAAATAAAGAAAAAAGTACTGTAGTACTAGGCCAGCTATAGTGGCCACGCGGCCCAGTCCAGCCCACCGAGGGCACGGCCGTCTTCTTCCTCTGACTAACGCACGAAGCAGCTCCGTTGCAACCATGCCATGCACCCCTGGTCAGCTGAGCCTCCCGGAAGCTTATCCTCGCATCATGGTCGTCCCGTCGAGCCCCTTGAACCTTTCCTGCACCGGAAGCTCGCTCTGCTCTCCTATCTCTCGCTCTCCCGCAGTCGCCCGAGAGCTCGCAGTCGCCACCGACCACCGCCCATGTGGCCGCCGTGCACCCCCACGCTCGAGACCATGGCAACTAGCTTCGCGTCATCGTCTTCGTCAACCCTGCAGAAGGAATCGACTCGAGACGCCCCGGACCGAGTGCTTTGTCATTGTCATCCTCGCACCCGGCCGAATGCCGCCGTCCTCGATTTGCCGACTCCAACTTATCCCCGACCTCTCTGGAACGCCCGTCCGCTTCGTGGTGAGCATCTCTATGTTTCGACTCTATTGTAGTGGTCGATTACATCCTGTAGTGAGCTCCCCGCCGTAACCGTGCCCTCGCCGTCACTACCGCACATCTCACCATCGTTAGAGCTTGAGCCCGTCGATGCCAAGCACGACAACGTGCTCCCGACATCGCCAGGAAGCCAACACGCTCCTCAGCTCGCTTTATCTCGCACCGTACGCTCGCCTCGGTCGAGCCCGTACGAGCACCGCCGCGAAACCTCGCACTCGTCGATGATTCGGGCGAACCTAGCAACCCCCACCACCACCTCTAGAAGCGTCCCGCTTTCAGCTGCCCGTAGAGCCCCTCCGTGCTCCCAAAAGCCGCCTGTTGTGCCGTGCCGGCGAGTCACCGCCGCGAACTGAGGTCACCACCGGTTAATTCCGGTGTAATCCTGGATTTAGGGGATAAATAGGGTTAGTTTAGGGTTAAATAGATGCTGACAAGTGGGCCCGGTTACCTAATTAACAGTGAATTATTTTCCTGTTTAGGATTAATTTAATCCCAGCGGCCCCACCAGACAGTTTGACTAGGGCCTCAGTCAGCGTTGACGTAGCCACATATTCAGTGAGTGTGGCTAGGTAGGCACTGCATAACAAAAGTATTTGTTGGAGTTTTGATTTTCAAAAATTCCAGAAAAATGCTTAAACCTTAGAAAATTCACACTAATTCAGAAAAATACGAATAATATATGAAAATTGATCAGAAAATAGCACTCTTTCTGTTTATGCCTCTGACATGCATGTTAAAGCCACTAAAATGTATTGTTTATGGCAAAACATGAATAAAGCTTATTCTTTTGAATTGTAGAGTTTTGGAAATGATATGAATAAGTCATTCTTACATCACTTAATTGTATTCCTGGTGCATTAGGTCATTACCACACTTAAGCATGTCATGACATCCATGTGATTGAGCATTGCAATGTATTGAATCTTTTTGTCCTTTGCCTTTTCGGTGTTTGCCTTTTCTCGATAGATCCAGCGATGGATGTAGGCTCCGATAAAACCAAAAAGTAGTATCTATCTATTGAACTTCAGGCAAGCAAACCCTCTTGTACATGTCGATAAATCCCTTTCTCAATGCTCTCTCCCTTTATATAATGCATTAGGGTTTTATCGATTCAACCACTGCTTTTGATAACTAGATGGAACCTATCCCTTGCATGACCTATCATTGTAACCTTACATGGCTTTATCTTGATCCTAGAATGATTAGGAGTTGCTTGATATTCATAATGTGGTCCTTGTCCATGTCAAGCTTATCCATGCTTAGATTTGTGCAAATATCGATCCATCTTGGGTGATGAATCGAATGTTGTAGTGTTCATGGTCATGTTAGTGGTAGATGAAAAGGGTATAAATGTGAATTGGACGAAAGGTGACCATGAAAGGCTGTGTTGGAGAACAGGGTGGGTTGTCTCATTTACACTGCTCTTAGGACTCGAGTTCTCATATCTTTGATCCAAGACTGAGCGTACATCCATGCGGGCCCTCATGAAGAACAACCATTGACCTACTAACTTACCTCAGATAGCTCCACGAGTCGCACCTAATTCGGGCTTTCGCAACATATGCAAGGCAGGTTTTAAAAACTGGTGGCATTGCATAACGATTGGATGTGGGCCGGCTTGTCAAGTGCCATGGACGAGATGGGCTTGAGGCCGCACAACATTTGAGTTTGTATCGGAGACAGTTCGCCAGACTAGCGATGACACGTTAAACTCGGATAGGCGACTCCCTAGACTAGAGTCGAGTGTTAAGGTAAGCGTCGTGGTTGATCACCCTTTGTCGGCATACACCATGAAGTGTGCTAATTGTACTGGCATTAAGAGTCGATCGATGAATGTGGAAAGAATTGTACACCCGTGCATGGTTAAATCTATTCGAATAGCCGTGTCCACGGTTACGTGACTAATTGGTGATCTATATTGGTTCACAGAAGACATCAATGGTTACTCCTAAAATTGCCAAGATAAGTGTGAGGGCTTTGGATCGCTTCCTCGTGGGCGAGTCGAGGGAGGATCCATGGTGGTTTATTGATGTGGTGATTAGCTAGATGATGGACTCGTGTGTGCTCTCTTACCTCTGATGCAAATTACTGATAGTCATAGCTTAGAGTAGCCAAAGTCAAAGCTGGCAATTCTGCAAACTAGTCCACATACCTTTCCCTTGATACTTGAGCCTGAGTAGATAGTTCTGATGTAAATCTTGTGGAGTACATTTGTACTCACCCTTGCTTAATTAATTTGTTGCAGAGGAGACTACTAATCCCAATAGTGATTTCTACATGGAGTTCGATATCGACGAGTAGCTTGCAGGTCCCAGATGGCAGTCTGGTGCCTTGGGAGGATTATGTTCACCCTCTTAGGCTTTTGTTAACTTTGTCGGTAGCAGACAATAATTTGCTTTTGTTGTTGCTTGTTGTACGTTGGGTCATGTGGTCATGTGACCTCTGATTGTATTAGCACTGCTATGTTTGCAATTTAGAACTTTTGAATGATATATGCTTTGAGTCGTAGAGTAGTGTTGTGATACCTATTGTTTCCACACACACGGCGTGCATGATGCGTGTATGTTTTTAAAGTGCACGTTGTGTGTAGGGTTTCAGAATCTTTGATATGCAATTGCTAGCAATTGCTCAATCACATGGTGAAGCAACTCATGTACTGAAAGCTCGGGAGTGTACTACGCTATGCCAAGCGTTGGAGCTCCGGCTCAGCTACATTGAGTGAGGGAATATTTGGCCCACCCCTGTCGGTTGATCAGTTCCCGATGTAGGGGAAACAATGGTGTCGAATATTCTGGGCTCTTTGAGAGGATATCCGCCTGGGTGTCTGGGTTAGGAATCTCGGCTTCCTAATGATCCTTCACATCTAGATTTGTATACCTTAGACCTCGGGTCCTGAAAATTACCATATGACATGTTTAGATAAACGGGAAAAGGATACTCTAAACGGGGAAGACCGAAGATGTGTTTAGATAAATACATCACCACTGTGGTGATTATGACATGTTATTATAGCAACATAAACATGTCAAGGTCGATAACAATATTGTTTCTGAAATATAGAACTAAACTCTAACATCATTTTGTTACAAGGAAACTCTATCATCATATCCTAACATAATATATAACTACAAGCGCCGAAGAAGCGCGGTGCACGCCACGCCCGTGACCGCTTCCGTCTGTATTTTCCTGGAAAAGCAAAAACAAGAATATGTATTATGTGAGAAAATAGAATGAAAACGAAAACATGAATTTTATGTTTACCCCATGATCTGTGTAGACATCTAACAAACATTAAATGAATTGATAAATTAAGTAAACCGGCTGGCCTATTACTTTTTTTTTGTAAGCACATATTTTCCCATTTCGTAAGTAAGAAAAAATATGATGGGCATGGTAGTAATATGTATTTGGATTCATTCTCATATGCCATGTTTGGTTAATAGTGAGATCGAATTGGATTGTTACCAATGTGTAGACCCTATAGTAGGAAAATATTTCTTGTCCAGTTTGTGCATCTTTTTCACCTATATTTCGTATCTAGTTCCTATATGCCCTATTTCATTCTTTCTCAAACAAGGATTTATTTAATAAAATTCCAATTTAAATTTTTGTAAGTAATTTAAACCCCAAATTTGTCATGGTATAAAAATGGATAGTAATTGACGGAGTGCTATCGTGGTGTAAAAATGGATAGTAATTGGCGTAGGACTTATTTAAACGCAGTATTTATGAATGGCTAATCTGATTATAGAACGTTCAACCCAGTGCGCTTTCCAAACTGTGATATAGTATAAGTGGTATGTCCATTGTTCAGAAAATTTTGGTGGCTGACGAATAACTGGTTGTAAAATAGTTTTTTGAGCAAACACTGCGCTTCACGGATGATCCATTGTCTTTATTTTCTCTTTTTCTTTGAATTGGTCAAAGTAATAGATTAGGGAATGGAGTGAAGAGGTTGGTCAAGTGACAGTTTTTATTTTCATGTTGTCTCTTCTCGTTGGCTACTTATAGACTGCCGTGATGGAGCTCGTCCTAGAGGTGACTTTAGTGACGGCATTGTGGTTGAAGCCTTGGTCTGGTTGGCCGTAGGGAAGGAGAAGATGAGGTAGACAACAGCAACAGCATCGGCTATTCTCCTCGCGTAGGTGAATGCACCGAGGGAGAAGGAGGCTTATGTTTTTTTTGGTATTCCTTCTGGATTACTGTTCACGTGAATGCATAGTGCTGATTTACTGTTTTTATTGAGGTGTATTGTTCTGGGTTACAATTCATGTACTGTTTCAGTTTAAAGTTCGCGTGGGTTAATGTTTTCAATTTATTCAGGTTTTGCTTCGTTTCATTGGTTTTACTTTTTCAGATTTTATTTGGGCTATTGTTTCGGTTAGCAGTTCTGGCTTTATTCGGATACTTTTCCATTTTTGTTCGGGTAATTGTTGGTGTACTATTCACTGTTTGTCGTGGTGTAAAATGGAGAGTAATCGGTGGAGAATTTATTTTTCCCACGGATTATGGTTCATGCAAATATACTGTTCCCGTTTACTGTTTTGTGCCTTGGCAGCACCATCACCGAAAAGGAGTAGGAGACGATCGAGGCGGCTGTGCATCGGTACGCCGGTGGAGAGAAATGATGTGTAGAAAAATCCTAAATCTTAACCTTTTATATAAGGACGCAATGATGGAGGAGGAGGGAGAGAGATGATGTGTAAAAAAGAACCAATTTTTTTTATCAACGGGGGCAATTTTTTCCTCCAAAACACAGTTCATATATACTGTTCACTGAGGCATTACTGCTCACATTGGAGCACAGTCTATACGGGGTACTATTCATAGTCCATAAGACTGTTCACCACTACTATTTACTGTTCTGGTTATGTTCGGGTAATTGTTGGCGTATTGTTCGCTGATGTCGTGTAAAAATGGACAGTAATCAGTAAGAACTTATTTCCCCATAGATACTGTTCATGAAAATATGCTGCTATTTTATACGGTAGTACTGTTCACTGTCCATACGACTGTTCACCGCTCCTGTTCACTGTTCTGGTTTTGTTCGGGTAATTGTTGGTGTATTGTTCGCTGATGTCATGGTGTAAAAATGGATAGTAGTTGGTAAGAATTTATTTTCCCCATGGATTACTGTTCATGAACATATACTGTTCCGGTTTACTGTTTTGTGCCTCGGCAGCACCATCATTGAAAAGGAGCGGGAGACGATCGAGGTGGCTCTGCGTTGGTAATGTAGGAACGAAGCATGTCTACCCGGGGGGGGGTGAATGGGAGTTTTAAAATTTCTTTCGGAAACATCAAAACTCTCGGAACCCAGCAGCGGAGCGAGTCTTAATAGATTTCAGTGAGCGAATGTAAACTAGCGAACGAGAACTAAACGCATGCATTGAAGATAATCACATGGTTGAATCTAGTCATGCAATGCAGATCGAATGAAAATAAGTGAAGGGATAACCAGTGATGCTTGATGGCGACAGAGAATTTGGTAGACCAGTTCGCCCTTCTGCTAAAGGACTACGTCTGGTTGGAGGGGTTGTGATTTAACACAGAAGATAAACTCTCTTCGCCCTATTCTCCTCGACAATTGGTTCGTCAACCAATGCCGATCACTCGTGGTAGATAGTTGAGGTGATCTCCGAACCTTTACAGACTTCTTCTTCGAGAACCACAATCACTCTTGTTCTCTGAAGAAATTGACACCTAACCATCTAGAGATTTCGCAGCCATCAAGAGTAAAAGGCGGAGCGTACTAGACTTAGATTCGAGTGATGCTGAACCACTATCTAATTTTTCGGCTCTGGGGTTTTTCTCTCGGTGGATTTTAAACTCAAATCACAAAGGAGAGAGGGTTGCTCAACAAAATTCTCGGAATCAAATGGAGCAGCCACCGGACAAAGCCGGTGCGGGGTGGCTATTTATAGCTGCAGCCTTCCCTGATGGGAAATGACCATTTTGGACACGCGGTCCAGCCAATGGCCAACCGACACGTATTCAACAGTCGGATTTTGGGAGCAACGGTAACTTTACTTGAGGAACAAGTAATGCTAACTCTTCGGTCAAAGACAAATCTTTCGCAGCGAAGAAGATCACAGTCTCTTCCTGGCAAGTATTTGCTCAGAACACAAAGAGATTTCTCTCTCAACTTTCATAGAATTGGGTTTAGCATCAGAGAATCAAAGCTTCGAACACTGTTCCCCTCTTAATAGTACGGTGGTCCAATGACTCAATAAAGAGAAAGAAGAACAACGAAATAAATGCTACATCTTCACTTTGCCTTCGACTTGTCGGCTATAGTCAATTCCTTCAGACGCCACCGAACCAATTGCTTCGCGTCAGTAAATTTTTAGGGGTCACTCTCGATAGCATAATCTTCGTTGATAATAATCGCTGCCACGCAGGATATTATCTTCGGAGTTTATATCAAACTCCTCACGACTTCAGGGACCAGTTACTATGTATGCACTAGCAAACATATTAGTCCCTTTCTATTTATGTCAACAATCTTCAAAACATAAGGAGGTAGATCATTGCACCAACAATCTCCCCCTTTTCAAACGATTGTTGACAAAACAGATAATCATCGAAGAAGGATAGATATGCGATAAGTAAAACAATGGGAGTGAGAAAGTGTTACTATTGTCAAGATGAACTAGGCTCCCCCTGAATGTATGCAGTGAATTGATTTTATGATGAGATTCTCCTGCAATAATTTGTATATATGGAGGAAATTTTAATCATTCGAGATAATGATTTGCACTAGTGAGATAAAATCCATAGCTAGCATAGTGCAATCATTCATAACTTCTGATGATAATTCCACCTGCAAAACAGATACTTCGACAGAATAGATGCCGCAGGGGGGGTTATTAACATTACAACATAGTTACTTAGAGTTTTACAACAGTACAGATAGACAAAAGACAGCAGTTGCAAACTCGACAGAGGAATAAGTTCAACAAAACCGACAGAACACCGGAAAGCAAATCTATCGAACTCGATGTAATTCTCCCCCTTTTTGTCAACAAGTGGCAAAAAGGTGACGAATAACAGGAGTCAAGCAACGCAGACAAGTTTCACTCCGATGCATCTCCAGAGAACTGTCCGAGGTGATTTCTTCTTCGAAGGTTACTGGATTTTCTTCATGTTCAACAACATCAGTTCTTCCTTCAGGTATATTGGCTTGGGGCTGAGCAGATGAACTGGGCATGTTGGGATCAGCCACAAGAGGAACACGAGTCAGAAGATTGCCTTCGGAAGGTTTGACTGTCGGTGAGGTGGCTTCAGATTCTTCGAGCAATTTGCGAATCTGTAGATGAAGAATATCTATGGGAAGTTCTTGAGCCGGCAGAGGAGGAGTACTGCGCTCCTTAAAGTCGCCCACAGTGAAGCCTTTGTCAATGTAGTCATAGAGCTCTTGGAGGTTCACATGCAGTAGTTGTTTCTCGGTGAAGAACTTGCAAACCAATTTCCTGAGACTTTTCTTATTCTCATCGGCTATCAGATGTACCAGCCTGGTGCGATTGTTGATAACATTTAGCTCATTGACAAGGTGTTCCTTCTCACGACGATCATCAGCAATGTGTTGTAGAAGAAGCTGTTGCGTGCGCATACTAACTTCAAGTGGTGACGGTGGCTGAGAAGTAGGCATTCGAACGCGCTGAGGAAGCTGAGGACCATCAAAATGCTTGTGATAGTTGTCAGAGGACACTGATTGTTTTCCCGAGGAAATTTTTCCATAACTTTCATTGTGTCGAGAACAGGTGGAATGAAACTTTTGTAACTTCCCTTGGCCAGATATATGGTGCCCATAGCATGATCAATGACCTTTGGAATCCATGGAGCAAATACTTTGATGTAGAATGGAAATTGGGAAGAATCTTTCAGAAAGTGAAAGAAACATGTCTTCAATATCAAAGATATATATTTCGGAGATGGCATAGATGGCATTCCGAAGGATATCAGAAATGGTCTTGTCAGCATTCATGCCTGCTAGTGGGCAGATGGTATATATGAGCAGATGGTACAGAGTTTGGTTCTCGAAGGTTAAGTGTTCTGGATGAGGAGGACCAGTGTAGTCACGAATTTTCTGTTTGTCCATCATGCATCAACAATCTTCATCAGAGATTGCTTCAATGTTGTGCACTTGAATTTCATTATTTCCATGTTCAAAGCGAGGAAAATGAAAGTGGGAGACGAAATCTGTCGAGGTGCACTTGATACGTTTTCCTTCTGTCATCCATTCCATGATCCATATGGAGCTATCAGCCTCATTACCAGAGATGTACAAAGTTGCGTAGAACTGCAGGATTATCTCATGGTTCCATGGATGTTCAAATTCAAATACTTTTGTCAGGCAGAAATCATCCAAATCTTGAAGCAGTTGATTGAAACATCCAATGTTTTGCATGGCAGGAATATTAGGAAATTCATGAGGGAAAATGTTCCTCCTCTCGTATAGCACGCGAGAGTAATAGATAGCTTGTTCTTTGGTCCAGAACCGAGGAGATTCAGATGTGCAAGGACTATCATATGGGCTGACCTGAAAGAATTTCGGATGCGCATTTTTGTTGAACAGAGGACCTTTAGCGCCAGCACCAACAGAGAAAATAGGTAATTCCTCTCGAGGATTTGGATACTTGAGTTCGTCTTCGGGCGATAGAAATTCATCGCCATACACAACTGAATCGGGATGGTGTCTAGAAACTGATCTTCGTTCGGAGGGACCAGCCTCATCAGCTCTAGCATTGGTATCAATGGTCAGCTGTAGTATTCATGGAGCAGCTGTCACAGTTGGTGGAGCTGAGGTTGAAGTAGGTTGAGCTTCGGGAATCACATGTGCTGATTCTTGTTCAGGAGGTGGTACTGGATCTTGCTCGAGCGTCTGTTGATGTTGCTCAACCGCTATTGGTTCCGAGGGAATTGGAGCATCAGGAGGAGGAGCATGAGTCTTGGAATGATGAAGTTCTCCTTCTTCAGATGCAGACTTTGAGGGAATTTATGTTCGAACAGGTGAGGCCACAGACACTGATTCAGTTGGCCTTGGCGAAGGTTGTACTCCCAGTTCCTAAACAGGGGGCTCCAAGTGAATGATCGGCTCAGGAGTCTTTTCTTTTTATGAAGGAGCAGCAGTTGAAGGAGGCAGATTTTCTTGCGGTGTAGACGGCACATGCTTCCTGAAAGTTTTCTTTCGTTGCTTCTTTTTCTGTTGAGCAACTTGATCAATGTGGCCTTTCACAAGATCACTGTAGCCAGTGACTTTGGCTTGATGTGCATCGTAGATCATTCGAACGATTTCATCGAGGTCCATGTGGAAACGCAAATGCCTGTGACGAAGGAGAGTCATGGCACGGATCACATCCTTGTAGGAGTCTTCGAGCTCTTTGATTACAAATTTTGAAGAGGTTGATTTCATTCGACCATAAGGTCAAGTAGCTCGGCAGGCAGAGTGTTTATCTCAACAGCATCTTCTCTCATTTCATGAACGAAGGAGGTAGCCTGTTCAACGACTTCAGCAGGAATGGGCAAAGATGCTACTTCTCCATTGAATGGATTGTCCACAAATTTATCAAGCTGTTCCATGATAAAAACATGATTGTAGTAGTGAGGAGCATCAGACTCTTGGAGAGGAGCAGTCTGCACAGGAACTTGCTCAGATGGTGGCATGGATGGCAGAGGCTAAGTCAAGGTAGGTGCAAATTTAGCAGCCTTCTCCTTCAGAGCAGCAGCTTGTGGAGCATATTTCTCGGTTGTAGGCGCCTTGATTTTCTTCAAAGCAGGCTTGGGAAGGCGTTCGCCTGGCTTTACAGTTTACACAGGGGCATCCAGTACCAATCTTTCAAGTTAATAGCATCTGGATGTCGTGTGGTGTTGACATGCAGTTTCATCGTGACAGTGGTAGCAGGAGTTTTTCTGGCAGCAATCTTCTTCGGTGGAGCTTGAGGAACCACTTGAGCCCGAAGATCAGGCAGCATAGTTGAAGTGGTAATATTCACTTACTCGCTAAGTGTAGCAGCAACCTCTTCCTTGGTGAGTGGAGGATCATCAGTATCCGAATAATCACTCATCTCAAATTCATTAGCTAGTTGAGCCTTCTTTTTCTTCGGTGCACTCTTTCTCTTTGAAGATGCAGCAGTGCTGGTATCATGCTTGCGTTTAGTGCGCCCTTTAGATTTTATTTCGGCCTTTTTCTTCTCGACATCATCCTTGAGAAGGCGAAGGTTTTCCTCTTCACGAGCCTTTTGCTTTTCATCCTGCTTAGCTCGCTTGATGGCATTTCGCTGACGCTTGGCAAGCTCATCAGGATATGATTCGGGTGTGCGAAGGGACGACTCATCAGCATTTGGTGGAGGAGGAGGTCTTTCTTTGGGACCTTGTAGCTTTATGAGAGATATTTCACGGAAGTCACCCCACGGCGGATGAAATGCAAAATTCTGAGCAAACCGAGGATGAACAAACTCATAGTTGAACCATTTTCTCACCCAATGGTGTCGAATCCATTGTTGACGCAGATCTCTATCATGTTTGCTTTCTCCTTCGACAGTATTGTAGCGGTCATGAGAGATATACTCTGCAGTGTTAGTGTATGCCTGTCTGCCACCCCTCTTCTTTTTCTTCGGAGCATCCACTTGCTCTTCATCATTTTGATCGGTTTTTCTCTTTCGCTTACTTGTTAAGGGGCCTACCGTTGGGCCCTTCATTCGGAGCCTTCGACTCACCTGCTGTGCCCAAAACAACATGTGTATCTTAATCATTTGTGCACACTTGTTTGGCTGAATCTTCAACAGACTGCATCTTCCTTTGAATAGAGAGAGATACGAGGGAAAATGGGGATAGGGTTACGAATGCACACAGCGAGCGTTTTGAAGTAAAACATTTCATTGAAGAAGTAGATGCATACTTTGAGTAATGTTTCAGATGAAGGAAATGAGTAGAATGAACTAGTTGGTTCGAAGGAAATCACTAGTTAACATGCTAAACATTCCATTCGTTCGAGACAGAACACAAACCCTAGATCTGAACGCTTAGATGCGAGGGACAACTACAAACCGCATCCATATGATTTTACCTATAAGTGAAGATCTAAAAAATGCGGTAAAATTATGCGGCAACGAGGAATGACTCCAGCGACCTCTTTCCGGCAGCAAAGCGGCGAAGATGATCGGCGTCGTCGAGCTCGAGGTGGAGTAGTACGGTAGGGCTTCGGAAAGTGGAAGTGGGGGAGAGGCGAAGTGAATGAAGAGGGTGGACCGGGGCGGCACAGTATTTATATGTGAGGAGAAATAACCGCACCCGGTGAATCAGATCGGACGGCCACCATCAGAGGACTTTTGCCATTCAACGGCCCAGATGAGATGGCAGTTGATGAACAGCACGTGGCAACCATCATAAAAGATCTGGTCTTGACTTGGGCGGGAAACCCCATATTTTGGACGGCTTTCGCCAAATTAGATTAAGTTCGGACCGAAAAAAAATCGTGGTCAAGGACACCAGATAAGTTTCGTTAACAGATGAAATTGTGCATTCATTATGGAACAGCATAGACTAGAAGAGATAGAAGAGAAGGAAAACAGGGTCCTAGGCATTTCACTAGTCAAATAAACACAAACACCCGAAAGAAAACCTATGAGTGAAACACATTCAAACTAGACACAAAAACGCTTCAAAAGATAAACAACTCAGCGAAGAAGAATGTGGGGGCGTGACCCACCGTATAAGAACTGTATGACCCTGAGTGTCGCCCAACTAGTCATGGCACTCGGTTAGTCTAGTCCTTCGTTAATGCATTCACTTTCAGAAAGAAAATTTCACTTTGTCAAAAATTTCAAATGCTTCGAGTGTTATGCACCCATTCCTTCTAAGATGTGGAAGTGTTGGTACGAGTGTCGAGTCCAGCTTACTGCACGTTTGCGTAATCTAGGATATTTAGCTCACACCGTAACGCACATAATCTTTTCTCATCGAGAGGCTTGGTGAAATTATCAGTGAGATTCACCTCGGTCTTGACATGACTGATCGCAATATCCTCTCGAGCAACATGATCGTGAAGGAAATGATGTCTGATCTCAATATGCTTGGTGCGAGAGTGCTGCACTGGGTTGTGTGCAATTTTGATCGCACTCTCATTGTCGCACAATAGAGGGATCTTCTTGACCTTTATGCCATAATCCTTCATAGTCTGCTTCATCCATAGTAACTGGGTACAACAAGCGCCAACATCAATATATTCGGCATCAGCCATAGATAATGAGACACAATTCTGCTTCCTTGACAACCAACATACCAAAGATCTACCGAGGAAATGGCATGTCCCCGAAGTAGATTTCCTGTCAACCCGGTCACCTGCATAATCTGAGTCTGAATATCCAATGAGGTCAAACTGCGCTCCCTTAGGATACCATAAACTTAAGGTGGGGGTGTAAGCCAAATATCTCAGAATACGCTTGACCGCTTGGTGATGCGATTCTTTCGGTGCAGCTTGGAAACAATCACACATACAAACACTCAACGTAATATCAGGTCTAGATGCACATAAGTAGAGCAAAGAACCAATCATCGAAGGATAAGCTTTCTGATCATAATCTTTACCGTACACATCAGCATCAAGCTGGCCGTTCGTGGGCATGGGAGTTTTGTAGCCCTTGTGATTGCAATCTTGCATCTTGAACTTCTTCAAATAGCCCCTCAGATATTTCTCCTAAGAGATAAATATGCCATTGTCCTGTTGACGAATTTGCAGTCCGAGAAAGAACTTGAGTTCACCCATCATAGACATTTGATATTGCTCGGACATCATTCACCCGAATTCCAAACTGCAAGCATTGTTAGTACAGCCGAAGATAATATCATCCACATAAATTTGACACATGAAAAGATCACCATCAACAGTGCATGTGAATAAAGTGGAATCAGTGGATCCTGGTTTGAACCCTTTGTCGAGCAGAAACTTCTTCAGAGTGTCATACCACTCACGATGTGCTTGCTTGAGCCCATACAAAGCCTTTTTCAACCTGAAAACTTTGTTACGAAACTGAGGATTCTCAAAACCAGGTGGCTACCTCACATAAACTTCCCCATCAATTTCACCGTTGAGGAAAGCACTTTTCACATCCATTTCATGAAGCATAATATTATGATAATTTGCATAAGTGAGAAGAATGCGAATTGCCTCAAGGCGAGCAACAAGAGCATATGTTTCTCCAAAATCTATACCTTCTACTTGTGTATACCCTTGAGCAACAAGACACGCTTTGTTTCTCACAACCATGCCATCTTCATCTTGTTTGTTTCGGAAGATCGATTTGGTGCCGATGATATTGTGCTTCTTAGGATTTGGACGATCGACTAATTCCCATACATCATTCAATTCAAATTGCACCAACTCTTCTTGCATAGCATTCATCCAATCGGGATCATTCATGGCTTCTTCGTACTTGGTAGGTTCTGCTAATGAGACAAACGAGAAACTACCACAGTAGTTAGCCAAACGAGTGCGAGAATGAGTTGTTGGTCGGTAACCTGGATTCTCGAGATTTGTGAGAATTAGAGTAGGGTCAACTCGATTCGCCACTCGTGGAAGAGGATTTCCTTCTCGATGTTCATTTTCCTCAGTATTGGCATCTGGATTGGCATTGGCATCTCTAGTTTCATCATGATTAACATTTTCCTCGGCATTGCCATTAGTATTCGGAGTGGTATTTCTTCGGCAGTTGCTTGACGAGTTCTTCTTTGAACCATGGGAGCATCATCATCGGAGGAGTCAGGAACATTTCCTTTGACTGGCCTAACGTCATCGATGGCCATTTGCCGAATTGCATCTGAAATGGGTGGTTCATCTATCACATGTGGCTGGTGCTCCTTTTGAGAGCCGTTAGATTCATCAAACCGCACATTTGCCGTTTCCATAACTTTCCCATGGTGAGAGTTATAGACACGATAAGCATGCACGTTTGAGCCATAACCAAGAAGAAAACCTTCATGTGCTTTAGGTGCAAACTTCGAATTGTGACTCATATCATCAATATAACATGGTGAACCGAAAACACGTAGATAAGAAACATTTGGTTTCTTGCCAGTGATAAGCTCATATGAAGTTTTCTTAAGGAATTTATGAAGATAAACATGATTCACAACATGGCAAGTAGTGTTAATAGCATCAGTCCAGATACGAATGGGAGTTTTATACTCACTGAGCATTGTTCTCGCCATTTCAATGAGAGTTCTATTCTTTCGTTCAACCACTCCATTCTGTTGGGGAGTGTAAGCGTGATATGTCTCCAACGTATCTATAATTTTTGATTGTTCCATTATATTATATTATCAATCTTGGATGTTTTATATGCAACTTTATGCAATTATATATCATTTTTTGGGACTAACCTATTAACTCGGTGCCCAGTGCCAGTTGCTGTTTTTTGCCTGTTTTTGTCTTTTTAGAAAATCGTTATAAAAAAAGGTCCAAATGAGAAAAAAACTTTGGATTAATTTTTTCTGGACCAGAATAGAATCTGGAAGATTCGGGAGAAGACCTGATGACTCACGAGGAAGCGACAAGCCAGGGGGGCGCGCCACCCAGGCTTGTGGGCTCCTCGTGGCACCTCCTGACCTAATTCTTCCACTATAAATTCACAAATATTCCAAAACAATAGAGAGCCAGAAGAGAAAACCTTTCTGCTGCCGCAAGCCTCTGTTCTTCCATGATCCCATCTGGAGGCCTCTTCCGGTACTCTGCCGGAGGGGGAATCGGTCTTCTACATCAACCTTGTTGCCCTTTCGATGATGTGTGAGTAGTTTACCACAGACCTACGGGTCCATAGCTAGTAGCTAGATGGCTTCTTCTCTCTCTTTGATCATCAATACAAAGTTCTCCTCGATGTTCTTGGAGTTCTATCCGATGTAATCTTCTTTTGCGGTGTGTTTGTTGGGATCCGATGAATTGTGAGTTTATGATCAGATTATTCATGAGAAATATTTGAGTCTTCTCTAAACTCTTTTATGCATGATTATTATAGCTTTGTATTTCTCTCCAATCTATCGATTTGGTTTGGCCAACTAGATTGGTTTATCTTGCAATGGGAGAGGTGCTTTGTGATGGGTTCAATCTTGCGGTGCTCAATCAAAGTGACAGAAAGGGACATGACACATATTTGTATTGTTGCCATTAAGGATAAAAAGATGGGGTTTAATCATATTGCTTGAGTTTACTTTGTCTACATCATGTCATCTTGCTTAAGGCGTTACTCTGTTTTCATTAACTTAATACCCTAGATGCATGCTGGATAGCGGTCGATGGGTGGAGTAATAGTAGTAGTTGCAGGCAGGAGTCGGTCTACTTGTCTCGGATGTGATGCCTATATACATGATCATTGCCATGAATCCATCATAATTATTTGCTTTTCTATCAATTGCCCAACAGTAATTTGTTTACCCACTATATGTTTCTGTGCTCGAGAGAGAAGCCTCTAGTGAAAACTATGGCCCCCGGGTCTACCTTTATCATATACAAAAAACCAAAAATAGTTTGCTGTAATTTATTTAATTTTATTTAATTTAGTAATTACTTTATCTATCTATCACTATCAGAATTAATCCTTGCAAATAACCGCTAAGAGGATTGACAACCCTCTTATTTGCATTGGGTGCAAGTGATTGCTTTTGTGTGTGCAGGTGCTGCTAAAGAGATTTTGTGTGGTTCTCCTACTAGACTGATAACCTTGGTTCTTAACTGAGGGAAATACTTATCTCTACTATTGTCGGGGCCGGATTTCTGGGACATGATGTCCCAGAAATTAACCCCTCGTGTCGTCACCAGCCCAGGATTACTGTTACTAGTGTACACGTCCTTGTTACAGATTACCAAGCAATTACAAGATTTGGATACAAGACCATAAAGGTCTAAAGATACAACAATGATTTCTAGTGACGGGTGACGGAAGCGACTCGTGGCTCTCCAACATCGATGGAGCTCCATTCCTACAGGAACAGCTGACCCGGATAACTCCTATCCCGCGTGGCTGCTATCCTAGGCTCCGCATGGACGTCGTTGTAGCACTCCTCGTTGAAATCCTGACCTAGCCAATTAAATAGCCAGGGACAAGCCTGTGAGTATGTTGGAATGTACTTGCAAACATAATGAACAAAAGATATACCGAATGCATATGATCATGATTGATTAAATGAGATGCATATGTTGGTTGAAATTAAATTATGGCATGGTAAAAATTAGCATGTGCAGAAGTATGAGTAAATAAAATGTTAGTGACAAACCAAGAAAGTTAAAAGTGGATAATCGGGCGAGACAGGACCGCCCGAGAATCCAAAAGAAAAATATAAAGTGGAGAATCGGGCGAGACAAGACCGCCCGAGTATCCAAGAGAAATGCCAAACGGGTGTCTAAAAGAGAATCGGGCAAGATAGGACCGCCCGAGAACTCAAGCGACGCCACGAGAGGTCTTGAAAAGAAATGCCAAACGGGTGTCTAAAAGAGAATCGGGCGAGACAGGACCGCCCGAAAACTCAAGCGACGCCACGAGAGGTCTTGAAAAGAAATGCCAAACGGGTGTCCAAAAGAGAATCGGGCGAGACAGGACCGCCCGAGAACTCAAGCGACGCCACGAGAGGTCTTGAAAATAAATGAGTATCCCGGGTAGTCTAGCTAGCCCATGAGATACTCAGAAAAGAAAATAAAATGACAGGGTTAGTCCACAATAATGTTCATATCATCAATAATATTCATGATAATATCAATAGTGGCAATAATCATTCTGCAAAATAATTCATGCTCAATTTAATTATTTCCTCCGGAGACCGACACTAAGACCGACATTTGACCAACCCAGACTATAGTCCTTAACCGCGGACATGGCTATTCGAATAGGTATAACTCTGCAGAGGGTGTACTCTTTACCCACAAGTAAAGGATTTCTTTAGCTAGCACCGAGACGCGGACTAATTCCCATTACGGTCTTTGGGTTGAAAACACACCAAACCAGCACACACCAGATTAACTTTCCTGATGCTAGGAATCACCCAAGGCATCGTTCAAGATAAACTCTAAGACGGGTAGACTACAATCTCGAATAGCATGGGATCACAATATTTATATCGGCGCGCAAACAGGGTTGCTACCCCCTCGGTCCAAGACCGGTTACACCCATGCCCCCTGACCAGGTGACATGCCTACCAGAGGCCTCTGGTATCTTTCACCATGGCCTCTCTGTACGGTGTGTGCACGAAAAGGGGTTATCAACTTGCTAAACCATACCCTACCTGTGGGAGGGACAAGTGGTAGCACGGAACAAGTTTGGGGGTTACAAGAACAAGACTCGATCTACGGTCGACTCAGGAGGTTTAAGTTTTTCCTGCAGTGGTTAGCACAATAAAGTGTTCTCTTAAAAGTAACACCCAAAACAGGGCCACAGCCCTTGCATGTCCCAACATGCATAACCAACAAGGCATGATCATGCTCCGACGTGATCACCCTTCTGCTGGTAACGGTATTTCTCTTATCCAGCTCCTACAAGTTAGTCATAACAAGCACACGATGCACGGTACGAGGAAACATGCCAACACTACATGCATGCAAATTTTATCTGAATTCAACATATGCATGATTCAATTATTTCTTGCAAACATTTAATCATGCAATCACCATATCAAGTTTTCAAGATGCTTGCCTTGAATATACAGAAATATTGGGTGCACTCCAAAAGTTTTGAAAAATTTATCTTCCCTCCATTTCCTATTTTCAAAAATATAGAAATTACCACACAAAGCAAAAACAGTAATAAAAAGTTGATTGGAAAATTTTGAAATAAATACTAAAATAAACTAGAGGAAAAATGAAAAATAACAGAAAAAGAATCATTTCATTTGGGGTACAGATGATTTTTCTAGGGATTTTCTAATCTGGAAAAAATAGAGAAGGGGCATATATAATAAATCCTACAGAAATAAAACCTAGGAAAAAAATCTTCACCCTAGCTGGTTTAATAGAGAATGATTTTAGGAGCATGCAGAAATTTTGATGAATCAAATTTGGTCTTGGAAATATTGCTGTAGAATTATTTGAATCCTCCTGGAAAAGAGAAAAAAAAAGGTCAGCATCCTGATGGGCAGCAGCGCGCCCTGGGCATGATTTAGCCGCAAGGCGCCACTGCCCCAAAATCGGTGAAGGCGCTGGCGTTGTTGGGCCGAGGAGGCTCGGCCGGCCTGTCTGCGCTGGGAGGACAGAGGCGTACTTTTGGGAGTACGCTTACCTGGACGGGATATGCAAAGCTAGGTAAGCCGCCATCGGGAAGACAATAGAGAGACCGACAGATGGGTCCCGCCTGGTCCCACATGTCAGGATCAATAGAGCTTCTTCTACCTCCCGTGCGGGACGCCAGTGCCGACGCCGACGGTGATTGCAGGCGGTCCCGACCACCATTTGCTGCGCCGAGGACATTGACGTGCTCGGGACGAAGCCGCGCCTCCAGTATGCCAGAAGTTAGTCCTCGGGAAGCCGTAGTCCGCTGGCCACCTCGGTTCCGGCGGACGGTGGTGGAACCGAGAGGGGACTTTTGACTACTGCCCATTTCCGGTGAAATTGATAAGCGGGATCGAGCGTAGGGTGTTAAAGGGGGGTAGTGGGGGAATAATCTTGATGAATGGGGCTCAGGGTAGATCGGGACCATCCGAGAGATGGCGGCGACCGAACTTGCCAAATTCAAAGAAGACGACCGTCCTCAGTCATTTGGCAGCACTGGACGGCTCGTGGAGGGAGGAGGAGAGGTTCTGATGACAAGGGTGAGCTCGGGGGAAGCTTTTATACCACGGGGAGGCTCCTCCCGTGGCTTCCTGAGGAAGGCACGATGGCGGGCGGCCATTTATGGCGCCGCTGAGGTAGCTGGCGTGGTCGGCGGTGTCGGTGGAGACCGGTAAGGGCGGTAGGGGGTCGGTGGACGAATGGATGAGCTCGGGCCGTTGGCATTTACGCGGGTAGAGACGTGGTGGAGCTGGGTTCGTCGGGCGGCTGTTTGGACGGCGGTGGTCGGCGGTGGCCGGTGCTAGCGGACGAGGGGAGGTGTCGGCGAGCTCTCTGGCTTGCCCGCGAAGTTAGAGGAAGTGGAAAATGTGCAGGGGAGGCAGCACAGCAACGGTGCGAGGACGAGGCCGAGCCTGCCAAACGAGCGCTCTGCATGCGCTCTGGACGTGCACGTGTGGTGCTCGACGAAATGCCAAGGTCACCTAGGAAGCTCTTCCGGTGATGAGATTTGGTAAAGTGGCTGCTCTTGGTCTTGTGGAGATGATGGACATGATTTCTTAGCCAATTGAGCAGGTGTCCAGTGCAGTTTATGAAGAGGCAGAATTTCTGTCATGCACTCGATGTGCTTGATGAAATGCTAGGGCTAGCTAGGGGACACTTGTGGATGTGAGACTTGGCAGGTTGGTGTCTCTTTAGATGGTAAATAGGATGGCAGGGTTGGTTTGACCAAAGGAAAAAATTGTAAGTGCAAGTTTTACTGAAATTCATTTCTGGACAGAAACTGTAGGGAATAATTTGGTGAACTAAACTGATGAGATTGGGGGTGATCTCCTGGACTTAAGGGTTTGGTTCGAAGGACTATAAGGTGGAATAATTGCAAAATTTTTGGAGCAATAAAAATTGAGGTTGCAGTTAAAAGCCAAGAATGGAACAAATTTGAGAAGAGGATGTTTCACTCAAAATTTTCAAAACACCAAGATGGTTTTTTGCATAAAAGTGATCTATAAGCACCACATGACCTCTCATAATTTTTGTGGACTTTTAAAAGAATTATTTAAAATAGTTGTAGTGCAACAAAGGCATTTAGAGTATTGAAAATGTTGTAAAAATGATTATCTTGGGCAAAATTTTATTATGAAAATAATTGCTACTGTTATTAAAATATAAATGAAATGTTTTAAGAGAGCTACTAAATCCCACAATATTTAAAAAAAAAATTCTATATGGAGGGAAGAATTTTTTAAAATAGAAAACAAAAGAACTAAAATTAATAAAAGACCTAGTAGAATTCAAAATTTTATTTCTGGCCAAATTTTACTTAATAAAAATATGATTAAATTTTTGGGGTGTTACAACTATACTGCATCATCCCCTCCTCTTCAAGCAAAATACCAACGCAGTCTACAAGTAGCAGGAAGGATTTCTGGTGCCGTTGCCGGGGAGACATCACCAAAATTTATCAAGTACCTTCGCACAAACTATCATCCACTTGCATTTATTTTATTTACCTTTTTATTTGCATTTGCCTCTCGTTTTACAAAAACACAAAAATATTTTTATTTGCTTGTTTGCTAGTTTGTTTGCTTGCTTTGCTTGTTTTCGTTATCATGTCCGACTTCATTATCGAAAAGAGTGAGGGCGGGGAGATCCCAAAAAGAGAAATTCCCTCAAATTTGGATACAAAAATTTTCGTAGTAGGGAGTGGAAATATGATACGAAAAAATATCATCCAAGAGTTCTTTAACTGTACTGGAACTTTAATTTGGTTTGCCATGACACTCCTATTCTTAAGAGATTCAATAGTTATGGGGAAGTTATTTCTGCACTTGTTCTTAAACTTGAAAGAAGATTTATTCGCACTCACCCTACTTTGCAAAGGTTGTTCTATGAGTTACCTGTTATAAACAACCCCAAGGCTAAAATGATAGCTAGTCTCATCCTCATGAATGAATTTGATTACATAGTGCAAGAAGCTAGGGAGATCTTTTATTTCTATGGTATGAGCAAAGGAAAACCGGTGATAGATGAAATTTTATATAATAAGGAATATATGTTGAGATATGTTTTTCATGATCACCATACTTTTGATGAAAATGCTAAAAAGGAAGTTCCTCCCATACACATTATCCAACAAGTTTTCAATGGTATTAATCAGAAGTATGCCTGGATTGTAAAAGGGAACCAAGAAGGGTTTGAAGAAGGTAGCCTTAATAACCCTAGAATTTTGGTTGAGGATGTGTTCCCCATTGTTTTTGACAAACCTCTTGAAGATCACACGCCTAAGGATGCAAAAACCAAGGATGACAATACTTGAAACTATGCATTATGCCTAGCTAGGGGCATAAAACAATAGCGCTTGTTGGGAGGCAACCCAATGAATAAAATAATTTTTGTTTTACTTTCTGTTTTTGTGTGTTTACATAATTATAGCCTCTGTTATGATTGTGTTTTTATGTTTTAATTAGTGTTTGTGCCAAGTTATGCCTTTGGGATGATTTGGAAGATAGTATGATTGATGTTGTTTGAAAACAGAAACTTTTGCGTCCAGTGCTGTAATTTTTAATTTTTGCTGGAGCGTCTATAAATTCTAATTTTTTTACACAGTATTGGAATATGAATTTTCCACGTTGTCCAAAGTTTTCAGAATTTTTGGAGTTACAGAAGTATGAACAATATCCAGATCTTTACAAACTATTCTGTTTTTGTTGCATAGTTTGCTTATTTTGATGAATCTATGGATCGTATCGGGGGGTATGAGTCATGGAGAAGCTGGAGTACAGTAGCATTATGCCAATATTAAATATGAATCAATTTACTATAGTACTTAGAGTGAAAGATTTATTTGTTATACTAACGGATCTCACGAGATTTCTGTTGAGTTTTGTGTGCTGAAGTTTTCAAGTTTTGGGTGACACTACGATGTATAAAGGAATAAGGAGTGGCAAGAGCCTATGCTTGGGGATTCCCAAGGCACCCCAAGGTAATATTCAAGGAAGACTCAAGCGTCTAAGCTTGGGGATGCCCCGGATGGCATCCCCTCTTTCGTCTACAATCTATCGGTAACTCACTTGGAGCTATATTTTTTTCATCACATGATATGTGTTTTACATGGAGCGTCTTGTGCTATAGTTTTATTTTCTTTGTTTTCTTTTTAGTTTGTCATAATCATCTTTGCTGAACACACCTTTTTGTGAGGGACACACATTATTCGTGATTTGTTAGAATACTCTATGTGCTTCACTTATATCTTTCGAGCTAGGCAGTTGCTCTAGTGCTTCACTTATATCTTTTAGAGCATGGCCGTGTTTATATTTTAAATAAATAGTTGCACTCTCATGCTTCACTTATATCTTTTTGAGAGTCTAATAAATAGTAATGGCAATTTGCACATGTTGAAAGAATGGTCCTAATATGATAGGTATCCAAGGGGGGGTATAATAAAAACATTCATGTGGATCACTAAGAATGAAGTGCATGGTTAACTTTATTGATGTCGCAATATGAAAGGATATAAGTTCATGATCATTGGTTAGTAGAAATATCGGTATTAAAGTTTGTTATGACATATTAACCTAAATGTTAGTTGTGGCATGGCGAGGATGTTTGAGCATTTATATGTCTGAAATGAAATCCTTGTGTGCTGTTATAATCGAGGTGGCGCGATGGTTAACTCCTACCTACCCTCCTCCTAGGGGCATGGAGTGAGTGCTTTGCTTCGAGGGCTAAGTAGACTTTTGCAATAGGTATGTGAGTTCTTTATGACTAATGTGAGTCCATGGATTATACGCACTCCTATCTTTCCGTAATTTGCTAGCCTCTTCGGTACCGTGCCTTGCCCATTCTCACCTCAAGAGTTGGCGCAAACTTTGCCGGTGCATCCAAACCCTATGATATGATACGCTCTTTCACACATAAACCCCTTTTACCCTTCCTCAAAACAGCCACCATACCTATTTATTATGGCATTTCCATAGCCATTCCGAGATATATTGCCATGCAACTTCCACCGTTCTTTTTATATGACACACATCGTCATTGTCATATTGCTTTGCATGATCATATAGCTGACATAGTATTTGTGGCAAAGCCACCATTCATCATTTTTTATACATGTTACGCTAGATCATCGCACAACTTGGTACACTGCCAGAGGCATTCATATAGAGTCATATTTTGTTCTAGTATCGAGTTGTAATTTTGAGTTGTAAGTAAATAAAAGTGTGATGATCATCATTATATAGAGCATTGTCCCAGTGAGGAAAGGATGATGGAGGCTATGATTCCCCCACAAGTCGGGATGAGGCTCCGGACGAAAAAAAAAGAGAAAAAAGGAGGCCAAAAAAGAGCCCAAGGAAAAAAAATAAAAAAAAAAATATGAGAGAAAAAGAGAGAAGGGGCAAAGTTACTATCCTTTTTCCACACTTGTGCTTCAAAATAGCACCATGTTTTCATATAGAGAGTCTCCTATGTTTTCACTTTCATATATGAGTGGGAATTCTTCATTATAGAACTTGGCTTGTATATTACGATGATGGGCTTCCTCAAATGTCTGAGGTCTTCATGAGCAAGCAAGTTGGGTGCACACCCACTTAGTTTTCAGTTTGAACTTTCATACACTTATAGCTCTTAGTGCATCCGTTGCATGGCAATCCCTACTCCTCGCATTGATATCGATTGATGGGCATCTCCATAGCCCGTTGATCCGCCGAGTTGATGCGAGACTTTCTTCTTCTCCTTTTTCATTATTTGAAACCTATCACCGCCTTCTATTCCACCTAATGCTATATCCATGGCTCGTGCTCATGTATTGCGTGAGAGTTGAAAATGCTAAAGCGCGTTAGAAGTATGATCCAATTGCCTGGTTTGACACCGGGGTGCTCACGATTTATATATTTGTGGTGAAGATAGAGCCATGCCATGATTAATATGAGAAAGTGAGTAGGGATAATACGCATTAAGGATCGTATATTTTGAAAGTTAATGATTATGTTTCTTATGTTCATGGATATTATTATGTTGATATTGTTAATTCATCGCTTCACAACTTATATGCCACAAAGAGATTACATTATAAACATGTTGGGTAGCATTCCACATCAAAAATTCTGTTTTTATCATTTACCTACTCGAGGACGAGCAGGAATTAAACTTAGGGATGCTTGATATGTCTCCAACATATCTATAATTTTTGATTGTTCCATGCTAGTATATTATCTATCTTGGATGTTTTATATGCAACTTTATGCAATTATATATCATTTTTTGGGACTGACCTATTAACTTAGTACCCAGTGCCAGTTGCTGTTTTTTTTCTGTGTTTGTCTTTTCAGAAAATCATTATCAAAAAAGGTCCGAACGAGAAAAAAAATTGAATTAATTTTTTCTAGGCCAGAAGAGACCCTGAAAGCTTCGGGAGAAGACCTGAGGAGTCACGAGGAAGCGACAAGCCAGGGTGGCGCGGCTAGGGGGTAGGGCGCGCCCCCAGGCTTGTGGGCCCCTCGTGGCACCTCCTGACCTAATTCTTCCACTATAAATTCACAAATATTCCAAAACCAACAGAGAGGCAGAAGAGAAAACATTTCCGCCGCCGCAAGACTCTGTTCTTCCATGATCCCATCTGGAGGCCTTTTCCGGTACTCTGCTGGAGGGGGGATCAATAACGGAGGTCTTCTACATCAATCTTGCTGCCCTTCCGATGATGTGTGAGTAGTTTACCACAGACCTACGGGTCCATAGCTAGTAGCTAGATGGCTTCTTCTCTCTTTTTGATCTTCAATACAAAGTTCTTCTCGATGTTCTTGGAGTTCTATCCGATGTAATCTTCTTTTGCGCTGTGTTTGTTGGGATCCAATAAATTATGAGTTTATGATTAGATTATTCATGAGAAATATTTGAGTCTTCTCTGAACTCTTTTATGCATGATTATTATAGCTTTGTATTTCTCCAATCTATCGATTTGGTTTGGCCAACTAGATTGGTTTATCTTGCAATGGGAGAGGTGCTTTGTGATGGGTTCAATCTTGCGGTGCTCAATCCCAGTGATAGAAAGGGACATGACACGTATTTGTATTGTTGCCATTAAGTATAAAAAGTTGGGGTTTAATCATATTGCTTGAGTTTACACTACTAGGAATACCTTATAGGTGGAGGCTTAACAGTAGCGAGGGGCAAACGCCGGCGCTACTGGTAATTAACAGTAGCGCCGGCTAAGGACATGCGCTACTGGTATCAACTTAGCAGTAGCGCGGGTGTACGTGATATCGTTGCTGGTAAGTGGGCCCCACCGTACCCACCAGGCCATGAATAGTAGCAGCGCGGGCTGGGGACCACGCGCTACTGCTATTGCTATTAGCTAACCCGCGCTACTGCTAAGCCGCAGCTGCCACCTTTTCCAACCCCCTTTCCCCCCTCCCCCCTCCTCTCTCCCTCACTTCTTCTTCCTCACTTGCTTTCCACATTACACTACACCACAGTTGATATTTGAAGGCGTTCTAAAATACCTCTAAAGGAGTGAATAATGCCTCCAAATGTTTCTCACAGCGTTTTGAATAAACGCTAGAAATGGTAGCGAAGGGAATGATCAAGCGAGGCATTTTTCGATAATGCCTAGAAATCTTTCAATCAGTGGCGTTTTAGCATCGCCTCAAATATTCTGGGGCGTTTTAGGAAAACGCCACAAACCTGTGCTCAACAGAGAAAAAAGCTTCTACACAACAGGCTATGCCAGCGCACTCTGGACCAGTGCCTACTCAGCGTATGTATTATGCAACAACACCACCTAAGGACTGTCCATCTATTTTTAAATTCGGGCTGTACTGGCCAATTAAATTAATCAACCTTAGCCTAACACAATAGCGAGAGATATATGTCACATGTAGTAGATGTCAACTTTGAAACAGTACCGCCGTGTTCTCTTTTAAGTATGTCGAACTCTTACTCGCTAGGCGGTATGGGACTAATCAGGTTGAAATATGACGGAATATCGCAGGAGCAAAAAAACAAACTAGCATGCACGGGGATTCGAAAACAGCACCGCATGTTAAATAATACAACACACTTACCAGTAGACCAAGAACAATGATGTTGCTAGCTAGCAATTCATATTCGTCTTCTCCATCGCCGGCCTGGTCGTGCGCTCGGCTATCCCGGCGTCAGGATTAAACAACGACACCCGGGACGCGCTCGACGGCTGCTCCATGCATGAGCATGAGCGCCACAGCAGCTCCCCGACCTGCTCTCACCGGACCAGCTACGATACCGGCGAGCTCGCCGCATCTCCTAGTCTAAGCGAGCATCCCGCGGCGCCGTCGCTGTTCAGGTCCTCTGCGTGCCACCGGCGTTTGCTACAGCCCCACGGGCAATCAACCAACCCTTCAAGCGAGAGCTGTAGGTCAATTTTGAGAAACACATCAATCAATTAGGAGGCGCTTTCGAAAATAGCCTCAAAATCTCTATCAATTTGAGGCACTCCTCAAAAATGCCTTCAAAGCTCTATACAGTCCGAGGCGTTATCCAAAAGTGCCTCCAAAGATCATACAGTCCGAGGCGTTCTCCAAAAATGCCTTCAGTTAGAGATGATTTTAAGGCACTCTCTTCAAAACGCCTCCTTAAACACGAATTTGAGGCATTTAGAGAAAATGCCCTTACCAAAACGCCTTCAATTAGCGACCGTGTTGTAGTGTTAGCTAGCTTTCTTCTCTTTTCCTTCTCCTACCTCTCTTCTCTCTACTTTAATGACCCCTCCACCATCTCCATTAATGCAACCCTTTTCTCTCTTAGCTTCCTCACTTTTCTCTCCTCCCTCCACTAGTTAGAGTTAGCCATCTCCTTCCCCTATTAGCTAGATCTATTCATTTAGTAAGTGGAACCTATCAACTCCCCAAATAGATCTATTCTTTAATGAAGTAAAGCCATCTAGTCACCGTGCTTCTCTCTCTCGATAGCTAGGTGAGTAAAAAATTGTGCTTTGCAAGAATTAATGGAAAATATGTGTGCGATATGACCGAATCGGGTGATATGATGGAAATTGTGCGTGTGGCATGAGTTGCCGCCTATATGTTTATTTGCCGAATTGTGTGTGACATGAGAGTTGCTTATGTTTTGCCGAAATGTCGATTTATTTCCGTTTTGGCAAATTTTGGGCAAACTCTATATGTCCTTTTTTTAGGGAAGGTCATGCCGAATTTTTGTATGACTTTGATGCATGCATGCATGGATGCGTTTATAATCCTTTTGCTTACTAATTATACCGCGCAGGCGATCATGAAGGTCAGTGGAACGATGGTGAAAAGATTGTTGCGATTTTGCGGTGCACGACATGTATGAAAATAACCGGAAGGAGATTTTATGTCCGTGTCGAAGATACAAAGGAGGAGTCTTGCTCGACCCCTTTAAAGAAGGTCGTTTGAAAGCGCACCTGCTCATGACTGGTTTCTTGGATGGCTATACTCGGTCGATAAGTGAAGATGATGAAGTCGATGGGGCAGCCAATGACGACATTGGACCAGACGAAGAGATGACCGATAATGGTGGCGGAGAAGAGGCCAGACATGGCGGTGGAGAAGAGGCTGGACATGGCGGCAGAGAAGAGGCCGGACATGACGGCGGAGAAGAGGCCGGACATGACGAAGAAGCCGCGGACACGCCGCAGCATTCTTCGCTACTAAGTTCAATCCTGCGGGACCCTCGTATTCGAGACCTGCTTCACAAGAAGACGACTAGCGACAGCACTGCTTCTAGAGAGGAGTCCAAGCTGAAGCAACTGGAGGTAGACTCGAACACTCCATTGTATGGTGGTTGAGATCCAGAGGTATCCCGGTTGAGTTTCACGCTCGAACTTCTAAAGACGAAGGCTAAAAACAAATGGACCGACAGAAGCCTCGATGAGCTTCTTGATACGTCCATTTTGCATCATGTTTTACTACTGTTATTTATATTGTTTTTAATCAATATAACACTTTGTGGAGCAATTCTAATGCCTTTTCTCTCTTAATATGCAAGATTTACATAAGGAGGGAGATTGCTGGCAGTTGAAATTCTGGACCTGAAAAAGCTATGTCAGAGATACCTATTCTGCACATCTCCAAATGATCTGAAATTTCACGGAGATTTATTTTGGAATAAATAAAAAATATTGGAAGAATGAAGTACCAGAGGGGGCCACCCAGGTGCCCACGAGGCACCAGGGCGCGCCACCCCCCCCAGGCGCGCCCTGGTGGCTCGTGGGGCCCCTGGCCAGCCTCCGGTGCCCATTTTCTGGTATATAAGCCCATTTGTCCTAGAAAAAATAAAGAGAAGACTTTTGGGATGGAGCGCCGCCGTCTCGAGGCGGAACTTGGGCAGGAGCACTTTTGCTCTACGGCGGAGCGATTCCGCCGGGCATACTTCCCTCTGGGAGGGGGAAATCGAAGCCATCGACATCACCAGCGATCCTTTCATCGTGGGAGGACCAATCTTCATCAACATCTTCAACAGCACCATCTCATCTCAAACCCTAGTTCATCTCTTGTATTCAATCTTTGTCTGAAAACCTCAGATTGGTACCTGTGGGTTGCTAGTAGTGTTGATTACATCTTGTAGTTGATGCTAGTTGGTTTATTTGGTGGAAGATTATATGTTCAGATCCAATATGCTATTTGATACCCCTTTGATCTTGGACATGAATATGATTTGTGAGTAGTTACTTTTGTTCTTGAGGACATGGGAGAAGTCTTATCATAAGTAATCATGTGAATTTGGTATTCGTTCGATATTTTGATGATATGTATGTTGTTGATTCTCTTAGTGGTGTCATGTGAACCTTGACTACATGACACTTCACCATCTTTGGGCCTAAGGGAATGCATTGTGGAGTATTAACTAGATGATGGGTTGCTAGAGTGACAGAAGCTTAAACCCTAGTTTATGCGCTATCCCGTAAGGGGCTGATTTGGATCCATATGTTTAATGCTATGGTTAGAGTTATCTTAATTCTTCTTTCGTAGTTGCGGATGCTTGCGAGAGGGGGTAATCATAAGTGGGAGGCTTGTTCAAGTAAGAACAGCACCCAAGCACCAGTCCACCCACATATCAAATTATCAAAGTAGCGAACGCGAATCAAACCAACATGATGAAAGTGACTAGATGAAATTCCCATGTGTCCTCGAGAACGCTTTGCTTATTATAAGAGATCTTTCCGGCCTATCCTTTGCTACAAAAAGGATTGGGCTACCTTGCTGCACCTTAGTTACTATTGCTACTTGTCACTTGTTACAAATTATCTTGCTATCAAACAACTTGCTACCGATAATTTCAGTGCTTGCAGAAAATACCTTGCTGAAAACCGCTTGTCATTTCCTTCTGCTCCTCGTTGGGTTTGACACTCTTAATTATCGAAAGGACTACGATTGATCCCCTATACTTGTGGGTCATCAAGACTCTTTTCTGGCGCCGTTGCCGGGGAGTGAAGCACCTTTGGTGAGTGAAATTTGGTAAGGAAACATTTATATTACGTGCTGAAATTTACTGTCACTTGTCACTATGGAAAGTAATCCTTTGAGGGGCTTGTTCGGGGTAACTTCACCTCGACCGGAAGCACAAATAGTTGCTCCTCAACCTACTGCACCTACTGAAAATATTTGCTATGGGATTCCTTCGGGTGTGATAGAGAAACTGCTAGCTAATACTTATGCAGGAGATGGAACAATACATCCTGATATGCACTTGATCTATGTGGATGAAATTTGTGGATTGTTTAAGCTTGCAGGTTTATCCGGAGCTGGAGTTAAGAAGAAAGTGTTCCCTTTATATTTGGAGGGAAAGGCATTGACATGGTATAGGCTATGTGATGATACTGATACATGCGACTGGAACCGATTGAAACTGGAATTCCACCAGAAATTTTATCATATGCATTTGGTTCATCGTGATCGGAATTATATATATAATTTGTGACCTCGTGAAGGAGAAAGCATCGCTCAAGCTTGGGGGAGGCTTAAGTACATGATGTACACATGCCCCAATCATGAGCTCTCAAGAGAAATTATCTTACAGAATTTTTATGCTCGGCTTTCTCATGATGATCAAACCATGCTCGATTCTTCTTCGACTGGCTCCTTTATGAAGAAAACTATTGAATTCAGGTGGGATCTTTTGGAAAGAATTAAACGCAACTCTGAAGATTGGGAACTCAACAAAGGTAATGAGTCAGGTATAATACTTGAGTTCGATTGTGTTAAATCTTTGATGGATACCGATGCTTTTCATAAGTTTAGCACTAAATATGGACTTGACTCTAAGATAGTAGCTTCCTTTTGTGAATCATTTGCTACTCATGTTGATCTCCCTAAGGAGAAGTTGTTCAAATATCATCCCCCTCTTAAAGAAAAGATTGAGGAACCCGTTAGTGTTAAAGAAGAAACAATTGTTTACCATGTTGATCCAGTTGTGCCTACTGCTTATATTGAGAAACCACCTTTTCCTGTTAGGATTAAGGAACATGCTAAAGTTTCAACTGTGGTTAACAAAATAAATATTAGAGCACCTAGACCCCCTGAACAAATTAAAGTTGAACCTAATGTTGCTATGGTTAAAGATCTCTTGGTCGATAATATAGATGGGCATGTTATTTACTTCTGTGATGAAGCAGCTAGAATCGCTAAACCTGATCTTAAAGATAAAAATAGACCTGTAGTGGGCATGCCTGTTGTCTCTGTTAAAATAGGAGATCATTGTTATCATGGCCTATGTGATTTGGGTGCTAGTGTGAGTGCTTTTCCGTTTACCTTATATCAAGAAATTATGAATGATATTGCACCTGTTGAAATAGAGGACATTGATCTTACTATTAAGCTTGCAAACAGAGATACCATTACACCGTTTGGGATCGTTAGAGATGTTGAAGTCTTGTGTGGAAAAATAAAATACCCTATTGATTTTCTAGTCCTCGGTTCTCCACAAGATGATTTTTGTCCCATTATATTTGGTAGACCTTTCTTGAACATTGTTAATGCCAAGATTGATTGCGCTAAAGAAACTGTTAGTGTTAATTTTGGTGGTATGTCTCATGAGTTTAATTTCTCCAAGTTTCATAGACAACCTCATGATAAAGAATTGCCTAGTAAAGATGAAATTATTGGTCTTGCTTCTATTGCCGTACCTCCTACTGATCCGTTAGAACAATATTTACTAGACCATGAAAATGATATGCATATGAATGAAAGAAATGAAATAGATAGGATGTTCTTTGATCAACCACCTATCCTTAAACACAATTTGCCTGTAGAAACTCTTGGAGGCCCTCCTCCACCTAAGGGTGACCCTGTATTTGAATTGAAGCAATTACCTGATACATTGAAATATGCTTATCTATATGAGAAGAAGATATATCCTGTTATTTTTAGTGCTAACCTTTCAGAGCATGAAGAAAAGAGATTACTAAAAACTCTGAGGAAGCACCGCGCTACTACTGGATATACTCTTGATGATCTTAAGGGCATTAGCCCCACTCTATGTCAGCACCAAATTAATATGGAGCCTGATGCTAAACCAGTTGTCGACCACCAACGACGATTAAATCTTAAGATGAAAGAGGTGGTAAGAACCGAAATATTAAATCTTCTAGAAGCAGGTATAATCTATCCCATAGCTGATAGTAGATGGGTAAGTCCTGTTCATTGTGTCCCTAAGAAAGGAGGTATTACCGTTGTTCCTAATGATAAAAATGAACTCATTCCATAAAGAATTGTAACTGGTTATAGGATGGTCATTGATTTTAGAAAATTAAACAAAGCCACTAGAAAAGATCATTACCCCCTACCTTTTATTGATCAAATGTTAGAAAGATTGTCTAAGTATACACACTTTTGCTTTCTTGATGGATATTCTGGTTTCTCTCAAATACCTGTATCACAAGCCGACCAAGAGAAAACCACCTTTACTTGTCCTTTTGGAACTTATGCTTATAGACGTATGCCTTTTGGTTTATGCAATGCACCTGCTACCTTTCAAAGATGTATGACTGCTATATTCTCTGACTTTTGTGAAAAGATTGTTGAGGTTTTCATGGATGATTTTTCCATTTACGGAACTTCTTTTGATGACTGCTTAAGCAACCTTGATCGAGTTTTGCAGAGATGTGAACAAACTAATCTTGTCTTGAATTGGGAGAAGTGCCACTTTATGGTGAATGAAGGTATTGTCTTGGGGCATAAAATTTCTGAAAGAGGTATTGAAGTAGATAAGGCTAAAGTTGATGCGATTGAGAAAATGCCATGTCCTAAAGATATTAAAGGTATAATAAGTTTCCTTGGTCATGCTGGTTTCTATAGGAGGTATATTAAAGACTTCTCTAAAATTTCTAGGCCTCTTACTAATCTTTTGCAAAAAGATGTTCCATTTGTTTTTGATGATGATTGTGTAGAAGCCTTTGAAACACTTAAGAAAGCCTTAACCACTGCACCTATTGTTCAACCACCTGATTGGAACTTGCCTTTTGAAATTATGTGTGATGCTAGTGATTATCTGTTGGTGCTATTCTAGGACAGAGAGTTGATAAGAAATTAAATGTTATCCATTATGCTAGTAAAACTCTAGACACTGCTCAAAGAAATTATGCTACTACTGAGAAAGAATTTCTAGCAGTTGTGTTTGCATGTGATAAATTCAGATCTTACATAGTTGATTCTAAAGTAACTGTTCACACCGATCATGCTGCTATTAAATATCTTATGGAAAAGAAAGATTCTAAACCTAGACTCATTAGGTGGGTTCTATTGCTACAAGAATTTGACTTGCATATCACTGATAGAAAGGGAGCTGAGAATCCCGTAGCAGATAATTTGTCTAGAATGGAAAATGTTCTTGATGACCCACTTCCTATTAATGATGATTTTCCTGATGAATAATTACCTGTCATAAATGCTTCTCGTAATACTCCTTGGAATGCAGACTATGCTAATTATATTGTTGCTAAATTATACCACCTAGTTTCACATACCAACAAAAGAAAAAGTTCTTCTTTGATTTAAGACATTACTTCTGGGATGACCCACATCTTTATAAAGAAGGAGTAGATGGTATTATTAGACGTTGTATACCTGAGCATGAACAGGAACAAATCCTATGGAAGTGTCATTCCGAGACTTACGGAGGACACCATGCGGGAGACAGAACTGCACACAAGGTATTACAATCTGGTTTTTATTGGCCTACTCTTTTCAAGGATGCTCGTAAGTTTGTCTTATCTTGTGATGAATGTCAAAGAATTGGTAATATTAGTAGACGTCAAGAAATGCCTATGAATTATTCACTTGTTATTGAACCATTTGATGTTTGGGGTTTTGATTATATGGGACCTTTTCCTAAATCCAATGGGTATACTCTTATTTTAGTTGATGTTGATTACGTTACTAAGTGGGTAGAAGCTATTCCAACTAGTAGTGCTGATCATAACACTTCTATTAAAATTCTTACAGAAGTTATTTTCCCGAGGTTCGGAGTCCCAAGATATTTAATGACTGATGGTGGTTCACATTTTATTCATGGTGCATTCCGTAAACAGCTTGCTAAATATGATGTCAACCATAGAATTGCATCTCCCTATCACCCTCAATCTAGTGGTCAAGTCGAATTGAGCAATAGGGAAATAAAATTAATTTTGCAAAAGACCGTCAATAGATCTAGAAAGAATTGGTCTAAGAAACTTGACGATGCATTATGGGCTTATAGAACTGCTTATAAAAAACCCTATGGGTATGTCTCCTTATAAAATGGTTTATGGAAAAGCATGTCATTTACCTCTTGAGTTAGAACATAAAGCATATTGGGCCATTAAAGAACTCAATTATGATTTTAATCTTGCCGGTGAAAAGAGGTTATTTGATATTAGCTCATTAGATGAATGGAGAAACCAAGCTTATGAAAATGCCAAATTGTTTAAAGAAAATTTTAAAAGATGGCATGATAAAAGAATTCAAAAACGGGAGTTTAAAGTGGGTGAGCAAGTTCTATTGTACAATTCTCGTTTGAGATTCTTTGCAGGAAAACTTCTCTCTAAATGGGAAGGACTGTATATCCTCGAATAAGTTTATCGCTCCGGAGCCATCAAAAAAAACTATAGGATCGAAGTATGTCTACCAGAGGGGGGGTGAATGGGAGTTTTAAATTTTTCTCGGAAATATCAAAACTCTCGGAACCCAGCAGCGGAACGAATGAAAATACAGTAAACAGTGAGCGAATACAAACTACCGAATGGAAACCGATCACATGTACCGAGGTAAATCACATGATTGAAATCTGGCATGTCACAGTTCGAATATAAAGAAGGGTAGTAGAAGTGACCAGTGATGCTCGATGGCGACAAGGTGTTTGGTAGACCAGTTCGCCCTTCTGCACAAGGACTACGCCTGGTTGGAGGGGTTGTGATTTAAGACAGAAGATAAACTCTCTTTGCCCTATTCTCCTCGACAATTGGTTCGTCAACCAATGCCGATTACTCGTGGTAGATGCTTGACGGCGATCTCCAAACCTTCACTGAAGATAAACTCTCTTCAGCTCTCTTCGCGAACCACAATACTCTTGGTTGCTGAAGATTTTGCTCGGTGAAGACAATACTCTTCGACACTCGAGCGGACACCTATCCGTCTAGAGAGTTGCAGCTCTCAAGAGTAATAGGCAGAGCGTACTGGACTTAGATTCTAGTGATGCTGAACCACTATCTAATTTTTCGGCTCTAGGGTGTTTCTCTCGATGGATTTTAAACTCAAATCTCTCGGAGAGGGGTTGCTCAACAATCTTCTCAGAATCAAAACGGAGCAGCCACCGGACAACGCCGGCGTGGGGTGGCTATTTATAGCCGCAGCCTTCCCTGATGGGAAATGACCATTTTGGACACGCGGTCCAGCCAATGGCCAACCGACACGTTCACAACGGTCGGATTTGGGAGCAACGGTAACATTACTTGCTGAGCAAGAAATGCTAACTCCTCGGTTTGAGTCAAATCTCTCACAGCGAAGAAGATCACAGTCTCTTGCTGGCAAGTATTTGCTCGGAACACAAAGAGATTTCTCTCGCATCTTTCATAGGGTTTGGGTTTAGCATCAGAGAATCATAGCTTCGAACGCTACACCCCTCTTAATTGTACGATGGTCCTATGACTCAATGAAAAGAAACGAAACAACGAAAAGAATGCTACGTCTTCTCTTCGTCTTCAATTTCCTCGGCTACAGTCACTTCCTTCGGACAGGCACCGAACCAATTGCTTCACGTCAGCAATTTTTGAGGGTCACTCTTGTCGTCATATCCTTCGGTGATAACTTTCACTGCAACGCAGGGGATAAACTTCGGAGATATGAATCCAAACTTCTCTTAACTCCAGGGACCTGTTACTCTGTGTGCACTAGCAAACACATCAGTCCCTTACTGTTTGTCAACAATCTCCAAAACATAAGGAGGCAACATTATTGCACCAACAAACTCCCCCTTTTTGGACGATTGATGACAAAACAGATAATCATCGAAGTAAAGATAGATAAATGTAAAATGAGTGAAACAAGAGTGAGTAAGCGTTACTTGCTCGAATATGGAATGAACTCCCCCTAAATGTATGCAGGGACGAAAGATATGAGATAGATTCTCCTGCAATAATTGAAATATATGGGGGAAGTTTCAAACATTCGAGACATTTGATTCGCACTGATGAGATATAATCCATCGAGATCTTAGTGCAATCAGGGTTAACTTCTGATAATAATTCCACCTGCAAGACAAATACTTCGAGAGAAATGGTGCAGCAGCAGGGGTTATTAATATTACAACACAGAAGTTAATCGAGTTTGACAACAAGGAGCAAATGGACTTGAAACGAAAGATTCAAACTCGAACGAAACCAAAACAGATGAAACACCAAAAGAAAATCTATCGAGACTCGATGTAATTCTCCCCCTTTTTGTCAACAAGTGTCAAAAAGGTGATGAATAACATGAGTGAAGAAGCGTATATCTTAAATCAATCAGTGGCACCTCCAGAAGAGCTGTCCGAGGAGATTTCTTCTTCGGAAGTGACTGGAATAGCTTCGTCTTCAGCAGCAACAGATTTTCCTTCAAGAATAAGAACTTGAGGCTGAGCAGACGAAGGAATTGCTGGAGTGGCCACAGGAACACGAGACTGCACATTGCCTTCGGTAGGTTTCTCTGTTGGTGATGTGGCTTCAGACTCATCAAGCAATTTACGCAGCCTTAGATGAAGAAGATCAGTTGTAGGCTCACGAGCAGGCAGAGAAGGAGTCCTATCTTGAAAATCTTCGAGAGTGAAGCCTTTGTCAATATAATCATAAAGCTCTTGGAGATTTACGTTCAGGAGTTGTTTTTCAGTAAAGAACTTGCGAAGCAATTTCCAGAGTCTTTTCTTATTTTCATCAGCAATCAGATGCATTATCCTCGTGTGATTGTTAATTGCATTCAGCTCGGAGGCAAGATGTTCTTTCTCACGTCTATCTTCTGCAATATGTTGCATGAGCAGCTGTTGAGTACGCAAACTGACTTCGAGTTGCGATGGAGGTTGAGGCGTAATCTTTCGATCACGCTGAGGCAGACGAGGCCCATCAAAGTGCTTGTGATAGTCGCGGGAGCTTGAAGCAGTCGACTTGCCCGAAGAAATATCTTCCATAACTTGCAGAGTATCGCGAACTAGAGGAATGAAACTTCTGTGGCTTTCCTTCGCAAGATACACTGTTCGCATTGCATGATCAATAACTTTCTGTATCCAGGGTGCATATACCTTGATGCAAAATGGATACTGAGCAGAATCCTTCAGGATATGCAGGAACATGTCTTCGACATCGAAAATATACCGTTCGGAGATTGCATATATCGCATTACGAAGAACATCTGATATTGACTTATCTGGATTCATGCTGGCCATCGGACAAATAGTGTAAGAGAGCATGTGAAACAATGTCTGATTCTCGAATGTCAAATGTTCAGGACGAGGAGGACCAGAGTAGTCTCGAATCTTGTCTTTGTCCATAGTGCACCGAAAAACTTCATCTGAGATAACGTCAATGTTATGAACTCGAATGTTAGTGTTACCGTGCTCAAAGCGAGGGAAATGGAAGTGCGAGACAAAATCTGTCGAAGTGCACTTGATGCGTTTTCCTTCGGTCATCCATTCCATAATCCATTTTGAGCTATCTTTTTCATCACCAGAAATGTACAAAGTTGCATAGAATTGAAGAATGATTTCCCTGTTCCATGGGTGCTCGAACTCAAAAATCTTTGTGAGGCAGAAATCATCTAGATCCTGTAGCAATTGATTAAAGCAGCCAATAGTTCGCATAGTAGGAATATCCAGAAATTCATGAGGAAAAATCATCTTGCTCTCATAAAGGACCCGAGAGTAATAAATTGCTTGTTCCTTGGTCCAGAACCGAGGTGATTCAGAAGTGCGCGGGCCATCATACGGACTGGCCTGAAAGAATTTTGGATGCGCATTCCGATTGAAAAGCGGTCCTTTAGCGCCTGCGCCTGTCAAGAACAATGGCAATTCTTCGTGAGGATATGGATATTTAAGTTCTTCTTCGGGAGAAATAACTTCATCACCGTACACAACTGAGTCAGATCAGCGGACAGAGACAGATTTGCGCTCGGAGGGACCAACATCTGCCATTCGTGCGACTGTATCGATGGATAATTTTAGTGGAGAGGGAGCAGGAGGCACAACAGACGGTGCAGCAGGGGCGGTTGGTACTCGAGCAGGTTCATCAACTTGTTTGTGCCCGTTGACAGATGGAACTGGGACTTGCGGCACTTCATGAGCTGGAGAGGTTTGAGGTTCGGAGCGATGAATTTCACCTTCCTCTGAAACAACATGTTGCGAGGGAATTTCAGCCCTAGCAGGGGAGACCACAGGCACTGATTCAGTTGGCCTTGACGAGGGAATTTCAACCCTAGCAGGGGAGGCCACAGGCACTGATTCAGTTGGCCTTGGCGAGGGAGGAGCATCCGTGTCCTTAACAGGTGGTGGCGAAGGAATAGCAGTCTCAGGAGATTTTTCTTTCTGAGACTGAGCATCTTGACGAACAGGCGACGGTTCCTTTGGAGCCGGAGGTACATGTTTCTTCGCCATTTTCTTTCGTTGGTTGATCTTTTGCTTCGCACTTTGATCAATATGGCCTTTAACTAGATCATTGTAGCCAGTTACTTTGGCTTGATGTTCATCACAAATTTTTCGAACAATTTCATCAAGATCTGTGTGAAAGCGCAACCTTTGGTTACGAAGAAGACTCATGGCTCGGTTGATATCCTTGTAGGAATCTTCGAGTGTGTTGATGATGAACTTTGATGAGGCAGTTTTCATTCGCTCATTACGATCCATTAGTTCGGCAGAGAGGGAATTAATCTCAACTGCGTCATCTCTCAGTTCTTGCACTACTGATGTTGCTTGAGCAATAACTTCGGCAGGGATAGGCAAAGATGCCACCTCTCCATCGAAAGGGTTCTCCACAAACTTATCGAGCTGCTCCATGATAAATATATGATTATAATAATGAGGTGCATCTGACTTGCCAGAGGGAGCAGTCTGAACAGGAATATGAACTTGCTCAGAAGGTGGCTTAGAAGCCAATGGTTGAATCAGTGTAGGTGCAAATTTAGCAACCTCTTCCTTCGGAGTAGAGGATTGAGAAGCATCTTGCTCGGTAGACGTCTTGATCTTCCTAACTTCAGGTATGGGAATGTTTTCGCCAGGCTTCGCAGTTTTCACTGGAGCATCAACTACCAAATCCTTCAAGTCAATTGCATCTGGATGCGGAGTTGTGTTCACGTGCTGTTTCATGGTGATAGTGGTAGCTGGCGTTTTTCTGGCAGGCATCTTCTTCGGTGGTGCCAAATTGTTCCGTAGATTAGGCAACACGGTTGAGGTGGTGATGTTCACATCCTCGCTGATAGCAGCAGCAACCTCTTCTTTGGTGAGCGGAGGATCATCTTCATCAGCCGAGGAATCATCCATATTTGCTTCATCTGCTGGTACAACCTTTTTCTTCTTCGGTGCACGCTTTCTCTTCGGAGCAGCAGCATAGGGATCATGCTTGTGTTTGGTGCGTCCTTCAGACATCCCTTCGGCCCTTTTCTTTTCCAAATCATCTTTGAGAAGACGAAGGTTTTCTTCTTCCCGAGCCTTTTTCTTTTCTGCCCTCTTAGCTCTTTTAACTGCATTGCGTTGGCGCTTAGCAAGTTCATCGGGATATGAGGCCGGAGTGCGAAGAGAGGACTCATGAGCATTTGCCGGACGAGGTGGTCTCTCTTGAGGTCCATTTGACTTGATTAGAGAAAGTTCTCGGCAGTGACCCCACGGTGGATGGAATGCAAAATTCTGAGCAAAGCGAGGGGCAACGAACTCATAATTGAACCATTTGCGCACCCAGTGGCGTCGAATCCATTGCTGTCGTGTATCTCGTTTGTGTTTTGATTCGCCTGGAACTGTGTTGTATCGGTCATGAGAAATATATTCAGCTGTGTTTGTGAGAGCTTGTCTGCCACCCCTCTTCTTTTTCGGAGCAGTGTCTACTTGCTCATCGTCATTTTGTTCGGCCCTTTTTCTCTTGCTGGTTGACGGGCCTACCGTTGGGCCCTTAGCATTCGGAGTTTTCATTCATCAGCAGTGCCCAATACAATATCATCTCTTTCAGGCTGGCTACGCTGAGCTGAATCTGCAACTGACTGCATTTTCCTGTGAACATAGATAGATGCGAGGGAAAATGGGGACAGGGTTACGAATGCACACATCTAAGATTTGGAAAAATAGAAATCGTTTTCCTAAAGAGGTAGATGCAGACTTTGAGAAATGTTTCGGGCGAAAGAAATGTAGAGAACGAACTAGTAGGTTCGAGGAAAATACTAGTATGCGTGCTAAGCATTCCGTTCGGATGAGACACAACACAAACCCTAGATCTGAAGTTTTTCGGATGCGAGGGACAACTACAAACCACATCCACAAAAGTTACCTAGCAGTAAGGATCTGAGAAATCGCAGTAAAACAAGGCTCTTTCTACCGCGGACGAACTTGAACTGGATGAACGGAAGAACAAGTTCGCACTGCACATACCCTAACTTGGTGATGTGCAGCAACTACAGCGGCGCGGAGACGAAGATGATCCGCGGCGGTGAGGGAGGACTCCGGCGACCCCTTTCCGGCAGTGAAGTGGCGAAGGTGGTCGGCGTCGTCGAGCTCGAGGAGGAGCAGTACGGTAGGGCTTCGGTGAGTGGCGATGGAGAAGACGCGAAGTGAATCGAGGAAGGGGGCAGCGCAGTATATATATGCGTGGGGAAAATGACCGCACCCTGAATCGGATTGGACGGACAGAGTCAAGGGACGTTTGCGATTCAACGGGTAGGATAAGCTGGCAGTTGATGATGAGCACGTGGCAACCGTCATCTAAGAACGTGGTCCAGACCTGGGCGGGAAACCCCAAATTTGGACGGCTTTCGCCAAAACAGATTAAGTTCGGACCGAACCTTTAACGTGGTCAAGGACACCAGATAAAGTTTTGTTCACAGATGAAGTTTGTGCATTCATAACAGAACAGCATAGACTGGAAGAGATAGAATAGAGGGAAAACAGGGTCCTAGATATTTCACTCAGACGAAGAAAAACAAATACTCGAGAGGAAAACTATGAGTGAAATTCATTCGGACAAACACAAAATCCTCAAGTGTAGCTCATCCAAGAGAAATTGTGGTGGCGTTACCCACCGTATAAGAACTGTATGACCCCGAGCGTCGCACAATTATCGTGGCACCCGGTTAGTCTAGTTCTTCATTAATGTATTCACTCTCAGAAAGAAAATTTCACTTTGTCGAAATTTTCAAATTCTTCGAGTGTTATGCACCCATTACTTCTAAGATGTGGAAGTGTTGGTACGGGTGCCGAGTCCAGCTTACTGCACGTTTGCGGAATCTAGGATATTTAGCTCACACCGTAACGCACAGAATCTTTTCTTGTCGAGAGGCTTGGTGAAGATATTGGCGAGATTCTCTTCGGTGTTGACGTGACTGATAACAATATCCTCTCGAGCAACATGATCGCGAAGGAAATGATGTCTGATCTCAATATGCTTGGTGCGAGAGTGCTGCACAGGATTGTGTGCAATTTTGATTGCACTCTCATTGTCGCACAATAGAGGGATCTTCTTGACCTTGATGCCATAATCCTTCAGAGTCTGCTTCATCCATAGCAACTGTGTACAACATGCGCCAGCAGCAATATATTCGGCCTCAGCCGTAGAGAGTGACATGTCCCCGAAGTAGATTTCCTGTCAACCCGGTCACCTGCATAATCTGAGTCTGAATAGCCAACGAGGTCAAACTGTGCTCCCTTAGGATACCATAAACCTAAGGTGGGGGTGTGAGCCAAATATCTCAGAATACGCTTGACCGCTTGGTGATGCGATTCTTTCGGTGCAGCTTGAAAACGAGCACACATGCAAACACTCAAGATAATATCAGGTCTGGATGCACATAGGTAAAGCAAAGAACCAATCATCGAACGATAAGCTTTCTGATCATAATCTTTACCGTACACGTCTGCGTCCAGCTGGCCATTTGTGGGCATGGGAGTTTTGTAACCCTTCTGTTTGCAATCTTGCATTTTGAACTTCTTAAGACAGTCTCTCAGGTATTTCTCCTAAGATATGAAAGTTCCATTGTCCTATTGACGGATTTGCAGTCCGAGAAAGAACTTAAGTTCACCCATCATAGACATTTGATACTTCTCGGACATCATTCGCCCGAATTCCATGCTGCAAGCATTGTTAGTACAACCGAAAATAATATCATCCACATAAATTTGACACACGAATAGATCGCCATCGATAGCACGAGTGAAAAGAGTGGAATCAGTGGATCCTGGCTTAAACCCTTTGTCGAGCAAAAACCTCTTTAGAGTGTCATACCAAACTCGAGGGGCTTGCTTCAATCCATACAGCGCCTTTTTCAACCTGAAAACTTTGTTAGGAAACTGAGGATTTTCAAAGCCAGGTGGCTGCCTAACATATACTTCCTCATCAATTTCACCATTGAGAAAAGCACTTTTCACATCCATTTGATAAAGCAGAATATCATTGTAATTTGCATAAGCGAGAAGAATATGAATTGCCTCAAGGCGAGCAACAGGAGCATAAGTTTCACCAAAATCAATACCTTCTACCTGTGTATACCCTTGAGCGACAAGACATGCTTTGTTCCTCACAACAATGCCATTTTCATCTTGCTTATTTCGGAAAATCCATTTTGTGCCGATGATATTGTGCTTCTTAGGATTCGGTTTGTCAACCAATTCCCACACATCATTTAATTCGAATTGCACCAACTCTTCTTGCATGGCATTCATCCAATCAGGATCATTCATGGCTTCCTCATACTTGGTAGGCTCTGTCAATGAGACGAAAGAGAAACTGTCATAGTAGTTAGCCAAACGAGTGCGAGAACGAGTTGTGGGTCTGTAACCTGGATTCTCGAGATCTTCGAGGATTAATGCAGGGTCAACTCGATTTGCCACTCGTGGGTGAGGATTTTCTTCTTGATTTTCATTTTCCTCAGTATCAGCATCAGGATTGGCATTAGTATCGCCATTTCCATCATGATTGCCATTTTGGTCGGCATTAGGATTTGGGTTGCCATTTGTGTTCGGTGCGGCATTTGCTTCGGTAGTAGCTTGGCATGTTCGTCGAGCTATGGGCATCATCATCGGAAGAATCAGGTACATTCCCTTCGACTGGCCTGACATCTCCAATAGCCATTTGCCGAATAGCATCCGAAATCGGAGGTTCATCTATCACATTAGGCAGGTGCTCCTTTTGGGAGCCGTTAGATTCATCAAACCGCACATTTACCGTTTCCATAACTTTCCCGTGGTGAGAGTTATAGACACGATAAGTATGCGGGTTCGAGCCATAACCAAGAAGAAAGCCTTCATGTGCTTTGGGTGCAAACTTAGAATTATGATTCATGTCACAAATGTAGCATGGTGCACCAAAAACACGTAGATAAGAAACATTCGGTTTCTTGCCAGTGATAAGCTCATATGAAGTTTTCTTAAGGAATTTGTGAAGATAAACACGATTCACAACATGGCAAGCAGTATTAATAGCATCAGCCCAGAAACGAATAGGAGTTTTATACTCATTGAGCATTGTTCTCGCCATTTCAATAAGAGTTCTATTCTTTCGCTCAACAACTCCATTCTGTTGGGGAGTGTATGCGGCAGAGAATTCATGAGTAATACCATTTTCATCGAGAAAATCTTCGATATGAGTATTTTTGAACTCAGTGCCATTGTCGCTTCTGACATGTTTAATACGCACTTCATATTCATTTTCAGCTTTCTTGGCGAATCTTTTGAAGATGTCTTGGGTGCAAGTTTTGTCTTCTAGAAAGAATACCCAAGTGTATCGAGAAAAATCATCAACAATAACCAGACCATAATGACTGCCTCCGAAACTTGCATAGTTTTGAGGCCCGAATAAATCCATATGAAGAATTTCCAGTGGTGTTGTTGTGGTCATAACAGTTTTTGATGAATGATGCTTCTTGGCCAATTTACCAGCCTCACAAGCAGCACAAAGACGATCCTTGTCGAATTTCATATCAGGAATACCACGGAGATGATTTTTCTTCACGAGTGTCTGCAAATTTCTCATACCTGCATGACCAAGTCTTCGGTGCCATAGCCATCCTTCGGTTGCTTTCGCAAGCAAACACGTTCGGACTGAGGGACCCTTAGAGAAATCTACAATATATAAATCACCTTTTCTATTTCCTTCGAATACGAAGGAATTGTCAGTGGCCATGAAGACAATGCATTTGAATTTAGAAAATAGAACTAGCATGCCTAGATCACAAAGCTTGCCGACAGACATAAGATTGAATCCAAGAGACTGAACAAGTAAAACATCATCAATGTTCTTATCCTTGGATATAGCAATTTTACCTAACCCAAGAACCTTTCCTTTGTTGTTGTCGCCGAAAGTGATGTACTTCTCAGGTGAAGCAGTTAAATTTGGGTCGACAAACAACGACTTGTCTCCGGTCATATGACTAGTGCATCCACTATCCATTATCCATTCGGTACACCCGGAGACATAGTCCTGCAGAGAAATCAGGCTTTCTTAACCACCCACATCATTGTAGGTGGCTTCGAAACATATGAGCGAGCAGGATATGATTTCTTTCGAAAATTATGTGAATTGTAACTTGAGTCAGTACGAGCATAATCGAAAGAATAAGCATTGAAGTTTCTTCGTGACGAATGAGTATAGTGGTTTGGTGAAGCAAGTATGTACTCATTCCATCGAATCTTTTCAAGGTTGTATCGAGCATTTTCTTCCTGCATGTTTAGTAGTCTAGTGACAGGTAATGCCTCGATAGTTTTCCTGGGCACCCAGATAGATTCCTTTGGGGGACCATTCCTGCTGTTTGGACCAACATAGCGAGCAACAGCCTCACCACGTTGATTTTTGAACAACTTATAGTTGTCCAGAGAATCATCATATGAGTATTCGGGGATTGGCGAGTCATATCCCGAAAGTAAAGCTGGATCGAGCATTTTGCTCTTAGCAGGCACCCACACAGTGCGAGGATATTGATCCGGTTCCCAGTAGGAGCCATTCTCATTTAGTTTCCTTTCGAAACCGATACCTTCCTTCCTGGGTTTTTTGTGAAGAATGGATTTCTTCAGAACATCACAGAGGGTTTGATGCCCTTTGAGAGACTTGAACATTCCTGTCTGAAGAAGATCCTTCAACCTAGCATTTTCATCAGAAACAAAACCATTTTCCTCGACCAAGGGGTTAGCATTCACAGAAGATTCAGCATTTGATTCAGCATTACTGCGTTCGAGACATTTTAAGCAAGGAGGTACAAACACTTCAGGTTTCTCTTTGAGTTGTTGGGTGAGAAGAGAATTTTCTCTAATCAAATCATCATGAGCCTCTCTTAGCAACTCGAGTTCCTGTTTCCGTTTCAGGTAATCATAAGTCAATCTTTCGTGGTCAGCCGAGAGAAAATCATGACGATCTGAGAGATCCTTCATTCGAGACTCGAGAGCGGAATACTCTTCGGTCAACGACTGATTTTTCTCCATCTCCTCAACCAACAACCCTTCAGACTTCCTGAGGCTTTTCTCAATTTTCTCGAGAGAGTTTTGTTGTATATTAGCAATTTTGATCAGTTTAGCATAGTCATCCTCATCAGAAGAATATTGATCACTGGAGTGAACCTTGTGATGTTTGGAGGATACCTTTTCTTTCGAAGCTTTGACCATGAAGCAGTACGCAGGAGACACGTTGTCGCTCGAATGATTTTCAAAGAAGTTCGATGCAGGAGTAGAGCCACATGCTATGCCAGCCATGCCAGAGTCGGAATCCTCCTCTGATTCATCAACCTCTTCGTTGTCAGAAGATGCTTCTTCTTCAGAATCCATTTCCTTGCCGATGTACGCCTTGGCCTTGCGTGAAATGTTCTTGCGGTTGGACGAGGACTTGGAGGGATTCTTCGAGGAAGATCTTGACGAGGACTTGGAGGAGTCCTTCTTCTTGAAGAACTTCTTTGTTTTCTTCTCGTCATCGGAGTCGTAGCTCTTGCTCTTGCTTTTGCCATTGTTTCCTGAATCATATCTTCCACTAGCACGGATTTCAGCTTCCCAGAGAGGGCAGTCCGAAATGAAATGACCTGGCTTTCTGCACTTGAAGCAGGTGTAGTCTCCTGTTGGCTTTGATGAAGATTTGGAGCCGCCAGAGTTGCTGGATCCTTTCTTCTGAAACTGATTTTTCCTATGAAGACGCTAGAATCTTTTCGTGATCAATGCGAGATCCTGACTAATCCTTTCGGTGTCATCTGAATCTTCATCGGCATTTCCTTCCGAGGAAGAATCAGGCACAGCCTTGAGAGCATGATTTTTTCGGTGACTTGAGCCATAGAGATCTCTCTTCTCTTCTTCTTGTTCTTCGTGGGTGTTTAGCCTTTCCATGATATCAGCAGAGTCGAGAACTTTGAAATCAGCCCGTTCCCGAATCATCAGAACAAGTGTGTCGAACGAACTGTCAAGAGACCGGAGCAACTTCTTCACAACTTCATGATCAGTGATGTCTTTGGCGCCGAGACCTTGTAGCTCGTTTTCAATGTCACTCAGACTATCGAAAGTTTGCTGACAGCTTTCATTTCCAATGCGTTTGAACCGATTGAACTTAGCCCGAAGTGTATCAATGCGAGCTTCTTTCTGAGTTGAAACACTCTCGTTTGTCTTTTCGAGAATGTCCCACAATAACTTTGCAATTTCACACTGACGGTAGCGAAGAAATTGAGCACGAGAGAGATGGCCACCAATTTCATCTTTAGCTTGAGCATCCATCTGAATGAGTTTCTTCTCGTGGTCAGTGGGGACCTGGGGTACTTCAACTGTGAATCCATTCTGCACCACATTCCACATATCATCATCAATAGCTCGGAGACGGATCTTCATCTTCTCCTTCCAGAAGGGATAGTCCGTCCCATCGAAGATGGGAATCTTGAGGTGCGACTTGTAGCTCACTGAAGACATACTTAAACTCCAAGGTGGATAGACCAAAATGAGCAGAGTCAAGGAGTACCTTGCTCTGATACCAATTGTAGGATCGAAGTATGTCTACCAGAGGGGGGGGAGTGAATAGGAGTTTTAAATTTTTCTCGGAAATATCAAAACTCTCGGAACCCAGCAGCGGAACGAATGAAAATACAGTAAACAGTGAGCGAATACAAACTACCGAATGGAAACCGATCACATGTACCGAGGTAAATCACATGATTGAAATCTGGCATGTCACAGTTCGAATATAAAGAAGGGTAGTAGAAGTGACCAGTGATGCACGATGGCGACAAGGTGTTTGGTAGACCAGTTCGCCCTTCTGCACAAGGACTACGTCTGGTTGGAGGGGTTGTGATTTAACACAGAAGATAAACTCTCTTCGCCCTATTCTCCTCGACAATTGGTTCGTCAACCAATGCCGATTACTCGTGGTAGATGCTTGACGGCGATCTCCAAACCTTCACTGAAGATAAACTCTCTTCAGCTCTCTTCGCGAACCACAATACTCTTGGTTGCTGAAGATTTTGCTCGGTGAAGACAATACTATTCGACACTCGAGCGGACACCTATCCGTCTAGAGAGTTGCAGCTCTCAAGAGTAATAGGCGGAGCGTACTGGACTTAGATTCTAGTGATGCTGAACCGCTATCTAATTTTTCGGCTCTAGGGTTTTTCTCTCGGTGGATTTTAAACTCAAATCTCTCGGAGAGGGGTTGCTCAACAATCTTCTCAGAATCAAAACGGAGCAGCCACTGGACAACGCCGGCGCGGGGTGGCTATTTATAGCCGCAGCCTTCCCTGATGGGAAATGACCATTTTGGACACGCGGTCCAGCCAATGGCCAACCAACACGTTCACAACGGTCGGATTTGGGAGCAACGGTAACATTACTTGCGGAGCAAGAAATGCTAACTCCTTGGTCTGAGTCAAATCTCTCGCAGCGAAGAAGATCACAGTCTCTTGCTGGCAAGTATTTGCTCGGAACACAATGAGATTTCTCTCGCATCTTTCATAGGGTTTGGGTTTAGCATCAGAGAATCATAGCTTCGAACGCTACATCCCTCTTAATAGTACGGTGGTCCTATGACTCAATGAAAAGAAACGAAACAACGAAAAGAATGCTACGTCTTCTCTTCGTCTTCAATTTCCTCGGCTACAGTCACTTCCTTCGGACAGGCACCGAACCAATTGCTTCACGTCAGCAATTTTTGAGGGTCACTCTTGTCGTCACATCCTTCGGTGATAACTTTCACTGCAACGCAGGGGATAAACTTCGGAGATATGAATCCAAACTTCTCTTAACTCCAGGGACCTGTTACTCTGTGTGCACTAGCAAACACATCAGTCCCTTACTGTTTGTCAACAATCTCCAAAACATAAGGAGGCAACATTATTGCACCAACATAAACAACTCCGAAGGCACTAATCCGAGAGTGGTGAATGGGCAAAGAATTAAGCACTATATTTCAGGTATGCCTATTAATGTTGAGACTAACATTATTCAAACTATGACACCGGAGGAATACATAAGAGTGACCTTCCAGAACACTCCAGAACTCTGAAAAGGAAGAGGTACGTGATACGGTAAGTAAACCGACTCCAAAAATTCCATAAAAATATTTTCTGTCAGTTTTGGAATATTAGAAAAAATACAAAAATAAGAAACAGCGGAGGGGACCAATGAGGTGCACACGAGGCACCAGGGCGCGCCACCCCCCCAGGCACGCCCTGGTGGCTCGTGGGCCCCTTGTGAGCCTTCTCGACTCCGTTTTCTTCTGTAATACTTGTTTTGCAAGATAAAAATTCTTTATATATACTCCAGGACGTTTTGACGAACGTATCGCAGAAATCTCCTCTGTTCTTGTTTCGTGCTATTTTTCTGACAGATCCAGATCGCCATGGCTCCCCAAAGGCTCTGTACCAAGCACCGTATTGTGCAACCATCACCGGGCAAATGCCCCTACAGCGAGGTCTACTACGAGTGGTCGTCGGGGGAGGAAGACAATGGCAAGGAGGACAAGGCCGAGGAAGTTGCGGGAACCCAGGCTCTAGAAGGAGGGCAAGCCATGCCCATGGAGGAGACCGCAGAGAAGGGAGATATCCTTCAACCCCTCTATGATCATCTTCCCCCATCCGTAATTGAAGCCCTAAGAGTCTTTGAAACAGTTAGTGCTCAAAATACATCTCTCACACGTGAAATTATTTTGTTGGAAGAGCAAAACATCACCCTTCGGAGCATTAACCGTAAATTGGAGTATCTGCTAAAGCTGAAGGACAAGCTCACCACTTCATCACACCACCATCACCGAAGAAGGAAACTTGAGTACATGGGTATGGGCACTCTCCTTCGCTTGTGCCAAGCTTGGGGGAGGTGCCTCGGTATCGTATCACCATCACTTTTATTATCTTTACCTATTTTTAGTTCGCTCCTTAGTTATTTCGTGATTTAGTTGAATAAAAGTTTAGTACGATCTATTATCGAGTGCTAGTTTCGTGATCTATCTATCTATGTAATTGAGTTGAGAGTTATATAATAAAGAGTAGTTTGAGTTTTTGCTTCTTTACTTTTATGTTTCAATCCTAGCAATGAAAATAATGAAAAAGATGATATGCTAATCTTATGGAAAGTAATGACATTACATAAAGAAAAGTATAAGTGGTAAAATTTATTGAAAGTTAACAAGCATAGCATTGGTCAATGATGCAATTCATGAAAAAATTAATAAGGGAAGAGAAGATTCACATGCAAATACATTATCTTGGACATCTTTTATGATTGCGAGCCCCCATTAAGTATTTTATGTCAAATTGTTGACGTTGGACAAGGAAGACAACATAATGAATTATGTTTGCTTATATTCACATAGAAGCTATATTGTCATATATCCTCCAACATGTGGTGCTTGCCCAATATCTTTGATAGCCAAAAATTTGCACCAAGTAGAGATACTACTTGTGCATCAAAAACCCTTAAACCCAGTTTCATGTCAAGAGAGTCCACTATATCTACCTATGGATTGAATAAGATCCTTCAAGTAAGTTGTTATCGGTGCAAAAAGCAATAAAAATTGCCTCTAAATATGTATGAACTTTTATTGTAAGGGAAAATAAGCTTTGTACGAACTTGTGATGGTAAAGAAATAAAAGCGACGGACTGCATAATAAAGGTTGCTATCACATGGGGCAATATAAAGTGACGTTCCTTTGCATTAAGAGCTTGTGCATCCAACAACAAAAAGTGCATGACAACCTCTGCTTCCCTCTACGAAGGGCCTATCTTTTACTTTTTATGCAAGAGTCAATAGTGGTCTCCTCTATTATTTTTATTTTTCTCTTTCGCAAGCATCATGTGGTGGGGAAGATCTAGGCATATATATCCAGTTGGATATGAGTGATCATGAGTTATTATTGTTGACATTACCCTTGAGGTGAATAAGTTAGGAGGCAAAATTATAAGCCCCTATCTTTCTATGTGTCTGGCTGAAACTTTTTGCTCCATATATATGTTGTGAGTGTTAGCAATCATAGAAGACTAAATGAGGGTTGAGTATGTGGACTTGCTAAAAAGCTCCTACATGAGACCCTTCCTGAAAATATGATGAATTGCAATTGCATTGTTGACTGAGAACATAGTTTGTTAGTTTTCAAGAAAGTTTATGTCTTATACTTCGTTATTGTGATGAATTGTTACTTGCTCATGAGAAGTTTTATGATATGGAATATTGCTGTTATAATAATGATCATGATGCTACTATGTCCGTATTTTGTTTTTTATCGACGCCTCTCTCTCTAAACATGTGGACATGATTATTGATATCGGCTTTCGCTTGAGGACAAGCGAGGTCTAAGCTTGCGGGAGTTGATACGTCCATTTTGCATCATGTTTTACTACTGTTATTTATAGTGTTTTTAATCAATATAACACTTTGTGGAGCAATTCTAATGCCTTTTCTCTCTTAATATGCAAGATTTACATAAGGATGGAGATTGCCGACAGCTGGAATTCTGGACCTGAAAAAGCTATGTCAGAGATACCTATTCTGCACATCTCCAAATGATCTGAAATTCCACGAAGATTTATTTTGGAATAAATAAAAAATATTGAAAGAAAGAAGTACCAGAGGGGGCCACCCAGGTGCCCACGAGGCACCAGGGCGCGCCACCCCGCCCCCCCACAGGCGCGCCCTGGTGGCTCGTGGGGCCCCTGGCCAGCCTTCGGTGCCCATTTTATGGTATATAAGCCCATTTGCCCTAGAAAAAATAAAGATAAGACTTTTGGGATGGAGCGCCGCCGTCTCGAGGCGGAACTTGGGCAGGAGCACTTTTGCTCTCCGGCGGAGCGATTCCGCCGGGGATACTTCCCTCCGGGAGGGGGAAATCGAAGCCATCGACATCACCAATGATCCTCTCATTGTGGGAGGACCAATCTTCATCAACATCTTCAACAGCACCATCTCATCTCAAACCCTAGTTCATCTCTTGTATTCAATCTTTGTCTCAAAACCTCAGATTGGTACCTGTGGATTGCTAGTAGTGTTGATTACATATTATAGTTGATGCTAGTTGGTTTATTTGGTGGAAGATTATATGTTCAGATCCAATATGCTATTTGATACCCCTCTGATCTTGGACATGAATATGATTTGTGAGTAGTTACTTTTTTTCTTGAGGACATGGGAGAAGTCTTGTCATAAGTAATCATGTGAATTTGGTATTCGTTCGATATTTTGATGATATGTATGTTGTTGATTCTCTTAGTGGTGTCATGTGAACGTCGACTACATCACACTTCACCATCTTTGGGCCTAAGGGAATGCATTGTGGAGAAGTAATTAGATGATGGGTTGCTAGAGTGACACAAGCTTAAACCCTAGTTTATGCGCTATTCCGTAAGGGGCTGATTTGGATCCATATGTTTAATGCTATGGTTAGAGTTATCTTAATTCTTCTTTCGTAGTTGCGGATGCTTGCGAGAGGGGGTAATCATAAGTGGGACGCTTGTTCAAGTAAGAACAACTCCCAAGCACCGGTCCACCCTCAAATCAAATTATCAAAGTAGCGAACGCGAATCAAACCAACATGATGAATGTGACTCGATGAAATTCCCATGTGTCCTCGAGAACGCTTTGCTTATTATAAGAGATCTTTCCGGCCTATCCTTTGCTACAAAAAGGATTGGGCTACCTTGTTGCACCTTAGTTACTATTGCTACTTGTCACTTGTTACAAATTATCTTGCTATCAAACTACTTGCTACCGATAATTTCAGTGCTTGCAGAAAATACCTTGCTGAAAACTGCTTGTCATTTCCTTCTACTCCTCGTTGGGTTCGACAATCTTACTTATCGAAAGGACTACGATTGATCCCCTATACTTGTGGGTCATCACTTCTCAAGTATCTAAAGAAGGTTCTCCCCGCAGGGAACCTATGTCCTACTAGTGTCCATGAGGCCAAGAAAATTGTGTGCCCTCTTGATCTGCCGCACATTAGATACCACACATGCATCAATGATTGCATCATTTATCGGAAGGAGCACGCTGAAAAAATCAGCTGTCCGGTGTGCAATGCTTCTCGATACAAGAAGGCCGGAAAGAAATGTCCTCAGAAAGTTGTATGGTACTTACCGATCACTCCCCGTCTGCAGCGTTATTTCGTAGATCCTAAGGAAGCAAAGCTCATGTGTTGGCACGCGGAGAGGGTGAAGCCCGACGATGGAGATGATCCGAAGCTGAGACACCTCGTGGATGCAAGCCAGTGGAGAGCGTTCAACGCCGAATATCGATATTTCGCAGGAGATCCAAGGAACATCGTGCTTGGTGCGAGTACCGATGGCATGAATCTGTTTGGCAACCAGAACAACAACCATAGCACATGGTCCATGTTTGTATGGATGTACAACCTCCCCCCCTGGATGTGCATGAAGACAAAGTACATACACATGAGCATGCTGATTCAAGGGCTGAAACAACCGGGAAATAATATTAATCTGTATCTGGGGCTACTGAAAGAGGAGTTAGACACGTTATGGAAAACACCGGTCAAGACATGGGACACCAGCAAAGGAGAATATTTCTATATGAGAGCCGCTCTGATGATGACAGTGCACGACTATCTCGGTTACGGATATGTCGCGGGACAGGTGTGCCTCGGATATTGTGGATGCACCTGGTGTGTGGATGATACAACGTCTCAGCAGCTAACGAAAGATGGCAGGTCTGGGAAAATCATGTACATGGGGCATCGAAGATGGATCGAGAAGGATGACCCGTGGAGAAACCATGGAGATCTATTCAATGGTGAGGCTGAGCATCAAGGACCTCCACGTAAGAGGAGCAGCGCCGAAATCTATGAGTTGTTGAAAAACTAGGAAGAGTGCCCCGCGCCAGGAAAGATGAAAAAAGCGCCGGAGCCACTGTTGAAGGTATGGAAAACAAGGTCAGTTTTCTGGGACTTGGAGTACTGGCCCAAACTCGACATGCCTCATTGCCTTGATCAAATGCATATCACAAAGAATGTCCTCGAGAGTTTGCTTGGGACACTGATGAACATGCCGGACAAGACCAACGATGGGCCGAAGGTAAGAAAAGACTTGGAAGATTTCGAAATCAGGGCAGATCTCCACATGCCCCTTAAAAAGTCGTCGGAGGACACGGAGAAGGAGACGGAGGTGAGGGACAGGGGCAAAAAAGTCAACAAGAAGAAAGAGCAATATTGCCCCCCTTCTTGCTTCACCTTAAGTCCGAAGGAGATGGATCAATTCTTCAAGTTCCTCACTGGAATCAAAGTTAGTTCCGGTTACTGTGGGAAGATAAGCAGATTTCTAGACACGAAGAAGAAAAAGTTCAGTGGGATGAAGTCTCGTGACTGTCACGTCATGATGACGCAGATACTCCCTCTTGCCATTAGAGGGATAATGGACCAGCACGTCCGTGACACGCTTACTGGTCTCTGCAACTTTTTCGACGTTATCTCTCGAAAGTCGATCAGTGTGAAGCAACTCCGAAGGCTACAGGAAGAGATCATTGTCATAATTAATGAGCTTGAGATGTACTTCCCGCCCGTGTTCTTTGACGTCATGGTGCATCTGTGTGTCCACATTGTGGATGACATCATCGACCTCGGGCCGACATTCCTGCACAGCATGATGCTGTTCGAGAGGATGAATGGGGTCATCAAAGGATTCGTTCATAACATGTCCCGTCCGGATGGAAGCATCGTCCAGGGCTTTCTGACCGAAGAGTGCATCTCCTTCTACGAGAATTATCTAGGCATCGGAGACCCTGTTGTTGGTTTTCCCGTCAACAAGCACCTTGGGAGGCTCAGAGGTGAAGGTCATACCAACGACCGGAGGGAACTGCATGTGGACCACTCGGGTCGACGCAACGACTTTAACATAGCAAACTTAGTAGTGCTACAGCAACTAGACGTGGTAGATCCTTTTGTGACACTGCACAAAGAGACCATCGCAAAGAAATACCGTGACCGGGGGCTGCGCAAGACGGATGCCGAAGTTATTAGAGAGCACAACCTCACTTTCTTGACTTGGTTCAAACAGCATGTTCTTGCTAATCCCCCGGAAGAGGGCTCTACTGACGGATTGCTCATATACGCCTTAGCACATAGCCCCGCGCCCAACCTCCTGACCTATTAGGCATACGATATCAATGGATACACATTCTACACGGAGGCCAAAGATATAACCAGTGATTACCAGAACTCTGGGATGACGATGGAATGCATGACCGACAACAACGGTGCAACTGAAAGAATCTATGGAAGGGTCGAAGAGATCTGGGAGCTTGACTACTCTGGACTGCACAGTGCGACGATGTTTCGTGTCAGATGGGCTAAGTCCGTCCATAGAGAAAACCGGTTCTTCACTACCATGTCCATACCCGACGCCAAGAGCGCTACCGTGAACGTCATCGCCAAAAATGAGCCATGGGTACACGCTAAGCACGTGACACAATGCTTATTCCTAACCGACCCGAGCAATCCGAGCCGTGTTGTCATGAGGAGAGACAAAAGGTGTATCGTCGGAATGGATGGAGTTGCCAACGTGGAAGACTACGACCAGTACGGTGACCCGATGAGGGAAGATGATGATGCCGATGAAGCATACGTCAAAAGAAAAAGCAAGACTACATTACCTAAGAAAGATTGTACTCCATGGAAAAGGATAAGTCACAACGAGGGGCTCAATTATTCGACGGCGAACAAGAAAGGAAAGAAGATCACTCTTAAACATCGTTGACGCTGAGAAACTATCATTTATGTATGTATCTATTTTGTATACGCACTAAACCGCACGGGTTATCGGTCAAATGATGTAATATATATTATATATGCACTAATATATCGCCTCAGTTATATACATTGTATCCCCTTCCCACCATGGTAATTCCCGCGACATTCGCTCAGTTTGGGAGGACACGTTCCCATCGACTGCGAGGAAATGAAAAGAAAAGGGAAAGGAATAGAAAAGAAAATGAAAGGAAAAAGGAAAAATAATAAAAAGAAATGAAAATAAAAGAAAAAAGGATAAATAATAAAAAGCATATCAGTAGCGTGGGTCTGAATCCCGCGCTATAGCTAACTTAGCTATAGCGCTGGTCTGTACCCCGCGCTACTGCTAATAAGCATAGCAGACCAGCGCTATAGCTAAGTTAGCTATAGCGTGGGATTCAGACCCGCGCTACTACTAAGTTTGACTTACTACCACGCGGGCCTCCCTCCCTCTCCCCATTCCCCCATTCCCGGCCGTTGCCGCCCTCCTCCTCCGCGGCGTGCCCCCCTTCTCCGCGCCGCTGCCGCCCTTCGCGAGCTCCTTCCCTACGTCGCCGTTGCCCCGGCCCCGAGCCCCTGCCACCGTCACCGCCACCGTCGCCCGAGGTCACCGGAGCAGAGGCCGCCGCCACCCGAGGTCGCCCCTCCTCATCGTCGCCGCATCCTCCTCCGCCCGCTGCAGCCCTCTCCGCCGTCGCCGCCCTCCTCCGCCGCTGCAACCCCCTCCTCATCGTCACCGCCCCTCCTCCGGTGAGTATCCTCTCTCTACCCCTCCCCCTCTCTTCTCTGTGCTAGTTCTAGGGTTAATTAGGTTAATTAGTGTTTCATCAATTAGGGGGATTTTAGTTCTAGGGTTCTAGGGTTCAAATTGTAGACAGTAGGAATTTTACAATAGGGTTAGTTCACTGAACTTTTATTAGGACATAATTGTTATTAGGATAAAAAAATTATTAGGATAGAAAATTCAGTTAACTAAACAGTTCGGTTAACTTTATATAGAGTAGGAAATTTATCTCTGTTTTAGGACATAAATTTTCTCTGTTTTCTATTAACTAGGGCAAATTTTGTTAGGACATAATTTTTCTCAGTTTTCTATTAATAGATCATAATTAGCTTGGGAAAATTAGCTAGCTAGGGCAAATTTTCTCTATTTTCTATTAATAGAACCTCAGTTTTATTTTTTGGGGATTTTCTTCAGGTTCTATATTTTCTTGAAGTGGTCCTGTTATATACAAAATTGAAGTGGTTCGATTGTGCCGAAGTGGCCTTTTCTTATTTGTAGGGAATGACTCTGAGTGGCCTATGTTTTGTTGGAATGTTGATTCATTTCTGTTCCAGTGAATTTCAGGCGCTCGATATTTGTAGGGATTCATTTTATTGTAGTTTGAGAATTAAACGAGCAAACTTAACCGTACGTAGGAAACATGTCGAACAACGATGAAGCCGGGGCTTCTGATCATCATGAGGTCGACTATCCCTTACAGCATGAACACGATTACCTCGACTTTTTGTGTAGTCACGCATACGAAGGTTTGGAGGGCCCCCTTGTCATAGCGGACGGTGCTACTGCCGCCGACCCCGACATCGACACCACCACCGGCACCGATGGCACCGACACCGGTGCCGAGACCGGGGCCGAAGCAGAAGAGTACGAGGTCACAACGTCCAAACAAGCTTGGCACCGGCAGACTGGTGGTCGCAGAGGTGCACCCCGGCAAATTTGAGCCAATAGCGCCGGAGGAAGCTCGCAAGAACTACAGCAACCAACTTGGATGCATCCTACGGGACATCGTGAGCATCAATGCCACGGACTTAAGGAGTAAACCAAAAAATATGGAGCACCTCCTCCTATCGAAGTTGCACAAGAGATACCATTTCCCCGGCCGCGATGACACCAAACTTCCGTGGGAAGATCATGCCATGAAGAAGATAAACGACGCCGCCATGGGGAAGTTCAGCGGCGCATTGTCCGCCTGGAAAGTCAGGGTGAAACGATACTCCAAGCTTTTTGAGGAAAATCCCACACTTTCGGAAGAGGACTACGAAAAATTCAAGGAAACTTGCGCTACCGATGATGCCAAGCGTAAGTCCGAGAAATTCAAGGGGCTTCAACTAAGGAACACTGGGAACCACCGCCTCGGAAGCCGTGGTTACATTGGCAAGAAACCCATATGGGATAAGGAGGACGCGGAACGTGAAGCCGCGGGGATCCCAGACCCCTTGGCGGAGTTCACCGACCCACTGGAGCATGACTTCATCAGGGCTTGGTACAAGTGGGACAAAGAAAAAAAGGTTTTCTACATGGACGAGCCCATGAGGAAGTTGATGAGAATACTGGTAATTACCACCTTATATTAGCTTCTGATTAATTCAACTACATATTGTAGTAACATTTGTAAACGGGTCAATGTTCCTTTTGCAGAAAGATCAACACAAGCTTGCGGCCGAAAGCGAATCGTCGTCTCCGTCGTCGGCGAGGCCCATGTGGGACACCCCTCTCAACTGGTCCTTGAACATACTGAAGGGACTCCCTCCGGGCAAGCGGCCGCAGTATGGACGTGTGCACGGTCTCGGAGACGCCGCCACATGGAAGTATTACTAGCACGAGGACCCGGAGGCCAAAAGGCAAAGAAGGAAGTTCAGTCAGGTGAACATCGATGAGAAGGTGGCACTTGCGGTCGACAAAAAATCAGCTGAGACCCAAGAAGTCATGAAATCTGAGGTCCTCAATGTGGCAGTCGAGGTAGCAATAGTTGCCTGCAGAGGGGACTTCGTATCTTCGGTTAATGCCTTGGTTCTGATTGTTGTCGACTGGACGAAGAAAAACCCAGACAAAGGGCCAGAAGACTTTCCCATGCCCAGCTTCGTCGGGAGCAACTCGGTGACCATCGCACCACTAGCACCTGCTGCCACTACTGCACAAGGTCTCGCACCCGCTCATAGCAGCCCATCCTCTGTCTCTGGCGTGCGAGGCGGGGCTTCGAATTTGGCTGAGCTCGACGCCCTCACGGTAATTACGCGTCGCACCAACATATCTATAATCTTCTGCTTCCGTTCCCTTTCGGATGTCTGATGCCGCAGACATGTCTTTGCAGGCCGACGAAACCCCGTGCACCATACTGTACATGATCAACGTCCAGAAGGTGGATGTGGGAACCGCGATGATACAGAAGCCTATGGAACGCTTGTTCCACGGCCAGCCGATCCCCGTTGGCACCTTAAGGGTTTCCTTGGCGAGTGTCAAAGCGGGCCACGAGGATTTGGCTCCTCCAGTACGGCTCGGGGGAGAGGAGGACGAGACCCCGATGCGGCTTGGACAATGCAAGGGTTGGATGCTGCTGTGGCCGAAGAATCTACTTCGTGTGGAGGCGGCCGAGAGCACACCAACGACAACATCACATCAGCAAGGTATGAACACCACCCCGCCTACGCAATTACCAGCGCCTGATCTCGTGCCGGGTGAGAGCGGCGGACGGCACGAGGAAGGGGGTCCAATAGTGGATGATGAAGTCGTCCCCGTGGAACAAGAAATGGATGATGAGATGGAGGAGAACCCTCTTCGGTTCCTCAATACCGGCGCCTATGATGACAGACAAATGATGAGTCAGCCATATGACTCGGGCTATGAGCATGCGGATGAGGAGATCGATGATGTGCCCGGGTAGGAACGTCCTAGGGTTGATTGCAAGAAGTCTCTCTTCATGCAATCCTCACAGGACACGCCTCCAGATGCCGCCTCAACGCAGGGTCAACTAGCCGAGGGTCGTAAAGTGCTTAGCCTGACAACACTGGTGGCGGGGGTAAGGAAGGGTCTGGACGGTCAACCCAAGAAAAAGGAGAGGAAGAGACCGCCGAGGAGAGGCTTTGCTGCCGCCAAAGCTGCCAAAGCTTCTAGCAGCCAGCCGACCGATTTTGCAGACCGTGTACCGGTCAAAGGTGCGGTGATGTTCCATGTTGCGGGCGAGCCGATCCTACTACCAAAACTGCTAGAGGGCATATCAGGGGATCTCAGGAGACTGCACGACCATGTGCTGTCGACTGAGAAATGTCTTCTCGCCTCGGAGGATCTAGGATATCCGCTTTACGTGGTTTGTGTGCATGAGGGCAAGTGCTACGTTGACACACTGCCCGCGGAGTTGTTCTTCCTGCGGTTTGATCACATCTTTGAGATGTTTCTCACGAGGCGGCTCGATTTTACGATCGTCTGCCTTTTTGCGCTACATATGAATTTCGTCATCAGGAGAGAACAAATCTCGCAAATCTCACTGGCGGATCCATACTACATGCATGAGTCCTTCTTGAGTCTCGGCGACTTTGAACATAAAGCTGCTAGGGAGTACATCGAATACTTCATGATAACGAATAAGGACAAGGAAGCGGTTCTCCTGCCTTATCATCCAATGTAAGTCATTGCCGGACAACCCTTTCGTACATTTCAATCATTCCTTCGCTCATATGGAGACTAATTTGAGGTGTTATTTTTCCCGCAGCAACGGGCACGCCGTCCTTATCGTTCTTTTCCCGCGAGTCTCCCACGCTGTGTATTTCTACTCGTCCAGAAACTACAAGAAGAAGGACTACACCCACATAATGGATATTCTGGATGATGCTCTCCATGGCTTCAGCATGAGGGGTGGCCACATCGTGATCTGGAAACAAAGGAAGAGCAAGCCGGGTTTCTCGCATAAAACTACCTTCTGCTCCATCCATCAACCAACAGCAAGCAAGAACGATGGATTCTACCGCCTCCATCTCATGATGGAGTTCAGAAGGGATCACCAACAGCTTCGCATGACAACAAGAAACGATGAACATATCCGCAAATGGGCAGAATCCTTAGGAGACGAACCGGATTATAAACTCAGAGATGACTTCTTTCGCATCCAAAAGGACATTGCAACGATCATCATGAAAGAAGTCGTCGAAGAGAAGGGGATACCGTCTGAACTCGCATAGGCCTACAACGTTTGGACCTGACGCCGTTCACGAAGCTAGGGTGCATCCTCCCGGATATGGATGGATGGAACTTCCAGTGATTGAAGATGCCGATGATGATGTGTCGGTTGAACTTGTACTTTCTGTAGCGATGAAACTTTGTGATGTCAACGGTCCTGCTGAACTTGCGTAACGCTATTTTGTTAGTTTGAGTACGATGACCTGCGTACATCTAGTTAATCAGTTTGGGTACGATGAACCTGTGTTGATTAATTATGTTTACTATATGTTGCATCTATTAGCTAACTCTTTCTTTTCGTGTTGCTCAACTATATTATGTTGCATATTATTGTTGAATTCGCTTGATGAGGATGCATCTCTAACAGGTACATAAGTCCTTGATGCCGAAGAAGTGCTATGCCGTGTACATAGGGAGGGTTCCGAGAGTGTACGACGTGTGGCCCGAGTGTCAGGCCCAAGTGTTACGGTTCTCGGGCGGCAGCCATAAAGGGTTCGATAGCAGACAAAAAGTAGAAGCTAGTTACTTGAGGTTCACGCTAGTGCGAGAGAGGAATCAGAACCGGCGCCTCATGTACTGCATAATTCCGCTCTTACTCATAGTGATAGCTCTTCTCTTCTATATCATCGTTTAGATGGATGACGATGTAGTTGCATGTATTCGAGACATGTCATAACTTGTATCGCTATTTCGAGATGATGAGGAGAGACATCATTTGTGTTGCATGATGATTATGATGATGACATGATTTGATGAGACTATTTGTATGTGTATGCTATGATTAGATTTGTATGTGTATGATATGATGAGACTATTGTGTGTATGATGTTTGATAGAGACTATTGTATAAAACCTCTACAAATATAGAGGAAATATGCTGCAGAAAAAAAAATTCAAAAAATAATAACAGTAGCGCGGGGTATGCGTGTTGCAGCAGCGAGGCTTTAGCAGTAGCGCGCTCTAAATAGCAGTGCTGCAGCTTTTAGCAGCAGCGAGGTTACGTAAAACGCGCTACTGATACATATGGATAGCAGTAGCGGGGGGGGGGGGGTACCCGCGCTACTGCTAAACGTTAGCTGTAGCACCGTACCAGTAGCGCGGGCACCCACGCTACTGCTAGTCGTTTAACCCGCGCTACTGATAAGCTTTTCCCTAGTAGTGTTACTTTGTCTACATCATGTCATCTTGCTTAAGGCGTTACTCTGTTTTCATTAACTTAATACCCTAGATGCATGCTGGATAACGGTCGATGGGTGGAGTAATAGTAGTAGATGCAGGCAGGAGTCGGTCTACTTGTCTCGGACGTGATGCCTATATACATGATCATTGCCATGAATCCGTCATACTTATTTGCTTTTCTATCAATTGCCCAACAGTAATTTGTTTACCCACCATATGTTTCTGTGCTCGAGAGAGAAGCCTCTAGTGAAAACTATGGCCCCCGGGTCTACCTTTATCATATATAAAAAACCAAAAATACTTTGCTGCAATTTATTTACTTTTATTTTATTTAGTAATTTACTTTATCTATCTATCACTATCAGAATTAATCCTTGCAATAACCGCTAAGAGGATTGACAACCCTCTTATTTGCGTTGGGTGCAAATGTTTGCTTTTGTGTGTGCAGGTGCAGCTAAAGAGATTTTGTGTGGTTCTCCTACTGGATTGATAACCCTGGTTCTTAGCTGAGGGAAATACTTATCTCTACTATACTGCATCATCCCCTCCTCTTCGAGGAAAATACCAACGCAGTCTACAAGTAACAAAGCGGCAGAGAACTCATGGGTGATGCCATTTTCGTCAAGAAAGTCTTCGATATGAGTATTTTTGAACTCAGTACCATTGTCACTTCTGACGTGCTTGATGTGCACGTCATATTCATTCTGAGCTTTCTTGGCGAACCTTTTGAAGATACCTTGAGTACAAGTCTTGTCTTCGAGAAAGAATACCCAAGTGTAGCGAGAGAAATCATCAACAATAACAAGACCATAATGACTGCCACCAAGGCTAGCATAATTCTAAGGCCCGAATAAGTCCATATGAAGAATTTCCAGAGGTCTAGTCATGACAGTTTTTGACGAATGATTCTTCTTGGCCAATTTTCCGGGCTCACACGCAGCACAGAGACGATCCTTGTCAAATTTCACATCAGGAATGCCACGAAGATGATTTTTCGTCACAAGAGTCTGCAGATTCCTCATACCTGCATGACCAAGTCTTCGGTGCCACAGGCAACCTTCTGTTGCTTTTGCAAGCAAGCAAGTTTGGACTGAGGGACCCTTAGAAAAATCCACAATATATAAATCACCCTTTCTATATCCCTCAAAGACGAAGGAATTGTCAGATGCCATGAATATGATACACTTGGTGATGGAAAATAGAACTAGCATGCCTAAATCACAAAGCTTGCCAACTGACATGAGATTGAATCCAAGAGACTGAACAAGTAAAACATCATCAATGTTCTTGTCCTTGGATATAGCAATTTTACATAGCCCAATTACCTTTCCTTTGTTGTTGTCGCCGAAAGTAATATACTTCTGAGATGAAGCAGTTAAGTTAGGGTCGACAAACAATGACTTGTCTCCGGTCATATGACTAGTGCATCCACTATCCATAATCCATTTGGTACACCCGAAGACATAGTCCTGCAAGAGAATTAGGCTTTTTTAACCGCCCACATTTTTGCAGGTGGCTTCGAAACATATGAGCGAGCAGGATATGAATTCTTTTGATACCCATAAGAATTGTTTCTCGAATGGGTATGAGCATAATCAAAAGAGTAGGCATTGAAGTTCCTTCCAGAGGAATGAGTAAAGTGATTAGAAGAGGTATGCGTGTAATCAGTTACTCCGGCCTTCTTTAAGAGGTAGCGAGCATTTTCAGCCTGCATGGTTAGTAGCACAGTTACAGGTAGTGCTTCGATAGTTTTCTTTGGCACCTAGTTGGTTTGTTTCGGGGGTCGATTTCTGCAATTTGTCCAATGTAGCGAGCAAATTCCTCACCACGTTGGTTCTTGAACAATTTATAATTGTCCAGAGAATCATCATCAACATATTCGGGAGTGGGACAATCATAATCCGATGGCAGAGCAGGGTCGAGCGTTTTGATCTTTGCTGGAACCCATGCAATATGAGGATATTGTTCAGGTTCCCAGTAAGTGCCATTTTCATTGAGTTTCTTTTTGAAACTCAATCCTTCTTTCCTGGGATATTTGTGAAGGATGGTTTTCTTCAGAAGATCACATAGCGTTTGGTGTCCTTGAAGACTTTTGAACATTCCTGTCTGAAGAAGTTCCTTCAACCTAGCATTTTCATCAGACATAGAACCATTCTCCTCGACAGAGGGTTAGCACTCGTAGAAGATTCAGCATTAGATTCAGCATTACTGCGTTCAAGGCATTTTATGCAGGTTGGAACAAACACTTCAGATTTCTCCTTGAGTTGTTGGGTGAGAAGAAAATTTTCTCTGATCAAATCATCATGAGCCTCTCTCAGCGACTTGAGTTCTTGTTTACTTTTAAGGTAATCATTTGTTAATCTCTCATGATCGTCCGAGAGAAAATCATGGCTATTTGTCAGTTCTTCCATTCGAGACTCGAGAGCGGAATGCTCTTCTGTCAACGACTGATTTTTCTCCATCTCCTCAACCAACAACCCTTTAGATTTTCTGAGAGTTTTCTCAATTTTCTTGAGGGAATTCTATTGCTTCTTAGCAATTTTGATCAACTTAGCATGGTCATCCTCATCAGAAGAAAATTGATCACTGGAGTATACCTTGTGATGTTTGGAAGGTACCTTTTCTTTCGATGCTTTAGCCATGAAGCAGTAGGCAGAAGACACGTCGTCGCTTGAATGATTTTCGAAGAATCTTGATGTTGGGGTAGTGGCACATGCAATCTCGGCCATGCTGGAGTCTGAATCATCATCGGACTCAGCAACTTCTTCGGAGTTAGATGACTCCTCTTCATTAGAGTCCATCTCCTTTCCAATGTACGCCTTCGCCATGCGAGAGGTATTCTTGCGGTTTGACGAGGACTTGGAAGGGTTCCGTGAAGAAGATCTTGACGAGGGCTTGGAAGAGGAACTGTCCTTCTTCTTGAAGAATTTCTTCGTTTTCTTCTCATCATCAGAGTCATAGTTCTTGCTCTTCCCTTTTCCTTGGTAGCTGTTTCCTGAGTCAAATCTTCCACTGGCATGAATCTCAGCTTCCCAGAGAGGGCAGGCCGAGATGAAATGTCCTGGTTTTTATTCACTTGAAACAGGTGTACTCTCCAGTAGGTTTTGGTGAACGCTTTGAACCGCCAGAGTTGCTGGAACCTTTTCTCTGAAACTGATTGTTCTTTCAGAAGCATTGGAACCTTTTAGTGATCAATGCTAGATCCTTGCTGATCCTTTCTGGGTCATCAGAATCTTCCTCGGCATTGTCTTCTGAGGAAGATTCTGCCATAGCCTTGAGAACATGACTTTTTTGGTGACTTGAGCCATATAGATCTCTCATTTCTTCTTCCTGTTCTTCATGAGTGTTCAGTCTTTCCATGATATCAGCAGAGTCAAGAAACTTGAAATCCGCTCATTCACGAATCATTAGAACAAGGGTGTCGAAGGAACTGTCAAGCGAACGGAGCAACTTCTTCACCACTTTGTGATCAGTGATGTCTTTGGCGCCGAGACCTTGCAGCTCATTTGCGATGTCACTTAGACGATCGAAGGTTTGTTGACAGCTTTCATTCCCTATTCTCTTGAACCGATTGAATTTTGCTCGAAGAGTGTCGATGCGAGCTTCTTTCTGAGTGGAAACACCTTCATTGATCTTCTCTAGGATGTCCCACAATTCCTTCGCAGTTTCACACTGGCAACAGCGAAGAAACTGAGCACGAGAGATATGGCCACCGATTTCACCCTTGGCCTGAGCATCCATGTGGATAAGTTTCTTCTCGCGGTCAGTGGGAACCTGAGTTATTTCGATTGTGAACACATTCAGCACCACATTCCACATATATATCGTCATCAATTGCTCGGCGACGGATCTTCATCTTCTCTTTCAAGAAGGGGTAGTCCGTCCCATCGAAGATGGGGATCTTGAGGTGTGACTTGTAACTCACTGAAGACATACTTAAACTCCAAGGTGGTTAGATCACAATGAGCAGAGTCAAGGAGTACCCTACTCTGATACCAACTGTAGAAACGAAATATGTCTACCATAGGGGGGTGAATGGGAGTTTTAAATTTTCTTTCGGAAGCTTCAAAACTCTCGGAACCCAGTAGCGGAGGGAGTGTTAATAGATTTGAGTGAGCGAATGTAAACTAGCGAACGAGAACTAAATGCATACATTGAAGATAATCACATGGTTGAATCTAGTCATGCAATGCAGATCGAATGAAAAGAAGTGAAGGGATAACCAGTGATGCTCGATGGCGACAGAGAATTTGGTAGAGCAGTTCGCCCTTCTGCAAAAGGACTACGTCTGGTTGGAGGGGTTGTGATTTAACCCAGAAGATAAACTCTCTTTGCCCTATTCTCCTCGACAATTGGTTCGTCAACCAATGCCGATCACTCGTGGTAGATACTTGAGGTGATCTCCAAACTTTTACAGACTTCTTCTTCGAGAACCACAATCACTCTTGGTCTCTGAAAAAATTGACACCTAACTGTCTAGAGAGTTCGCAGCTCTCAAGAGTAATAGGCAAAGCGTACTAGACTTAGATTCGAGTGATGCTGAACCACTATCTAATTTTTTGGCTCTGGGGTTTTTCTCTCGGTGGATTTTAAACTCAAATCACTCAGGAGAGAGGGTTGCTCATCAAACTTCTCGGAATCAAATGGAGCAGCCACCGGACAAAGCCGGCGCGGGGTGACTATTTATAGACACAGCCTTCCCTGATGGGAAATGACCATTTTGGACACGTGGTCCAGCCAATGGCCAACTGACACGTTTTCAATGGTCAGATTTTGGGAGCAACAGTAACATTACTTGAGGAACAAGTAATGATAACTCTTCGGTCAAAGACAAATCTTTCGCAGCGAAGAAGATCACAGTCTCTTGTTGGCAAGTATTTGCTCGGAACACAAAGAGATCTCTCTCTCAACTTTCGTAGGATTGGGTTTAGCATCAGAGAATCAAAGCTTCGAACACTGTACCCCTTTTAATAGTACGGAGGTCCTATGACTCAATAAAGAGAAAGAAGAACAACGAAATAAATGCCACGTCTTCACTTCGCCTTCGACTTCTCGGCTGCAGTCAATTCCTTCGGACGCCACCGAACCAATTACTTCGCGTCAGCAAATTTTTAGAGGTCACTCTCGATAGCATAATCTTCGTTGATAATAATCGCTGCCACGCAGGATATTATCTTCGGAGTTTATATCAAACTCCTCATGACTTCAGGGACCAGTTACTCTGTATGCACTAGCAACCATATTAGTCCCTTTCTGTTTATGTCAGCAATCTTCAAAACATAAGGAGGCAGATCATTGCACCAACAGGTACGCCGGTGGAAAGAAATGATGTGCATAAAATTTCTAAATCTTAATCTTTTATATAAGGATGTGAGGGTGGAGAAAGGGGAGATAAATGATGTGTAAAAAAATCACAGTTTCTTTTTGAACCACGGGCGTTTTTTTAACACTGTTTGCTATTTTTGAAGCACGGGAGTTTTTTTCAAAACATTGTTCATTAACGGTTACTGTTCACTTGCTGTTTACTGTTTTCACATAAAATGAACAGTACAAGTGCAAAAAAAAATTCAAAAAAAGAGAAAAACGAATGCTTCCCGCTTTAGAGCATCTCCAACAGAGGCGCTAAATAAGCAGCGCGCCTGAAAAAACGGCTATTTAGCGTGCGCGCGACCGAAAGAGCATCTCCAACAGACGCGCTAAAACTGCGCGCGTGGTAAAAACGGTTCAGCGCGCCCAGAAAAAATGTATTGCGCGCTGTGTAATTGGAGCACCCGCTACCGCGCGCTGGAAAGAAAACAAATCGCGCGCGAGCGAGCAACCGTCGCCTGAACTCTCCGGCCGGCGAACTTCATCCATGGACGGCTGCGCCGACATCCCCCCAACCCCTCCCTACACCCGTGACCCCTCCGCCGCCGCCACGGCCGCCGCAAACCCTAGCGCGGGGTTGACCTTCGGCTTCGCCGCCGGCGCCGCACCGGCTCCAAGCACCCGTCTCGCGCGCGGCCTCTTCATGCCGCCCCGGACGAACTCGCAAGGTGGCGTCGCACCGCCGCCCGCCGCGAAGCCACGGAGCTCCGTCTCCAAACGACCGACGGCGGCCACGGCGATGGCGACGGCGGCCCAAAAGAAGAGGAAAGGGGACGCCGCTTCTAGGCGCGGGAAGAAGAATGCAGCAGCGAGTCCGGCCGCGCCTCCGCCGCCCGAAGCACCGGAAAGCTCGCAATTTGTTGCACCGGCGGCCGATGCACACATGGTGTTTGATGAAATGCCCTCAAGGTATGATTATTTTTTTGTTTTGTTGTTGTTGATAAATGTATACATATGGATAGCTTGATTAGTTTTCTTTTATCATAGTTTGTAGTTTCAATGATGAGACATATATGTCGACTATGGGTGTTGGCTCCAACAATTCTCATTGGTCTCAAACCAATGAAGTTGATGAAGATGATCATGAATATGAAGTGGATGAGGAGGGCAAGGGTATGGTCGATGCACCGAAAGAAAGGGCGTGCAACTACACCATCGACGAAGATGTCTTGCTTTGCAACACATGGTTGAATGTGTCTATCGATGCCACCGTTGGAACGGACCAAACTAGAGATACATATTGGGTTCGGATGAATGAGTTCTTTGACACACACAACAAGAGTGGAATTGAGCGCACCGATAGATCTCTTCGCTCCCGGTGGTCGACGATCAACAAAGATTGTCAAAAGTGGGCGGCGGCAATGATGGCGGTTGACAAGATAAACCCAAGTGGCACTAATGATAGAGATAGGATAAGTGCCATTTCTTTATGTTCCATATTCATGCTTCATCTTTTTGTGTTTCAAGTGGTAACTTGTTCTTTTGTTTGTAGCTCAATATTGCACAAAACTTGTTTCGAGGAGAAGAGAAGAAGACCAAGAAAGGCAAGGTTAAGAAAGGGAGAGCATTTCTGTTGCCCCATTGCTACGAAGTGTTGAAGGATGAAGAGAAATGGAAGAAACGTGAACCCCTAGAGGCGGCAAAGAAACGCAATGCAACTATTGATTTGGATGATGATGATGATGAGGCATCAAGTGATGGCGGCAAGAGGAGCCCTACACCAAACTCGGTTGCCTAATCCAAGTCAAAAAGACCAAATGGAGAGAAACTAGCAAAAGAAAAGAATAAGAAGAAGGGAGGAGATGATGAGATAAAGAGTGCTATGAAGGCTATTGTGAAGGCAAGAAAGGAAGCAAACGAGGAGAGGAGGGTGGCAAGGAGCCAAGAGTCGGCGGCCGAGGAGAGGAGGGTGGCGGCCGAGGAGAGGAGAGTGGCGGCCGAGGAGACGAAGGTGGCATTGGAGAAGAAGAAATTGGCCATGGAGGAGCAAGCTAGATTATTGGAATATGAGAAGTACTTGTTCTTCATGGACACATCTAACTTCGATGAGAGGCAAAAGGAGTACATCAACATTTACCGTGATCAAGTCTTGGTCCAAAAAAGATTGATGGGCATGGGATGCATGGGAGGCATGGGAGTTACCATGGGAGGCTTGGGAGGCATGGGAGCTACCATGGGAGGCATGGCAGGCATGGGAGCTACCATGGGAGGCATGGGAGCTACCATGAGAGGCATGGGAGCTACCATGGGAGGCATGGGACCAAGCATGGGACCCATGGGCGCCATGTGCGGCATGGGAATAAGCATGGGAGCCATGGGACGCATGGGTGGCTTCGGAGCTACCATGGGAGGCATGAGTTTTGCGTCTCTCATGGGAGTCATGGGAGCACCTCCGGGTGACATGGGTGGACGCATGGCTTCCGGTGTGCCTCACATGCCTTCGCATGCTGCCTTTGGTGATAGTGCGAACACCGTCCGAGTTTCCAATGACGGAGAGGACAAAGAAGAGGAGGAAGAAACGGATGAAGAAACGGACAAAGAAGAGGAGGAAAAAGAGGAGGAAGAAGATGGGGCATGATTGTTAATGTTTAATTCGTTTGTGTGAACTTGTTTGTCATGAACTTGCTTGTGGTTTGGTGATTTTGAACTATGCCACGAATTTGAACTATGCTATGTTCCTCAACTCATGATTTTGCATATTTTTTAATGTTTGAGGTCATCTTGTTTCATATTGTCAAATTGGTATGTGTTGTTTGCCAAGCGCCGGCTGGGCACGCGCGCTCTATTTTACTGCGCCTGGTGAAGCGCTACAGCGTCGCGCTAAATTTTGCAGCGTCCGGAAAAGCAACCACCCTCTCCGGCACGCAATAACACTATTTCGGCGCTGCAAAAAAAAATTAGCGCGCCGCGGGGTAGCGCGTCTGTTGGAGATGCTATTAGTATAGTAACTTATTTTTTTATTCGTCTACAATAGTAAATTGAAACAAAAGAAAAGACAAACTTCAAGATAAATTAACCACACATCCTCTAAACAGATACACACGCATAGATTAGCATATACACAATTATTTGTCTTGCTGTCCATCCACTATAGTATACATACACAAGTATACACACAATCATCCATGAATCCAATAGATCGGATGTCTCCTTCAGGATGCAGTTCAGAGAAAAACAAATCAGAGAGAGGGGAATCGGAGCAAGGGAACAGAGAGAGGACAGAGCCCGCTGCAGCCTGTTGTGTTAATCACGTCGCCAAGTTGTTTGCTTTTCTGTTACTAGTAAATATGCCCGTGCGTTGCTACGGGCGATTTCTCAATCTTTCTATAATCCTAGCCGTGTAGTAGATCCAGCTTTATTTGGCTAAAAGGAGATTTGATTGAATTATTTTTGACTATATATGGAGAATTTAGTCAAAGTCTAGTTTTCATTTTGGCCAAATAGTATCTCTCCTCTCTCCTCTCCTCGCGCCGTCCCCGCGGGCGGCCGGGGGGAGCCCAGATCTGCCGCCCCTCGCCCCTCCTCCCTCCTCCGCCCCTCCTCGCCGCCGTCAGCGCAGGTCGCCGGGCAAAGCCCGCTCGACCTAAGCGGCGGCGGGGCCTTCTTCTCCTCCTGCCCGAGGATGGCGGCGCGGGACGCTTTCTTCTAGTGGCGGCGAGGCGCGGCTGTGGGGCGGTGGCTGCTGGGCGTACGTGGCGTCGTCCTCTCCTAGGCCGACGGCGGGATCTGGCGTAGGGCTCTCCGGTGGCGCGACTGGGGCTTGCAGGCGGCCCTGCTGCTCGTGCGGCGCGGCCGCTGGCTGGTCAGGCGGCGGCGGCCTGGAGCCTACTTCCAGTCCCCGGTGGAGATGGCGGCGATCCGTACACAAGACTTGATGGAGGTTCTTCGAACAGATCTGGGTGAAAACCTTGCGCTCGGCTAGATGCCAAGGCCGGCGATGGCGGCGCTCTTCTGTGTCGTTCTCTTCTTGAAGACATCGCCGTGGATAAGTTCTAGACCTCTATCTGCTACCTCCGGGGGAAACCCTAGATCGGTAGATCGGATGACGGCGGCGCTCTTGCGTCGTTTCCCCCTTAGGGGCGTCAGTCTTCGAGGTGTGCACGGGCTCGAGGGACCAGCGGACAGCATCTTTGGTGGAGCGGTGTTTCATCTTACGCATCGACGACTGTGGATCTCGGCGGCGTGGCGCAGTGGAGCCTCGGCGTTCGATGTGTGTAGATGGACTCGCGCAGGAGGATCGCGTTGTCTGGCGTCATGGTGGCGTCGATGGCAGACTTGGCAAGGTCGTGGCGTCAGTATCTGCTCTAAAGATGGATCGGTGGAAGACGGCGGCGGCGGCCTCTGAGAGTGCGCCGAACTGGTGTGTGCCCCACACCAGGTATATGGCTTGGCTGGGGCCTCCGGTTTTAGATGTTAGGCTTAGGTGCGAGGTCTGTTTGGTATTAGGCTCGGACTATCGGCACCCCTTCATCAATTGGATAGAAGTAGCGACAGATGTTGCCAAGATGGTGGCTTCAGACTTACTGATGTACTACTTTATAAGGTCTTTGTGAATAATTAATAAAGTGGCTGCATGCATCGTCCAGATGCAGAGGCCGGGGGTCTTCCTCCTTTTCAAAAAAAAAAAAAAATTTAGGATTGTTGTTGTCTGGACCATGGGGCGTTGATGTGAAGAAGCGTACTCTGGTGGTGTCTCCTTCATCTTTGCACTGCCCCCGGATGGAAGATGCTTGATGCACGGAAGAGTTTATAGTGAAATAATACAGATGATGTGAGGGCTAGATGGAGCGGGAGGGGCACACGGAGGGTGCCTTTTCCTTGACTTTCAAGCATTTTTTTTGGGTGTTCAATTTCTAATTCAAAGGATTTTTCATACATTATTTGAAGTAAGAGCACTTGTATACATATGAGGTTTTTTGTCCGAATTCAGTACGACGTTGTAGATCTGACCGTTGATGCCCAGTGACAAAGCAAATCACGACATGTTTATTTATTTTGTACCGAGTTACGAAACATGATGCAGAGTAGGAATGATATCCCCGCTACTTTCTTTTGCACGGTTCTCTCAATATTTCAAGGACAATTGATCTAATATACTGCCCAAAAGATTATGCACAAATAGACAATGATACAGTCCGTCTGATTATTAGAAGAACACCATTATTTATATTTCTAATAACATGCTAACGTGCAAACAATTTGGAAGTTTCTTCACTTATTTAAAGAGACATATTTAGATGGATTATTCTGTAAGTTCAAAGAAGTTTCTAAATTGAGCTGTTTGCTAAATACTGCTCTCCAAGTATATCGATCCTATAAGTTCTTGATAGGAAAATGCAGCAAGGAATTTATCCCTTGCTATTTGCTACGCCTAATTAGTACTTCAAATATGCAGGATCACCGAATTAGACAATCGCACTCCAATATTTCATTACACTTACAACTAATCTCAGTAATTCTGATAAATATATTACACATCGAGGTACGCTTTCCCATCTCTCGTAATATGATCCGATCTTGCAAGAATTGTACACAATGCTCAGCTTGACATATAGTAGATCAACTGTATAATTTTCTCCATGAAGAACCTCTCGTTGCTCTATTGCAGGTATGCATGAAGACTCCTCAAGAGATGGAGGACGATGTTGGGAGCTGCTGCACGGCTGGCTGGGAGAGACATGTTGGACACCACCTCTAGCCAAACTTTTTGAGACGCCATCGAACTTTGCAGCTGACGCGATAGGGTTAGGGGCATTATAAAGTGGTGGCGGAAACCTGATCCATTGGCGCAGAGAAGATCATGCTTTGGCAGCGGCGCAGCAGTGACTCCCCCCGTCCATGAACTCCTCGGAGCGCACACTCGAACACCACCACAAGGTCGTGCTCGCTCGCGCATCGCGCGCGGCGTCCTCCTTTTGTTTATGCAAAGCTGATCATATATATCTCTCCCTGGACGTGATTCCTCGTCTTGCCGGTCAGATCCTTCCTCTCTTCCCGCATTATCTCCTTAATTAGCGGACCATATATTTCGCTTATTGATTCCCGCGATACCTCTTGATACCCTAGGTGGTAATCGTCCAACAGCCAGCTTCTGGATATGTGCAAGTTTTCCATGTATATAAACTGGTGTGGTTGGATATATTTCGCTTATTTGCTTTTCTGTTATGGGCTGCATTAGGCAGTAGGCCCAACATGCATTTGTATTAGTTGTGTCGGTCGGGCCAGAGGCGTGCAGTGTTCACGCTGCAGCTGAGGGTTTTGCGTGCGTTTAGTTAGGCCACGTCGTGAGGATCGTGGGATGGTGCGGTCAGATCGCGGCGTGGCGGTAGTATCGGATCACCAGCTGATCCATCTTGTTCGCACCTAATAAGACCAAGAAAATAACAGAAAAGCTGGTTAGCCAGTTGGCACAGCGAAAAACGTCTCTGTGTGTGCATTGTTCTTCGTCTTCCACCTCCGTGAGTGTGAGTGAGTTGCCGATTTGCAATGACAAGTGGCATCAGAGCCTCTTTGACATCCTGCGGACATGGCTGGCAGTAAGGCACCGGCTGACGGGACCAGGGCGGGCGGCTCCGGGTCGAAGAAGCCGCCGCGTTCACGGTCCCCGTCGCGGTCGCCCCTGAGGAGGCGCGGCCGGAGCCGCACGGTGCGCGGGCGCGAGCTCGCGGCGCCTGTGGTGCAGAAGGTGATCCGGGGGTCCGGATCGGCAAGTTGGCCGATGCTCACGAAGACGAACTGCACCGACTGGTCTCTGCTCATGAAAGTGAAGCTGGAGGCGCGTGGCTACTGGGACGCTGTCGAGCACGGCGACGTCGACTACCACGAGGACCGCATGGCGCTGGAGGCCATCCTTGGAGCGGTGCCGCCCGAGATGTTGGGCACGCTGGCCGTCAAGCCGACGGCGAAGGCAGCGTGGGACGCGATCGCCACCATGCGCATCGGCCATGACCGGGTGCGCGCAGCCAAGGCGCAGTCTCTAGCCCGGGTGTTCGAGACCATCAAATTCCGCGACGGCGAGTCCGTGGATGATTTTGCGATACGGTTGGGGTCCATGATCACCAACCTCAACATCCTTGGCGACAAGGTCACCGAGGAGAAGGCCGTCCGCAAGTTCCTGCGAGTCGTGCCGCCGCGCTACTCGCAGATCGCCCTCTCGATTGAGACGATCGTCGACCTCAGCACGCTGAGCATTAAGGACCTGACGGGGCGCCTTAAGGCCGCTGAGGAGCAGTACGGGAACGACGGTGACACGCGCGCCGGCGGTAGCCTGCAGCTCACTGCCGAAGAGTGGGCGGCGCGCACCAAGGAGCAGGGGCAAGGTGAATCATCTCGCGGGAAGGCCGCGGGCCGCGGCGGCCGCGGTGGCGGCCGTGGCAGAGGTCAGCGTGCCGGAAAAGGCAAAGATGCCGCGCCAACAGCGGCGCAGCCGGTGGCGGACAAGGCTCGTCGAATGGCGGCCACCGCTTCAAGGGGACCTGCTACAACTGCGGGATCCCAGGACACATGTCCAAGGACTGCCGCAAGCCGCGCCAAGAGGAGGCGAACGTGGTGCAGGCGTAGGAGGAGCAGCCAGGACTGCTCTTGGCCGTCTGCTGCGGCCTGACGCTCACTCCAGCCGAGCCGGCGAACCAGTCCGTCTACCTCAACGAGAAGAGGGTAGTCCCTCAGGATGCGCCACGCAATGGCTGGTAACTAGACACAGGGGCGAGCAATCACATGACAGGTGATCGCGGTGCGTTCGCGACTCTGGACGAGTCGGTTACAGGCGTCGTGAAGTTTGGCGATGGCTCATCAGTATAGATCAGAGGCAGAGGCTCCGTGCTGTTTAAGTGCAAGACCGGCTCACATCGCGTACTGTCCAAGGTATATTACGTTCCCAGTCTCCACAGCAATATTGTTAGCATTGGACAGCTAGACCAGATCGGGTGCAAAACTGTCATCGAGGACGGCGAGTTGTCTGTGTTTGATCAGGAAAAGACCCTGCTGGTGCGCGTCAAGCGGACAGGGAACAGGCTCCATGTGATGAACCTGAACATCACTGAACCCGTCTGCATTTTCGAAAAGGGGCGCTTTATTACTTAAAAGGTTTAAGCATTACACCCGTCTGCATGCTAGCAAGATCGGGTGACACCGCGTGGCAGTGGCACGCCCGGTTTGGGCATCTGCATTTTCGTGCTCTCCATGATCTGGGCACGAAGGGCATGGTCAGTGGCATGCCTGCAGTAGATCAACTGCACCAGGTCTGCTCCGGGTGCACCATTGGCAAGATGCACAGGAGGCCGTTCCCAGCAGTCTCGGCGTACAGGGCGGAGCAGCCTCTGGAGCTGTTTCATGGAGATCTCTGCGGGCCGATCTCAACGGCGACTGCAGCCGGTAACCGATATTTCCTGCTCATAGTGGATGAGTATAGCAGGTTTATGTGGGTGGAGATGTTGCGCACAAAGGACCAGGCCCTGGAGTACTTCCGCAAGATCAAGGCAATCTCTGAAAATGAGCGTAGCCTGAAGCTGCTGGCCTTCAGGAGCGACCGTGGCAGCGAGTTCCACTCCACGGCGTTCGCAAGCTTCTGCAACGAGTCTGGAGTGAAGCGGTACACGACGGCGCCCTACTCTCCGCAACAAAATGGCGTCGTGGAGAGGCGCAACCAGACGGTGGTGGAGATGGCGTCCTGTCTCCTGAAGGGGATGAACGTGCCCTCTGTCTTCTGGGCAGCGGCGGTGAAGACGGCGGTCCACATACTCAATCGATCGCCGACGCGCGCGCTGGACGGAGTCACGCCGTATGAGGCGTGGCATGGGCGACGACCGAACGTCGCCTACTTCCGTACTTTTGGCTGCAAGGTTCATGTCAAGCCCGTCGGCCCAGGCGTCACCAAGCTCTCGGACCGGTCCATTCCCATGGTGTTCCTCGGCTATGAAGATGGCAACAAGGCCTACCGGATGTATGACCCGGTGGGACGCAAACTCCATGTCACGAGGGACGTTGTGTTTGATGAACAGGTTCCTTGGAGCTGGGATGCGGAGCCGGGCACGGCGGCTGCTGGGGTGATGCCCAGCACGTTCACCGTGGAGTATCAGGTCGACAACACCAACATGAACTGCAGCGGCACCGAGCTGCACGCTGGGTGCAGGATGCCAGCGACGCCGGGACCGCGGGAGGAGCCGCGGATGCCGTCAGAAGAGCCGCAGACGCCGGCGACACCATCGCCCTCGCCCGTACAGTTCGTCTCGCCACCGACAGGCGAGGAGGTCGACACCGAGGGGGTACCACTGCGGTTCCGCACCGTGGACGACGTCACCGAGCACGCCCGCCCGGTCACGCTAGAGTACAGCGGGCTGTGTTTGGTGGCGGCGGAGGAGCCAGCCGACACCGAGCAGGCGCTGAGCGAAGCCTGCTGGAAGGAGGCGATGGACGCGGAGATGAAGGCCATCACTGATAATGAAACATGGGAGTTCTCTGAGCTCCCGCGTGGTCACCGCGCCATAGGCCTAAAGTGGGTCTTTAAGGCCAAGAAGGACCCTCAAGGTAACGTGGTTAAGCACAAAGCTCGTTTGGTCGCTAAAGGTTTTGCACAGAGACAGGGCATTGACTTCGACGAGGTGTTCGCGCCGGTAGCTCGGATGGAAACCGTGCGTGTTCTGATCACTCTGGCGGCACACGGTGGCTGGGAAGTACATCATATGGATGTGAAATCGGCTTTCCTCAACGGAGAGCTTGCCGAGGAGGTTTATGTCCAGCAGCCGCCGGGGTATGTTGACGCCGGCCGTGGGCAGAGCGTGCTCCGTCTGCGGAAGGCCCTTTATGGTCTCCGTCAGGCGCCTCATGGTTGGAACTCCAAGCTGGACGCCACACTTCTGGAGTTGGGTTTCGAGCGCAGCCCGCTCGAACATGCTGTGTACCGGAAGAGGGATGGAGACGCATCCTTGTTTGTGGGGGTGTATGTTGATGATCTCATCATCACAGGGAGCCGCGTCGACAAGATCTGTGAGTTCAAGGTCCAGATGATGGAGATGTTCAGTATGAGCGATCTTGGCTTGCTGTCCTACTACCTTGGAATTGAAGTTGAGCAGTCCAGGAGCGCGATCACACTCTGTCAGAGTAGCTATGCCCGCAAGGTTGTCGAGGATTTTGGCATGAAGGGCTGCAATCCGTGCTCCACTCCTTGGAGAACCGGCTCAATCTGAAGAAGAGTGATGGCAGTGCTCCGGTGGACGCCTCACAGTACCGGAGCGTGGTGGGCAGCCTCAGGTACCTCATCAACACGAGGCCGGACATCGCCCATGCAGTGGGGATTGTGAGCAGATATATGGAAGCTCCTTCTTCGCAGCATCTGGCAGCCGTGAAGCATATACTGCGCTACATCAATGCGACCGCAGATCATGGACTGTGCTATGAGAAGCACACCAATGGAGTGCCGAAACTGGTTGGTTTTAGTGACAGCGATCACGCCGGCAACGTCAACGATCGGAAGAGCACCTCCGGGATCCTCTTCTTCCTTGGAAGCAGCCCAATTTCGTGGGCATCACAGAAGCAGCGGATTGTCGCCCAATCGTCCTGTGAAGCAGAGTACATAGCTGCTGCACTAGCCGCCTCGCAGGGAGTCTGGCTGAGCAGGCTGATTGCCAATCTGATGGGCACGAAACCAACCAAGTGGGAGCTGTTGGTGGACAACAGGTCTGCAATAGCCCTCAGCAGGAATCCGGTGTTCCATGATCGCAGCAAACATATTGACCTCAGGTATCACTACATCAGAGAATGCATGGAAGCTGGGGTGGTTCATGTGGATCATGTGAGCACGGATGAGCAGGTTCCAGATGTACTGACCAAGTCCCTGGGGCGCATCAAGTTCTTGGAGCTGCGTCAGAAATTGGGCGTGGTGGAGCTCAGGAGGAAGCGCCGTGCTTAAGGGGGTGATTTGTTGTGTTAATCACGTCGCCAAGTTGTTTGCTTTTCTGTTATGGGCTGCATTAGGCAGTAGGCCCAACATGCATTTGTATTAGTTCTGTCAGTCGGGCCAGAGGCGTGCGGTGTTCACGCTGCAGCCGAGGGTTCTGCGTGCGTGTAGTTAGGCCACGTCGTGAGGATCGTGGGATGGTGCGGTCAGATCGCGGCGTGGCGGTAGTATCGGATCACCAGCTGATCCATCTTGTTCGCACCTAATAAGACCAAGAAAATAACAGAAAAGCTGGTTAGCCAGTTGGCACAGCGAAAAACGTCTCTATGTGTGCATTGTTCTTCGTCTTCCACCTCCGTGAGTGTGAGTGAGTTGCCGATTTGCAATGACAAGTGGCATCAGAGTCTCTTTGACATCCTGCGGACATGACTGGCAGTAAGGCACCGGCTGACGGGACCAGGGCAGGCGGCTCCGGGTCGAAGAAGCCGCCGCAATCACGGTCCCCATCGCGGTCGCCCCTGAGGAGGCGCGGCCGGAGCCGCACGGTGCACGGGCGCGAGCTCGCGGCGCCTGTGGTGCAGAAGGTGATCCGGGGGTCCGGATCGGCAAGTTGGCCGATGCTCACGAAGACGAACTGCACCGACTGGTCTCTGCTCATGAAAGTGAAGCTGGAGGCGCGTGGCTACTGGGACGCTGTCGAGCACGGCGACGTCGACTTCCACGAGGACCGCATGGCGCTGGAGGCCATCCTTGGAGCGGTGCCGCCCGAGATGTTGGGCACGCTGGCCGTCAAGCCGATGGCGAAGGCAGCGTGGGACGCGATCGCCACCATTCGCATCGGCCGTGACCGGGTGCGCGCAGCCAAGGCGCAATCTCTAGCCCGGGAGTTCGAGACCATCAAATTCCGCGACGGTGAGTCTGTGGATGATTTTGCGACGCGGTTGGGGTCCATGATCACCAACCTCAACATCCTTGGCGACAAGGTCACCGAGGAGAAGGCCGTCCGCAAGTTCCTGCGAGTCGTGCCGCCGCGCTACTCGCAGATCGCCCTCTCGATTGAGACGCTCGTCGACCTCAGCACGGTGAGCATTGAGGACCTGACGGGGCGCCTTAAGGCCGCTGAGGAGCAGTACGGGAACGACGGTGACACGCGCGCCGGCGGCAGCCTGCTGCTCACTGCCGAAGAGTGGGCGGCGCGCACCAAGGAGCAGGGGCAAGGCGAATCATCTCGCGGGAAGGCCGCGGGCCGCGGCGGCCGCAGTGGCGGCCGTGGCAGACGTCAGCGCGGCGGAAAAGGCAAAGATGCCACGCCCAGCGGCGGCGCAGCCGGTGGCAGACAAGGCTCGTCGAATGGCGGCCACCGCTTCAAGGGGACCTGCTACAACTTCGGGATCCCAGGACACATGTCCAAGGACTGCCGCAAGCCGTGCCAAGAGGAGGCGAACGTGGTGCAGGCGCAGGAGGAGCAGCCAGGACTGCTCTTGGCCGTCTGCTGCGGCCTGACGCTCACTCCGGACGAGCCGGCGAACCAGTCCGTCTACCTCAACGAGAAGAGGGTAGTCCCTCAGGATGAGCCACGCAATGGTGGTACCTGGACACAGGGGCGAGCAATCACATGACAGGTGATCGCGGTGCGTTCGCGACTCTGGACGAGTCGGTGACAGGCGTCGTGAAGTTTGGCGATGGCTCATCAGTACAGATCAGAGGCAGAGGCTCCGTGCTGTTTAAGTGCAAGAACGGCTCACATCGCGTACTGTCCAAGGTATATTACATTCCCAGTCTCCACAGCAATATTGTTAGCATTGGACAGCTAGACCAGATCGGGTGCAAAAATGTCGTCGAGGATGGCGAGTTGTCTGTGTTTGATCAGGAAAAGACCCTGCTGGTGCGCGTCAAGCGGACAAGGAACAGGCTCTATGTGATGAACCTGAACATCACTGAACCCGTCTGCATTTTCGAAAAGGGGCGCTTTATTACTTAAAAGGTTTAAGCATTACACCCGTCTGCATGCTAGCAAGATTGGGTGACACCGCGTGGCAGTGGCACGCCCGATTTGGGCATCTGCATTTTCGTGCTCTCCATGATCTGGGCACGAAGGGCATGGTCAGTGGCATGCCTGCAGTAGATCAAGTGCACCAGGTCTGCTCCGGGTGCACTATTGGCAAGATGCACAGGAGGCCATTCCCAGCAGTCTCGGCGTACAGGGCGGAGCAGCCTCTGGAGCTGTTTCATGGAGATCTCTGCGGGCCGACCTCACTGGCGACTGCAGCCGGTAACCGATATTTCCTGCTCATAGTGGATGACTATAGCAGGTTTATGTGGGTGGAGATGTTGCGCACAAAGGACCAGGCCTTGGAGTACTTCCGCAAGATCAAGGCGATCTCTGAAAATGAGCGTAGCCTGAAGCTGCTGGCCTTCAGGAGCGACCGTGGCAGCGAGTTCAACTCCACGGCATTCGCAAGCTTCTGCAACGAGTCTGGAGTGAAGCGGTACACGACGGCGCCCTACTCTCCGCAACAAAATGGCGTCGTCGAGAGGCGCAACCAGACGGTGGTGGAGATGACGTGCTATCTCTTGAAGGGGATGAACGTGCCCTCTGTCTTCTTGGCAGAGGCGGTGAAGACGGCGGTCCACATACTCAATCGATCGCCGACGCGCGCGCTGGACGGAGTCACGCCGTATGAGGCTTGGCATGGGCGACGACCGAACGTCGCCTACTTCCGTACTTTTGGCTGCAAGGTTCATGTCAAGCCCGTCGGCCCAGGCGTCACCAAGCTCTCGGACCGGTCCATTCCCATGGTGTTCCTCGGCTATGGAGATGGCAGCAAGGCCTACCGGATGTATGACCCGGTGGGACACAAACTACATGTCACGAGGGACGTTGTGTTTGATGAACAGGTTCCTTGGAGCTGGGACGCGGAGCCGGCCACGACGGCTGCTGGGGCGACGCCCAGCACGTTCACCGTGGAGTATCAGGTCAACAACACCAACATGAACTGCAGCGGCACCGAGCTGCACGCTGGGTGCAGGACGCCAGCGACGCCGGGACCGCGGGAGGAGCCAAGGATGCCGTCAGAAGAGCCTCAGACGCCGGCGACACCATCGCCCTCGCCCGTACAGTTCATCTCGCCACCGACAGGCGAGGAGGTCGACACCGAGGGGGTACCACTGCGGTTCCGCACCGTCGACGACGTCACCGAGCACGCCCGCCCGGTCACGCTGGAGTACAGCGGGCTGTGTTTGGTGGCGGCGGAGGAGCCAGCCGACACCGAGCAGGCGCTGAGCGAAGCCTGCTGTAAGGAGGCGATGGACATGGAGATGAAGGCCATCACTGATAATGAAACATGGGAGTTCTCTGAGCTCCCGCGTGGTCACCGCGCCATAGGCCTAAAGTGGGTCTTTAAGGTCAAGAAGGACCCTCAAGGTAACATGGTTAAGCACAAAGCTCGTTTTGTCGCTGAAGGTTTTGCACAGAGACAGGGCATTGACTTCGACGAGGTGTTCGCGCCGGTAGCTTGGATGGAAACCGTGCGTGTTCTGATCACTCTGGCGGCACACGGTGGCTGGGAAGTACATCATATGGATGTGAAATCGGCTTTCCTCAATGGAGAGCTTTCCGAGGAGGTTTATGTCCAGCAGCCGCCGGGGTATGTTGACGCCGGCCGTGGGCAGAGCGTGCTCCGTCTGCGGAAGGCCCTTTATGGTCTCCGTCAGGCGCCTCGTGCTTGGAACTCAAAGCTGGACGCCACACTTCTGGAGTTGGGTTTCGAGCGCAGCGCGCTCGAACATGCTGTGTACCGGAAGAGGGATGGGGACGCATCCTTGATTGTGGGGGTGTATGTTGATGATCTCATCATCACACGGAGCCGCGTCGACAAGATCTGTGAGTTCAAGGTCCAGATGATGGAGATGTTCAGTATGAGCGATCTTGGCTTGCTGTCCTACTACCTTGGAATTGAAGTTGAGCAGTCCAGGAGCGCGATCACACTCTGTCAGAGTAGCTATGCCCGCAAGGTTGTCGAGGATTTTGGCATGAAGGGCGGCAATCCGTGCTCCACTCCTTGGAGAACCGGCTCAATCTGAAGAAGAGTGATGGCAGTGCTCCTGTGGACGCCTCACAGTACCGGAGCGTGGTGGGCAGCCTCAGGTACCTCATCAACACGAGGCCGGACATCGCCCATGTAGTGGGGATTGTGAGCAGATATATGGAAGCTCCTTCTTCGCAGCATCTGGCAGCCGTGAAGCATATACTGCGCTACATCAGTGCAACCGCAGATCATGGACTGTGCTATGAGAAGCACACCAATGGAGTGCCGAAACTGGTTGGTTTTAGTGACAGCGATCACGCCGGCGACGTCAACGATCGGAAGAGCACCTCCGGGATCCTCTTCTTCCTTGGAAGCAGCCCAATTTCGTGGGCATCACAGAAGCAGCGGATTGTCGCCCAATCGTCCTGTGAAGCAGAGTACATAGCTGCTGCACTAGCCGCCTCGCAGGGAGTCTGGCTGAGCAGGCTGATTGCCAATCTGATGGGCACGAAGCCAACCAAGTGGGAGCTGTTGGTGGACAACATGTCTGCAATAGCCCTCAGCAGGAATCCGGTGTTCCATGATCGCAGCAAACATATTGACCTCAGGTATCACTACATCAGAGAATGCGTGGAAGCTGGGGTGGTTCATGTGAATCATGTGAGCACGGATGAGCAGGTTGCAGATGTACTGACCGAGTCCCTGGGGCGCATCAAGTTCTTGGAGCCGCGTCAGAAATTGGGCGTGGTGAAGCTCAGGAGGAAGCGCCGTGCTTAAGGGGGTGATTTGTTGTGTTAATCACGTCGCCAAGTTGTTTGCTTTTCTGTTATGGGCTGCATTAGGCAGTAGGCCCAACATGCATTTGTATTAGTTGTGTCGGTCGGGCCAGAGGCGTGCGGTGTTCACGCTGCAGCGGAGGGTTTTGCGTGCGTCTAGTTAGGCCACGTCGTGAGGATCGTGGGATGGTGCGGTCAGATCGCGGCGTGGCGGTAGTATCGGATCACCAGCTGATCCATCTTGTTCGCACCTAATAAGACCAAGAAAAAAACAGAAAAGCTGGTTAGCCAGTTGGCACAGCGAAAAACGTCTCTGTGTGTGCATTGTTCTTCGTCTTCCACCTCCGTGAGTGTGAGTGAGTTGCCGATTTGCAATGACACAGCCTAGCCCAGCAGAGAAAGGGTGTGGGCGCTCCTGAGATGCTCTCGGCTGCTAGCATCTAGGTGCGGTGGAGCGGAACCCCAACCGGGAGGGCGGCCGCGACCATGTCGACGGCGTCTGTGGCCGCTCTGATTCTCCTCCTTGCTAGGTACGAGGTATGACGCGGGTGGCCAAGACGTAGAGCGAGCTACAACGTTTGACGTTGTGGCGGTCGTCCTCGAGCAGTCGTCGTTGCTGCACTCCCAAGCCGCCGTCGCCGCTATGCGCCCAAGCCACCGCCGCTCGCACGAGACAAGGAGAGGGCCCAGATAATAGGGACAAACGAGAAGGTGAGGCCTGCACTGCCACTGCGCTTCTCCAGCCGCCGCCGCCAGTCGCTACAGAGAGAGCATGGAGAGCTTCGGTAATTTCGTTCAGGGGAGGTGACTGAGAGAATAAGATGTTGAGCGAGCGAGGCGAAGCGTGCGTGGTGGTTGCCCTCATTCGGCATATTTTTCCGGCTCTCCTCCACCCATTTTTGGAGGAATATTCCAAGCATCTGGTTAACCCTATCCTTTGCTGCTCTTGAACCAAACGTGTGGCATCCCTCAGAAAACTGGCTATCCCTATCCCACTGAGGGATAGCCAGTGAACCAAACGTTATCTTATACTCTCAGCATACCACTCGGACACGACACTTACACGGGCCGGCTCCACTCTGGGACCGACACATGCACACTGGCCGTCATGGGCCGAGTTCCCCTATGAGGCCCAACTGCTCTTCTCGGCCTTCCAGCACGTACTGGGGCGGTGTGCAGTAACAGGGGCGCTGCTATATATCGCTTTAACCGATCACGCCAGCTCCCGACGCGTACAGCGACGCGTTCATGGGCCTAGCCCAGCGTAGCGAGACAAGCAAGCCACTCCAGCCTCCTTTTTCTGTTTTTTTTCTTTCTGTTCTCAGTTTTCTGTTTTCCTTTTTTGCTTTTTTGTTTACTTTTGTTTATACTTTAAAATATTGTAAGTATATATATTAGGAAAAACACTCTATAAAAACATTTGAAAAATGTTGAACAAGAATTTGAAAAATGTTGAACAAGTATTTGAAAATATTTAAAAAGTATTTAAAATGTTGAACAAGTATTTGAAAATGTTGAAAAGTATTAAAAATGCTGAACAAGTATTTGAAATTTTTTGAATGATTATTAAAAAATATTGAACGAGTATATGAAAAATGTTGAACAAGTATTTGAAAATGTTGGGTGAGTATTAAAAATGTGAACAATTATTTGAAAAATGTTGAATAATTATTAAAAAAATGTTGAACAAGTATTTGAAAAAAGTTGAATAAGCATTCGGACAATGTTGAACGTGTATACAAAAAATGTTGATCACTTGTTACAAAAATGTTTTTGACACGTACGAAAATGTAGAGTGAAAACGAAAACAAACATAAAAAAACACAAAAGAAAAACAAAAAATGAAGAAGAAAAAAGAAACCCAAACAAATGTTGAACAAGTATTCGAAAATTGTTGAACAGTATTTGAAAAATGTTGAACAAGTATTTGAAAAATGTTTAATAAGTATTTGAAAAATGTTGATCATGTATATAATAGTGTTGAACAAGTATTTAAAAAAAATGCTGAGCAAGTATTTGAAAAATGTTGAACAAGTACTTGAAAAAATGTTGATCATGTATATAAAGAATGTAGAATGAAATACAAAAAGAAACAAAGAAAAAATGAAAAAAATGAAAACAAAAACGAAGAAGAAAAAAGAAAAAAAGGAGAAGAAAATGTTGAACAAGTATTTAAAAATGTTGAATAAGTATTTGAAAAAAATGTTGAACATGTATTTGCAAAAATGTTGAATAATTACTTAAAATGTTGAACAGGTATATGAAAAATGTTGAACAAGTATTTAACAATGTTGAACGAGTATTTGAAAAATGTTCAACAAGTATTTGAAAAAATGTAGAACAAGTATTTGAAAAGATTTTGAACAAAGTATTTGAAAAAAATGTTGATCGTGTATATAAAAAATGTTGAACAATTATTTGAAAAATGTTGAAGAAATATTTAAAAAATGTAGAACAAGTACTTGAAAAAATGTTGAACAAAGTATTTGAAAAAATGTTGAATAAGAATTTGAAAAAAATGTTGATCGTGTATTTGAAAAATGTTGAACAACTATTTGAAAAATGTTGAACAAGTATTTTAAAAATGTTGACCATGTATATAAGAACGTAGAATGAAAACAAAAAGAAAAACCAAAAAAGAAACAAAAAACCAAAAAAAAGGAAAATGGAAAAAACTGAAAAACAAATAAAAAATCCCGGAGAAGAAAAAAGAAAAGAGAGAAAAGAAAATGAAAAAAAATGGAGAAGAAGAAACGGAGAATCAGAAGAAAAACAGAAAAAACCTGCTTTTCTCCTTCTAGTAGACCGCGGCCTGCTTAGTGAGCACGAACTTGCTTCTAGCGTATTGGCAACGCTGCTGCGTCCCAACCAGCTGATCGCGAGATCGATCCCCCGCGGTAACACTTCCCTTTTTTACCTATTTCATTAAAAAAAATCGCAAAATGGGCCGGCCCGATAGCTGCAGAGGCTTCAGCGAGGGGAACTTTGTAGCTCGCTTAAGGCGATAAATAGACGCCGCGTAGTAACAGAGGGTATGAACACCAAGAAGTAGCAGCTATCTTGCATGTCGAGCAGCATGTTGTAATTATTGTGCCTCCTAATGGTGGTGTAATTTCTGTTTCTTGGGTAGCTTAGTCTGTCCAATAGGGATGAGATAAGGTAGCTTTGGTCACCTGGGATGTTTTCTTGGATCTGTGGTCAGCGTCAATCTTTTGGGGCACCCTTATAAATCAGGCCATGTTGGATGTCAGGTAGCGCACACTTCCCTTTTTTACCTATTTCATTAAAAAAAATCGCAAAATGGGCCGGCCCGATAGCTGCAGATGCTTCAGCGAGGGGAACTTTGTAGCTCGCTTAAGGCGATAAATAGACGCTGCGTAGTAACAGAGGGTATGAACACCAAGAAGTAGCAGCTATCTTGCACGTCGAGAAGCATGTTGTAATTATTGTGCCTCCTAATGGTGGTGTAATTTCTGTTTCTTGGGTAGCTTAGTCTGTCCAATAGGGATGAGATAAGGTAGCTTTGGTCACCTGGGATGTTTTCTTGGATCTGTGGTCAGCGTCAATCTTTTGGGGCACCCTTATAAATCAGGCCCGCGGTAACACTTCCCTTTTTTACCTATTTCATTAAAAAAAATCGCAAAATGGGCCGGCCCGATAGCTGCAGATGCTTCAGCGAGGGGAACTTTGTAGCTCGCTTAAGGCGATAAATAGACGCCGCGTAGTAACAGAGGGTATGAACACCAAGAAGTAGCAACTATCTTGCACGTCGAGAAGCATGTTGTAATTATTGTGCCTCCTAATGGTGGTGTAATTTCTGTTTCTTGGGTAGCTTAGTCTGTCCAATAGGGATGAGATAAGGTAGCTTTGGTCACCTGGGATGTTTTCTTGGATCTGTGGTCAGCGTCAATCTTTTGGGGCACCCTTATAAATCAGGCCATGTTGGATGTCAGGTAGCGCACACTTCCCTTTTTTACCTATTTCATTAAAAAAAAATCGCAAAATGGGCCGGCCCGATAGCTGCAGATGCTTCAGCGAGGGGAACTTTGTAGCTCGCTTAAGGCGATAAATAGACGCCGCGTAGTAACAGAGGGTATGAACACCAAGAAGTAGCAGCTATCTTGCACGTCGAGAAGCATGTTGTAATTATTGTGCCTCCTAATGGTGGTGTAATTTCTGTTTCTTGGGTAGCTTAGTCTGTCCAATAGGGATGAGATAAGGTAGCTTTGGTCACCTGGGATGTTTTCTTGGATCTGTGGTCAGCGTCAATCTTTTGGGGCACCCTTATAAATCAGGCCATGTTGGATGTCAGGTAGCGCACACTTGATTCCATCCACAGTTTGATGGGAACCACTAAACTCTTGGGGAGTTACTAATTGTGAGCACGTTCCTCGATTTAGCTCACAAGGGGAAGAGAAGGGAAGGATTCAACTGGAAATTTGAATTGGATTAGCCCACACAGGGAATTCATACAAGTATTCCTTGCCGAAGCCACCTTCTTCCGTCCCAAGTCATCTCTCAGGAATTCTATGGCTATAAGTACTGTCGCTCATTTACACTCGCTTAGCAGGCCCAGTCTGCGCTAGCAAGCCACTTGGGAATCTTCTTAGGCGTGATGGACCTGGTGCTGGTCCAGTAGCAGCTTTGAAGTTTCCCTCTCTAATAGCTTCAGGAACCTGATCGCCTGGTCCTTCTTCAATAGTTGGTTCAGTAGAGATGGGGTTGCTGACATCCCTCCCTTCTTGAGATGCGGCTTGACCCAAAGACGGCGCTCTCGGGAGCTTCTGTTTGAGTGACTCCAGGTCCTCCCATGTAGCTGCTTGTGGTGAACAGTCGCTCCGCTCGATCAGGCCTTGCGCAATGGTGCGATGCCCACCTTGATGCACACAGCACTGACGAATATGCACTGGAACTCGCAAGCAAGCATTAGATGCAGAAAACGAGGTTTGTAACTCATGATGGGGGCGCACAAAGCACTTCAATTGTGAGACGTCGAATACTAGATGCATCTTGCTGGCTGGGAGCAACTCCAAATGACAAGCCACTTTACTAATCTTCTCAAGGACATGATAAGGACCATAGTATTTGAAGGCCGGCTTATGGTTAGCACGGTGCACCACTGAAGTTTGCACATTTGGCTTTAGTTTAAGGAACACCAGATCTCCTTCAGCAAACACTCTCTCAGTTCTGTGCTTGTTTGCATGAACTTTCATTCTCTGTTGTGTTCTCAGTATGTGTTGTCTGAGAGTCAATCACTGTCTGACAATTATCTAACCACTATTGTATGTCAACTGGAGCAACTGTGTCTAAAGCAGATATACCAAAATATCTTGGAGCATGACCATACATTACCTCTAAGGGACACTTGCCAACAATAGAATGCCAGTTGGTATTGTACCAAAAGTCACACAATGGAACCACTTGCTCCACTTAGTTGGATGGGCACTAATAAAGCAACTCAGATAACACTCCACCTACTGGTTTACTCGTTCTGTTTGGCTATCAGTAGCAGGGTGACAGGGAGAACTCATATTAAGATGTGCTCCAGTCCTTTTCACCAATGTTTGCCAAAATGTGCTAGTGAAAATGGGATCGTTGTCAGATGTAATAAGGTCAGGCATCCCATGTAACTTGTAGACATTATCTAGGAAAACTCAACCCCTTTCTGAGCACTATATGGGTGTTTGAGGGGCATGAAGTGTCCATATTTGGAAAACGTATCTATGACAAGAAAAATGCATTCATAGTGTGAAGAAGGAAGAAGCCTTGTAATAAAGTCCGTGGTCATAGTGTCCCAAGCCTCCCTAGGAAAAGGGAGGGGAGAAAGCAGTCTAGGATAATTGACCCTCTCAGGTTTGGCTTGCTGACAAACGACATAGGATTGAACTTGATGTTTAATGAAGTTTTTCATACCTGTCCACCTAAACAGGGAATGGTTCCTTCTGTAAGTGACTAGACACCAAGAATGACCACCCAAGGGACTACTGTGAAATGCAGCAAAGATTTTTTGATGAAGATTACATTGATTACCCATCCATATGCAAGTTTTGTACCACAACAGACCATTCAGTAACTGAAAAATTAGGTTTAGATTTTGCGTCAACTGATAGTTGTTGCAATTGTTCTAAAGCCTTGTCATCTTGTTCATAACTAACAACAATTTCTTCCAACCACAAATGTTGAGTCTTGGAAATGTGAAATAACTGTTGTTCAGGGTGTCTCCTTGACAAAGCATCTGCTACTGAGTTTTCAGTACTTTTTGTGTATACAATCTGATAGTTAAGCCCCAATAGTTTAGTGAGAGTTGTCTGTTATCATGGGCTATGCAATCTTTGATCTTGTAAGTGAGCCAAGCTTTTCTGATCAGTCTTAATTGTGAACTGCTGGACTTGCAAGTAAGACTTCCATTGTTCCACAGCTAGTAAAATAGCTAGGTATTCTTTTTCATACACAGACAGTGCCCTATTTGTAGGCCCTAAAGCTCTACTAACATAAGCCAAGGGGTGACCTTCCTGCTTGAGCACTACTCCAATCCCTATGTCACAAGCATCAGTCTCCACTTTGAAGGGTTTATTAAAATTAGGCAGAACCAATACTAATGCAGCAATCAAGGCATGCTTCAGAGTTTGGAATGCTTGTTCAGTTACTGTGGTCCAAACAAATGGGGTGCCCTTTCTTAACAGTTCAGTCAGAGGCTACTGATGAAACCATAATGTTTAATAAACTTACTATAATACCCACGGAGCCCTAGGAACCCTCTGACCTCCATACTGTTTGCAGGTGTTGGCCAATTCTTGACTGTCTGAACCTTGCTAGGGTCAGTTGCTACACCCTCTGAACTTATGAAATGACCCTGGTATGGTACTTGTTGTTGTGTAAAAGCACACTTAGATAGCTTGAATTTCCAATTTTCTTGTTAAAGAGTTGACAAGACCGCATTCACACGAGCCAGGTGTTCAGTATAAGTCTTACTGTAGATTAAGATATCATCAAAAAAGACTAAAGCAAATTTTCTCAATACTGGTGCTAGGGCTTTGTTCATTGTTCCTTCGAATGTACCCGGGGCACCAGTGAGACAAAAGGCCATATTAGTGAATTCAAAATATCCATTATGTGTCTGGAATTCAGTTTTAAATTCCTCACCAAGGGCCAATCTGATTACCTTAAGATTCAGTTTTGAGAACCAAGCATCTCCTAACAATGCATCTAGCAGTTCATCAATGGCAGGCAACCGATATTTTCCCTTGATAGTAATGGCATTCATCAGGTGTCTATAATCCACCACCATTCTCCAATCTCCTTCTTTCTTACTGACCAACAGTCATGGGGAAGAGAAAGGATTGTTGTTGTATTGGATCATACCATTTCTGAGCAATTCAGCCACTTGTTTCTCCAGTTCATCCTTCAAATAGGGAGCAATTCTATATGGTCTCATTGAAATAGGTATAGCTCCAGGTATAAGTGGAATAGTATGGTCATAATTCCTTCTGGGAGGTAGGCATTCAGGATTAGCAAAAACATTGGCATATTTGTCCAAAATCAACTACATATCTTGTGGAACAGTAGTCTGTTCAGTAACTTGCATAGCAGAAATTGAAACAATAGTTATAGCACATTCAGATGGTAAAAGCCCTTGGAATGTTACCAATTCTCGCTATCTATGGAATGAAATCCATTTCTGAATCCAATCTATCTTCATGGGGCTATGTTTATACAACAAATCTAGTCCTAAAATTCCATCATAAGTTGCTAGTGTCAGTAACCCGAATTCAGTAGTAACCAAGTGCCATGTACAAGTCCAAGGAACATTCAGGCAATTTGTGTTGGCAATTAAAGTAGAACCTCCGGCTATAGTAACTGACACTGGCACAGTAGTGCAAACTCCCTGTAGGGTATTCAATAATTGACAATCCAGGAATGAATGTGTACTACCAGAGTCCACTAGAAATATTAGTGAGTGGACTTGCAAATTGACTTCTAATTGTAGCACTTGAGCATCTGGATCCTTGCCCATAGCAGTTGCAGAGAGAGACATGCTATGAACTAAATGTTGTTCAGTGTCAGACAGTTCAGAAGCTGCAGAGGAACTAGACTACAAATGATCAATGAGTTCTTGACCTAGACCATTTCTCCCCACACAAAACATAACCCCTTGGACTTTCTGTAATTGCGAAGAGCTAACCACTTGTCATCGTTTTGTGCAGTTTTGACTTGTTCAGTAACTTTCCTCTCTTCTATTGTTCTTCCCTGAGGAGGAAGTGGAAGTGGTAACACTTGAGTTCTTCTATGTGACGAGGAATTAATAGGAGTATGACCATCACCCAATTCTTCATGCAGAAGAGCCAACTCATAAGCAATGTCCAGATCACACTACTACAGATCCAAAAAGCACTGACTGGCCAAATAGTATCATCATAGACACGCTTCTGGCTCGTCAGTGCCTTGGGGGTCAGTGATGACATTGTCATCACTGATGGGTCAGTTGGCCGGTCAGTGATGTCTAACCAGTACTGGCCGTCGACTGGTCAGTGATAACAATTCCATTCACTTTTGCATGCCTTTATTTATGTTTGGTTACCAGCAATGCAAATGAAATTGACAAAAACATAGGAACACAATACACAGCCATAAATCATTCATTTGCACACCAAGTACTTTGTTTTTCATAACACAATTCACATGTATATTTACACACTTCACAGCCATCATATAGAGAATACTAGCCAAAGCTACACACTTCACAATACACATGTCATTCAATATGTCAGATTAGGCTATTAGTTGTGCCTCTTAACGAACTACAGAGGACATATATTTTCTCACCTCTCTCTTTGGTCATCTTCTTTTGTGCAGTGCCACTAAAATGTAAGACTGCACACAACAAAATTTGTCAACACAATTATCATAAGATATTCATTGGTTTATTTAATACACATGTAGTTAAGAATATCATACCTAAGTTCAATTTAATTACACTCCGCTCGAGGACTCTCCCGGCTTCTCCAAGAAGCAGGAGGTAATGGAATAGACGTATATTTGGTGTTTATCTGGAGATGGCAGAATCTGCAAGACTTGATTCCCATCCTAAGAAACTATTTTCCTCGCATGATCCTGACACTTGAGATCTTCTATTGTGCACACAACCCATATCCGAAATGAGGAGTCTAGAGTAGCTCGGGCCTACCCCTGAGCCTTCCTCTTATCTTTATTTTTTATTTTTTGTGCAGTGCAACTAAAATATAAGGCAACTGCAATAGAAATATTTTATTTAGATCTAGTTGAGTTTCATTAGACATCTAAAAGTAAAGTAATATGCATAGACCAAGTATGCTGATAACTTGAACAGTATTCCACTCTATCTCTCCGTCGATCTTGTAATCGCAAAGAATGGCTAATGAGGCAGTTAGTTGCATTTATACTATTTTCTAACATATTCATCACTACATTGTCACATATAACATGCATAATATATAATATTTTCTAACATATTCATAGATACTCCCTCCGTCCCATATTAGTTGTCGCTCAAATGGATGTATCTAGCACTGAAATTTGCCTAGATACATCCATTTCAGCGAAAACTAATATGGGATGGAGGGAGTACATGGGAACACATAGCAATTGTAAGATTCATAGCAAGACAATTACATGCATCTCAAAATTGTAACACATCCATGACATGCATATCTTAATTGAAATTACAACATAATTACGAAGGAATGGAGCTCACCGCCGTGGCCGGCGCCACGACCGAAGAACATGGCAGTCCATACCGGGTGTACCACCACGCATGGAGGCACGGGAGACACGACCGGTAGCAGGGCAGATCCCCGGGGCAAAGTAACCCTGGTACCAACACAACTACGACGGCCGGGTCAACGACCACACGCGTTGGGGCGGGACACCTGGTGTCCCACGACAGGGTGACAACAGATGGATGGGAATGCGCAAATGGCCTGACGGGAGAGCACCGCCGTGGTGTCGGAATAGCGTCTGAGCGGCAGCGTCGGGACGGTGCGGCCGCGAAACTTAAAACAAAGACCAAAAGTGCTCAGCTCCCCAGCAACAGCACCAGAAAAAGCTTGATGGTATGCAAGTATATTGGGTTTAGTTGTAGCTTTTTCGAAGTAAGAGTATCGATCCCACAAGGAACACAGGAAATGGACTTTGTCTCTTTTAGAGACATATGAGGTTGTGCCTGCAAGTTAGTTGTGGATGAAAAGCAAAATAAAGGCAGAAATCTGTAATATTTGAGTGAATGGTAACTGAAATAAAAAACATATAGAGGAGTAGAAGAGCAACGCAGAGTAAATGAAGTGACGAAATCAACAATAGAACTAAGGCCTTCTCAGGGAGTCTGGATTCCCCACTAGTATGTGTCTAACATAACATGTGCGGTTGCATAGTTCTAGGTTGGATATTTGAGCCACTCTTCAAGTTTGTAATTAGGTGGAGCTGGGTACAGTATACGAGCTGTGAGTGTAGTCTTCGTATCACGCATGCCACCATGGTAGTTTTCCCACGCTGGTTCTCACTATAGTCATTAAGTGTAACACCCCAAAAATCAGGTTATCGATTTTTGTGTTGTTATCCCTTCCTGGCTTTCTTTTTCAAAAATTTCCTCTGGAGTTTGGTGAATGACCAGGTGGATCCTGGCAATATTCAACCTTTTTAAACCCTGCCTATTCCCTTGGTGCAAGCTATGATCCATTTTACCTGAGCCAAAACCCCTCAAAACCCTAATTCCAGAATTTGGAATTTCAAACCCTAGCTTTCCCATTGCAAAGGAACCCTATGCTTCTAGGTGAAAGTAATTGTCTAAAAAGTCCCAGAGACTCTTCCATGCTCAGGAATACCAGATGACCAAGAATATTGCCTTGTCATGTGCAATATTTTCTATTTAAGAATAATTCCTTTTTCTACCCATTTGAGGAATTAAATCCAAAGAAATTGCTAGACATCTCCAAAAATTATGAAACTCAGTGGAGATGATTTTGGTGCTTATATTGAGCTCTGGTAAAAATATGGGATCAGAGGCAACAAGGAAAAAATTATGTTTTCCTTTGTAAGGCCAATATTCCATAAATGTCATTTCCAAGGGAACTACCATTTTTGTGGCTAGGAAATTCCCAAATTAATTGTGGTGTTTTCCCTATCCATATAAACGTCAAATCCATCAGAATATCTGGACACCTCCTATCCAAATTGAGCACAGGGTCCTATCCAAGTTTCTGTCCATTTTGGACATTTGTGAAGGAAGGGGTGTCTAGGTACATCCATTTGAGCTGAAATCTAGCTAATTCCTCACCTTAGTGACTGATCACCCCCAGCCAAAGATCAGGTCATATTGCACAGTGCACTGCTCTCAGTCTAGTATAAACACGTGCCTGTCAATTGACCTTTGAACTCCAAGTAGTCACACCAGAGCCTCCTATCGTTGTCCAGTAGTGCAGGTCAACTATCTGAGCTGTGACACACCTCCTAGATATGATTTGGCAGCAAGGAGTGCGTGGCAACGCCCTAGCTATGTGGTGACCACGACATGGAATGCCAGGACAAGCCCAGCCGCAGCTCCGCACTGTAGAAGGTCATCTCCCTCCCCTATTTGCTCATCATCATGGTGTGCCGACATCTGAGACGGTGTCCTTCGCCCTATCCCCTCCCAGCTGGCTTTCGAACCAAGCCCGGTGGCCAGATGTGCCGACATTGATGCACCGCCGGAATACCGCAACCACCGCATTGCTCCTCCGGAAGCTAGCGTCGACATGAGCCTTCCCCGTGACTATTTAAGCACATTCTGAGCCTCTCATGATCTCCAACAATCCCCTTGTCCACCGAGTCGAGCCTTGGAGCCCTCCCTCTCCCTCAACTGCAGCAATGGCCCAGCGCCGCTTCTTCCCCATCTCAGTTCCCTAGTCGTAGTCGAGCCCCGACACATCCCCTGCTTTCCTAGACATCTCCCGGAGCTGCCCTAGCAAGGCCGTGCCACTTTCCCTTGACCAATTTTGCTGAACGAGCTCTCCTCGCTCACCTCTGACCATGGTCACCTCTGGCTGTTCTTTATCGATGTCTGATGATTCCCCGCTTGTCTCCCCGATTCAGCGCTTATGAAGCATCTCCTGACCTCCGTGGTGCTCCTGCGCCCGCAAATTGTGGCACCTCGGCTCAGCGAACCAGATGCCCTGTGTTCCAGCCCAGAGATCAATGTCTTCTGGAAACACAGTACAACTCGGCATAGAACAGAACAACTCTTTGTTACAAAACTAAGGGTACAAGGGTTTTGATATTACAACTCCAGCGAGGCATGATGGTGAACATGCTCTAGTACTAGCAGCGGAATATAGCAGCGGAATAGTGTGACAATGATGGACTCCAATTCAAAGGGACACTCTGGGACACTTCCTAGTTCGCAAACTCGGGATCCTCAGAATATGCAAAGACGGCATCACCTACATCTGGCATGACATGCCAGGTGAGTACCTTCAATGTACTCGCAAGCTCACAATAACCAAAAGCATCAAGACAAAACAACAATGTGGTAATAACAGGTTAAGTCATGAGGAATTATTAAAAGGGTGGAAGTAAGTAATAGGCATGATATTGTTAAAGCCATTGTAATGTAAACCATCATTTAAGGTCACATGGACAGTCTTACTCTTGATTATCCAGTCAATCAACTTACTCCTGTGATCACCCCATGATCACCTCATGATCATCAGATGCCTTTACTAAACTATAATTTAGCAATTATAAAGATGAGTTCTTCCATCATTATCAGTGTTGATCAGATAGTGTGACCTAGTACAAACTGTGTCCAATACCGTGGACGCGGCTATTCGAATAGTTTCTTACACTATGTAGAGGTTGTGCACTTTACCCACACTATGGAGCTCTTTGTCCCATACCTCGGTACACTTCCCTTGCGGGTGGACTGGTGCTGCTCCACCAAAACTCGTCTACCTTATGACACTCTTACCGTGTCACCGATGACCCGGGGGACAAAAATCTAGGCCCTGTGTCACCCCGTGACACCTGCCACCCTGTGGCAATACCACATCCGTGGCAAACTATCCCCGTTGGGATCCGAGCTCAAAACAAACAACCCAGGTTCTCAAGGTTATCGCCGCCCACTGAAAGTGCAATCATGCCCTTAATCATATTTTGATGTTGATGACAAAATACATATAGGGGACTAATTATGTTTGCTAAGTGAATACACATGATATTACTCTCCTTTGGATCATTGTGTAGGGATCATGGACACATCAAACGAGTTATGACTCAAGAAGACGACAACAAGAGAAGAGGCATAGACTTTTTATAATTACCTTCAGTTATAGGGATCCCACACTATTAAGAGGGGATCCATGTGGTATGCTCGAGATTTGCTCAATTCATCTTCATGTCACCTTCTTCCTACACGTACACTGCCACAAAATAGGTTTTGGAAATACTGCACACCGTCAAAAACTCCTTAGCCAAAACCTATTGTCAGATTGACTTCTCTTTGTGTTCTCTGCCGGATCATTTGGACCAGGTCCCAGATCATCCGGGCCTTGCCCGGATCATCCGGACCTTGTCCCGGATCATCCGGCTAGAGCTCTAGGAACCAACAAAAACTCACTCTCCGGAGCCGGATCATCCGGACCAGGCCCCGGATCATCAGGGAGTTGCCCGGATCATTCGGACCCAGTCTCGGATCATCCAGCTGGGCGTCCAGTACCCCTATAGAAGCTCACCCTTTGGAGCCAGATTAGCCGAATGGGCTTCTGGATCATTCGGATCATGTCCGGGCCATCCAGGCGTTCTCCCGGATCATTCGGGCTTCTCGCAGCTCCCCACCTGCACAAAATCATCCGGTGACCCTCACGGACATCCGGAATCCTTGGTGTGGCACACAGCGTTTGATCTGGCCAGATCATTCGGATACCAAGCCGGATCATCCGGGCATTGCCCGGACCATCCGGGCTAGCATCCGGATCATCCAGGCAGGTCAAAAAGTGCCAAAAACGGATCTATTTGTCTTGGGGTATAAATATCCCTCTCCCACTCTGGGAGAGGGTTGACCACTACACTCTAATCTTCCCCAAGAACACTAGTGCTCCCTCTCATACTCTCTCACACTAAATCAAAGATGTTGAGTTGATTCCTTAGTGTTCTTGAGAGTTGTTCCAATCAAAAGATGGATCCTCTCCCTCTTCCTCTTGTGACCAAAGCAAATCATGATTTGAGCAAGTCTTGAGCATTTCCCCTTGGGTCTTGTTACTCTTGGAGGTTATACTCCTAGGCGGTAGGAGTTCTTCGGAGAGGAATCGTTCATTGTGATTATCCCCCGAAAAGTTTGTGAAGGTTTGGAGACCACCTCAAGGTCTACCACTAGTGGTTGAGAAACGCCTTCGTGGTGTTGTCTCAAAGGGAGAATAGGGTGAGCCTTCGTGGCATTGGTGTGCCTTCATGGTAACATCCACCTCTCTAATGGTGACTAGCTTCCATCCAACGAAGTGAACATCAGCATACATCATCGTCTCTCGGAGTTGCGGTTATCCCTAACCCTTACTCCCGACTTGTGGCTATTTGTCTCTTAGTCTTTTCTTACATTATATTGCTTAGCACTAGAATCACCTTTGCAATTGTTTCACTCACTTTCATAATCCGCTATATTGCTTAAAATTGCTAAGTAACAATTAAAATTTGTAATTGTACCTATTCACCCCCCTCAAGGTCCATCCTGATCCTTTCACCCACCTGATCAGGGTCGCTCGCACGCATAACCTTTCCTCTTTGGTGACACCGATAACAGGCATAACAATAGTCCAAGCTAGGGCCTTCCCATAAAGGCGAATGTGGCTGCACTAGTAAGTTCGGTTCAGTGGCACTGTGACTTGATCAACGAATGAAGGAATTATATCCCCTGGTTTTATTTCTGTTAAAACAATTGCTCCAATATCACTTGTCAACCTATGATCCAAGTCATAGCAATATCCAACTAAATAATCCGATGAATAACTTAGCCATGTCCTCTCTACTTCTCCCATAAGTGAAATACCAAGTATCCTCATGTTGTTTCATGACTATATTGAATATGTAACTATTGATCCTATTAAATCCAATGTTGACATGGCAGTATCATATCCAAATTATCATTCCAAAGAGTGTTATAACCATGTTATTTTTATTTCAAACTAAATGAAGTTGCAACCATTATTAAGTTGATTCATGACTATATCAAATTTGTAAGCTACTGGTCATATTTAATCCAAGAATTAACATGGCAGTAGGGTATTCAACTATTACTACAAAGATAACCATGAATAAACCATTTCCAAATAATTCAAATTAAACCAAATTTATTATTTAACACCATGGCATTGCATTGTGATAACCCACAAGTATAGGGGATCACAACAGTTTTCGCGGGTAGTATTTCACCCAAATTTATTGATTCGACACAAGGGGAGCCAAAGAATATTTGCAAGTATTAGCAGTTGAGTTGTCAATTCAACCACACCTGGAGATAAAATATCTGCAGTAGAGTATTTAGTGGCACAGTAATATGATAGTTTTGATAGCAGTGGCAGTAGTAACAATGGTAACGGTAACAGTAACAGTAGCAGTTTTGTAGCAAGTGTAGAGCAGTAGCAACAAAGTAACTTAGCAGAAACCAATATGACAAAGTCGTAGGCATTGGATCGGTGATGATAATTATGTTGGATGATATTCATCATATAACAGTCACAACCTAGGGCGATACACAATAGCTCCAATTCATCAATGTAATGTAGGCATGTATTCCGTATATAGTCATACGTGCTTATAGTAAGAACTTGCATGACATCTTTTGTCCTACCCTCCCGTGGCAGCGGGGTACTTAAGGAAACTAAGGGATATTAAGGCCTCCTTTTAATAGAGAACCGGAACAATGCATTAACACTTAGTGAATACATGAACTCCTCAAACTACGGCAATCACCGAAAAGAATCCCAATTATTGTCACCTTGGGGTATGCGGATCATGACACGTAATAGGTGCATATAACTTGCAAGATCGGATCAAGAACACAAATATATTCATGAAAACATAAAGGGTTCAGATCTGAAATCATGGCACTCGGGCCCTAGTGACAAGCATTAAGCATAGCAAAGTCATAGCAACATCAATCTCAGAACATAGTGGATACTAGGGATCAAGCCCTAACAAAACTAACTCCATTACATGATAAATCTTATCCAACCTATCACTGTCCAACAAGCCTACGAAGGAATTACTCACGCCCGATGGTGAGCATCATGAAATTGGTGGTGGAGGATGGTTGATGATGACGACGGCGTCGAATCCCCCTCTCCGGAGCCCAGAACAGACTCCAGATCGGCCCTCCCGATGAAGAACAGGAGGTGGAGGCGGCTCTGTATCGTAAAACGTGATGAAACTTCTTGTCTTATTTTTTTCTCCAGGAAAGAGTTTTTATAGCGTTGGAATTAGGTCAGACGGCCGCCTATGGGCCCCACAAGGCACCACGGCGCGCCCTAGGGGGGGTCACACCCTGCTGACTTGTGGGCAGCAGGTTGCCCCTCTTTTGTTGATTCTTGCGCCAATAATTTTTATATATTCCATAAAAATTCTCCAAAAAGTTTCGTCCAAATCCAAGAACTTTGATTTCTGCACAAAAACAACAACATGGCAATTCTGCTGAAAACAGCACCAGTCCGGGTTAGTTTCATTCAAATCATGCAAATTAGAGTCCAAAACAAGAGAAAAAGTGTTTGGAAAAGTAGATACGACGGAGACGTATCAACTCCCCCAAGCTTAACTCATTGCTTGTCCTCAAGCAATTCAGTTGACAAACTGAAAGTGATAAACAAAAACTTTTACGAACTCTTTTGTTCTTGTATCCGTATATAAGCTTAAATAGTACCCAAGTTTTCAGCAAAGATCATGAACTAAACATGCTCATAATAACACTTAGAAACTACATTTACTCATATCAATGGCATAATCAACTAGAGAGCAATAATAACATATCTCAAATGCCAACAATTTGTCAAAACAATCATGATATAATATGATAACATGGTATCTCGCTAGCCCTTTCTGAGACCGCAAAACATAAATGCAGAGCACCTCCAAAGTTCAAGCAGCGACTAAACATTGTAATTCAGGGTAGAAGAGATCCAGTCATGATGCACACAACATTAACTATACTCAATGCATAAGGATGACAATAGTGCTCTCGGGATTGGCGCTTAGTGCAAGAAGGTGAGACTCAATGATAAAAGTAAAATAACATAAAGTAAATAACATAAAAGTAAATAGATAGGCCCTTCGCAGAGGGAAGCAGGGATTTGCAGCGGTGCCAGAGCTCGAAGCTAAATTAGAGATGAAAAATGATTTTGGGAGGTGTACTTTTCCTGTCAACGTCACGACCGAGAGTTTTCAATATCTTCCATGCTAAACACATTATAGATGGTTCCCAAGCGAAAAGGTAAAGTTTACTCTCCCTCCACCATACCTACACAAGCCATGGCTAGCCCAATCCTCGGGTGCCCTCCATACCAACAACTTTTCGGGGGAGTTTGTTTGCATTATATAACGATTTTGAGCATAGGACTGGGCATCCCAAATACCAGCCTCTCTCGTGCAATGAAAAGTGAATAAACACTCATCTCGAGAGTAACCCGCTTAGCATGGAAGATACTGACCGCCCCCTGTCGCTCCATGAGCGGTACGGGCACACAAAACGGATGTTTATTTGAATGTTTAGAGGTGGCACATGCAAATTTACTTGGAGCAGCAGAGCAATACTGCATATAGGTAGAAATAGTGGACTCATCTGGAACAACTTTGGTTTAAGGATTGTGGATGCACAAGCAGAATTCCCGCTTAGTACAGGTGAAGGCTAGCAAATAGGTTGAGAAGCGACTAACTAGAGAGCGAAAACAGTCATGATCATGCATTGAGAATAATTAACATTGAATACTAGCATGAGTAGGATATAATCACCCTGAACATAAATATCATGCAGGCTATGTTGGTTTTGAATCAACTACATGTGTGAACATGTGCCTAGTCAAGCCACTCAAAACATTCAGAGGAGGATACCATATTAACATACTACATCATAACCATTTTAATGCATGTTGACTTCCAAGATAAATCATTATCCACTCCTAGTTACTTAAGCATGGAATGAGCAACTATAATCTCTAATTGTCATTACAAACATGTTTACTCATAATATGCTGAATCGTGGATACTGAGTTAAACATAATTACAAAAACAAAAACAAGAAGAGTTCATACCAGCTTTTCCTTGCCACAGTCACTTCATCAAATCATCGTCATTATTGCCTTTCACATGCACGACCGAATGATGTGAAAATAATAATAGTGCAAGTGTGCCATGGACTAAGCTGGGATCTGTAAACATTTTATTCAAGGGAGAAGACAAGGTAATACTGGCTCTTTGTCAGATCAACATTAAAGCTTATGAGAACCACTCAACATTTTCATCTTGGTCTTCTCCCTACTACGACTCAACAAAAAGAAAAGAAATTCAGAGAAACACACTGAAATATTTTTGGAGTTTTTAGTTTTTCTGAGGAAAGCAAACTAAAGAAGAAAAACGAAAAGCGAGAAAGACTATTTACACGGGAGAACTCCCAACAAGCAAAAGAAGAAACGAGAAATCTTTTTGGGTTTTCTTTTAATACTATGAACTAGCAAACAAGAAAGAAAAACCGAAAAGAAGCGAGAAATATTTTTGGGTTTTTGAAGGTTTGCAAACACACAAGAAGAAAGCGAGAATAAAACTAACATGGATATACAATGAAAAAGTATGAACACCGACAACTGAAATGAATGTGTGAACATGAATGTAATGTCGGTGAGAGATACGTACTCCCCCAAGCTTAGGCTTCTGGCCTAGCTTGGCAATCACCACCCGTAGTATCCATCAGGACCGGGCGGATAGTACTGGGGCGGAGGCACCTAAGGGTCCCACTGCTGGACCTCGTCCTCCGCTGCTGCCAGCTCGTTCCTATAAGCTGTGATGTCTGCCGGCATGAAGGTGTATCCGTTCCTGGCATGAGAGTCAAACAAAGAGGGTGCAGGCAACGGAATAATATCTTGAGTTGTCTCGCTAAAAACCAGGTTATAACGAATATATTGAGAAGGTTCGGGTTCACCAATAAAGTGGTGATCGATCATGCACTGTTGTTCTAAATAAGCCTTGGGCAACAAGTGGTCATTTGGGCGGATAGCAACATTAAAACGTTTCGCAAGACGTGAAGCATAAATACCGCCATGGATTTTACCCTTAGTTCTGTTGGTGTGTAAACAGCGTGGAATGATAGCTCCCAAGCTAAAAGTGTTGTCACCATAAATAGCACGGTGCAAGATGGCAAGGTCAGGGGCACTGAGCGTACCACCTTCCTCCCTGGCAGTCAAGCATTTCCCTATGAATAAAGCAAAGTAGTGCACAGCAGGAAAATGCAAGCTAGTAACACGGGCTTTTGAAACGCCCCAAAATTCCCCCACAGTCAAAGTGCGAAGGAAGTCCTCGAACTCCTCAGGCCGAGGCTCCCTCAAATCCCCATCAGAAGGGATATCAAGCATATCTCACAAAACTCATCTAGCGTTAACTCATGATATTCAGCATATAAATCGAAACGCACCATGGGGATATCGAGCCTCGGCATAAAATAAAATTTTTGCACAAAGGAATTTGTAAGGCTGTGGTGCTGGTCACACTCATCTGCGAGGAAGTTGGTCAGCCCAGCGTTCGCAACAAATTGTGCGAACTCCTAACGAAACCCGGCTTCGTTCATGAAGGTGTTGTGTGGCCACTCGCACGGTCGGACCTCCGTCCTTCGCGGGGTGTTGTGGTCGTGGTCATGGGCATCCTCAAGGGCACCCTTGGAGCTCCGACGCAACTAACTCCTCCGAAGAAAGTTCATTTTTCCTATGAACAAATTTCTGAAAATTTTTGGACCACAAAAATATGTCAACAAAACTTCACAAGATTGATAGCAACTACTCCTACAAGCGCCTAGAGGCTATATCAAGCATTCAAACTACTTAGAACTCAAGAAATTTAACATGCAAGCTCATTTTCAGTAGCACCAATAGCAACAATTTATGCAAAATATAATCCACTAAAGCAAAAACTAATTGGAGCAATGGGAGAGTCACATACCGAGGAGCAATCCCTCAAAATAGTTTCGGAAACGGAGCTCCGAGCAAAGAGATCGAAAATCTCAGGTTTGGGAGCAAGAACACGAGAGAGAGAGCTACTTTGATTTTTTTTTCTGGAGGTAGGAGATGAAGTCGGTTGAATGGATAAGTGAGTGGGTCCCTGTGGGACCCACAAGGCACCACGGCGCGCCTGGGGGGTGGCCGCGCCCTTCTGCCTTGTGGGCAGCAGGTGCACCCCCCTGGGTTGTTCTCAGTACCAAAAATTCATATATATTCCAGAAAAAATCATGTCAAAATTTAATTGCATTCTGAGCACTTTTATTTTTGGGTCATTTTTTATTGCACGGATAATTCAGAAAACAGGATAATCATGGCATTTTATTTTATTAAACTATAATTAATACAGAGCAAAAGGTAGGTACAGAAAGTTGTGCTTACTAAATTCATCGACCACATGCCCTTCAGAAAGAATCCATTAATAAGGTTGATCAAGTCTTATTAACAAACTATTTCTGAGTGACATGAAACCGAATTTTTTTTGTATACCACTAGGTTACCTCAACGGGGATATGCATCTCCCCAACAATAAGAATTTGAAATCCCCAATGGAGATTGTCGAAACCCTTTCAATACAATTGATACCATTCACTGAAGTTTGTTTCTTCGGGAAATAAACCGTATGCTCATTACCATTGACATGAAAAGTGACCTTGCTTTTGTTGCAATCAATAACAGCCCCTGCAGTATTCAAAAAGGGTCTACCAAGGATAATCGACATATTGTCGTCCTCGGGCATATCAAGTATAACAAAGTCCGTTAAAATAGTAACATTTGCAACAACAACTGGCACATCCTCGCAAATTCCAATAGGTATAGCAATAGATTTATCAGCCATTTGCAAAGATATTTCAGTAGGTGTGAGCTTATTCAAATCAAGTCTTCTATATAAAGAGAAAGGCATAACACTAACACCGGCTCCCAAATCACATAAAGTAGTTTTGACATAAGTTCTTTTAATGGAGCATGGTATAGTAGGTATTCTCGGATCTCCTAACTTTTTAGGTACTCCACCCTTAAAAGAATAATTTGCAAGCATGGTGGAAATTTCAGCTTCAGGTATCTTTCTTTTATTAGTGACAATATCTGTCATGTATTTAGCATAAGGAGACATTTTCAACATATCAATCAAGCGAGTTCACAAAAAGACAGGTCTAAGCATTTCAACAAAGCTCTCAAAGTCTTCATCATCCTTATTTTTAGATGGTTTAGTAGGAAAAGGCATAGGCTTTTGAACCCATGGTTCCCTTTCTTTACCATGTTTTCTAGCAATGAAGTCTCTTTTATCATAACTTTTATTCTTAGGAAGTGGGTTATCAAGATCAACAGCAGGTTATATTTCTATATCATCATCTAGTTGAGTATCAACATGAACATCATCATTATCATTATCATTATCGTTAGGCGTATGTTCATTACCAGATTGTGTCTCAGCATTAGCAATAGAAGCATCATTATGATTCTCAGGAGGTTTTTCTATCTCAGGTTCACTAGAAGCATGCAAAGTCCTATCATTTTTCTTTTTCTTTTTCTTTTTAAATTGACTAGGTACATCAATATTATTTCTTTGAGAATCCTGTTCAATTCTTTTAGGATGACCTTCAGGATACAAGGGTTCCTGAGTCATTCTACCTCCTCTAGTAACAACTCTAACAGCATGGTCATTCCTTTTATTATTCATCTCATCAAGCAAATCACTTTGTGACTTAGCTATTTGCTCTAGCTGAGTCTGCATAGAAGCATGTTTACTCAAGCATTTAACATCATTAGCAGTTCTCAACATCAAATCACTCAAACATTCAATCATGATGGCATTCCATTTCAGTTGATTGTTAACATACAAATTAAAGTGTTCCTGTTTAATGATGTAATTATCAAATTCATACAGGCATTGGCTGGCAGATTTATTATACGGAATATCGCCTTCATCAAATCTAGTGAGAGAATTTACTTCCACTACCTGTGTAGGGATATCGAGACCATGTATTTCTTCAATAGGTGGTAAATTCTTAACATCATCAGCTTTAATACCTTTTTCCTTCATAGATTTCTTGGCTTCTTGCATATCTTCTGGACTGAGGAATAGAATACCTCTCTTCTTCGGAGTTGGCTTAGGTGGTGGTTCAGGAAGTGTCCAATCATCGGCATTTCTCAAGATATTATTCAATAATACTTCAACCTGTCCAACAGTTCATTCCCTGAAAACACAACCAGCACAACTATCTAGGTAGTCCCTAGAAGCATCGGTTAGTCCATTATAAAAGATATCAAGTATTTCATTCTTCTTAAGAGGATGATCAGGCAAAGCATTAAGTAATTGGAGAAGTCTCCCCCAAGCTTGAGGGATATTCTCTTCTTCAATTTGCACAAAGTTAAATATTTCCTGTAAGGCAGCTTGTTTCTTATGAGCTGGAAAATATTTTTCAGAGAAGTAATATATCATATCCTGGGGACTACGCACACAACCAGGAGTAAGAGTATTAAACCATTTCTTAGAATCACCCTTTAGTGAGAAAGGAAACAACTTAAGAATATAGTAATAGCGAATGTTTTCCTCATGAGCAAATAGGGTGGCAGTATCATTCAATTTAGTAAGGTGTGCCACAACAGTTTCAGCTTCATAACCATGAAAAGGATCAGATTCAACCAAAGTAATTAACTCAGGATCAACAGAGAATTCATAATCTTTATCAGTAACAAATATGGGAGAGGTGGCAAACTTAGGATCATATTTCATTCTCTCTCTCATAGATTTTTCTTTCATTTCAGCAAGCAATTTTATAACTTCATCTCTATCATTACGAGCAAGAATGGCTCTAGCTGTCTCCCTATCAAAGACATGTTCATCAGGTGATTCAACTCTAGTAGGAGAGCTAGGCATAATAGGTGAAGCATAATTCTCAAGAGTTTCAACATTTTCAATTTCTCTAGCTTTAGCAAGTTGTTCATCAAGAAATTCACCAAGTGGCACAGTATTATCAAGAATAGTACTAGCATCATCAACAGTTTCATTCATAGCAGAAGTAGTATCATCAATAACTTGCGACATATCAGAATTAATAGCATGTGGTGGTGTTGCAAGCTTACTCAAAACAGAAGGTGAATCGAGTGCAGAGCTAGATGGCAGTTCCTTACCTCCCCTCGTCTTAGAGGGAACAATCTTGGTCTTAGCGTCTTTCAGATTCTTCATAGTGGTCAACAGATATAAATCCCAAGTGACTCCACAAATAGAGCTATGCACCCCGGCAACGGCGCCAGAAAAAGGTCTTGATAACCCACAAGTATAAGGGATCGCAACAGTTTTCGCGGGTATTATTGCACCCAAATTTATTGATTCGACACAAGGGGAGCCAAAGAATATTTGCAAGTATTAGCAGTTGAGTTGTCAATTCAACCACAGCTGGAGATAAAATATCTGCAGCAGAGTAGTTAGTAGCACAGTAATATGATATTTTTGATAGCAGTGGCAGTAGTAACAATGGTAACGGTAACAGTAACAGTAGCAGTTTGTAGCAAGTGTAGAGCAGTAGCAACAAAGTAACTTAGCAGAAACCAATATGAAAAAGTCGTAGGCATTGGATCGGTGATGATAATTATGTTGGATGACATTCATCATATAATAGTCACAACCTAGAGCGATACACAATAGCTCCAATTCATCAATGTAATGTAGGCATGTATTTCGTATATAGTCATACGTGCTTATAGTAAGAACTTGCATGACATCTTTTGTCCTACCCTCCCGTGGCAGCAGGGTCCTTAAGGAAACTAAGGGATATTAAGTCCTCCTTTTAATAGAGAACCGGAACAAAGCATTAACACTTAGTGAATACAGGAACTCCTCAAACTACGGCAATCACCGGAAAGAATCCCAATTATTGTCACCTTGGGGTATGCGGATCATGACACGTAATAGGTGCATATAACTTGCAAGATCAGATCAAGAACACAAATATATTCATGAAAACATAAAGGGTTCAGATCTGAAATCATGGCACTCAGGCCCCAGTGACAAGCATTAAGCATAGCAAAGTCATAGCAACATCAATCTCAGAACATAGTGGATACTAGGGATCAAGCTCTGACAAAACTAACTCGATTACATGATAAATTTCATCCAACCCATCACCGTCCAGCAAGCCTACAAAGGAATTACTCACGCCCGGTGGTGAGCATCATGAAATTGGTGGTGGATGATGGTTGATGATGACGACGGCGTCGAATCCCCCTCTCCGGAGCCCCGAACGGACTCCAGATCAGCCCTCCCGATGAAGAACAGGAGGTGGCGGCGGCTTCGTATTGTAAAACGTGATGAAACTTGTTCTCTTATTTTTTCTCGGGGAAAGAGATTTTATAGCGTTGGAATTAGGTCAGACGGCCGCTTGTGGGCCCCACAAGGCACCACGGCGTGCCCTAGGGGGGGGTCACGCCCTGCTGCCTTGTGGGCAGCAGGTGGCCCCTCTTCTGTTGATTCTTGCAGCAATAATTTTTATATATTCCATAAAAATTCTCCAAAAAGTTTCGTCCAAATCGAAGAACTTTGATTTCTGCACAAAAACAACACCATGGCAATTCTACTGAAAACAGCGTCAGTCCGGGTTAGTTTCATTCAAATCATGCAAATTAGAGTCCAAAACAAGAGCAAAAGTGCTTGGAAAAGTAGATACGACGGAGACGTATCACATTGCTATCATGCAAATGGAGGGTGTGGCTTGCCTTGCTCCAAGGAAGTGTGGAAACACTTCTGAACTTCACCACCTAGTTAAATCCTTCTGGAAATATTTTTAATACACAATTGTAAATATCACATAAAGTAATTTATCTGTCCAGAAATTTAGACAGATTGCAAAAATATGAAAATCTACCAGCAAATAAAAGAGCTCAATCGAAAAATGTTCCAAAAAGATTCAACTCTAGTGGTTTAAGAGATAGAGGCAGTCAAAGTTGGGTCAAATATGGATTTAATTTCAATTAAAATAGGATTACATAAATTCCTACAGAGGGCCACGTCGAATGCGTAAACGCCGAATATGTCTTCACTTAGATACCGCTTCGGAGCGGCTCTTTGTGGCTGACGGGTGGGCTCGGCTGGTAGGTTTAAAAGAGAGAGAGAGAGGGAGAGGGAACAGAGGGCGGGCGAGGCTCACCGGCATCGAATGGCAGTGAGGAGGCTGTGGCGGAGCTGGGAGATGGCCGGGATGGATCAGGCGTAGAACAATGAAGCTACCCATACCCGGAGTTCATAGGGAGGATGCCGGACGGCGATGATCCCTTGCTTTTAGGCGGCGGCGCGCCACGGTGGTCGTCGGGATCGATGATTCCGACAGAGAATCAAGCACGTAAGGGCCTGGGGAGGTTCAGTGGAGCACTAGGAGCTCGACGGTGATCTTGGGTGGAGCTAGGGTGGACCAGAAGCTGCCGCAATGAAGAGGGCCGAGCGGCTGGGCTCATCACCAGAGTCAGGGAAGAAGAGCTCCCCGGCAGGGTTTCTTTAGGCTAGGCATCGATTGGGGGCTGGTGGGGTGGAGTGGTGGAGAGAGATGAGGTCGGGGGTGGCTTTTATAGGCTGGCGGGGCTGGCCATGGCCGAAAGCCGCCATGGTTGAGCTGGCGCTGCGAGGACGGTGCGCTGGCCGTTGTGCTAGCTGTCGCGGCGTGGCAGTGATGGGACGGAAGGGAGAAGAGGAGTTAATGGGACAAACTGTCGGTTAGGGGGAACCGGATAGCGGCAGCACTGTTCTGGATAACGGCGGCCGATGGGCATATCCGGCGGCGTACGCTACCAAAGGAGGAGGTGGGTACGGTGGGGCTACGTTGACGGTGCGGAGGCTGTCGGCACCAGAAGACAGCCGGGGACATCCGGAGCTAGCCTGGCCGAGGTGACCTAACGTGCAGGGTGCGGTCATGGCATGCCAGCCGCGTGGTCACCGCATGCACTGGTGCATGGGGACACGCAGGCCTGGCACACCATGTCTGGGGTGCCGGCCTATCTTCAACTAGCTGCCCTGTGTCACTGAAATGGCTAGGAGAGGTCTAAGTTGATCAATCCCATCCAAAAACAGTTCTGGACAGTAACTTGGACGAATTACTGGGGTAAAATGGCTTGGTAATCAAAGGGGAAAAGTTGTCACACTGAAATGATGTAGGAAGTTGTATATGCTGGAGAAATTTTAGACCAATTGAGCTTTGTATGAATATACTTCCTTTACAATGCAAAATTTGGTCTCGAAGCTAGTTTTAATTGTTGTGATCAACTGGCTATGTTTCTTCGAGTAAAACTTGGTATGTCGAGATAATATAGGAGTAGGAATGCACTGGTTAAATTTCAAATTATTTCAGCACTGTTTGAGTATACTTCCTTCACAGTGCTTTTTGCTGGACAGAATCTTTGGAGAATTATTGTGGAAAAATGTGTGGGTATATGGAGCTAAATTTTGGTGTGTGCAAATTATATATGAAGTTTCAGTTACAGGTAAAATTTGAAAATATTTATACCAGTTTTTAATGCACTTCCTTCACAACCTTGATTTTGCTCAGAAACTAGGTTTGGTTGCTATGATCAATATGAGCACTTCATCTTGAATATTTTTGCATATTCAAGGTTTATATGGTCCAAAGGATTTATGAGAATTTTATGGGAATTTTTAGAAAGAGAGGGATATAGGTTGCTTCACAACCTAGGGCAAAAGGAACTATTCCTTTTAATGAAAAGGAATATTTAATTGAAATAGAAATTATGATTGGGCTAAGATAGAAATGGAATGTCTTTGGGAAAGTTTTGGAGATTTTTATTCACTTGGGAAAGGGAAATAAAAATATTCCCATGCTTTTGAGTCCAAAGAGCCATTCAAATTGAAATCCCACATCAAATTCCAAAGAAATTCAAATGAGTTTTTGGAAAGAAAAAGTGTCAAAAACCAGGGTGTCACAAACCTACCCCTCTTACGATAAATCTTGTCGTCGAGATTGGGTTGCTCAGAAAACAAGTATGAATATGCTGACCTAAGGAAACGTTTTCCTTCTCAGGTATCCTTTTCCTTTGTATGGTGTTCCCACTAAACCTTATAAAATCTGATTACCGTGCTTCAGGCAGTTCCTTTCATCTCAAACAACATTTTGATTGGTTTTTCCTTATATGTCCAATCTCATGCTGACTCCAATTCCTTCATATCTGCCGGCTTGGCTGGGGGTGTGGTACCTTATCACTACTGGGATATGTGAGCTTTCAACAAGTCCAGAGGCAATTTCCAATTGACATGCCACTCTTTGAGCTATCACTGGTAAGATCCAATGAATCCGGGAAGAAATTCCTTTCATCAGAGTTACTCAAAGATAGGCATGTCCTCTGGGTTCAAAGTTTAATTCATGATGCTAGGAATCACAATAGCTATTTTGGCGGGATTTGACTACTCATGGACGGTCCTGATTTACCTTTATTTGTTTCTTGGCGTCGAGCATCAAATTCGTATCAAAGATTCGACTGTCTCCTATTGCTGACCAGTATAAGGGTACATCATTTATATCCATGGAATGCCTTAAACGATAACATCCCGAGACTTGACTGATAGTTGTTATGGTAGAAGAATTCTGACATGGCTGGCTATCCTTCCACTTAACTCCAGATGTGAAAGCACATGATCTGAGCTCATCGTCCAACATCTGGCTTACTCATGATGTTGGTACATCCGTCTGTGGGTAATAAGCCGTGCTATACTTTAACATGGTCCCCACGACTTGGTTTAGATGTAGCCCAAAATGCGGAGATGATTAGGGAGTCCTTGGTCTGATGTAACAGACCTGGGTACTCCATAAAGAACTGACAATTCTGAACATATATAACTGAGCAAGCTAGTGGGCTTGATAATTGGTCCTTGTGTGAACAAAGTGGTCCACTTGGGTGTGTGTGTCCACAATAATTTATATGGAATCATTGCCCTGGGTAGACTCGGGTAACTTGACCATGAAGTCCATGTAAATATCATCCTTCTTCGGTTGTCGGGCTTGCAAAGGTCGCAGTAATCCAGCGGCTTATAGGGTGCAACTTTAACCTTCTTGCTTAAATTGTAGTAGGCGATGTAATATACAATGTATGTTTGCCTTGATCATTAATGCCAATATATCCAACTTTTTTCCGGCCGTACTTGCTCCTTAACCTTTTTCTTTGTCAAAATCCTTTGCTGAGGTAGCTTGGCCACATATATCTTCAGTCCTTGTTGTGACCATGGATTTTGTGTAGCATTTCAGGCATCATATCTTATCCTTGTTTATGACCCGTATTATGAGAAATATGACATGCTCACATGTACTTGTATGAAGTGCATTGTTGTGGCCGAATAGGCAAGAGAATGGCAAGGGTTTTTGATGTCACCTTGTCTGGTGTGGGGAAGCTGGGCCCTGATGACCATTGTCAAGGTTGTTGACCCAAAGCTTCCTTCCATTGGGTGTTCCATTATGACTTGTCGGTCTTTGCATTATGCTGAGATGTGTATCCGACTTCCTTACTCTTGCATACCGCATAGGGATCGCTGTTTTATTACCCCCTTTCGGTGTATATGATCCACTCATCTATGAACACAGTGAAACCGACGTACGAGTGGCTCGCATGAACCATGTTGCATGCTCACAACATATGTGGAATTATGTATAGCTGAATACTCAATCTCTAAGGCAGATGTGTGTCCTTTCTCAGGAATAGTTCGTGCTTCCGACAGAACTGGTGTGGGTCTATTCTTGAGGTACACTTTCAGATACTGCCAACTCGATGTGGAATAAACTTTTACCAATGCTGGTGATTTTCACGGTGGCGTGCTCGATAGTATCTTAGGCTGGAAGCTTTTCGGGGTAGCGTGCTAAGGAAGACTGGATTCCTTATGTTGGAAGCTGTCCACGATAGTGTGCTGAGGAAGATTGGATGCCGTACCATGGAAGCTTTTCATGGTTGTGCACTGACAAAGACTGGGTGCCGTACATGGGAAGCTTCTCGCAGTAACTTGCTGAACAAGACTGGGTGTTGTGCATTGGAAGCTTCTGCCTTATCTGACTATCGATCCATGGTACTAGGGCCATGGAATATTATGACTTCCATCCAGGGTATTTCTGTATAACATACCCCAAAATTTTCTCATAACGGGATGAAAACTCTGTATATGTCATACCTTTGATTGATAGCATTCCGTTGGTAATGACTTCAGTCTATCTTCCTGCTAGTTTGATCATTACCACTATAAGGATTGCACAGCTAATGCAGACTTGATGTTGATGGTTCATCTAAGATAGTATTTGTATTTGAACCGGATGTTCCTAATGAAATGCAGTCGGCTGAGAATTCCATACGGTTTAGCTGTACCTCCAAGTCTTTGCAGTCCTCATTGATCCTTCGAGTCAAGTGTTGAGTTTGATGTGCAATGTCCATAGGGGAAATAAGGTAACACCGAAGTAACAAATAAGAGGCAAATGAAACGGTGTAACCAAACACAGGGAAAATGGCACATAAAAATGCATCAAGGTCACACACAAGCCACGTTACGTTTTGTTGCTACTCATAGTATTTCACAATATGCAAGACTACAACTTAGGCAAACTTTCACAAAGCTTAGGTACTACGTCCTAGTTATGCTGTGGCGGAGTGCGGGAAGGTGGAGCAACTAGTGGAGGGGTTGGCGGAGTTAAGGCTATGCCAAGTGCTCTTCTGGCACGGGTTGCCTCTCCGACTAGCTCATTGATGAGGACAACTCGGCGATTATGTAATGGGACATGGATGCAACGGCCACATCAGCATCTGAGTGAGCGGGAGGGAATCGTACTCATCTAGGGTTAGGTGACACAGTAGGATAGTAGTGGAAAGCACGGTTCTCTTCCATTTCCCTTTCCACTTGTCGAATACCAGTAAGGGCTGACGAAGCAGCAAGCTGGATTGCATGATCCGGGGTAGAAGTATATCCACCATGAAAACTATAGGTGGGTCTGCTGATGGGTAGGTTGGCTGTCAGGTAGACATTGGTGTAATACTCGATAACCAGTCCTGAAAGTGGTGTCTGAAACACTTGGTACCTTGGCACCTCTCCACTGGGATAGAGATGGCGCCAAACACCAAAGAGCAGGTATGGAAAGCTGGAGGGTGCAGGAGCTAGGTTGTAGTCAATCGGAAAGCCTGCCATCTACACTCACAAAGTTAAACTGTTAGTGACAAAAATATCAAATGTATATGCACACTTTATGGCAAACAAGTGCAGCAATCAAAACACACATCAAACACAGGCTAGACTCTAGACGTAGCGGCAATCTAACGCCCGTGCTAACTAGGGTGTCCTACAGTCAGTTTTGCTTTGATACCAAGCCCTGTGGCACCCCAGCTCAGCGAACAGGATGCCCTATGTTCCAGCCTAGAGATCAATGTCTTCTACAAACACAGTACCAATTGTCATAGAACAGAACAATTCTTTTTTGCAAAAGTAAGGGTATGAGGGTTTTGATATTACAACTCCAGTGAGGCATGATGGTGAGCATGCTCTAGTACTAGCTGCGGAATATAGCAGCGGAACAACATGACGATGATGGACTCCACTCCAAAGGGACACTGCTAGGACACTTCCTAGTTTGCAAACTCAGGATCCTCGGAATATGCAATCACAGCATCACCTACATCTGGCATGACATGCCAGGTGAGTACTTTGAATGTAGTCACAACAACCAAAAGCATCAAGAAAAAACAACAACATGGCAATTAGAGATTAAGTCATGGACATTATTAAAAAGGTGGAAGTAAATAATAGGCATGATATTGTAAAACTCATTGTACTGTAAATCATCATTTAAGGTCACATGGACCGTCTTACTCTTGACTATCCAGTCAATCAACTTACTCCTGTGATCACCCCACAATCATCACATGCCTTTGCCAAACTATTATTTAGCAATTATAAAGATGAGTTCTTCCATCATTATCAGTGTCGATGAGATAGTGTGACCTAGTATGAACTGTGTCCAATACCATGGACGCCGCTATTCGAATAGTATCTTGCACTCTGCAGAGGTTGTGCACTTTACCCACACTATGGAGCTCTTTGTCCTGTACCTCGGTACACTTCCCTTGCGGGTGGACCGGTGCTGCTCCAACAGAACTCGCCTACCTTATGACACTCTTACCGTGTCACCGACATGCCCCCCGGGTCATGTACTAGGGGACAGAAATCTAGGCCCTGTGTCACCCCGTGACACCTGCCACCCCGTGGCACTACCACCTCCGTGGGAAACCTCTAGTAGAAAACAGGGCTTTGGTCCAGCCCTGAAAAGCCCATTAATCCCGGTTCACTCACGAACCGGGACCCATGGGGGCATTGGTCCCGGTTCGTGAGGCCAGGGCGCCGGCCGGGCCTCGTGGGCCTTTAGTCCCGGTTCGTCTGACCCCTTTGGTCCCGGTTCCAGACACGAACCGGGACCAATGGGCCTCGCTCCTGGCCCACAACCATTGGTTCCGGTTTGTGGCTGGAACCGGGACCGAATGTTGTCCTTTAGTCCCGGTTCCAGCCACAAACCAGGACCAATGGTTGGCCTATATATACCCCCCTGCCCGCGAGGAGAGCAGTGCACTGCTCTGTTTTTTTGGCCGGCCGTGGGAGAGCTTTGTGCTGCTCTAGCTCCCCTCCTATGCACATGAGGTGTTCGATGAAATGCCCGAGCCACACTTAAGCTTTCTCCTCTGGAAGCTCCTTGTCCATGCTCCATTTTCCTCAAGATTTGTCTAGGTTTGGCGGTACGTCCTGTCCCGTCCCTGTCCTCACCGCCGTCGATCGCCCGCGCCCATCTCGGCGCCGGCACCACCGTGGTTAGCCTCTTCTTCTTATCTTCTTTCTAAAATAAAAAAGTTCTTACTTGTATGATTTAGATAGATACTTGTGTAACTTTCTTAATTTTATTATTGTTTGTTATTATATAGTGCGATGGTTTTGGTTATATGTTGTTCTAGATAGTTCTTACTTGTATGATTTAATTAGATGCTCTAGAGAGTTATATGTTGTTCAATAATGAGAACTATATAACGCTCGCAGATGAACCGGCAATGGATGTATGGTGACCGACGCACCTTCGAGTATATTAAGGGCCTGCATAATTTTCTCGAAGCGGCTGAGGCAAACAAGCAAAATGGTTTTATGCATTGTCCATGTACTGTCTGTGAGAATACGAAGGCTTTCTCCAACTCTAAAACCCTTCACTTCCACCTGCTTGAGAAGGGTTTTATGCCACACTATAATGTTTGGACCAAGCACGGAGAAAGAGGGGTTATGATGGAAGACAACGAAGAAGAAGAGGATGATGACAACTACCCGCCCCCTGAATACGGTGATGCTGCAATGGGGGAAGCTGAAGATCAAGAGGAACCAGACGATGTGCCCGATGATGATCTTCGCCGGGTCATTGTTGATGCACAGAGAGAATGCGAAAGTGAAAGGGAGAAGTTGAAGTTCGATCGCATGTTAGAGGATCACAAAAAAGGGTTGTACCCAAATTGCGAAGATGACAACAGAAAGGTCGGTACCACACTGGAATTGCTGCAATGGAAGGCAGACAATGGTGTATCTGACAAGGGATTTAGTTCGCTACTGAAAATAATGAAGAAGAAGCTTCCAAAGGATAATGAATTGCCCGGCAGTACGTACGAAGCAAAGAAGGTTCTATGCCCTCTAGGATTGGAGGTGCAGAAGATACATCCATGCCCTAATGACTGCATCCTCTACCGCGGTGCGTACGAGGACTTGAACGCATGCCCGGTATGCGGTGCATTGCGGTATAAGATCAGAAGAGATGACCCTGGTGATGTTGAGGGCTAGTGCACCGGGAAGAGGGTTCCTGCCAAGGTGATGTGGTATGCTCCTATAATACCATGGTTGAAACGTCTATTCAGAAACAAAAAGCATGCCGAGTTGATGCAATGGCACGTAAAAGACCGTAAGAAAGACGGGAATTTGAGAGCACCCGCTGACGGGTCGCAGTGGAGAAAGATCGAGAGAAAGTGGAGCGACTTTACAGGTGACCCGAGGAACGTATGGTTTGGTTTAAGTGCAGATGGCGTTAATCCTTTTGGGGAGCAGAGCAGCAAGCATAGCACATGGCATGTGACTCTATGTATGTATAACCTTCCTCCTTGGTGGTGCATGAAGCGGAAGTTCATTATGATGCCAGTGCTCATCCAAGGCCCTAAGCAACCCAGCAATGACATTGATGTGTACCTAAGGCCATTAGTTGATGAACTTTTACAGCTATGGAATGGAAGAGGTGTACGTGTGTGGGATGAGAACGAACATGAGGAATTTGACCTACATGCATTGCTGTTTGTAACCATCAACGATTGGCCTGCTCTCAGTAACCTTTCAGGACAGACAAACAAGGGATACCACGCATGCACACACTATTTAGATGACACTGACAGTATATATTTGGACAAATGCAGGAAGAATGTGTACCTGGGGCATCGTCGATTTCTTCCGACCAACCATCAATGTCAAAAGAAAGGAAAGCATTTCAAAGGTGAGGCAGATCACCGGAAGAAGCCTGCCGTCCGTACTGGTGATCACATAATTGATATGGTTAATGATTTACAAGTAATCTTTGGAAAGGGTCCTGGCGGACTATCTGTTCCGACTGACGATGCGGGACGCGCACCCATGTGGAAGAAGAAATCTATATTTTGGGACCTACCCTATTGGAAAGACCTAGAGGTCCGCTCTGCAATCGACGTGATGCATGTGACGAAGAATCTTTGCGTGAACCTGCTAGGCTTCTTGGGAGTGTATGGGAAGACAAAAGATACACCGGAGGCACGGGAGGAACAGCAACGTGTGCATGAAAAAGACGGCATGCATCCAAAGCAGTATGAAGGTCCTGCCAGCTACGCTCTTACCAAAGAAGAGAAGGAAATCTTCTTTGAATGCCTGCTCAGTATGAAGGTCCCGTCTGGCTTCTCGTCGAATATAAAGGGAATAATAAATATGGCACAGAAAAAGTTCCAGAACCTAAAGTCTCATGACTTCCACGTGATTATGAAGCA